>OZ024864.1:25718187-25915687 GCA_964017155.1 Oasisia sp. SBJ-2009 | reverse complement strand
AAGTTTTGTTTGCCAAGGGAGCCTACACTGCCGGCCCTACAACTATTGTCTTCCGACCAGCAATGATCTGCAACAACCATAGCACACTGCAGTACTACTACTAGTGCGTTTAATAATAACTACGTATGCCTTAATTATATCAATCCAGATCGAATTACAGGTATCAACAATTGAATATAATTACAAAATGCTGACGGAACCAGTTGTAATCTCGAGTTCGATGATTAGTTCTAATTTGTTTTTGCCAGCGACCACACAGTTGAGTCCACGTCACTTACTGTATTATAGCCTACGTTATTCTGGCGTTCTTTGCAGCCGAGCCTAAGCTACTGGGCTGTGTATAGCGTACGAAACTGTACCTTTTCGTCAGTGTAAATCTCTCTCGTGTCAGTTGTCAAAAATGAAACTTCGTACGACAATCGTACCGTTTGATATCCTTCAGTGAAACATAAACTTAGCTTAGCTACTTAAGCATTAAGTCAACATCTACTGAAATACGCCCACCTTCTGTGTTCCTGGTTGTCAAGTTTGCCTGTCAGACGAATCGCCGGTAGGTGGCAACAACCCAGGAAGTGAATAGACTCGATTACCAAGGCTCCGTGAGGTGGCAGCACTTTCACCTCACCCGCATGGGACGTAAGTTTCTAGGGTTAATGCTCTCCCAATGTTGCATCCTGGGCGGCCTTGCCCCATAATAGTAGAGACAAAAACAAAACAATAACTTAAATATATATATACTATTTAAACTTATATAAAATTATCACACAAACTAAATAAATATAAATTTGCAGTTGTTTATGAAGCAGAAATTATGGCAGGATTAATCTCTCTTACCCAGGCTCCGTGAAGTGGCAGAATGTTAAATTATTTTTAGCTCCTCAGCCTTTCTCTGTGAAGTTATGCAGCCAAGCAACAACGAGGCTAAAGCCGGTTAAGTAACTAAACTATCTTCTCGGCGAAGTTAGTGAGAGTGAGACTTGGTCCAGGAATTGAAATGCCACTCACCACATAATGATACTATGTGTCAAAGAAGGGCGCGCTCTTCCATAAGACTATATAACTTAGTCTATGAACTGATGTATTTAGATTATATTTAATTTATTTAACACAAAAACCTTTTAAAAACCTTTTTTACATTAACGACATTCCAGACAACATTACTTCTACAGTAGACTCTGCCGATAACACCATCATATATAACCCTTTTCCTATTATATACCTGCCAATTTCTGAGGTATTGAAATATAAGAAATTGTCAGGCTCACCAAAACAATCGACTAACATCCACCAGCTCCTCTCTGTTGAGACTCACCCAAACTCACTTAGCCCCCTTAGGACAATCCGTTGAGGCTCACCCACAGAGTTAGATCAATGGCTCACCTAGCCCCCTTGGGACCATAGTCTCCACCCCTTGAGACTCACCCAACCACCAACCACACTTAGCCCCCTTGGGACCATAGTCTCCACCCCTTCAGGCTCACCCAACCACCAACCACACTTAGCCCCCTTGGGACCATAGTCTCCACCCCTTCAGACTCACCCAACCACCAACCACACTTAGCCCCCTTGGGACCATAGTCTCCACCCCTTCAGACTCACCCAACCACCAACCACACTTAGCCCCCTTGGGACCATAGTCTCCACCCCTTCAGACTCACCCAACCACCAACCACACTTAGCCCCCTTGGGACCATAGTCTCCACCCCTTCAGACTCACCCAACCACCAACCACACTTAGCCCCCTTGGGACCATAGTCTCCACCCCTTCAGGCTCACCCAACCACCAACCACACTTAGCCCCCTTGGGACCATAGTCTCCACCCCTTCAGACTCACCCAACCACCAACCACACTTAGCCCCCTTGGGACCATTGTCTCCACCCCTTCAGACTCACCCAACCACCAACCACACTTAGCCCCCTTGGGACCATTGTCTCCACCCCTTCAGGCTCACCCAACCACACTTAGCCCCCTTGGGACCATCATTTCCACCCCTTCAGGCTCACCCAACCACCAACCACACTTAGCCCCCTTGGGACCATAGTCTCCCCCCTTCAGGCTCACCCAACCACCAACCACATTTAGCCCCATTGGGACCATCATTTCCACCCCTTCAGGCTCACCCACCCTCCAACCACACTTAGCCCCCTTGGGACCATAGTCTCCACCCCTTCAGACTCACCCAACCACCAACCACACTTAGCCCCCTTGGGACCATAGTCTCCACCCCTTCAGACTCACCCAACCACCAACCACACTTAGCCCCCTTGGGACCATAGTCTCCACCCCTTCAGACTCACCCAACCACCAACCACACTTAGCCCCCTTGGGACCATAGTCTCCACCCCTTCAGGCTCACCCAACCACCAAGGCACCAACCATACCTAGTCACCTACCCTCCTCCTCCCCATCTTCCAAACTTCCAACTGGATGAAGATGTTGCGACTTACAGTAAATAAACACAACTAAACCGTCGAGTCATATAAAAGTTGGGTGTTCAAGATTTAAAAATGTTTAACTTGGCAAGCATAAATACGCCACAATTTTATCTGTACTTACTTTTATTGGACAATACAATACAAAGCAGTCCACGCCAGCGTGGTATTAATTGCAATATTTCACAAAAAGATTAAAACGTAAATAAGTTACACACACAAAATATAAATCTTGTTGAACCAGCAAGCACAATATATGAACCATTTATACATACATTCTATCAACTTCTATGCATCACAAGACAAAGTCTAAACACTTTCTTTCTAGATTTACATCTCCACATGAAATGCCTACATTAATTTATGTGCGAACGGATTAAGACATGATTATTCCAGTTCGACTTTCTTACTGACAGATTCCACCAATTAGAAGTCATAATCGAGACCCAGATGAATTAATATTGCATGATTGTAATGACTTTACTTTAGATTCAAATTATCTCAATTAAATTACAAATCAGCAAACTATGACATCATAACACACAGAACAACTAAGTCACATGATCAGTCACATGTTCAATGTTAAGCTAACACCCTGCACCCAAATATAATGCATTGTAACATAATTCCAGCACGGTTGTGACAGTAAAAAAAATGTATGGTTGCTATGCAACTGCACCATAAACAGGAATGCAGATGGCAGCACTGTCAATGTGACAGCCCAGTCAAATTCACACCAGAGGGCAGCACTGCTGCAGTATAAATATTCTGAATATAACATAGTGCAAACCCAAAGATATGGTTTCAATTACAGAAACAAAATCAACTGAAAACATGGATGCATTTGAGAGAAAAAACTGAAAACCGATTAACAGTAATAACAAAATTTTCATATAATTTTTTGACTGTTTAAACGCAACTGAAATAAATGCGATTCTAGAATGCCAACATAGTAAACTTATTTATCATAAACATAGTACGATCGTAGAAGATCGTTGTGACATGTTGGTACATATCTACAGAGGCTGCTATTAATATTTACAATGTCACAGCTGATATGGGCCAAAACCAGGACAAATTAAGCATTGGATGTTTTACTTTTGAACACCCTTACTCTTCAAAGACCATGTTAGGAAAACATTGCAGCAGATTTTGTATATTAATTAGTTTCGTAATCATACATATTTCTTAGAAGATAATTGTTAAAAGACAACCATTCCGGGCAAACAAAGTAGCCAGCTTTAAGAATGCATTAAACAAAATTATGGAACCTATCCCAGTGTATGATCATTGATTTTTATATTAGATTTGATTAACTAAATCCCCACCCAGAGTCTAATCACCCTACACTAATTACCCCCACCCTCTAGGCCGATCACCCCAATCACCACCTGAATGTCTATTCACCCTCCATGTTTTCTACCCCACCCTTTTAGTTGTCTAACCCACCAGTTGTCTATTCCACCATGTAGGTTGTCCAACCCTTTCCTTTTCTACCCTGCCCTACAAGTTGTCTACCCCATACCCAGTAACCCTGTGTAGTTGACGCCCTATGTATATACCCCAGTGAGATGAAGAGGCATCCAGATGTCACATCGACACGTTGCCCTGGATAAATATGCTTCAAGAAGCTCCGTGTAAATTAAAATGATATGTGACGTAAACAATGCGAGCAAAATAACCTGATGCTTCAAAGAACTCAAACTGATAAAATAAAATGTGTATAAAAAATATGCATGTAAAACACAATGTGAGAGGACAGAGGTGACGTAACGTACAAAGCATGAGTTAAATGATGTCTCATTACCACTGGATTGAATACTGTTGACCGCCAGGGTTATGTCTGGCTGGGCCTTGTATCATCGCAGTTCCCTCCCCTAATACCTTCTATAGTATGGACGTCACAGCGAAATAAAACTTATACCATCTGTTCGAAGCATTCCAATTACAACTTGAAGCATTCAAATTAGAACACTAACTTGAAGTATTGTAGTGCAATTTAACTTACTTTGGAGCTTATTTGTCGAAGATAAGTATGACGTTTCGACACGTCATCTACGGGCCTTGTTCACGTACTGGTGTCACGTGTGTTGCCTCAGATTTCGGCAGGATAATGACGGGTCGAAACGCCGTACTCATCTTCGACAAATAAGCTCCAAAGTAAGTTAAATTATACTACAATAAACCATTCTTGGAGCCATGAACTTGATGTAGTATGCTTGTTTAGTACACCAATTTGTTTTGACCCCTAACAAATTACCCCAAAACAGGATTTTTGTGGATGTAAAGCGTAACAAATTGTATTACGTGGCAAATGCGCTGTCCACCCAGTCCTAAATCCAGCACATGTCAGCATGAGTTTTGTTAGTACACATTCCAATAAAACGAGATGACATCCACCTCGGCATGGCATGAGAAATAACATGTCCCGTTGTCGCACTTACATTTTTCCGGTCATTAAAAACGTTCCGATTGACGTTTCTGCGCATGTGCAATAAATGTAAAATCATCAATGTCCAGCGAAACAACAAAGCATTTTCTGTATAAATGCCACGAGCTGTTCGTTAACTCTCCTGTGATGGTTACTGGGAAAGGTGTCTTAAAATGTCGTTCAATGCAATAAAATATTACGTTTTTTATAAATCACTCACAGATGATGGCACACTACTGTCACGTGGTTTACACTTGCTATCAAAATATGCCTCAAAACTTGTTTGCCTCGTGTTAATTTGCGACAAATAACTTCGCTGAGAGGTTATACACACCCGTAGTATTTATATCATAAATGCTTTGTCTCTTCGCTGCATATTGATGATTTTACATTTATCGCGCATGTGCAGAAACGTCAATCGGAACGTTTATAACGCCGGAAAAATGTAAGCGATACACCGTGTTAGAACCCACACAATGACACTGTCCCACCAGTTACTTGTTGAAGTTAGGCTTAGAACTCTGTGGGGGTGGTGGGGGTTTCACAAGGGGTCTCGTCACCCCTGTCCTACTTGTAGTACTCTCACTGCGGCCAACGGACGGCTTTGCTGGCACCGTGGGTTTGTTGGCCGTGGGCTGGTGTGACTGGAAGGCATTGCGTGTCTGCTGGAATCGTTCCCTCCGTTCTGCCTCACTCTCCCCCTCCTCTGTCACCGTGGCGCTGTCACAGCCATGTGACGGCGGCCATTGGTTACCAGGCGTTTGTATCCGTGGTGATGGCACCGGTTGCCGTGACGATGCGGGTGTGGGTCTGCCATGTTGCTGTGGGTTCTGCTGTGGCGGTGGTGGTCTCACTGGTCTTGGTTTGTTCACATACTCGTGGTCCCAATCATTTGGCTGTGGTCCTTCAGTCGGTCTAGGGGGTGGACCCACGGATGCCAATGCCTGCGGCGGTACCGCCGGTACCGGGTACAGCTGTACCGGTACCGCGGGTGCCGGTCTAGTTGGCACCCCAGGAGCTGGTCGGGACGGTAGTGGCCTGTTGTCATGGCTACTGTTGCTATAGTTACCAGCATCACAATGACCCACTGTCTTGTTCGTGCTGTTGAGGTTACGTGGGTTAGAGATGTCTTGTCCACGGAAACTTGTCGCTCGACCAAGTTCCATCGCCGGCTGCTGCCTGGTAGAGGGCGCTGCTCTCTTGGCTCGTCCCTTCCATATCGCACTACCGCTCGGCACATTCCTGCACACAGACCTGGAACAGGCAACCACAGGATTGTGAGCAGTGGACCGTGACCATGTGAGCGATGGACCATGACCGTGTGATCGTTGTACCATGACCAACACCTCTCACGATATCACTGACATACCACTGCCTGCGTAGTATCAGGTGTAAACATTATTAAAAGAATATTGGCTACAATATTAAGGTCTAAAAGTGGCTGTATTGCATGTCTGGTGTATGTATTATAATGATTTTGTTAATCATGAGTCATTCGTCAATGTGTGCTGTAACGTGCTGTATGAATCAGTGATAGAATAAAACATAATCATTGTTGTTGATCACTGTTCACAATTAATAGATCTATATATTTGTACTTCATAAATAAATGTAAAACGTAAAAAACAAATGTTGCAACTTATTTAGTTTAGTTATTCGACTTTCTACTGGTGTGGTGTGGTGTGGTGTGGTGTGGTGTGGTGTGGTGTGGTGTGGTGTGGTGTGGTGTGGTGTGGTGTGGTGTGGTGTGGTGTGGTGTGGTGTGGTGTGGTGTGGTATGGTATGGTATGGTATGGTATAATATTTATGTGATGTGGCATGACGTGACGTGACGTGGCGTGGCGTGACGTGGCATGACGTGACGTGACGTGACGTGACGTGACGTGACGTGACGTGACATGACATGACATGACGTGTGTGATAAAACACAAACAATGGATGTGACAAGTGTCATACAACACGAATGTGTTACAACACACTCCATGAATGTGACACATGCAATAAAATGACACACCATGAATGTGCCATGCACTGAATGTGTAATATAAATTGGTCTAAATGTGTCACTTGTGCATGTATAACAAGTGTGCTTCATCTTAAACCTGCTACTTGGTACTCTGTGACAATTGCACTTGTCATCGTGTGTTAAAACAAATATAATGTTCATTGCACCGCATTGGTCTACTTCAAGCTTAGCAAAGTACACATAGAGAAATGTGATTGAAATTTTGCAAAACTAGAAAGTGATACAAATCTATAAGCTGTAGTCCAACAGAACAAAAGGTGCTATGCCAAATGAAGCTACTCATCAACGCAGCTACCTTGACAGCGCAGCTACATCATCAATGCAGCTACCTTGATAAATGCAGCCACATAACTCTTGCACTACATGACAGAAGCTGTTATCTGACAGTTGCAGTTACCTAACAGTTGTAGCTATCGGACAGTTGCAGCTACCCGATAGATGCAGCTACCTGACTGTTGTAGCTACCTGTCAGATGCAGCTCCCTGACAGATTATGCTACTAGACAAATGTAGTTACATGTACATGGAAGTTAAGCTATCTGACAGATGCTGCTTCACTGTATTTAACCACCAACTATGACATTTAACCACCAACCATCACCACAAGGAGAGAGAAACAAAACAAGCCAAAGAAAAACCCGGAAACATTGCCCCGCAAGTGTTAGTAACGGTCATGAACTTCCTGAGATTGTTAGAATGAGCCACTGTCTAGGACTACTTATGCAAAGCCTACCATATCTCCCCAGCTCGTTGCCTGAAACACACATGAAACAGGGCATATAGTACTAATTATAGCACAGCTGAATACGCTCCAGTGGAAAGATATAATTTCGCTGTTGGAAAGATATAATTTTGTCCCATTTTGCTCTTAAAATAATGGTGGTAACTTATGGAAATTAAGGGAATATATGGCAGTTTTCATTGGTGGACTTGTTAAGGGATATCATTAATGTTCATATAACTAAAATGGATAAATTCTCTTAAAACGAGGGTATGTGCTCCTATGTTTTATTTTATTTAATATTACATTCTTATGACTATGACGCACATGTTTAAGGTTTATTACTTGTGGAATTGTATTCAGTTACTACAACAATGTTCGCAGTTTGAAAGATTCCACCTGGAACATGTTCTAATGGTACAAAAACATCCAGTTTCAAAACAAAATTGATTGGCAATAATGCCAATGTGAGCAGAGTTAACTGAAATACCCTTTGATGTTTAACTTTCCCATCTCCTAGACAGAAGACTTCCAGCTGCAAATTACTTCCTGCCAATTCCCCCTTATCTTATCAATCCCAAATGACAAATTAATTGAAAAAAGTCCCGTGTTTTTATGTTTCGCAGCAGTACATTAATTTTGCTATTTGA
This sequence comes from Oasisia sp. SBJ-2009, assembly GCA_964017155.1. Taxonomy (NCBI): domain Eukaryota; kingdom Metazoa; phylum Annelida; class Polychaeta; order Sabellida; family Siboglinidae; genus Oasisia; species Oasisia sp. SBJ-2009. Next base: position 25,907,426 of record OZ024864.1, on the reverse strand, counting down.
AACCGTATAAATAAGAATTCTGGAATTGCAGGAACAAAAGGAACACTTACTTAAAGGCGCGACTATTTCTTTTGGGGGGGACAGACGATTTACGGTCAAATATTGTGACATTATTTCATAACTATTTTATAACATTACCACAATTTGGTTTTTGTCCTGCCTAGATATTTGAAAATAAAGAATTTGTTGATGAAATAAAGTAGCCAAATATTACTGCTTCAAATGATTTTTGCGTTTATGCTACAAAATGAAATGAAAAGCACCACTTATGTTTTCCTTAAAGGACACACACATGAATACGAATGGCAGTAATTAATTATTGCCAATCACATGAATGGCAATAATTAATTTAATAGAGTGACAGGTCGACGAGCGATGAATTGTGGGTAAAGGGGGTGAGGGGGCTGAGTGACAGGACAAAGGGGGGCGGGTTGGGAAGGGGTATTACGCACACATTCATGCCATCATTAAACCAAGTCTGTCCGTTCCTTACTTTTAAATATAATATGCACAATACTTGAATAAATATGTTAAAGTTATGCTGCATGACAGATAGCATATGATAAGCCCAAGGCAATGTTTGTAATTTGAATGTTCTATCCATCACATGTAAACAATACATTCAGATTACAAACAACTCTGCAGGCAATACCGTTAATGCTGTTGGGTTAATTGCAACGTATTTTTATGTTTGATTCAATTGCTGAGTTCCCACGTTAAAGACAACTGATTCTGTCAACTTTGTGCCAATAACTGTTACCCTGGCTGACACTGGGTAACAACAGAACGTTGCCACAACGTTGCCAGAACGTTGCCACAATGTTGTCAGAACGTTGCCACAACGTTGTCAGAACGTTGCCACAACGTTTTCAGAAAGGTGTCGTGGTGAGAGGAAGGGACAAAGTCGCCGTACCTGTAGTGCCTGGTGGCGCCCTCTCGCCAGAACTTCTTCAGGTGGCCGCGGTGTCTGTAGCCGCAGAAGATGCCGAGGGCGAGAAGAGGAAGGATGAGGAGGAAGAAGACGAGTAGTCCCACCAGGAGGCCACGGCTCGCTGCAACGTAAACAACATTTGACCTTCTACTTGAATAGTAGGTAAAATTAGACTGTGATACACGTGGTAGTTCACCATACAATGAAACACATGATATGATATGATATGATATGATATGATATGATATGATATGATATGATATGATATGATATGATATGATATGATATGATATGATATATGATATTGTGATGCGATGCGATGCGATGCGATGCGATGCGATGCGATGCGATGCGATGCGATGCGATGCGATGCGATGCGATGCGATGCGATGCGATGCGATGCGATGCGATGCGATGCGATGCGATGCCATATGACATGACGTGTAATAAAACACAAATGATGGATGTGACAAGTGCGATACAACATGAATGTGTGTTACAACACACTCCATGTGTGTGGCACATGTACTAAAATTACACACCATGCAAGGGTTAATATGTGTCAACTGTCAAGTAAACTGTAAGAACAGGGTTAAACATATGGCAAGGTGTGGATTTAATTGTGATAAGTAAGTGGCCTGGCAAGGGTTAAATACGCAAAAAGTAAAGGGTTAAGAATGTGTCATGTAAGTGGCAAGACAACGGTTAAGTATGTGTAAAGTTAGTGGCCTAGCAAGGGTTAAGTGTGAGATTACCACTGTATGAGACAGTAAGTGAACAGACAAGGGTTAAGTGTGACGTGTCAATGGTTATATGTGTGTCAAGTACATGACAAGGCAATGTGAAGTATATGTAATCGCAACTGTTAAGTAAGTGTCAAGTAACCGGCATCGCACCAGTTAAGCAAGTCAAGTAAGTGACAATGTAACAGCAAATGATATGTCAAGCAACATGTGACTGGCAGTGAGGATTTTTAATGGCTGCAAAATTATGTTTAGTTTCAGTGGCTGCAAATTCATGCTGTCAACAACATTAATTGAATTACTACTTACATGGGGGTATTTTGATATCCCCACTGTGGAGGCTCCCACCATTCCCGGAGTGGGCGCAGTCAGGGGGGGCGTACCCCACCTCACAGTGACACTGACCCAGGCTGTTGCACACCTACACAACATGACACAACATGACACAACATGACATTAAACATCGACACTAGAACAACACAACGTATTTTTAATACTTGTATACTGTTGCTACCCTGTTTATATATATATATATATATATATATATATATATTTAAAGACATACTGTTACAAGCTTGCCTATCCACCATACCTTCCTGGCGTATCAATCAATCTGATGAAATCTAGATTTGTTTATTGACTTTGAGATTGATCAACCAAGGATTTAGGTGCAATATAAGTTACCTAATTATTATTATTTTATATATGTATATATATATATATATATATATATATATATATATATATATATGTATATACATATATATGTATATGTATATATAATATATACATATGTATACATCAACACACACACACACACACACACATATATATATATATATATATATATATATATATATATATAAATATATTATATTTATGTAATTAATTTGTCAAGTAAGTTTATAACTCACCCCGTGACCGTGACAGTCAGGACAGTCTTTATGCTGTAGACTGGTGACAGGGACACACTCCTGGTTGATGCAGAGCTGCAAGAGACACGACATGTCTAAATACAGTGACACAGTAATAGACAATGTCACACGTGTCAAATTGTGACATACTGACACACTGTGGCACAGAGTGACAGACAATGACAGGCAGAAACATGGAACAAAATATTACGACACCCAGTGACACACTGTGACAGAGAAACAGTGTGTCACTGTCTGTCATAGTCAGTGACCCACCATGACAGACAGTGACACACTGTGACAGTGATACATTATGACACAAAATGACACATGATGACAGAGAGTGAACTGTAACAAATATTGACATAAGTAACTAGCAAAATAACACAGTCCCACACAGTGACGTAACATGACACAATGGATAACACTAATAACACAACAATAACAGTGTCGGCGTCACCAAGTGAAACTCACCTTATTGTCACCACATTTGGCACCATTAGGCACCAAGCCTGGATCGGGCATATCAAGCCCGACATCAAGGATGGCACTTTCACATCGAAACTTCTCCCCGTCCGGCGACACGACCACATTACTGGGCAGTGTGTAGGACATCTGACCCGACCAGAACATCAGCTTCTCATTGCGATGGGTGCAGTGTAAGGTACCACACATGACATCCCTGTAACACAGTGTAATGTACCACACATGACATCCCTGTAACACAGTGTAACACAGTGTAATGTACCACACATGACATCCCTGTAACACAGTGTAATGTACCACACATGACATCCCTGTAACACAGTGTAATGTACCACACATGACATCCCTGTAACACAGTGTAACACAGTGTAACACAGTGTAATGTACCACACATGACATCCATGTAACACAGTGTAATGTACCACACATGACATCCCTGTAATACAGTGTAACACAGTGTAACACAGTGTAATGTACCACACATGACATCCCTGTAACACAGTGTAACATACCACACGTGACATCCCTGTCACACTGTGTAGCACAGTGTAAACAGTGTAACACAGTGTAACATACCACACATGACATCCCTGTAATACAGTGTAACATACTGTAATGTAGCACACATGACATCCCTGTAACACAGTGTAGTGTGGTTCAATCAAATTTAGATTCCGCGTGCATAGTGGCAGTACCCTATCATCAGACTGTCTCATAAGGCATCTAATTAGAAAAATAGATCTTCATCAGACTGTGTCATATGGCAGCTAATTAGAAAAATAGATCTTCATCAGACTGTGTCATATGGCAGCTAATTAGAAAAATAGATCTTCATCAGACTGTGTCATATGGCAGCTAATTAGAAAAATAGATCTTCATCAGACTGTGTCATATGGCAGCTAATTAGAAAAATAGATCTTCATCAGACTGTGTCATATGGCAGCTAATTAGAAAAGATAGATCCTCTTCACTTTGTGACATTAGTAAAATAGATCTTCATCGGACTGCGACATATGGCAGCTAACGGCAGACATTGTACACTGGATGCCATAAATTTGTTGACCCTTCGGCCCAAAGGTCTAAAAAGGCAAGACAGCACACTCACTTCTTGGCACACTTCTTGAAGCTTTTGTCAGTCCAGTTGAAGCCACAGTTACCGTAGGATTCTCCGTGGGCGTTGAAGCGGGTGTAACACTGGTCATGTGACTTGCTTCCCGTCTTTCCCCACAACAGGTGACACTGGGAGCCGTGGGAACGACACTTTCCCTCGTAGCAGTAGGCCTCCGACTGAAACACAGTGTCTACGTCACCATCTAGTGACACAGTGACATGACATGTCATCTAGTCATGACACAATGGTATGCAATGTTACTCATGATACAAAATGTCACCAATTAATTACACAATGTGTCACTAAATCGTGACACAATAACATGTCATCAAGTCGTGACACAATGATATGTAATGTCACCAATGACATAAAATACCACCCACTAATGACATAATGTCACATATTACATAGTATTATCATATCATATAATGCAATTATCAAATCCTGTCACAATCACACATTATGTCAGTCACCAAATCATGTCATAATGACAAGTCATGTCACTACTTTGATGTCAGTCGCCATATCAGGACAAGTCATGTCACTACTTCAATGTCAGTCACCATATCATGACATCAGGACAAGTCATGTCACTACTTCAATGTCAGTCACCATATCATGACATCAGGACAAGTCATGTCACTACTTCAATGTCAGTCACCATATCATGACATCGGGACAAGTCATGTCACTACTTCGATGTCAGTCACCATATCATGACATCAGGACAAGTCATGTCACTACTTCACCATGACACAATGAAACAAAATCATGAAACACCATGGCATCAACTCATATCATAATGATTCCTCATGTCACCACATCATGATGATGATGATGTCATGTCACCAAATCATGACACTAACTCACCACGTCATTCTTGCATGAGACGCCATTCTGCAAGAAGACGTCGAACGGACAAAACTCCACCTTCCCACTGCAGAACTCTGGCAGATCACACGAGTTCTTTGCTGGTCGACACGGCGTCGTTATAGGCTTCAACTACAAGACACGACATTGAAAAGTATGAATGTGGTATAAAACATGTTAGTATTAGTGTCTGTTCTACTGTGTGACGAAAGTCTCTTTATGTAAAGGGAGTGCAAGTACGGAATTCTCTATGTGATGATTTAAATTTTTAATAAATGTGACTGCAAGAATCTTTTATTTAAGAAATATCTGGTTGTGGATCATCAACAAATACAGTGGTGCCACTGAGAAACTGTATTATGTGTAAGCATTTACTTATCATATCTTTTACATTTGGAATATGAATAGGTATTCCATTACATTGTAATCATTTGTTGTAACCATAAAAATTATTTAAATACACAAATTTTACTGACTTCTAATTTACCCTTATCAAACATTGTCTATGCTAACTTACAGTACTGTAGTTAAATTTGCTTGTATGTCCTGTGTTTATTGTTGACATGTTCTAAATAAACTCTCATTCATTCATTCATTCATTACTTAATAATTATACTAGGTTCCAGTTGAGGAACAAGTTGTTCCAAACACATTATCATATTTATTATTCTCATGGATGGTTTTAAACATCAGGTTTGGTGCTTCAAATACCAGTCAAGGCAGCAGTAATCAATGTATTTCAATGTTCTTACCTGTACATTTGAATAATATACCTGGTCTGGGGGGGGTCATTAACTATATCTTACCAGGCAGACAGACGTGATTAAATATATGCTACAGTCCTAACAAACAAGAAAACCATGAACAAATATCTCACCTGACAGGTCAGGAATTAATAACTTACCTGGCAGGTGGAGAGATCACAGCATTCACCCGTGGCACAGGTGGAATTCACGGTGAGTTTACATGTGGCTGGGTCACAGCATTTTGTATCACAGTCCTGTAAAACACCACCTTTTGTATCACATTTCTACAATCAATACAACAAACAGTTTCATTTTCTGTGTTTGAATTATGTTATTGCTGTGTTAAATCTTGGGCAAATTTGTTCATTCCACATTGCTCCAGTTCACTCAGCTGTATGACTAGCTACTTGTCTGTACACACCAGTATTGTTTTTGAGCAGTAATTGAAACTAGGCTGAATTTTTCCCAGAGAAGCTGATATTGTGTTTGACTGAACAGGTCTGCCAGGGAGTAAAGTGAAACATGTTTTAGCATAATAACTGGACACTGAATTATATAAGAACATAATTATCTGTTTTACACCAATGTGTTGTGTTGTTGTTTATTTTGTTTGTTGCGCCTATGAGCTTGACTTTTTTTTAAAGATATAGGCGCTATAGAAGTTACAATTATTATTATTATTGTTGTTGTTTGAAACAGTTGTGAGAAAACAATGTACGAGTGGGAGGGTGAACGAATAAATGACTACAGAAATGTATTGATGAATGAGCAAATAAACGAATGAACAAAGAAGAAAGGAAACAATGGAAGCATGGAAAGACGGAAGGCAGGAGGGATGAAGGACAGAGTGGAATGAATGAAAGAAGGAATGATGGAATGGAAGTAGGAAAGAAGGTAAGGTGGAAGGATGGGAGGAAGGAACACAGGAAGCAAGGCAGGATGGAAGGAAAGAAAGAACAAAGGCAGGATGGAATGAAGGAAGGAAAGAAGGAAGAAAGGATGGCAGGGTGGAACGACGGAAGAAAAGAACACAGCATGGAATGACGGAAGGACTGAAAGAAGGATGGCAGGCAGGAAGGATTGAACGAAGAAACGCTGGATGAAATGCAGGAAAGAAAAATGGAAAAAGTAAGGCATGGTGGAATGATGGAAGGAGGGAAGGAAGACAGGAAGGTCACTGGCCAGCCACTCCCTCGGTCCACCCACCTGGGAGAGTCCACAGTCACACTCCTCCCCTGCTTCGAGGAAGCCGTTGCCACAGTACGCGTCCCCATACAACTCATCCGGCAGGTTGCGAAGGCAGTAGTCAAACCCTTGGTGGAAGGCGTCAGCAAACTGCTCCGTGGAACACGACGACCATGTGACAGCCTCCGCCCCCCTGCAAGGACGACACACATAGAACGTGGGTCAGAGGTCACCCAGTACACATGACCACAAAGTATTTTGTGTAAATATAGTCTTCACAAAATTAGAGTAATTTGAGTAATATAGCTAATAATATTAATAAAGACTTCTTATCCTCAAAGATCAAGCTCAGTTGTGCGATAAAGCCAAAGGATTAAGCAATCTCGTTATCAAACAATATGCAAGTTGTCAACGGATGTATGAAAGTGCTATGAAGTCAAGGATGACAGACAGCACTAAAGATAAAATGAAACGGCGAAATGAAACTATATTTCTTTCTAGTATAACACTGACAGAAGTGTATTCCACACCGTTGGTGCTGCAAACGAGAAAGCTCGGGTCCCAGCTTTCATTTTCACAGAAGGAATGTAAAGAAAGTGACTACTGATTAATCGAAGCAGTTTGGGAATTTTTTGCTGGGGCGAGCTCGAATTCAGATATGCTGGTTATGTAAATGAGAGGGCTTAATAGGCTATTGTGCAAATCTTGATAATAATATGATAATGCAGTGATTTCAGAAGCAGCACTGAGCAAGAAATAGTGAGGGAAAAGTACTTTGGAGTATGTGACTATTAAATAAAAATCTGTCTAATAGTTATACACTGTAAACCGTTGTTGTAAAATGGCGACATGCTATCACCACTCGCTGTTGTTTATGTGTTGTTCAAGTCTTGTTTATGTGTTCTATACATATTTCTATGTTTCCTGTGTGTTGCTTTACAGATGAACCGTGAGCTGAAATGATATTCCTGTCAACATTCTTCAGTCTTCATTGAGCTGTCTGCAAACGCCCAGATGCTTGTAAGATGTCACTTTGAGAAAGCAACGTGAAATGGTTACAGACTTACCCACTAGAGGGCGACATGATGCAGCGACTGAGAGGGCAGTCACAACCATTGATGTCGTGTTTCAAGCCAAAGTTGTGTCCCATTTCATGAGTGAGGGTAGTCCCGGCCACCACGGCCAGACTGCTGTGGTCCTGTCAACATAGACTTGGTTACCTCCTAGACTTGGGCCGACTTCGATTGAGCTACTCGAGTTACTCGCGTAGCCCCAACGTGGTATCCGGTTTATGATAATTTACAGTGCGCGCGCAGTACTACGCGCGTAATCAACTGAACACCGACGATCGTGATCACGGACATAAACCCCTTATGTAAATAAATAAAACTAAGTAATCTGTTGTTTAGTGTGTAAATTGTGACGTTCATCTTCTTGGACTTTAATTATAATTCATAGAATGTGTTGACTTTAATCCGTATTTAAGTCCTTAAATGATTGTGTCATGTAATGTTTAATTAATTTCTTATGCAGTAGGGGGCCTACGTAAGTTACTTGAGTGAATCCTGTAAAACTCGCGATTGCCTCGAGTAACTAATCTAGGTCAAAAATGGTCACGTGCTCGAGTGATCTCGGCTGTTCGATTGGGACTCGGGTAGCCCTCGGGTTACGCGAGTTTATAATGTTCCATCAAATCTAAAAAAAACTCAAAGTGCTAGTGATTGTTAAAATAATATTACTGTGAGATATTTTAATGCTCATCATTTATACTACTCCTGGGTACTCACCATATCTACTCCTCCTGAATATTGGAATGTACAAATTCCCCCGATCGTTGCCTTGCCGACAACACCATTCAAGAACGTGTGTCCACTGCAAAGACAATAAAACAAAATGAACAACTTCTCTCTTTTAATATTTTCTGTTTTTACTATTACTATTATTTTATGGTTCTTTATGTATTTTTTAACTTAAATTATTCATTCCACATATATGTTTAACTTTATGTTTACTACTTTTACATGTAATTGCAATTTAACTGTTTATTTCAATGTTGTTGTTTTGTTATTAAATTATGATCTAAATATTTGCCTGTAGGGTTAGTATTGTTGTATTGTAGTGTCATAGATGCACCACTGTGTAATTATGGTGCTATAAAAATAAGGTATTTTATTATTATTATAATTTTTTAACAACTTCTCTCCACAACCTGTGTAGAATCTCGCCATAATCTCCTTTCACAATTTATATCCAGTCTACCGAAATCTCCCCACAATCTCCCACATTAACACGACACTAACAACTCAGTTCCTGTACCACAAATCAAAAACCTCCCAGATACTGCTTGAGCAGACAGATGACAGACAGGTGTACCTGATCATCTGTGAGTTGTCATTGCGGTGTTTTGGACAGATGCTGGTGCGACGGTACTCGAGGAAGTTGTTCATCGTGTCCGTGGCATCGTCCACTACCTCAATCAGGTTCTTCCTTGTCCAGATCTCAATGCCCACCAGGGCCACATAGATGTCAGTGGCCCTGTACAGCTGAAGACACAAGCTATTCATGTACAACCAAGGCCACTACAACCTGGGCCACATAACTGTCAGTGGCCCTGTACAACTGAAGACACTACAACCAGGGCCACTACAACCAGGGCCACTACAACCAGGGCCACTACAACCAGGGCCACTACAACCAGGGCCACTACAACCAGGGCCAGTACAACCAGGGCCACTACAACCAGGGCCACTACAACCAGGGCCACTACAACCAGGGTCATGTATGTGGCTCTGTACAAATGTAAACACAAACCATTCACACATAACCTGGACCACGTAGATACAGTTGGCTCATTATTAATTTTATCGGTCCATTCATCATGCCAGGTTATGAAAGATTAACGATTACATGAATACTGAGGACATATCTAAGAACCACTCCTTTGTCTGGTGACATTATACTGGGATGTGACAGCAGTACAAGTGACAACTTACAGAGCTGACAACGTTGATGATGTCTTTGGTGCGTCTAATTGTTCTGCTGACATCTCGTTGGTTCTTCACATACTGCAACAGAAAATAAAATTGTGAAATACTTATAATTAAACTGTGCTAGTGTTATCATCACAACACAGTGCACATTGGGTAGTCACACACCTGTGTGTTCATCAGGTAATCACACACCTGTAAGTGTGTTCATTGGGTAATCACACACCTGTAAGTGTGTTCATCAGGTAATCACACACCTGTAAGTGTGTTCATTGGGTAATCACACACCTGTAAGTGTGTTCATTGGGTAATCACACACCTATAAGTGTGTTCATTGGGTAATCACACACCTGTGAGTGTGTTCACCAGGTAACCATGCAATCACACGAGCTTTTGTTATTTATTCAGTCATAAAGAGTGTTTCATCCAGTAATAATCTTACAATGAAGGAATGTTCTTCAGCTAAATGACATAATCACAAGTGTGATGTGTTCATCTGGTAATCTTTTAATCACAAGGGTGTTGATCAGGCAAGGTAATCATATAACGGCACAAGTGTTTATCGGGTAATTACACAATCACAAGAGTTCATCGGAAGGTGATCAGACAATCACATGAATGTTTATCAGGTAGTTATAAAATCACAATCATGTTCAGGGGTAGAACTACCCACTAGTCCGCTAGTCTGTACACTAGTAAAGATAAGGGCGGACTAGTAAACCTTCCTAATAACTAGTCCGGTTGTCTTGTAAAGGTCTAGGTGCCACCCAACCCACCCTACAGTAATCAATCAAGCCGTTGTAATCACAGTGACCCCAACCCATCACCTAACACATTTTTTCACTTACACAGTTTTAGAATACAATTCATATCTTCACTTTTGTTATTTCTGTATTATTTATTGTCTTTATGAAAAGTGCAGTTTATTTTACCGGGGCTTGCAACATATACTATTTTTTAGTTTTAAAACAAATTGTAATGACTTATATTTGGATTGTTTTTATATTTTTCCAGACTAGTAAACCTTTTGGCGGACTAGTAAACTTTTGACTTTACTAGTCCTGCTGTCTAGTAAAATGAATGCCAAAGTTCTACCCCTGATGTTTATCAGTTGATCACACAACTATGACACAGACAAGTGTTCATCGAGTAATCTTACAATCACTAGTGTTCATTGAGAAATAACACAATCACAAGCTCCACCTGGTGGTGGTCAGTGACAACGTAAGACTCACCTGTTCATAATCGTTGACGATGTATAGTTCTACGATGCGGGTCTTACTGTCGCGGTCGTAGGGCCAGTGTATAGACCTCTTTTTCTGCAGACAATTCATTGACAACTTGAAGAGTGAGAAACCTTGTTAAATATTCATCTGAATGCCATAATTTCATTATGGGGGTTTGTAATTATAACAGATTCCAGCAATACAAAAATATTTTTGTGATATGGGTGAGTGGGTGAAGGGTCCATTTGGAATAAAAAAATGCAACAAAACTGAAGAAATTCTGCTCTTTTTATACATTTTCAGCAATGTCTGTGAATGTGTGGTTAATTTTTTTTTTAATAACCCAGTTGCACTCCACTGTTTTAGCCATTATTGTCAATAGAAAGAATTGGGATATATTATATTGTACATCCTGTAATTATTATAGCAACTCCATCACTCAAAGACATGTGTCAAGTACTGCAATATATTAGCATTTCCCATTTTTGTGGGTGAGGAATGGGGGGATGCCTTTACATTTTTTATTACTGGAATTTGTTTATATTTACAAAGCCCCTTAAGAAATGTCAAAACTGGAATACAGTTAACAGTAGACACCTGGTTGTTTAATAATGACAATAATAAATTATATTTACATGCCTTTACATCCATGTCTAATGCCCAGTGTTTACAATGTTGGCATCAATCTAAAATACATAAAATTGATTGAAAAGTAAAAGTTAATAGGTCAAAGCCATAGTGTATGTAATTATATAATTTATAAATAAAATAATAGGTAAATAAAATGATAGAGCAAATGATTAGCAAGTTTTGAAAAGCACACTGAATAAAAAGTAATAATAAATAGATTAAATAGAAAGCGAAAAGTAAGAAAAATTGAGCAGATACTAAAATAAAAATTATTCTAAGAGAACTAAAACAAAATGTTATTTAAAATGTTATGTCTCAATACAAATGCTAAATAACATATGACAACATTAAATTAAGAAAAGAAATGCGAAACAAAACCTACAAACAAACATTAACTCTGTAACACATGCCTTCTTATATCAGTTGGAGCAGACAGTGCAAGACACAGCTAAACACACGTATATACAAGTCACTTACTTACTATCACCCAATAGTACATCAACACCCACTGAATATACTCAGTCCACATGCAACACACCTTAGTGACTTATAATACACAGCTTAAGCAACACACTTGTAATATACATGCAACACACTTATAACCCACATGCAGTGTTACTTTGACCCCCCTATAGTCCATGCATACAAGTCACATACATACACAGCTGTTGTATATGTCTCATACATCTGATGTATATGACTCATGCATATGGTGTATATGTCTCATACATATTATGTACTTGTCTCATACATTTCATACACATCTCATATACCTGGTGTACATCTCATGTATCTGGTGTACAAGTATCATACATTAAATGTATATGTCTAATACAACTGATGTACAAGACTCATACAACTGTATAAGTATCATACATTCAGTGTACATGTCTCACACAACTGTTGTGCATGTATCATACAAATGATGTACATGTCTCGTACATACATTTGATGTACATGAATCATACACCAGATGAACATGTATGACACAGCCAGTGTATGTAATATATATCTCACAAACCAATGTACAAGTCACATACAATCAATGTACATGTCTGATACAACCAATGTATACATCACATACACAAATACACATGCCATCATATGTTAGTCTACCATTGCACTTACCCTAGATGACTTAATCTGTATTTTACCTAGAGTCGGTGATACTGCGACATTGTCCAGAATATCTGCAAAACGGTGACAACAAATGAGAACTCGACAGACTGTACGACATCAACAGTAATAGCAGCAATACACGTACAAGCATATTATTTTGTAATCAGTGAACAAACTGACTTTGATTGGTCACTATACTAGGCAACATGTGAAATTGAGACTTCCTAAAACTGTACAGAGGTAGACAGGATTTTAATTTGACACCAAATATTACATTAAATCACTGGTCGAATTGCTACATTTAACTCACCCGTCATATTAATCAATCAAGCACACTGGTCATGTCAGAAAGCTTAACTCACCCGTTTTATTACTAGGTATTCTGTCCGTGGCGCGGTACACGTAATGTTCCCCAGTGAGGGCGCCCTCTGCTGGCTCAATGTAGAACACTTCAACTGCGTCTCGGATGTAGCCACTGCACAGAGCAACCACAACCATCGGTCCGTGTCACAGCGTCAACACTTAGTGGCTTAAGGGAGCTAATAGGGCGTGCAAGTGGGTCACGATACATGGCGAGACTCCGCGCGACTAGAGCTGATTTGGGGACGGGTCATAAGAATAATATTCGATGGATGACAGTTGCAACTTCCGACTGTTGAATAATAGGAAAATCAGGACATAAATATCTTGTGTTATAACTTCCTTATCTAAAATGTACGATTTAATATTGAGTTTACCACACAATCATAGACATAGCGATTTATGTAGTGCAGATAATAGACACAACCCACAATTTTAGGACGTGTGTGTCTTTTACGGGATTTGCATTTTAAATAGCTGTACATTGTGGTTTGGATAAGCATTTATATCTGACAAGTTGTCTAAATGCACATAATCATAACACATGTATATGTTTGCCCCAAACAGGTTGTACTGCACGGAAAATGGTACTTTTCATTACTAGTCAAGATCGCCAAACACAAGCACAAGCCGGTGATGACATGGTCATGGCAACCACCATAATAATCGATTAAAATTCACGATTTCCATGAGCCTTGTCACCAGCAAAGGATTCCACTGCTTCTGCTTGTAATAATCCTTCAGACAGTATAACTCTTTAACTGCAATAGTTAGACGGGAACAGTTCGATTATTACAACCAAAAACAAAACAAAGTCCTATACGTTAACATGGAAAATATGGACTTTCTGCCCCCAACTGTCCCGAGCCTCGTTTTCGCGGGCGAGACTTGCACGCCCTATTAATATTTACTCAGTGCGTCATTATAAACTGGACATGGGATTTTAACCTATTATCAAAAAGTACATAAATTTACAATCTTAATTACACTGTAATGTCATACATTCAGTCATTTTACCTTGCACAAAAAAGCATTTAAACTCTAAATATTCCAAAAATACAAACCTCAAAACAATCAGTTAATAATATTAGCATCTTGCTGGATATTTACTAGATGGTATCACTCGCATGTGGTCAGTGTATTCACTGCAATCGCGTGTTCACTGACCTGAGGCCAGTGCATTCACTAGATGGCAGCACTGGTGGTCTGAGATTAGCACATTCACTACATGGCAGCACTCACCTGAGTCCATTGCATGTGCTGACTGCTACAGCCGAGTCAGTGCTGTTCCTCACGTCGCCATGGTAATAACAGTTGGTGAGAGTCTACAAGTGGAACAGCTCAGGTGATTGGACATCAACAACATCTCGTACAATCTCCACTGTCAATGACATCATCTTCACCATCAGTGACATATTACAATCTCTACTTTCATTGACATGTCACAACCTCCACAGTCAATGACATGTCAGTCTCCACCATCAGTGACATGTCGCACTATCTACATTCATTGACATGTCACAATCTCCACAGTCGGTGACACGTCATACTTTCCAAAGTCTGCGAGTAATGTGTCACAATCTCCAATAGTTATCAACATTCATGTCACAATCTCCACAATCCACAGCCAGTGAAATGCCAAAATCTTGACACAAAATGTTCTGATACCAGTCAGTGACATAAATTACATAATCATATTAGTTTTGTGATATGCTGGTGACATTGACAAACATAATGGAAGGCAGAACGTCTCAGCAGGAATTAACAAACACAATCGGCTGAAGGTAATAAATTCTGAAGTCTAGACTAGAACCTAACACAATGGTAGACAGAAAGTCTCAGTTGGAAATTAAAAAACAACACTGTGTTTTCCTCGTTCCTGTTTTTGCCTCCCCACACAAGAAGACCAGATCATGTGACTGTGTGTATTTGACAAAAGACTTTCATGACTCAGTGGGAATTTAGAATAATCACCTGTCACGGTTGGCATCAATGGGCATGACAAATGCAGCGAGAGAGTTACACTGAGAAGTCATTGGAGCGGAACACGACTGCAGCCTTTCAACTCTTGTATTCATGCCACATTTTACACATGGCTTATATCGTGCCATGGCAGGTAGCGTTGTGAGTCACAACGTGTGTGCACGGTAGGCTCTGCCTTCTGTCTCACTCGGTACTTTTTATACAGCAACAGAACGTGTTATACTACACACCGACCATTCAGACAGATGTAGTCAGGCAACCTCTTGTCACACCAGTTTAGGTACAAGAACGTCTACTGAAGACGCATTTTTTTCATATTGCATATTAGTGTAAACTGACATGAACATTATTATTTTTACTAGATTATTTGGTAATATTATCAATATATAATTATACACTTATTTATTGACATTATTGTTACGTAATTTTTTTACAGTTTCAACATATACTTAGCTCAATCCAACTTAGTTGAGTTGCTAATAAAACTTGGGTTATTATTATTATTTATTAGTTATTACTAATAATAATTATACATATACCATCATTTATCAGTATCATTGCGATGTAGTTATACAGTAGACTGATTATTATGTATTTTTATAACTAATACGTAATTAATTTATTTATTTAAAAGTGCTACACTATTCAATACCGTACTAATTTTATTTTATTATATACCTATACATTTTGTTACATTTATTTTAAAACAGTAGTATTTGTCTTATTATATACATATATCCTTTTATGTCTTTTAAATTGTAATATGTTGTGAAGCGCCACGAACGATTATGGATGTGGCGCTATACCTAATAAACATATTATTATTAGTATATTATTATAAGATTCTGCATAGACATTTGTTGATGAAATTTTGTTTAAGATTTTTCTGTGTGGAATACATATTTTCCTTCACTTTTTCCCATAAAAGTCCAGGTGCATATTACACATACTGCTGGCGCCAAACAAAATGTTATACAACTAGATATGATTCAGAAGGATCAGGTACATGATCTGTGATATGTAACTTTTTAGGAAAAACACAATAAATGTCCACACTCATTTCAACAATCTAGCATGCTCATTAAGCATCTTCCATGTGCATTTACGGTTGTTTATGCTGAAACAAGATGGTCTGCTAGGGTTCTGTATACTTCTACAAACATCCATGTTGGGTTACTCATAGACAAATATATACCCAGTGGAAAAATGAAAATGCAGATATGGCTCCCATGGTGATGTCACTGTGTGGAAGAGGGAAGTGACATTGTCATAGTTTGCACAACAGACACTTTTACAATTTATATATGGATTCAAGGATAATCAGTGAAACAAATTTTGATGGAATGAATGACAGCTACTGACCTTAAGCAAGCATAGTATGGGAAGTTTGGAAATGTGGATTTGATGTCAAATACTCAGACGTGTGTTATAGTGCTACATGTTAATATTGGATAGGTATTTTATGTCAGCACATGTATTATATACAGGGGTGTAACTAATTATACATGGAGATTACGACATGTCCATGTTAAGCAGTAACATTGATCTGACATTCTATTTAAATATCCGGAGATTGTATGTCATAGTAACCAGTGTGTGCGTGTAACAATGCAACACTAATGCCAACCCAGTAACTGATCCGGTGTGGTAGACATTTTATAGACAACATTAGCCACACAGCAGATAAAAACATGAAATAAACGTACCAAGTCTTTAGGACTACCGGGGGTACTGTAAGGCAATTACCCCACATGCCACTCATTTTAACACTGCAACTGGGAAGCATTCAGCTACCCTATAATTTCTACACAAAGGCCATGCATACACATAACGTTATATTCATCCCAGACTATAACCAGACATTCATTTACACAGCTGAGGCAATGTAGCATGAACCAAATTACTCATATTTTTACACCACCAGACTATTCAAACCTGGATTCTTCCAATGAATGAAATCTGATGTTTCACCCACTCAGCTGCCGAGCCCCACACATAAAGAAACAACTGGTCAGCAAACTAGAGTAAGTGAATAACTTACATGGTTTTTGGGTCTATTGTATACGATGCTGCCATCGGGTCGGAAGTATTTCTCCGTGTAGTTGGCTGGCAACAGGTGTCTGAACGGGAAAAAGTAAAAGATGAAATGACAATTTACATATGCAATACAATGCATTTATAAATCTTGTGGAATAATAATATTCTAAGTGTAAATACACATGGCACAATTAGTAAATTGTGCCATGTGTATTTACACGTTATACTTAGTTTTCCTTTGTAGATTATTATGATGTATACAAATTAGTGTATATTATAAAGATGTTAATACTATAAATGAACTGCCATAAAACCTATAAAATAATCCAAACCTATATTAAAATAATCCAGTGTACCAAGTATGACTACTGAGCAACTTCAGCATGTAAATTGCTAGATTCAGTTAGGCTTATAATTTCGAACACAGAATCCTGCATTGGTAGAAATGTGCTTTTTGACCATTCCAAAAATTCTGTCAAAAGCTCTGTTCAAGCCACACAGGACTAACAAGGGTACTTACAATTCTAAACTGGGCATTTTTTGATACAAACAGGGTTAGAATTTAGCCTCAAATGAGTGGGGGCCAGCAGGGCCCCCACTTTTCAAAATCTAGGGGCCCGACATAAAAAGTGGGGGCCATGCAATAAATGCACATTTAAGTCGCATTGTAACTATAACTTTATTCAACACAATTCACATGCCACAAACATAATGGCTGTAGCCTATGTAGCAGCTTAATTAGTCAATGCTAATGATAATTTCAAGAGATCAATGGAGGGTTGTTAATTTTCCTCTGAACCGGAGCTGCTTGAAACCTGTAGATCTTCCTCTTTGGGCTGCCTGCGTTTGTAGATGGCAACACAAGGTTGCCTATTCCTGCTCCCCCACCCACCCACAACAGCTTAAGCGACTGTGCGAGGTCCCTGTTCCTTGCCCCCCCCCCTAAATTCGAACCCTGACAAACATGGATCATGATCAATGCCATATCTGACTCAAGAATGTAACACCAATCTGGTTTTACTCAATGATTCCCATACACCCATGATTCATACGTCTTGTGAAGCTGACTCTCAGGATACTTCCGTAACTAACTAACTACAGTGGACAAGCGATGGAGCACATTAGAACATGCTACTCAGACCAGGATCTTAATGTTAAACAGACATGATTTGCCATTTTTTCAGCTGTCTGGATCCCGAAACAGGAAAACCACAAGAACAGACTAGTTGAACCCGGTTATTAGCCATAAAACCTGCTGCCTCTGAACTGCTCCTGCACTTAGATGGATAATACCGGAGACTAAACAATACTGACAGAGGTCAACAGAGGTCAGGGGGCAGCCATGCAACCAGCTGAAAACACTGACATTGGTTTTATCTGTAAATATTCTCTGAAGCATTCGTGCCTTGATTAAACATGTCAGGTTTTTAAAAGCACTGAAAAATATTCATGGCTGAAAGATTTGGATCGACTGTAAGAATTCACACTTACTTTTGAGGATTTTAATTAAAACTTGTGACACTTGTGGTTGTTTAACATGCATGAACCATTGTCATGATGCCAAAACCTGAGTTGTGTCACATGACATCTATGCATAGTAAAGACCCACAGGTGTTCCATTAAAATGTTCCAAATAAATGTTTACAGTCCATCTGTGCTTTTAGACACAGATAGTCAAATATTGACTATCACGCCAGCCAGTAGAGTTGTACACATAGCAGTGTGCTGGTGGGTTACGTGGTGAAATATACTAAATACAGGTAGATTGCACAGGTGACTGATGTGAGACCACAATAAGGTGTTCATCCGCCATTACCCGTGCAACCAAAGAGTACCCTATAAAAACACCACTATGCAGGTTGTCTGAATTTCTGTGAGCACATATGTAGTGTGGAGTGAGTAGAAATGATGCTTTTGTGCAGCGTAGCATCAGAGCTGTCAAATTATGACAGCTGTCAGTCGGTGCATTTCTGTGTATTAATACAGTTGTCATTTTGCTTGGTGATGTAATAAGGGGCAACCCGTAGGTGGTTAAAGCAAAAATGGAGGCGTGTAAGGTTGGAAAGAAGTTCGTGGGAGCCTGAGGTATTAAAAGTTCAAAAATTTTCACTGAACCTCTGTCTATGGAGAGTAAATATGCTGTGAAATTGTCAATAGCAGAACTCATCAAGATTAGTAGGAAAAAAGGAAACGTTATAATGGTTGCCTTTGGAAAATGCAAATGTGGTCTGACTCTGACTCACCTGTTGAGTACAAGATCTAAGGTGAGGACCTGATGAAATGCTGTCAGGACAACTGTGGCTTCTGGCAGATGTCCACTCTGAAAACACAGGAACAATTCAGGATTACAATATATTTACAGTAAATATCATATGTCACTGATCCCTCAGAACAGCCACAGATGATCTGATGTAATAGCCTTTAATGATTAAGGAACACCTGTGAATGATCTGATGGAACATCTGTGAATGATCTAATGGAACATCTGGGAATGATATAATGGAACATCTGGGAATGATCAAATGGAACATCTGTGAATGATCCAGTGGAACATCTGTGAATGATCTAATGACACACCTGTGAATGATCTAATGAAATATATGTGAATGATCTGATGGAACATCTGTGAATGATCTAATGGAACATCTGTGAATGATCTAATGGAACATCTGTGAATGATCTAGTGGAACATCTGTGAATGATCTAATGACACACCTGTGAATGATCTAACGAAACATCTGTGAATGATCTGATGGAACATCTGTGAATGATCTAATGGAACATCTATGAATGATCGAATGAAACATCTGTGAATGATCCGATGGAACATCTGTGAATGATCTTATGGAACATCTGTGAATGATTTAATGGAACATCAGTGAATGATCTGATGGAACATCTGTGAATGATCTAACGAAACATCTGTGAATGATCTGATGGAACATCTGTGAATGATCTGATGGAACATCTGTGAATGATCTAATGATACATCAGTGAATAATCTCATGGAACATACATAAATGACCTCGTGGAACTGTTACGACTGAGTTCACAGAACGTATATGAATAACCTCATGACAGAACATTTGTGAATGAACACATTGAAAATCATTTATTTATTTAAAGAAGAAATATCAACACAATGCAATTATAAATTATTATATAAATATTATACTATAAGTATTCAGTTGCTATGGCTGTCACAGACAATAAACTTAATTATTAAACTTTATTATTATTATTATCATACAGAATAGACGTTATTATTAGTATCACACAGAATAAACTTTATTGTTACTATCACACAGAATAAATTTTATTATGATTTATTATTATTTAACGGGAGAGCAGGCTACCGGAAATGCAGGGTGCTGGAGGTTGCTTTGGTCAGCAAGGGGTAAGGAAGTGAGACTCCTGGTCCAGCCACTGACTGACTCTACCCCTTATGGGGCATACATCTGATATATACTGGACCCGTGTACAGAGTTGTGTATGTTCTGTTGCTACCCTCCCTCCCGTGCCCCTGTCAACTGTAGATTTATCAAAACATGTAACACAATAAGTCACATAAAATCTATGGTACTGCACAAACACCTTGTGACAGATTAAGGGGGGTGGGAAACTGGACATTCCACTGGACACCCTACCCTGGCCTTCTCTTGTAACCCCCTAGTGACAGGGCACAGGGGTTAAATGTCTGTCTATCTCTGGTAACCATCACCCTATCACCCTGTCAGGCTGTATGTCATTAGCATGCAATTAGACAGTTGAGCTGATTGACTTTATCACACAAGGTAGCCTGACTGACATTAGAATTATGTGTCTGGGAAATAGAGTGCTGATGTCAGGGCTTTTAACTCAGCCCTCATGTTAAGATCCATTTCCCTGGTGTGTGTGTGTGTGTGTGTGTGTGTGTGTGTGCGTGCGTGCGTGCGTGCGTGCGTGCGTGTGTGTGTGTCATTTCCTGGTACATTATAATAATTACAGCACTGAAGATTGGTTGCCTCACTTTCATTTTCGATATTAAATGTCCTCAAATTTAACTGAACAAGCAGGAGGTTGTTTGAGGAATGAGAACGTGAAACACCAACTTAGGTTATAAACAAAACAAAATGACTCCTGCGGCATTGTGTAACTGTGTTTTATACTGTTGTGAAAGGTCTACATGTATTTAGGGTTCATATACTTGAACAACAAATACATTTCATGCCATTTCCAATTACATTAAAACAAAATCCATGCTAAAAGTTAAAAACCAACACTGTGACTACTTGTAAACATGGCAGTTACATAAAACATACATTTTACGTTTATTTATAATATACCTGTACTGGCTGACACCAACAGGACAAGCCAAAGGCTGTAGTTATATACATCAACACTCTTGTAATTGGAAAAATATAAATTTTGTGCAAGAGGCGAACACATACGGGAGAATGGAATCCCTAATTTTTTCTTACAAATATGAGCATAGAAGGAGCCTACATGACTCACACCAGATTCCAACAAAAATCGATGCCTCGTATCCATATGCATATTGGGGGATCTTGGTGGCATAGGATTTCATTAGCTAGTTGTAGGGAGAAAAGCAGTGTTTGGGAAATTTAATTATCAATAATGCTCTGTCCGACCGATACATTAAAAGGATCCATTTAATTCAATTACCAGTTTATTAGCTTAAGTGTTGCTATGAAACGTACAGTGTGAATGAGACAGACATCTAACACCAGACTGTGCAGATGTGTTTGATGACAGAAAGGTTTGTGGGAACAGTATGAGATGTAAGACCACAATAATGTGTTCGTCCGCCATTACCCGACCAAAGAGTACCCTACAAAACCAGCATTATGCAGGTTGTCTGAATTTCTGTGAGCACATATGTAGTGTGGAGTGAGTAGAAATTATATTTTTGTGCAGCATGGCATTTCGGTGTCAGTCGTGCATTTCTGCGTATTAATACACTTGTCATTTTGCTTGGTGGTGTAATCAGGGGCAATCCATGGGTGGTTCAAGCAGAAATGGAGGGGTGTAATGTTTGAAAGAAGTTTGTGGGAGCCTGAGGTATTAAAAGTTCACATATTGTTCACTGAACCTCTGCCTATGGAGGGTAAATATGCTGTGAAATTGTCAATACCAGATCTCCTCAAGATTAGTAGGAAATGAAGGAAACGTTATAAATGGAAAGTGCAAATGTGGTCTGACTCCATGTGACCATGAGGTATTTCTAATGTAATCTGACTTTATTGTGGCACAACAACCCTCTTCCGCCAAATACCCAAACCGTCCTAGATCACACACAGGCGAATAGGGGTAGATTCACTGCAGAAGGAACTAGTATTTAAAGTTCTATAATATTACAACGTACAGGCAGGTCAAACGCATAAAAGATGTGACCTTGCGATAAGCACGTAGACTGTGAATTCAGCAAAGAAACCTATCTCGTTAATCACTTTTAATGTGACAATTTATTTTTAAGTAGACCCATAAAAAGTCACTGTGGATCTGATAACAGACACCAGGGGGCAGTATGTGCAGGATGTCACTAATTCGCTCATTATCACTGTTGACAGACTGCTACCAGACCCCACAACCTGGGTGGGGGAGGCTTGACATGGGTGGGGGGTGACAAAATAGTTGATGTTAGCAAGATTTTATCAGATTACAGTTACACATCACTTTCTGATATATAATCTCCACTGAGCCTTCAATAAAATAATTAATGTTACTTTACATGATGTCCCCAATCCTATCTTTCTTATTAGACAATTAAATATTGTTATCGATATTTTCAGAGCCATTCAAAATGTAAAAAGAATTCCACCTGATCTCTTCTTAACCTCGAGTACACCAGGGGTCCAATTTCACAGTCAAAATTTCTACAACTTTTCCATATTTCTATTTATTCATTCTGCACTCCATAAGAACCTGGATTTCGCTAACATTCCTAATAGCTGATATGACCAAATTTTCTTTGAATATCGATCTTGTGACTTTACTGTATACTGAGATGTCAACTTTAGGATGACCCACAAGATGTCACAGAAATAGGGTCCTTGATGACAAAACATTTTGAAGAGCTCCTTAAATTTCACAAACATTTTGTTTAATGATGGATGATTTTCTTCATGCGCTCATTATTTTAACTCAATGCGTTAATGGTCTGTAGTCAATGTTGTCAAAACAAATTGGCAAAATAACATTGGCAAGTATTAGCAGACAAACAATTTGATCGAGACTGACAAAATAACTTGTCTACATTAAACTGCAGGTAAACTGCATGGGAACTACTAGCCTGGCACTGGTAAACTACACAGGAACTAAGTATGGAGACTGGTATCACGAACTTATTTCAGGGTCTAACCGCCAACTTGGGCCCACAACCCAAGTCTGTCCACAGCCACTGTTGTGAGAATGTACGACCTCTGATATACCATAATAATCAGCACTATTAATTAGTAATCCAGCACATGTCAGATTAAACGTTTATCAATGTCCAATTGCAGCTATTCACCTTGCATAAGGTCAGTCTCTTGGTCTAACATAAATAAACATCCTTCCTTATTAAAAACAGCCTCACTGTTGGCAGGGCAAGATAGACAAACCACTTCTGAACACAGAGATAATTGGACAATCTTATTGAGTTATTTTTGGAATAACTACTGACAAATTTAGGATAAACCTATTTGCACTCAATATTATAATATCTTACCATCGGGCAGGAGACTCAGACTGAGAGCCATAGAGCCAAGATACTGAGCAGTTTCATACCCATGTCAATAAAGTTCATCGATAAAACCTAAGTCCAGTTATTAATAAATCTCAAGTTATAAAAAATTATCAATAAATCCTAACTATGTGTATACCCATTTCATGATCTTAGTAGGTTTTAAAAATGTATTAAACAATAATTTATTTTAATCAATATTCACTTATTTATTTATTATACACTGTATCAGTTTAGTTTTTAAATATTTCTTTTAAACCAATACTTATTTATGTATTTATTTTATAACTAACTAGTGTGAACTTATGGAATATTAGTCTGCAACAGCCTATGTAATTACTGTTATGACAATGCTCTCTCCTTGAGAAATTTAATAAGCTATCTTGTATTAACCAAAAATGCCAACAGGGTTAAACATGATTTTCTCAGAACTTATCAAATGACCTAGCATGCTTGGTTTTTCTTCATAATTACCTCATCACTGTGACATGTGTGGTTTACCCTCCCCCACATGTGGGATCTTTTACTTCCCCTGGCATAGGCAGTACGAGACATCAGGCAGAAAAAGGCTGCTTTCTTTTTAACACACGGACAATGACTGTTAAATGAAACTGTCCGAGTTTTCAAATGGCAGTTGGTAGTAGCATGATTTGAATCTTGTTCACAGAACTAACTGTCCAGTGCTTTGTAACACTTTACCAATGCTCCTGGCTTTTATTCAAGTGGACAGCAAATGTGCATGAAAATAGCTAATGTTTTAATTTGTGGTTACCTGAAAGGAAAGCTAACATTTTGCTGTATATACCCTCGATAGTCCTAATTTAGGATGCACTGATCCACACATAGTCAATACAGGGGTTAGAGCACAGTTAGACTTCCTGGTGTGACCCATACGAATGTAGTACCTTAATTAATAATTGTGTCATTTGAGATTTTGAAAAATTCTTTTGATGTGAAATGAGTACCGTAGGACAGGCATACCAGTAGGTTCAGTGCTATGATGTATCTGCAGTGCAATGACGCATGTTAGGCAGAGTGTAGTCGGCGTAGTAGTGATTTTTAGCCAGTTTTCCTTACATGACCCAGCTGGTGCAGAAAAGCGTGCTCAGTTTGGTCAATATTGAGGGGCAGTGCACGTGCATGCATTTTAAGAGAGCCTGAGGTATGCTTTTTTGACGAAATTTGATCCCCATATCAGTGACACGACGGCAGTGACTGTTATCATTTAAAAAAATTCTCAGGTCTTGTTTCCTTATATCTGACAAAACGTTAACATGGCCGCCAATGGGAAAATCAACAGAGCTCTGAGCCCTACACTGACTAGTGAGGCATGTTGATCATGTACAGAGAGGGAGTTATGACAAACACTTATGTAAGTTCTATAGCCCCAAGTGATGGTCCTCATAACTGGCATTTTTGGCTCACAAACCTTGTCACTGGTGGCCCTGTGGGGGTCACAACAGTACGCTAGCCTCAAGGGTTATCTAGCAGGCATACATAACAATACCCCCAGGGTAATATAATACCACAATAACACAAGGGTGAGTAATGACATCAGTCATGTTGATTTACAACACGGCCTCCTCTCTTTATGGGTCACACAGAATAATGAAATCTAAATATAATCAAGCGAGTATTGTATGCGTATGTGCGTTGGCTTGCCAGCATTCTCGGGGTTTTGCTTTGGGTGGCATTAATGTTAAACCTTCATAAGGAAAAGCATGTACAGTGTACTACATTCTTGATATAATCACCTGAATTGGGTGAGGGTTAAAAAGTCATAGAGTGGAGAAGGTTAAAACACACAGGTACAGGGTTAAAATTATTTAAAATAATATATATAATTACTATAATTAACATCAATAAAGTATGCTATCTAAACATGGTCAAATTAAGTACAACATTAAATTGTTTATAGCGTTTTGCATTGTGAATTGTGCCATTAACTGCCACATTTTGATCTGGTCCTCTAACTGACACACAGACACTGTCTGAGTGGGTCCCTTAACTGTCACGGTTGTCACATGGACAGTCTGGGATCAAGAACACACTTCCCTGGCACTGCATGGAATATTGATTCAGTGTCCACACACATCTATTATGTGAGACATTCAACATTGTGTGACAGTGGGACACGTACATATGGTAGGATACGTACAGACGGTGGGACACGTACAGACGGTATGACACGTACAGACGGTGGAACACGTACAGACGGTGGGACACGTACAGACGGTATGACACGTACAGACAGTGGGAAAGGTACAGACGGTGGGACTGGTACAGACGGTGGGACACGTACAGACGGTGGGACAGGTACAGACGGTGGGACAGGTACAGACGGTGGGACACGTACAGACGGTGGGACAGGTACAGACGGTGGGACAGGTACAGACGGTGGGACAGGTACAGACGGTGGGACAGGTACAGACGGTGGGACACGTACAGACGGTGGGACAGGTACAGACGGTGGGACAGGTACAGACGGTGGGACACGTACAGACGGTGGGACAGGTACAGACGGTGGGACAGGTACAGACGGTGGGACACGTACAGACGGTGGGACAGGTACAGACGGTGGGACAGGTACAGACGGTGGGACACGTACAGACGGTGGGACAGGTACAGACGGTGGGACAGGTACAGACGGTGGGACAGGTACAGACGGTGGGACACGTACAGACGGTGGGACAGGTACAGACGGTGGGACACGTACAGACGGTGGGACACGTACAGATGGTGGGACACGTACAGACGGTGGGACAGGTACAGACGGTGGGACAGGTACAGACGGTGGGACACGTACAGACGGTGGGACAGGTACAGACGGTGGGACAGGTACAGACGGTGGGACAGGTACAGACGGTGGGACACGTACAGACGGTGGGACAGGTACAGACGGTGGGACAGGTACAGACGGTGGGACACGTACAGACGGTGGGACACGTACAGACGGTGGGACACGTACAGACGGTGGGACAGGTACAGACGGTGGGACACGTACAGACGGTGGAACACATACAGACGGTGGGACACGTACAGACTGTGGAACACGTACAGACGGTGGGTCACATACAGACGGTGGGACACGTACAGACGGTGGGACACGTACAGACGGTGGGACACGTACAGACGGTGGGACACGTACAGACGGTGGAACACGTACAGACGGTGGGACACATACAGACGGTGGAACACGTACAGACGGTGGGACACATACAGACGGTGGAACACGTACAGACGGTGGGACACGTACAGACGGTGGGACACGTACAGACGGTGGGACATGTACAGACGATGGGACACGTACATACAGTTGGACATGTACAGACGATGGGACATGTTGGTACATTCAGCCAGGCAGGAACAGGATGTTTCCTTTGTCCTGCACTTGGCCACTGGCCAGTGAGTGTGTCAACTCACTCAACTGTGATTCACTTGTGTCAACCCACAGCCAACCCCCACTTGTGTTACATCCTTGTTGTTCCACAGAGCACACCTTTTAGGGAAATGTGGGATTGGTTGATGGGATGAGTACTTAAACACAGAAGGTTTGTATTCCTGTGTACACCACTGATAAATTACCCCGACTCCCCCAAGCACTGGGTCAAAAGGTCACTGGGTCCACTTTCTGGGTGACTTCTGTTACACATAGCTCCAGGACTAAAATAGGATCCAGATGACAACACCAACAGACTGTCATACCAGATGACAACACCAACAGACTGTCATACCAGATGACAACACCAACAGACTGTCATACCAGATGACAACACCAACAGACTGTCATACCAGATGACAACACCAACAGACTGTCATACCAGATGACAACACCAACAGACTGTCATACCAGATGACAACACCAACAGACTGTCATACCAGATGACAACACCAACAGACTGTCATACCAGATGACAACACCAACAGACTGTCATACCAGATGACAACACCAACAGACTGTCATACCAGATGACAACACCAACAGACTGTCATACCAGATGACAACACTAGTAGACTGACATACCAGATGACAACACCAGCAGGCTGTTATACCAGATGATAACACCAACAGACTGTCATACCAGATGATAACACCAACAGACTGTCATACCAGATGACAACACTAGCAGACTGTCACACCAGATGACAACAGTAGCAGACTGTCATACCAGATGACAACACCAGCAGACTGTCACACCAGATGACAACAGTAGCAGACTGTCATACCAGATGATAACACCAACAGACTGTCATACCAGATGACAACACTAGCAGACTGTCACACCAGATGACAACAGTAGCAGACTGTCATACCAGATGACAACACCAACAGACTGTCATACCAGATGACAACACCAACAGACTGTCATACCAGATGACAACACCAACAGACTGTCATACCAGATGACAACACTAGTAGACTGACATACCAGATGACAACACCAGCAGGCTGTTATACCAGATGATAACACCAACAGACTGTCATACCAGATGATAACACCAACAGACTGTCATACCAGATGACAACACTAGCAGACTGTCACACCAGATGACAACAGTAGCAGACTGTCATACCAGATGACAACACCAGCAGACTGTCACACCAGATGACAACACTAGCAGACTGTCACACCAGATGACAACAGTAGCAGACTGTCATACCAGATGACAACACTAGCAGACTGTCACACCAGATGAGAACACTAGCAGACTGTCATACCAGATGACAACACTAGCAGACTGTCATACCAGATGACAACACTAGCAGACTGTCACACCAGATGACAACACCAGCAGACTGTCACACCAGATGACAACACTAGCAGACTGTCAGACAAGAAGAAGACAGCACTACTATCAGACCCTCAGACTGTCAGACAGGGAAGACACATGTAAAAGGAATGCCCCATTTAGAGAACACTGAAGCTGGGTTCAAAGCAGATACTTACACAATTTCTTAGTTCCAAGAATATTTCAGCAACGTCCCATTTCCTGCCAATAATTAAGCATTCAGGCCCACAACCGACCCCATCATACCACGGCAGCCCGCCGCTACTTAATTTGTAACTGATAACCTTCAGTGTAGGCTAAAAAAATGTTCCGATCAATCAGAGAATGCAAAGTGTTCCACCCCACTTCTAGGGCAGTTTATGTTGGTGGAACAGGAGCATGATGGATAAGGAGTGATTTGGACCAGAATGAAGGTCAGTGGCTTTGAGCATTCAACTCTCACCAAAGCAACTGGGTATGGATCCTGCGCTGTCAGGTCGAATCTTGAGCAAGTTTGCCCACTCTACATTGCTCCAGTTTACTCAGCTGTATGAATTAATGCCTGGCTACAGATAGAGGTTGATATTTGTGTACAAAAACAGCGAATATTCCTTGCACATTAATCATAGAATGGCTGAATACTTCCCCAAACAAGTCCGGATAGAGTTCAGTTGAACAGGTCTGACAGGAGCTTTGAATATCAGTCCTTCTCCTAAGGACTGGATACTATGCTATATGAACTTATCTTGTAATTACAGTATAACAAAAAAGGTAATTTCTTAGAATCTTACATAGAACACTATCTATGATTCGATCCTTGAAACTGCTCACAGAGTGCTTTACACTTTACTCTCTAGCAGACCTGTTCACCATCTTGATTTCTCTGGAAAGCATTCAGCTATACAGCAATTACTGTACAAAAACCATCCATACACAAATATCCACAACCGCTTTCATCCAGGTATTAATTCATACAGCTGAATGAACTACAGCAACGTAGGGTCAACAAACTTGATCAAGGTTCAAAATAGTGGCAAGAGAAGTCTATTTACACCGGGTGTTTTCCCTCAGCTACAGGTAGAAATGGTGATACATCTTCATGAGTGTAACCTGATAGTTCTCAGCTGTCTCCTGCCTGTGTCTGGTGTCTTCCCTGCTCTTGGGTAATCACCCATCAGGGATAAACCCAGTCCCAGCCCTGTCTGGCACCAGGAGGAACTGGGTTCTTCCTTTCGGAAGCAGCCACATACCAATAGAAATACGATGCATATGAAAAAGTGGTAAAAAGGTAAGTTCTTATATATAGCAGGACACACAGTCTGTAGGCCTACTTAGTGCTATACACTTTGTGGTTGGTAGACCTGTTTATTATAATATCATCTCGCCTCTCAGGGAAATATTCAGCCATGCCACAAATACTGCACAAGACTGCTTGTTTATATATATATATATATATATATATATATATATATATATATATATCAAGGTACTGTATGTATGTTGCCAGCCACATCAGGAACACATTTAAACAGTCAACTGACTGAACTAAGGCAAGGTAGACTCTGGAGTAAATTATTTTCGACAGACTTCAAAGAGCATGACACTTGGGCCCACTGTGTTCTTTATCAGGCCCCCCCCCCTGACTCCCTCAGGCTATTCCCAGTCCCAAGTCTTCCCACTTGAACCCACTTCCCCAAGTGGCACCTTCCTTCATGTCCTTCCCTCTCCCCAGATCCCTCTTCAGACACTCCAGGATGTGTCTTGGTGCTTACTTAGTAAACACCCCAATGTGGGTAATACACTAAACACCCTCTTTGGCCCTGTGGCAGGCTGGGGAGACTCAGAGACCCCCCAAGGCTTCAGGGCATGAGGGCTGGGGTAGGGGTATAACCCTAGAACTAGAAGCAGGGGCACCTGATAATGTGTCACTTTGATGGGTGCCTGGGTGGCCTTTGGGGGTAAAAACACAAAACCCCAGGCTGCTGGGTGAGTGCTTCACCATGAAGGGGTGTATTAATTTTTATTTCCCAGCAGTGGCAAAATTTTGTCTGTCAACACTACATGCAAAGTTACTTTCTGAATATCTGTAAATTGGGCAAGTGTCAGTATTGGTAGATTTACCATTAATATTGGTCACTTTCAGTTTTGTTTCTCAAGAAATACAACATGAAATGTCTTTCATTCTGTCCACAAATGCAGGGTTTTCTACCAAAACTGACACCGTGATAAATTGCTAAATGTTACAACACCCCAACAAAAAAACAATGTTTTTAAGTTTTATATTATGCTTGCCTGTAAGAAATTTGGAAGAGAAAAATGTCATTAAACATAACCTGCGTGCTTCACACAAATAATTATGTATGATGTTCGTAAAACATATTAAACAAACTATTTTCACATGTTTAACTTTCCTATCCACAAACTGTCAAACTGAGATTCAACTGTAGTTTATCTAGATCTCCGAGGGATCACATTTGTTGCAAAACAATGACAAAAAAAATGAAACTTATTGTGTGATTTAACTTACTTTGGAGCAAAGGTCTGTGATGAATACAACGTTTTGACCTGCCAGGTTCACGTACTGGGGTCACGTGTGTTGGTTCTGGCTGACCTGTAGCTGACAGGTCGAAACGTCGTACTCATCGACAAACTTTTGTTCCAAAGTAAGTTAAATCATACAATAAACCATTCTTGGAGCCATGAACAATATATTCAATAAAATGAAACTTGTCTCACAGTCTGAGAAGTAGACATTGTTGCTCATACCACTGTCCAGTTGTCCCTAATCTCCCAGCCTTCCTCCTAACCTAACACCCCATCCCAGATGCCTCCCAAGGGTTCTGTCTAATCACCCAGCTGGAAGGGAAATGTGTCTGGAAGTGTGGCCCAAATTAGACCCATCAGTGGAAGCTGTCGTCTGCCTTATGTCACCCCAGCTGCCTGTCTGTCTGTCACCATACCATGTCTGTCTGTTCTTATGTCTGTCCTTTCAACAGGTTCGTTCTTCCTTAACTTTTTATTGCTGTATTTGAAAATAACTACACTAGTTACAGCCTTAAATGGCACCACAGGCAACATGGAGTCTTGTTGTATATTACTCTTGTATACATTGTTCAAACTGGCGTTGTGTTTGTTTGTATACAATTTTTAAAAAAATAAGTCAATCTAAAGTATGTTTGTCTGCTACCTTGTGTTTGTTACCATTTACCCACATGACTGCATATCTTCCACCATGTCTGTCTGTCTGTCTGTCTGTCTGTCTGTCCGTCCGTCCGTCCGTCCGTCCGTCCGTCCGTCCGTCCGTCCGTCCGTCCGTCCGTCCGTCCGTCCGTCCGTCCGTCTATCCATATCTGACTTTCTGTCTGCTTATCTGTATGTTTATTTGTCATTTTGTCACCCTGTCTGTTTTTCTGTAATCCTGTCTGCCTGTTCTGACTACCCTGTCACACTGTTTGTCTGTCTGTCACCCCACCTATCATGCTGTCTGTCCGTCTGTCACTTGCCCGTCTGTCACCATGCCTGCTGTCTATCTGTCCATGTGCATTATTTAGTTTTTATGAAATCATCAGATATTTATAAAATTTATTTACTATGGACTAAACTCCACGTGTAACATACAGGTAGGTATGTAGGGCTTTATTGCCAGTCAGACATTTTGGTGGACACTTGGATGTTAACTGTTAAGCCAGATTACAAACTTTCAGATGTGCCTGATGACCTGAGATGGACTACAAACACACATACACATATGACACCATTTACACTCACTTCTAAGGCATATAACTGACAATATCTATAGTTTTGGAACCTCTTTTTATCCTTCATTTTTTACCCGTCCACAATGCATTTTATCCGTCCAAATGACGGGTGGACGGGTCTCTGCATAAAGCTATGTAGGCAGGGTTCGAATTTAGCGGGGCCCGGCCCCCCCCCCCCCCCCCCGCTGGCCCCCACATTTACTGTCAGGGGGGCCCCCAGATGTTGAACTCTGAAGGCCCGACTGGCCCCCAGGTCAAAGAACTGTAAAATTTATAAATAATGGCCTGACAACTTCCTATCCCAGAGGCCTATCCCAGAGGCCAAGGCAAAGAATGGTCACGGTTAATATTGATTGACAAGGGGTTGCCCAGGTGGACAAACCTGTCGACTAGGCCAGGGAAAAAGAATTAATAACCTAGGATTGTGTTACTAGAAATAGACAGGTCTTATACATAATCTACTATGAAGTTCTACGATGTAACTAAACTGTCATTTTCCATAATGCTGTGGCAATAGGTATATAGGTACATAAGCATGTACAATTTATACAGTTTATGGCCAATACTGTTTTAAAGTACATGAATGGCAGTAAAAATGAAGGAAGGAACGGGACCTCGCACAGTCGCTTAAGCTGTTGTGGGTGGGTGGGGGAGCAGGAATAGGCAACCTTGTGTTGCCATCTACAAAAACAGGAAGCCAAAGGGCAAGATCTACAGGTTTCAAGCAGCTCCGGTTTAGAGAAAAATTAACAACCCTCCATTGATCTCTTGAAATTATCATTAGCATTTACTAATTAGGCTGCTACATAGGCTACAGCCATTATGTTTGTGGCATGTGAATTGTGTTGATTAAAGTTATAGTTACAATGCGACTTAAATGTGCATTTGTTGCATGGCCCCCACTTTTTGTGTCGGGCCCCTAGATTTTGAAAAGTGGGGCACTGCTGGCCCCCCTCATTTTTGGCTAAATTCTAACCCTGGTAGGTATGTCTCTACGTATCTGGGATAGAGACATTAAAATGACCTGTACTGAGTACACGAAACGTCTTCCTCCTGTCATTATGGACTATAATCGAGTAGTCATTGAATAAACCGCAATAAAATATGACGCATGTGTCATAACAACATTGTCAACAGTGTCACTAACCATCACATATTGGCATGTCAGCTATGTCCACTACACTGCAGGTGATTACTGAAAGGTGTCACCATGTTAGAGTAGATCACCCAAGTGTCCACTATCAACTGACCACTGACCTGTGTTAGAGTGGTTGACCGTTTGTGTCTGCCTGTGTAGAGGACAGGTCTAGTCGTGTGGTAGGTGCGGAACTCGTGGATTGCATTTTGTCTCCTTTCTCCTACTGCAAACATAACCACAAGACATGTCATAACAACAGTGTCGTTTTACTTACAATCATATATACATATGTCACAAATTATACTTACAGAACGTCAAGCTTGAAGGTTCATTTTGAATTTAATGACATTATGTGTGTTGGGATTGACCAATGTGTGTGTGAGGGGGGGTTGTGTGTGTGTGTGTGTGTGTGTGTGTGTGTGTGTGTGTGTGTGTGTGTGTGTGTGTGTGTGTGTGGTGTGGTGTGGTGTGGTGTGGTGTGGTGTGGTGTGGTGTGGTGTGGTGTGGTGTGGTGTGGTGTGGTGTGGTGTGGTGTGGTGTGGTGTGGTGTGGTGTGGTGTGGTGTGGTGTGGTGTGGTGTGGTGTATATGTGTGTGGTGTATATACAATTAATGTCATTAAATTTCACCGCCCGGTTATAGACAATTGACATACAAGTCAGACATTATTTGTCTCAAACTGCA
Organism: Oasisia sp. SBJ-2009; assembly: GCA_964017155.1. Classification (NCBI taxonomy): domain Eukaryota; kingdom Metazoa; phylum Annelida; class Polychaeta; order Sabellida; family Siboglinidae; genus Oasisia; species Oasisia sp. SBJ-2009. The sequence continues at coordinate 25,873,025 of OZ024864.1, read as the reverse complement.
TATAATTCAATCCAAAACATGGACCAGAAATGTGTTTTTAAGACAATAATTTACAAATCAATAATAGCAATATAAGGTAACATCTATTGCGCCAAAATCCTTGGAAACCAAGCTCAGATGTGCATTGAGAACTGTGGTTAAGCAACCTCAAGATCAATACACCACATATTATGAAAAGTTCAAAGTTGCTTTTCTCAGAAATTTATGAAATTTATCATGTGGTTTAAAAAACTGCAACCAGTCAAATATATGAAATACTTTTTCTATGACATGTCAGAAATACAACAAAACTACAAGTAAAATACTCAAAGTCAACAATATCACATTAATTTGAAGTACTTCTGAGACTGAGTATAAAATGTGTCTGATGAAGCAATGTGTTGCTATGAAGTTGTGATTTCTACACACAATGATTGTATCTGTAAACTCACTACAAACGTCCATAAAATGTTGGTTTGCAAAGTTTGCAGTTCAACGCATTTTTCTCATATATTCTGTGGGTCATGTATACAATGTTTCCCATTGGAGAGGCTGATTACTATCACACCTACACCCTCACGAACCTGAGATGAGAGGCACAATAATAAGAATCACAAAGTCTTTATTTCGTGAAGCTACAAGTTTTTACAACTCCGAAGCTTATCTGGTTCTGGTGGCTTAGGGACTTATGTGATCATGATTATACAACAGCTTTATCGATTTGATGTTAGGAAATGCATATATGCTCAACACAACTCACAAGATCTCACAATAAGACACTGATCAATATCTCAGGATAATATTCAGAATAATGCATTCTCCTTGTGGATGACAGTACAGATTTACACAATTTAGTCATTACCCCGTAACCCATTGGGACTGATGTGGCACTGTAATGGCAGTGAGTTCATCTAAGGCTAGGGCTCATCAACAACCACCATAAAGGATCAGTAACTCTATAGTTTGTTTAACTACAAAAACATACAAGGCCTTTAACCATTTTTAACATGCAATCATGTTCTCCTGCAAGTTACTTAATTAAGTTGATTTGAGAGAGATTCCATAATATCTTGAATAACTAATATCGTGAATAACCGGTGAAAGTTGTATGACCTTTGTCAAACATATACTGTCCATGACAGTTAAGTTATGGTAGTCTGTGGTTGTTATTCTATTTTTTTAAACTATAAAATTATTATCGTAAATGTGTAATATTAAATTATAATATTACACATTCAGAAGTAAAATTGATATAGATAATAGGAATAGTATTATAATAATTATATGTAAAAGTGTTCACACCTCTCGTCAGAACATGATCTGCTTTAAAGCAACTTAGTAACTGAAGATGAGTCATTACAGTTGATTTAGATCCAGATGTTCACATTGCCAGTTGTCTCTACATAGCAACAAACCCACAGTAAACCCCAATACTTCACCGCATTTAGGAAACGGAAAACCGGTTTGTCAGTTTGGGTGGAATTCACATAAAAAGTATGCATGCATAGCTTTACACAGAGACCCGTCCACCCATCATTTGGATGGGTAAAAACCGTTGTGGATGGGTAGAAATATGGGTGGATGGGTGCTGGATGGGTAAACAAAATTAAGGAGCAAAAGAAGTCTTCCAAAACCATAGATATTGTCAGTTATGCCTCAAAAGTGAATGTAAATGGTGTCACATGTGTGTTTGTAGTCCACTTCAGGTCATCAGCCACATTTAAAGTTTGTAGACTGGCGTAACAGTTAACATCCCTGTGTCCACCAAAACATGTGTGACTGGAAATAATTTGGTCCTGCATAAAGCTGTGTGCATATGTGAACGAACTAATAGGGCTAACGACTAAAACATCAGCATAAGACCCTATGATACACGGCCCCATTCCTAGAAATGCCTGGAAGTTGCCAGGAGCTATATTTCCACAGGGCTGACGGATTCGAATCTGCCTTCTAGGCTTTAAAACTCCGCAGGAAATACTTGATGCCTGTTAGACTGTTAGTTTGGTTGCTCTGACTAAACGAGCCCAACTTGCAAGGAGGACACTGGGTGGGGGATTGGGAGCTTGTGGGAGAACCCAGGGGGCTATGGGAGGAACACACAGTGGGAGAGTTGGGGTACATTACATCAGGGAACTCATTCCACATGTACCTCTGCTAGTAGCTAGTTCTGGGCCAAGGCTGTTCAGTCAGTCGGAGGCTGTCAATTATGGCACTTACACTTACAGCCAAATATATTTGGCAACCTAGCAACCAACTTATATTTATGTATCACTTGTACAGGCCGGTCCCATTGCCTATACATTTACATTTTACAATATGTCTACATTTTTAGGCATAGGATGTACATCCCATCAGACCCTTCCTGTTTGTTACGTCATATTTAAATGTTGAGGTATATATACCCCTGAGTAGTTTTACAGGGTTTTTGTTAAGGCACTTATCATGCCCTGTCTCAAGCCAAATTGTTATAAATACACACAACCATGCACACGCACGCACACATATACACACACATATACACACACATATACACACACATATACACACACACATACACACACATATACACACACATGCACACATATACACACACACATATACACACACACACTCACACAGACACACATGCATATGAATAATGAACACACATGCATGCATGCACGCACGCACGACTCAGGAGGTTTCCACCAAACAGCCGATACTTGCGCTAACGCAGGAGTTGTCCTCTAGAATTAGTGAGTCCACTACAGGTTACACATTTACCCCCTGTGTGGGATCTTTTACTTCCCCTGGCATAGACACCAGATAGAAGGGACCACCGGCGTTTAGGCTTTTAGTGTCTCTTCTGAAAGACGCAGGCAAATGTGGGGTGAACGAAATTGCCTAAGTTTCGAAACGGCATTAGGTGGGATTGAACCACCATCCCCTCGATTGACAGTCCGGCACTCTACCGCGCGACCACCACTCCCCAAAACCCGCACGCAAGCATGCATACACACACACCATAGAGAGTAGTTATCAGCAAGTGTACTTATCATACTACAGCCCACACACAGACACACAGATGACCAGTTACTGACCACGCCTTTGTATATATCTCACATATCAACACAGGAAACCAATGTTTACAAAGTGACACTGACCAGAGTGGACAGAGCTTGACCAAGGAAGTGACCACTGCAGCTTTAGATTAAGCACACATTAAACACATGCCCTCAAGTTCAAACCTACCTGTCAAAAGCAGACGTCTCACTAAACACAACCCCAAATAGCTGCTGCTATGTCATATTTACTTCCCTATTTTCATTTGTGACCTATTCCTGTTACCCTTTACTTGAATTACTTTGACCATCCACTATCAGCCATCTTTCTGATGCCTTACCACGTTGACACACTAACAGTCATGCACTTTTTGTTAATAAATATTAATAATAATAATAAAAGCATTTATATAGCGCCATAAATCCAAATAACGTTGTTCGAAGGCGCTGTTACAACAAATCATAAAAAGAAGCTAAAAGTAAAAAATCATATAAACATGGCATCAAATATCGAAATAAATTATCATAAAAATACACACTTATAATTATAAAAATACTTATAATAATAATAATACATGTTATGAATGTAAAAATACTAAAAGCAGTTCAGAATAATAAATAAGTAAGTAAATCCTAAAAACTTCAAACGTCCGTCAATGTTCATGAGTAAAAAGCTCTTTTAAATAAATAAGTTTTAAGGAGTCTTTTGAACTGGTATAATGTTCAAATGACATGTTCGCATAGTGCGTGGTAGATCGTTCCATAAGTGAGGAGCAGCGATGCAGAACGTTAGATCACCGAACTTGCTGAGATATACCCTGAGTTACCCCTTCATTTAGCCAATACTTCATCACACTCTTTGGTCAATGCCCTATCACCCCCTTTCCCATCACTGTGCCACAAACATCAAAACACACTACAGCATTGCCAGTTTGAACTGTATCTGTTCACACTAATATAGTGTTTGGCCTGTGGCCCCCTGAAGGGCTTCATTCTAAAGAACCCTGCCACCTGCACCCTGCCACCTACACCCTGCCACCTACACCCTGCCACCTACACCCTGCCACCTACACCCTGCCACCTACACCCTGCCACCTACACCCTGCCACCTACACCCTGCCACCTACACCCTGCCCCTGGCACTAGCAGTCAACGCCAACTGGTGGTTGTTGCTGACAACGCTTATCACACTACAAGGCCTTTGGGGTAGATTATAGCTCAACTGTGGGTGGTGGACATTCTACCCACTAGGCTGCGAAGCCCTCCAGGCCTTGCTGACTCACTCTAGATAAGATTCATGTAGGTACAAACTACTGAAGATAACAGATAGGACACAGATGCTGAAAACCACAGGCACGTAATTGATGACGCCATGGCACACACAGTGTGTCATGTACACTGACACACTAATGACACGGATACATATATTGGTGACAACACTGACACACAGACAGCCACACAAATGACATCGTGACACTTTATTGTCACAGCTATATATTACACAAACACATTGGTGACACCATGAAAGACACAATGATGGGTGATGACGTTATGACACAGACACTCCGATGACACAATGACAAATACATTTTAATTGATGACCATATTACACATACACACAGGAACACTTTAGTGACACTGACATATCCATGGACACTCTGATGACATAATGACCCATATACACTAATGACACTGACCAGCCACTGTTGACTCCATCCACTAATGAAGCAGTGCCTGGTCAATTGTAGAGACTGGAGAGAGACTGCTTGGATCTGCCTGGTACAGTCCCAGCCTGCTGTAACCATGTGCAGTCTCTACCACTGGTCTCTAGTCTCTACCATAGCCAGGCCGGATCATTAACAGAAGCCAGACTCCTTATAATACGGCAGATAGATACTCCCAGACTGGGACGACTTGGGTGTATTCCCACTTCCTCTTCCCAAAGAATCCCAGTTGGGCCTGGTTACGTCCCTGCGTGACCCGGTTATCTGACTCCTACTCATTAATCTGAGGTCAATGGAGAAAGGCAAAATTTACTTAAACCAAACCAGATCCCACCAATAAAAACACCAGTTACCACATCATAACTAAGTCAATTAAAGACCTATCCAATTTTTACTCACTGACCCCCAACTAACATTTTATAGATTCTACCCACTCTAAGGTTTATTTGCTAAAGAACAAATACTTTCATGATGTCACAAAATTTATGACAGAGCAGATTTAATGATGGCTACTGACAATCCAGTTGACGAAATATATGGTGTCGTTGATGAGAAATTTAGGTTTGTCTAAACCAGGGCTTTATGCAGGACCAAATTGTTGCCAGTCACACATTTTTGGTGGACACATGGATGTCAACTGTTAACCTAGTTTTTCAAACTTAAAAGGTTTTTTGTGACACCATTTACACTCATTTCTGAGACATAACTGACAATATCTATGATTATAGACCTTTTTTGCTCCTTTATTTTTTACCCATCCACCCATATTTCTACCCGTCCAAATGACGATATGGTCTGAACAGTTTTAGCTATATTCTGTAAATTCATGCATCCGTTGAGTGAGTCAGTGGAACCCTCTATCTATCTGCGGAAAACAATACCAATGAACTGTTATTTCAAAAAACAAAGCAAGGTCAGTCCCTTAATATTAAATTCAAATAACATCTGAATCACCAGCCACAGATGCATCACTGCAGTAGTTGGTCTAAACAAATGCCATGCAGATGGGTCAGCCTTTAGAACCTTTGTTCACTAAGATACGAGCTCAAATAGAAAATTCTATTTGTTTTTATAAGACACAAAGTAAGGAAATGATTAGAAGTTATTTTAAAGATTGGAATTGGACTTGTGAAATTATAAGAATGTAATTGAAACGTCCTATTGTAATCACTCTGTGAATACAAGTTCTGTGTACAAATTCTCTCTATAAGAGATAATATCCACTTGTGTACCTAATTAGCTATAGGGGAAATAACAATGATACAGTGTATTCAATCAAGACAGCCTTTAAGGTGAACCCAAAAGTCAAACGAAAAATAGGACACTGAAAATAATGACAGAAGAATTGCAAAGTTGAAGGAACAATTCACATCCACTCCAGTAACACACCACAGCTACGGTGGGCCAACTTGTTGAGAACCCACGTCAAACAGACGGAACTAGATATGTCTTGTGTCTTTCTACCTGACCCCCAAGACATAAAGAGGATTCAGGTAGCAGCAGGAGCGAGTACAGACTCTAGTATTGTTGGCCTGTCACCTTCCCTGAGCTACTGGGGAGGTACTAAACGATCTAAAGTAGTTTAACTGTCTCTTACTCACCTGTGTGTGACCAATGAGTCACGGTGAAGGTGTCTATGCTTAGACACAGCAGGGGACAGAGGCTGGATGAATCAACATGATCAATTATACAGAGCTAACACAGGGACTCTACTGCCTGACCCACATCTAAGTGACAGTGGCACACCACTTCCATGCAAGTGTAGAGCCTAGTGGTAATGTACGTAGTTCACCCAGGCTGCAAATGTGTGCCTTTGATCTTATTAATGTGTAACACTGCTAAAATCTGGGTATCCTCAGAGAAGTGTGTTTAATCTTCACATGTAAACGTATTAATGTAAACTGTATTCGGTTGAATTCTATCAAATATGGCCTTTCAGAAAACTATTAAATTTGTTCACCTTTTTGACCAATGAAAGGGGGTCACATATGTTGGAATAGTAAAATCACAAGTCTCACATTATGTATTGATCCACATCTCTTGTAATAAACACACATTTGCCTACTCTTGTGTGCCTAGTAAACTTCCCAGTATATTTATTTAATGAAAAATGTCACCTTATTTGACATTAGTAATGTGTTTATTAGATTTTTTTATTTTTCAGGAGAGCAATCAATCTTTCTCACACTAATCCATCACTCACTGAGCAGTAATCATCATATGCAGGTCCCTCTTATCAGTCTTATGACTAAGTTTGCATCATTCTTAGCGACTGTCTGGCTTCTGCCGAAATGACAGCAAGCAGATTTAACAGATAATTATTTTTATCCAAAATGTCTGCATAAAATCAAGTGACTCTGTTAGTGTTAGATTTTGAAAGTGCACCAACTGAAAACAATATGGCTGCCGTCTGCCAGTTTCTTGGAATCACACAACCCAGACACACAGACTGGACCACTGAAACCAGCTGCAGCAGTAAGACCAGATAATTCAACCCAAATGTTGATTTTTAATGCCAGAAGCAATTACATGACTCACGCTTTACAAAAGACTGCACAAAATGTAACTTTAGACAGAAATACGAAGCTTCTTTGAAAAGATGATGGATATATTTGGAGCCATGACATAAGAATGCCACAAACAAGAAGACACTGATTATGAAATTAAAGACCCCAAAAGAAACCTACCAATGAACCTGGGGAAAGAGAAACAAAACGAAGAAAGAAAGATTAAAGACATAGATGTAACAGAGAGTAAGTAACTAGATTTAAGTAAATTAAAGACAAGGTACTGTATTTCTTCAGACTCTATACTGTTCATCATATATCGTACGTGAAAAGTTAAATTCAAACGTAATGTAATTTCATCTGCTTCTAGACTGAAGTTACAATGGTAAAGCTTCATCCATCCCAACATTTGCTAACACTCTACATGAGAGCTCAACTATTCCTAAACATGGTTAGCACTGCATCCATCCCTACACTAGGATAACATTTCATCCTTCTCTTTATCCGACAAACATTTAGCCTACCCTAACATTTAGCTACCCACAGCATAGTTATTGTAATACACTTCACCCATCCTTTTAGCTAATACTCCAAGTGTTCACCCCTATGATCCATTACACTTGCCTGATACTTCATCCATCCCTACATTTAGCTATGTCATGACTGTATAACACTTCATTCATACTGCCTTTTCCTGGGCTGCATTTACTGATTCGGCCTTACTGATTTATTGTAGTATGATTTAGCTTACTTTGGAGCATAATTGTCGATGATGAGTATGACATTTCGACCCATCAGATCAAAATCTGAACCAACATACATGACACTAGTACATGAACAAGGCCCATAGCTGACGGGTCGAAACGTCGTACTCATCATCGACAATTATGCTCCAAAGTAAGTTAAATCATACTATAATAAATCATTCTTGGAGCCACGAACAATATATTCAATATCTTACTGATTTAGCTAATAATTTAATTCATCAACTTTCCCTATGGCTATGCCTATGGCCTATGCCCAGTGTTGAAACACCTCACTTATGTCTTATCATTACACTGTCACATGCAGTGTCAGCACGCTGTAGTCTACAGCCTACACTTAGCTGTAGTCTACAGCCTACACTTATCTCCTACTTTACATATTCCTACACTTGGCAAACAGATTCAACACTTCTTCCACATCCACTGTCACTGTTCATTGTATGCGTGCTATGCGTAAGTTTGTTTACGTATGTATTACCCACAGCGCAGTAGAGTATCACCGCTTTGCTTTTTGGTGTTGTTTACATAGCTTTGTTTACATAAAACGGTGGCTACGTTGGGTCATCACATCGGTAACAAGGCGAAAGCGGATTCGGCCGTGAAAACGATCGCAGCGGTAGAATGTATGGGGCTGTCAGACAGCCGCAACACTTCGTACACGGTTACGAGGAATCACTCGACGGTTCATAGTCGTCACGTCCGACGGGTAGACAGAGCCAGGGCCCAACGGAACGAGCCCAGGGCCAGACCCAGTCGCTGACAGCTTGCTTTACGCGAACTTACGGTCGATTTTCTACACGAAACAACGCCAATATCGAACATATACCTCGACAGGTCACACAACAGTCAGAAGCACGTAATACTCACATAAATGTCCAATCTGTGTGAAGAAACACAACAGAGTGACAGCAACAGCAGCCTTCCCTACGTCTTTCATTCTCCCATCTGGAGTCTCTGATCTGGAGTAGTTAGTTCCTGCACGCACCGCCCCCTCGGCCCTCTCTCTCTCGTTCGTCCACTGCCCGCGAGATGGCGGGACGTGAGTAAAGGCGGTGTGTCAGCGAGAGGATCTCCGTCGCAAATTCACGACGACGAGCAAGCGCTCGCGTAAACACACGTGGCGACACCTGGTGGATGCTTACGTAGCCCATTGCGTTGGAGACGCTTTGGCAGACTAGTCTACGTATATATATATATATATATATATATATATATATATATATATATATATATATATATATATATATATATATATATATATATATATATATATATATACGATGTCTTCAAGAATTATTATTTGTTTATCAGATGTGTAGCGGTTTTCTACATGAAGCGGAAATACAGTGTCAGGGTATTATTGTTATTGCGTTTCCAGATGTGCGCTGTCGTGAATCGCGTTGCTGTTGTCCACCTTCGCCACCGCCACGGGAAATCCAGAATGCCGCGTGTCGTCATGATCACAGACGAGCCAAATCTGCCGGCGACATCACTATCGCCGTTCAGTTCGCATTGAAACGTGGCCTCGCCAAAACCCGTTGCTGTTCTCCACCTTCAGCTTCGCCACCGCCACCGCAAATCCGGAATGCCGCGTGTCGTCACAATCACAGACGAGCCAAGTTTTCGGCGGCAACTTCACGCGTTCACAGATCCGCCGGCGCCGCCACGATCGCCGTTCAACTCACATCGAAATGCGACATCGACAAAGCGCTACAAGGGCAACAGGGCGAATTCGGCGCAACGAGACTTCTTCTTTCAAATACCCGAGCATCCGATGTTACCGCAGCAGCAGCCGGTATCAGTAACTCCGCATCGTATGTCCTGTCCATGTATTGTCTCTTTCTCTGTGGGCCACTACGACGTATTAGTGTTAACGCCCGATTCTACGTTCAGTGTTGTTTAGTTTTGTGACGAGGGGGTTGTTACGGGGACCGTTGCGATTCCCGGATTCGATCCAGGGCCAATCGACTGGGCGTCCTGAAAAAGGTCGCACTGTTGATTGGATTCCCCTGTTTGTGTATCCAGACCTTGTGCTAGTGGTGATTTGTGGACGAGACCAATGTTGCTTGTCTGTTCGATTTACGTGTCTGTTATGTGTATGTACTGTGTTATGTTCGAATTGCGGAGAAAGTCACCGAAGTCACCAAAACGTCCGAAACGACGAGATTCAAGTGTCACTTCGCAAAAGAACACTTGACATGGACGATATCAATCAGGTACTTTAACCTGCATAAATAAATAAAAAGAAAACGAACATTATCATGAATCATGCCTAATATTATAATATAGGCCTATACTATATGCTTCGTTCATTCAATAAAACGGTGACAAACTATTAATAACGCCTATGTTGTATTTATAGTTAAAGTGAAAAAAAAGGCAACAGTTTAGTGTTATGCACCTAAAAGAGTTTACACTAGCTAATCATTTGCATCTACAATCCAATTTTTCACCTTAGTGGTTACCTCAGAAAGTGGTCTTAAAGTGGGAAAATCTAGCTAAATCACCGACACCATGAACCGGCCCATCTTGGACCTTGCAACCAATCACAACCCAGCAGTTTGGAAAAGTAACACGTCAGAGAGTCGTCTGCTGGTTCAGCTGTCATAACAGAGAGCCAAGCGGTACGCTAAAAGTTGCCTTACGTCGGTTTACAACGAAATCGCGACATCAATATGCCACACTGTTCCTCAAACGCTTATAGTAATAGTACAGTGAAAGACAGTATCAGTAAGATGTCTTCTTGTTAACCTATGAATCGAGCAGAACTGAAACAGTGGTTCGGTGGATTCGTTTGGACAGTCACAGACACAGCGCGGATCCTAGACAACCCGATTTGATTGACCTAACCATCAAAACGACCACCAACAGCCGCCAAACTTCTCCTCACATATCTTACATACATATGCATACACTATGTTATGTAATAAAATCTCTTGCATTCCTCTAACGAAGAAAATTCACACACAAAAACGCGCAGACCTCGAGTACAACTTGTTCGGCCGCCCAGCGGTACCGTAAAATCGCTTTTAAAAGCTTTACACAAAATACCGCTAGACGCCACGTTTCTGACTGCGAATATTTAATTGTTTTACTTCACACGCGCGAAATAGTTTAATTACTTATAAATAATATAATAATAATAATTAATTATTATCATCACTATGATTTGCAGGAAATTATAAGTTTTATTATTTTTATATTGATATTTTATTTTTATAATTGTTCATATATGTTTCTAGTATATTTATGTTTTTTTTTCTTCTGGTGTGTATTTGTTGTTTAGCATTTTAATGTATGTAAAACGCCATAAACAAGTTTAAATTGGATGTGGCGCTATATTAAATAAACAAACAATTTTTTTTTATTATAATATAATATTTTATTTATGTAGCGCCACATCCATAATTGTTTGTGGCGCTTCACAAAATAATGCTATTAAAAATACAATAAAGAGAAAACTACCCACAGATAATATTATTTAAAAATAAATAATGAAAATACATGTTTCTATATCATTAAATAAGCTGACTTATCAGTCATAAATAAACATACAAATTACATAACAACAATTGTAATAAATGAATATAAAAGTATGGTTAATAGTAATAAATAATTAAAGTAGTAAAATAAGTACGACGTAATAATAATTTTCATTCAGCACATACCATTATGCATAAGAACATATTACCGAAGCTATTTGTTCTACTCATGAATGACATTTCCACCATCAGATATGTAATAATTATTATTTTTGAACAAGACACTTTATTAATTATCGGAACAATAAATCACTAAAATGTAAAAAGGAATATGAATATATGGGAAATATTATGGTGGTAGAAAAAGAAGGATTTAAAAACAGTAATATTAACATGCTATTGTTTTAGTTATTATTGTTAAAACATCGCTTATGTAATATAAGCTTGCATGCTCGCAGTACACGCGGGATGTTTATAGAAATATTGATAAAATAAACAATGTGACTTCATTGAAAAACACGTAATTTCCTTTTTCTTTTATAACTAATAGGCAATTTTGGATAATTATGCAGACACATGTATTTTTAATATTTATTTTTAAATATTACCTGTGGGTAGCATTCTTATTATTGCATATACTTTAATAACAGTATGTTGAATAGAAGAGAAGAGAATTGTGGATTTGGCGCAATATAAAATAAACTAATAAAATTATATATTTGTATATTAAATTGTTATTTTTTATCAACTCTATTAGACCCATATCACCAAAGCCTTGCGTTAGTTTGCCGTTTAACATTTTCTGCAGATCATAGTGATGCAGCTAATTAGTATTATATTATTTATAATTAATTAAACTAATTCGCGCTTGCGAATGCAGTAAGGTTAATAAATATTCGCGCGCCATCTAGCGGTATTTTGTGTAAAGCTAACTTATAATAGCGAGTTTACGGTAGTCGAAGTTGTCGAGTTGCCGTTCGCCAAGATTTGCGTTTCTGTTGTGAATTTTCATCGTTAGGCGAATACAAGTGATTTTTTTGTAATGTAGTGTATGTATATGTATGTAAGAATGTGGGGAGAAGTTTGGCGGCTGTTGGCGGTCGTTTTCGTGGTTAGGTTAGAAAGTAACGGATAATAATATGCATGCACAGTTCACGCCGACCAAGAAGACTCTCTGACGTCATTTTGTTTCTAAAATGGCGTAGTCTGTAGACTTTCTATGTCTATGTGTTTTACATTTTTTTCCTGGTAAACCACTGACGTTAAAAATATGATTGTTGTTGGAAGTTGTTACTTTTTATTAACTCTGTTAATCCCATATGATCCAAACATTGACTTTGTTTTCCCTTTAAGTTTGCCTCGGTGAGCTCGTAATCGTGAATACCGCGCCAATTCCAACTAGTCCGAAACGTTACCGACAATAGTTTATATAGGCCTATAACTGTTAACGATGTCTATCCACATAGCGCTGACCCCTGCCGCAGTGTCTTTAGCCACGCACCACGAATTTAAAGTTCAAACGAATGACGTCATCGTGATTGTTGACAAAACCACGTGACTAGTAGACGTAAACGAATGACGTCAAACGCCAAGAATGGGGTTCCACAAATCCACGTTAGTCGCTAGAGGCGCCAATATGCAACTAGACCCTAGTAACAGTTGCGTATCAGCGCCTCTACCGACTAACGTGGATTTGTTTGGATGCTTTGCCGAAGGCCTTAAAATCATCATTGTTTATCCCCCTACTTCTGGTGGCGTTAATTTTAGAACAACAAGCTTGGCTCTGATTGGTTGAAATACGGCGGGAACTTCGAATGAGGAAAAGGTCTATTAGCTATTGACCGTGCAGTCGCGTAGCCAACACAACATATAGTGATACTTAGTGTGTTGGGGGCTGGCAACCAAATTGTACCCAATTACACATACAAACGCATGAACACACTGTCACTTCACATATACAACACACTTGTACCCACACTCGTACGCACGCATGCACGTACACCTCGCTGTTTCTCTCTCACACATACACAGTTACCCACACAACATGCAGAGACACGCACGCACGCACGCACGCACGCACACACACACACACACACGTGTACGCACGCACGCACGTACACACGCCATACTCACACCACGCCTCCAGTGCGTGCGTGCATGTGTGCGTACATGCGTACATGTGTGTATATGTGTGTGCATTGTGCCTGTGTAAAGTACAAGCTTAAGTGACAAGTGGTGTCAAGAAATGTCAACCAGTAGTGTACCTAGATGGGGGTGAAGTAAACGTTATGTTCGTAGACGTGGCAGGTGTTAGGGAATGCTAGACTTTCAATGTGAGAATCAAGCAGACATAAACACGGAATGCTTTTGCAAACGAATCTTCTTCTTTGTTTAAGCCCTTTAGAAAATAGTATTTAACCAAAAGCGAGTTTTTGCATGGAAATCTAATTCCCATAACTCGCTATACACTGAATTTCATTTAAGCGCCGCAAATACCTACTTATGTGTTGCCATATGAACAAGAATAGGTTCAGTGTTCGTGTCTTATTTGCACTCTTATAGTTCAAAAAACATGAGACATCCCACAAAACATCACAGGTAGATGATACATAAAACAAGAAGATTTATTTGAGAGAGAGAGAGAGAGAGAGAGAGAGAGAGAGAGAGGTAGGGGAGGGAGATTGATGGAGAGAGAGAGACAGACAGACAGACAGACAGACAGAGGGGAGGGAGATTGATGGGGAGAGAGAATGGGGAGAGCGAGGGTAAAGGAGAGAGAGAGAGAGAGAGAGAGATAGATAGATAGAGAGAGAGAGAGAGAGAGAGAGAGAGAGAGAGAGAGAGAGAGAGAGAGAGAGAGAGAGAGAGAGAGAGCGTAACGAAATCTATAGCATAACAAATGCAATCGGTTGGATACTGCCGGTGATGGCGCGTTTTTATATAAAGGTATAGTGAGCGGTTATTTGGTAAACAAGAGCGTTCTAAAAGTAATATTAGTGTGGTCAGAAAATGTCCGATCTTTAGCTCCCTTCCGGTTCGGTCACGTGCTGCGGAACTAAGTGCATGGCACGGTCGGGGTGGGGTCGAGATGAAGTCGCTTGCAGTCAGCAGAGTGTAGACGCCATCTAATAGAACATTCATATTTTATCGCACGTGTTAACAAAACATTGATACAAGTATGGTCACCATTTGTAATCAATCAGGTTAGTGGATCGTAGATGTAGGCCTGACTTCCGCAGACTGTCGTAGTTCTCTTGGCGCTAGTTCTCATAGAGGAAGGACGAATAAACCGAGTTTGGTTTCGTCTTCACGATTTCGTATATTTCTGCATTGCTGTGGCGACCCCGAGTGTGGATGTCATCTACCAGGATATGTATTCCTTTCTCTTGTGGCACCCGCAAGCAACATACAGTGTACTGGTTATAATTGAGTGCGCCTTTATACGGATTTCCCATTATTTTGACCTGCGTGTAATGTAGTTCTGTTCCGTCTAGCTTCGTATTGGAAACTCTCTACTATTCCATGTCCATTGTACTCCTCTTTGTTCCCTGTCGACTCCTTCCCTGGTCGTGTCAAGTCCCTCCTCACACGGTCCCCCATCTCAGATGTGGCCTTCCCTTTCTTCTGTGTCCTTGGTGTAGTTCCGCCTCGCCTCTCTTTGTAAGTTTCCTTTCTTCGCAATCTCGCACCTATTATTGTTGTCGTTCTGTCAATGGCTCTGTGTACAGACCACACCGACACGAGGCTAACACACGCTGTCAGAACTTACCATAAAGTCAGGACTTACCTTATATGTAGCTGACGTGAGCTAAGATCGTGAACTTGGATAGGAACCCTGCATAATAAGCTGTCAAGAGAGTGCGGCCATCGGCCAAAGCATTCTGTAGGTTTAATGAATTCCTACTCACAAGGAGAGGCGCGTTGTCGTGCAGAGACCAGAGAATCGCGTGACACGGGTCGTAGACAAGCACCAGGACCGACTGGAGAACACGATAGCCGCCACACACGAACCCTACCAGCCACTTGCACGCCCTACCAGCAGTCATTCTACGTAGGGCCTACGCTGTATTCCACTGTGGACCGCCCTTACCGAGGAAGCTGTCACCGCATCTACAGCAGTAGTTTTTCAAAGAGCCGCCATCCCAGACATTCAGGCATTGACATTATAGTAGATTGTTTTAGTGTTAATCATGTACTGCCTGCTTTTTATTTAATGTACTAATAATTTTATTGATCTATTTATTCTGATATTTTATTAATTTATTATTTTAGCTCACGGTGTTGTATCCTTTACATTGCATGACCGTGAAATTTAATGTACAAATAATTTATTTATCTATTTATTATTTTTATTTTATTACTTTATTAATTAGTTTTAATATACACTTAATTAATGTACAGTTAATTGTATTTATATATTGTCATATTTATTTTATTAACTTATTACTTTAGCACACAGTCACGTTACAACTGCAGGATAGTGAAACATCACGTTTAACAGTAAATACTTGAAGACTTGAAGACTACTGACCACGGACTTATATACACAGACATTAGTCGACCATGGTACGTTCTGGATCGCTGGATGAAGCGTCAAATTGTCATATGCTACTCTGCATGCAGTGTTGCATATATAGTAGCTCGGAGACGATGGTTAATTTTGATGTAACCCTGGCCTACATGAGTATATGTTGTGTTACATGGTAACTGTGGATATAATCCCATATTTTATTCATTGTGTGTTATTTTATAGACCAAGAGTACCTAGGTGTAATCAAACATGAGTGTATGAATAATGTGTGCAATTTTTTTTAATTACTCCTTATGTTTTGATGATAAAACATTCATGACTAAACAAGATGCAAAAAAGAATAAAATGTGTTATCACATTTTTGATGCACTCGATATAGTATTTCCCGGTATAGTATTTTCTAAGAACCATATCTAAAAAAGACCGAAAGCCAAAGTTTGGGTCTCGATCAGTCTTTTTTAGATGTGCTTCTTTGGAAATACTATACCGGGAAATGCTATATCGAGTGCATTAATATTGTGATAACAGATTTTTTCTTTTTTGCATTTTTTAGTCATCATTTTGTATGCAAAAATATGCTAATAGCAGCCCAGTAGTGCAGTGATTAAAACTTCGGATTCTCGATATGAGAACCCGGACTCGAATCCGGTGGTGCTGCCGTGTCAAATATTAGGCACATTTTCACTCTACGTTGCTCAAGTTCAGTCAGTTGTATGAATGAGTGGTATTTTCCCACTAGTCGCGGTGTCTCTAGCCCCCGTCCCAGGAGCCCTCCGACGTGTGGGAACTGAGTGCCTGTAGCTCCCCATTCGTTGTAGATCGTTCTAATAAATTATATGTGGAGACTCTTTGACTTTAACAATTTAACAGCAAACTGTGTGGTTTGGAAAGCTCATACTTAAAGTAGTTTGAGATGATCAAAGCCCCACTAGGACTGGAACACATGCTTTGCGACGGTGCGACCGTGGAATACAAACACGTACGTCTCAATGTACTGGACACATCATAAACAATGCCATGTAATTTCATTGACTTTTCCTACAAACAATCAACTTTGATCACACGGCTAGTAGAATTTTTTTCTCATAATAACATTGATGCCTTAAAAGCTAATGTTTTATTTTATATTGCATTGAATGGTTACTTCTTCTAATGAATTTATAATTTTAGACTCAACGTACTTGTGTAAATTTAGACGGTTTTGTGATTTCCTTCCTTGCAATAGACCTAACCATGCAGACCTACGCGTAACATACATTTTGTAGTTAAATGGAACTGTTTTCTAAAAACAATAAAAACGAGTTCTGAATTTTCCTAAAATACACTTGAAAAATGTATCATATTTTAGTTTTTAAAGTAACAGTGTCGTGACGAATGCGGGGTGCCTGTCCAAAATGAGTACGCTTGTATTTTTATGGGGCAACTATTTCATAGTGACATATCACCACTGGAACTATAAGATTGATGGATACGGTGAGTGCTCACGCAATGTTTGTGGTAGTATTTATTAGTATTTAGTTACTAGTTTGAAGTAGTTACTGTATATGTCCACATAGTCTATGGGGTGTCACGCACGCCTGGTGTACGGAACTGTCAGTTTGTTAAGCCGTAAAGCGAGCAATCGTCACACTTCACCGGTCCCGGTGCGTCGTTGTGTTGACAGTCCACGGCACAGGCCCTATTCATTCGGGTGACACATTGACGATGTGGCACCCGACCATAGGGTTAGATATATGCACCCCGACCTTAACATGTAGGCTAAGGCGTTATATATGTTATACGTTACGTAGACGCAGTTGCTGATACGTTCTTAGTCTAGAAGAAAGAAAGAAAAATAATTCAATATATTATATAAGAAGCCTAGCCAGCCGGGCACTGGCCGTGTTATCACACTATTCATAGCCAACACGATTAGGCATTTATGTAGAATCTGGACCTACACTGTACATACATTTTGCCAGTAATCTTCCAGTTAACTGGCCTAAATTATTAGGGCCTTGGCACTTATGTACAAGTCGGACCCACCTCAATTTTGCTATTATACCTGTATTTTTGCCAACATTTGATACTTGATTTGGTTAACTAAATCAATTATAATCATCTTGCGCATATTTATGTTTTATAAACAGCGCGTCTTGGCATACTTTTGAGGTCGAAAAGACAGCGCGATTTGTGCCAGTCGCAAGCGCAGCGGTGCATGTGTTACTGCGCTGTGCACATGGAATGAGCGATAAACAGTTTGTCTATGCCGACCGCACTGTCTTTTCGACCTCAAAAGCCTGCTAAGACGCGCTGTTTATAAAACATAAATATGCACAAGATGATTATAATTGATTGAATTAACCAAATCAAGTATCAAATGTTGGCAAAAATACAGTTATAATGGCAAAATTGAGGTGGGTCCGACTTGTACATAAGTGCCAGGGCCTTTTCATAACGTTTTACCACTTTTTTTCAAAGTGTATATGTTCGGAATGTCATTCTACATCATTTCCGGTACAAAGAATTTAAGTAGGGTATTAATTTTTATAATTGTTTTACAGCAATTTAATGCTGTCGAGTCGATGTAAATATAAGCCGATGTCTCAGGGTGTGAGCGGTTAGTGCATCACAGACGCATCAGGACCACAAACGCGATTTCTTGAGTGTGCATTGCGAAGTTGAAATATAGAAAACAACAATATTTTATCAATTTATACTTAAAACAAATAAATCTGAATTATACAGAATACAAATTAATGATGTAGCCTTAGGTTTGGCAGGTTTGGGAACCTATATATCCGCAAATTAGAAGACATCGTCTTTGCGGTCCTGATGCTTCTGTGGTGTGCTAACTGCTCACGCCCTGTGACGTCAGCGTCGACTCGACTGCATTAAATTGCTCTAAAACACAATTCAAGAAATAATATATGACTTCTGCGTAATGGAAAAAGGTGGTAAAACGTTCTGAAAAGGCCATAATAATTTAGGGCGGTAAACTGGAATTGTACCCATTATGTCATTATATTATTGGACTGGTTAATCACTAAGCAGCTCTGAGAATAAGGTCACACTCGCCACTATTTGCAGAGCAGTGACGTCACTGCTCTGTAAGAACATAGTTGCTATTATTCGCAGAGCTGGTAGGAAAGGGTGTTTATTGGATAATTAGAACTCAGTGCGAACGTTTTACCAGCTACTTACTAAATACAGTTGGCATGTGTTCATAGACGTTTTTGCTAAATACTATTCTGTCCTAACAATGACAAGGCGAGTGGTGCGCACAATGTCGTAAGTGGCGCGAGTAGTCTAGTGGTTGGCATTCCACCTATCATGCTGACAGCCTGTGTTAAACTTCCAGTCACGGCAGTTACATTTTTTTTATTTTTTGGCAATTGCTATACTCTTTCTATTACTTGACTATATTGATCAATAATATAAATTACAACACTGCCAGCTTTGTTCTATATAACTGAATTACAGGTGATAAAACTAAATCAAGGATTTAGCTATACATGTGTTTTATTTGTATTTTTATTATATTTATTTCTTATAACTTTTTAAACTACTACAGTCAAGACAACTGAACAGAGATTTACTCTGTAAAAGGTATATTATTATTTTACCAACATGCATAGCAACTAGTCAAAGATTCTCTCCTACCTACTCTCCGAATACCACAACTGTTTCCCTAATTCGCAGAGCAATGACATCACTGCTGTGCGAATTAGGGAAACTCTTTCCTTATTGACATTGGCTTGAAATTATATATATATAATCTATATATATATATAATAATATATATATATATGTATATAATAATTATATATCGTCACTGCGAATACTGGCATTGGTTCTCTAATTTGCAGAGCAGTGACGTCACTGCGCTCTGCGAATATTACATGGGTTCCCTAATTCGCAGAGCAGTGACGTCACTGCTCTGCAAATAGTGATGAATGTGACCTTATTCACAGAGCTGCTCTGCAAATAGTCTCCTTATAAAATTATTATAATTATCTTTGCAACGAAAAGTTAGATAAACACTATAACTATGGACATTACAACGACAGACTAAACGCAACAGTCTTTGCTTTTGGTAACTCAGTCATTCAACATCACATTTATTTTAGCGCATCTTATTGATCTTAGCATAGTTTTGAGGTCACTGCCATAAACTTTGTTTATTGTCCATTCCAAGTGCAGTAACATGCGGCCATTGCACTTCTGGGGTTGTGGCAGCCATAAATTGGAGTACAATTTGGGTCTAAGCATGTGGCACTAACATGATCATAGACCTCCTTGTGTAAAATCGTGAAATCTGAATCAGAGAGTAAATTTTGCTACTTCCTACACCCGGTAGAGTATGTTCGTACGTTCTAATGCTTGTGTGCTGTTTTCTGCTACAGATGCAATAAAGAGGCAGAGGCTGAGATGATAAACAGTCGCCTCAAGTTGAACTGCCTGCTAGCGTGTCACACACAGGCTGACTCAGTCCTGTCACATGTTCACAGCACATTTGACACGTCACACACAGTTGACATGTCATATCACAGTTGACATGTCACACCCTCACTACTGAAAACCTTCAAAACAAATATGTGCACTCTCTTGCCATTTACTCAGTCAACAGTTTTTATTTTCACTTAATAGCATAATAGAAAAATTACTTTTATATATATCTTCCAGATATCATTTATATCCACACCGTCCCCTCATCATATGCAGTCGGTGTATGTATTTGAACAAATATTTTCAATTATACCCAAGCGAACAGATCAGTCACATCACTTTACACATGTACTGTGTCACAGTGTCAGTTGACAGAGAAGATTCTATTTTATTTTATCAATGCAAATGGTGAAGTTTACCGGGGCCAGTTCTGTCCAAACTAGTCATTCCAATCACGTGAACAATGCAGAGTCGGTGTGCAATAAACTAATTTGGACCAAAACCAATTCCTGATACGGCTTGAGGGAGGAAATGAATTATCACTTAAGGCAAGTAAAACAACTACCTCTAGTAGCTGTGCATAAAATGAACTGATACAAGTAACCGTGCAGTACTATAAGTAAGAAGCGACCATGTTAGACACACGTCAGTGCATGTGCTACGGGTCTATCGCCCTGTTCAACTCCATGCTCCACAACATCTTCCTCCTGTACCACATCGATGTGTTCGTGTCCATCTACAAGATCGACAAGCTGTCGTTCTGGGTCGGCGAGACGATCTTCCTCGTTTGGAACTCATGCAATGACCCGTTATTCGGCTGGATCAGTGACAAGAAGTACCTCACCCAGAGTGTAGGGGGACACACGGTCGTGCTCCAGCGACTGCGATCGCTCAAATGGAATGGCCCGCTGTTCGCCGCGTCGTTCCTTGCCTTCTGGGTATCGTGGACCTATCCCGCCGTGCAGTTTGTGGTCTGTCTGTGTCTCTACGATGGATTCCTCACCATGATCGATCTCCACCATTCAGCCTTGTTAGCTGACCTCGCCGTAGACTCCGACACGAGGACTCGTCTCAACTTTCACTGTTCACTCTTTGGGATATTCGGTGCACTGTCGGTGTTTATGTCGTATATTGTGTGGGACCGTCACTATCTGATGACGTTCCGCGTGTTCTGTGTCGTTCTGGCGATCATTTCGGCAGCAGGGTTCCTAATAGCCACGCACATCCTCAGAGACATAATATGTCGTTGTGACATGACGGACAAGGGTCATGGGGTCGTGAGGTGAGTACAATACCATACCATACCATACCATACCATACCATACCATACCATACCATACCATACCATACCATACCATACCATACCATACCATACCATACCATACCATACCATACCATACCATACCATACCATACCATACCATACCATACCATACCATACCATACCATACCATACAATACAATACAATACAATACAATAACACTTTATTATCCTGGACTGGGAAATTCATTTTGCAGCGTTCGTCATAAAAATATAAAATACAGGAGTAGTGAAATAAAAATACAGATAAATTAATTATAAAACGGTATGTAAACATTAATCATAATAAAATACAAGACTAATCTATAATATAATAAAATATAGTATAATTGTAATTGTGGTCGTCCTTTCACAAATACAAAATAAAAGAAACAAAATACAACATACACACAACGTCACAGGTGCTCATCGTTGAGAAGTCATATAGACATTTGAATAAATGAATCACCTTCCTATTTATTTTGGATATGATAGTTCTGAACCTTCTGGATGAGGGCAGAATGACGCACTTGTAGATGTCTTCCTAACTTGAATGAACTCGTAGTAACTGACATGTCATTTCTAGGTTAGATCGCTCTCTTACGAATCTTGTGAACTAAACAAACACTTGTACTCATTGTCCTGATAAACTGATAGTTTAATGTCCAGTCATTGTTTAGGTGATACATGTATGTAAACATTGCGTGTCACCAAGTGTCCATGTCCATTGCAGTGTCATTGTGTCACCATAATATGTTGAAGTGTATCACAGTGAGTGACTGATCTGACATTGTCACTAGATTAGACTGCTGACAGTGAGTGACTGATCTGACATTGTCACTAGATTAGATTGCTGACAGTGAGTGACTGATCTGACATTGTCACTAGATTAGACTGCTGACAGTGAGTGACTGATCTGACATTGTCACTAGATTAGATTGCTGACAGTGAGTGACTGATCTGACATTGTCACTAGATTAGACTGCTGACAGTGAGTGACTGATCTGACATTGTCACTAGATTAGATTGCTGACAGTGAGTGACTGATCTGACATTGTCACTAGATTAGACTGCTGACAGTGAGTGACTGATCTAACATTGTCACTAGATTAGACTGCTGACAGTGAGTGACTGATCTGACATTGTCACTAGATTAGATTGCTGACAGTGAGTGACTGATCTGACATTGTCACTAGATTAGACTGCTGACAGTGAGTGACTGATCTGACATTGTCACTAGATTAGATTGCTGACAGTGAGTGACTGATATGACATTGTCACTAGATTAGATTGCTGACAGTGAGTGACTGATCTGACATTGTCACTAGATTAGATTGCTGACAGTGAGTGACTGATCTGACATTGTCACTAGATTAGACTGCTAACAGTGAGTGACTGATCTGACAGTGTAACTAGATTAGACTGCTGACAGTGAGTGACTGATCAGACAGTGTCATTAGATGTTGACAGTGAGTGACTCTGTGTGTTTTGTCCCAGCAATGGGTTCCACACTGGGGAAGAGGAGAACACGAAGACTGCGATTGAACTCAACTTCTCTGACGACAAGATGGCACTCAAGTCCTTCATCAGTCAGCTCGCAGGGCACCAGAACTTTGTCTGGTTCGCTGCCATGAACCTCATACAGGTGAGACTGAATGTCATATAAACATGTATATATATATTTGTATATATATATATATATATATATATATATTACTGTGCTGTGTTACATAATGTGTTTGCTAATATATTACGTTATCATGAATGACAAAGTAATATTGATTTGTGTTATGTTAAATATAATGTATTACTGTGTTGTGTTACAGGTGTCAGTGTGTTGTGTTACATGTGTCAGTGTGTTGTGTTACAGGTGTCAGTGTGTTGTCCGACAGGTGTCACTGTCAGTGTGTTGTGTTACAGGTGTCAGTGTGTTGTGTTACAGGTGTCAGTGTGTTGTGTTGCAGGTGTCAGTGTGTTGTGTTACAGGTGTCACTGTCAGTGTGTTGTGTTACAGGTGTCAGTGTGTTGTGTTACAGGTGTCAGTGTGTTGTCTGACAGGTGTCACTGTCAGTGTGTTGTGTTACAGGTGTCAGTGTGTTGTGTTACAGGTGTCAGTGTGTTGTGTTACAGGTGTCAGTGTGTTGTGTTACAGGTGTCAGTGTGTTGTGTTACAGGTCTTCCATTGCCACTTCAACAGTAACTTCTTTCCCCTCTTCCTGGACAACCTTCTGGGTGACGCTGTGCCACAAGTCGTCCTGTCCCTCATCCTTGGTGAGTAAACCCTCATTCCGTGTGAATAAGTGCTGATTGTAGATGAGTCAGCCTTCACTCTATGTAAGCCCATTTTAGTAGTGAGCATGCCATCATTTGGGAGAGTATTATCATTGTTTTGATCTCCATTGTTCCTTACCTCAATGTGTTGTAGGGATCTCCTTCATTGTAGCTTTATGTAGAGACCCGCCCACCCGTCATTTGGACGGCTAAACACGAATATGGACGGGTAGAAATATCGGTGGACGGGTAAAAAAAATGAAGGAGCAAATAAAAGTCTTCCAAAACCATAGATATTGTTAGTTATGCATTTTAAGTGAGTGTAAATGGTGTCAAATGTGTGTTTGTAGCCCATTTCAGGTCATCAGTCACATTTGAAAGTTTGTTAACTAGCTTAACAGTTAACATCCACTTGTCCACCAAAACATGTGTGACTGGCAATAATTTTATCCTGCATAAAGCCCTGAATTTGTTCCTTACCTCAATGTGTTCCAGGGATCTCCTTCATTGTTCCTTACCTCATTATGTTCCATGGATCTCCTTCATTGTTCCTTACCTCATTATGTTCCAGGGATCTCCTTCATTGTTCCTTACCTCATTATGTTCCAGGGATCTCCTTCATTGTTCCTTACCTCATTATGTTCCAGGGATCTCCTTCATTGTTCCTTACCTCATTATGTTCCAGGGATCTCCTTCATTGTTCCTTACCTCATTATGTTCCAGGGATCTCCTTCATTGTTCCTTACCTCATTATGTTCCATGGATCTCCTTCATTGTTCCTTACCTCATTATGTTCCAGGGATCTCCTTCATTGTTCCTTACCTCATTATGTTCCAGGGATCTCCTTCATTGTTCCTTACCTCATTATGTTCCAGGGATCTCCTTCATTGTTCCTTACCTCATTATGTTCCAGGGATCTCCTTCATTGTTCCTTACCTCATTATGTTCCAGGGATCTCCTTCATTGTTCCTTACCTCATTATGTTCCAGGGATCTCCTTCATTGTTCCTTACCTCATTATGTTCCATGGATCTCCTTCATTGTTCCTTACCTCATTATGTTCCAGGGATCTCCTTCATTGTTCCTTACCTCATTATGTTCCAGGGATCTCCTTCATTGTTCCTTACCTCATTATGTTCCAGGGATCTCCTTCATTGTTCCTTACCTCATTATGTTCCATGGATCTCCTTCATTGTTCCTTACCTCATTATGTTCCATGGATCTCCTTCATTGTTCCTTACCTCATTATGTTCCATGGAACTCCTTCATTGTTTCTTACCTCATTATGTTCCAGGGATCTCCTTCATTGTTCCTTACCTCATTATGTTCCAGGGATCTCCTTCATTGCTCCTTACCTCAATTTGTTCCAGGGATCTCCTTCATTGCTCCACACCTCAACAACCTGTACTTCACAACCCTGTGTCGTCGTCACGGCACGTACGTGGTCATCCGGAGTTTGTTTCTCGTCAAGTTGTGTCTCGGAGTCTTCATGTACCTGGCCGGACCCGATCACCTGTGGCTCATGTGTCTCTTCATTGCCAGGTGAGACAGCGACACAACAGTTGCACCTGTCACAAACCCACAACAGTTGCACCTGTCACAAACCCACAACAGTTGCACCTGTCACAAACCCACAACTGTTGCACCTGTCACAAACCCACAACAGTTGCACCTGTCACAAACCCACAACAGTTGCACCTGTCACAAACCCACAACAGTTGCAACTGTCACAAACCCACAACAGTTGCACCTGTCACAAACCCACAACAGTTGCACCTGTCACAAACCCACAACAGTTGCACCTGTCACAAACCCACAACAGTTGCAACTGTCACAAACCCACAACAGTTGCACCTGTCACAAACCCACAACAGTTGCACCTGTCACAAACCCACAACAGTTGCACCTGTCACAAACCCACAACAGTTGCAACTGTCAGAAACCCACAACAGTTGCACCTGTCACAAACCCACCACAGTTGCACCTGTCACAAACCCACAACAGTTGCACCTGTCACAAACCCACAACAGTTGCACTAGCTGTGACTGTCACAACTGACAAGGTAGTCGTGACAGTCGCAGCAACCTCAACAGTTTTGACAGTCATATTAAATAGTCATGTTAGTCACAACAGTCATATCAATTCTAATACTCACCGCAACTGTGAGAGTTGTCAGTTTCAACAGTCACAACAGTTGTGACGTCATGACAATCATCACATTCAGGACTGTCACAACCTTTGTTAAATTTATAGCTGTTGTGACCGCTGCATCTATGTATTTACTGTAACTTGTAGTCTCTAGTAATTGAACTCTGTTTGCAGTGATTGAGTCTTCTGCTAGTTGAAGATATAGAGTTATTTCATGTTTGACTACCTCTATTTACACTAAAGCCTTCACTGGAGGCTCCTGCTCTGTTTACAGTAATCCATTCATAGAAAGCTCCTGCAAGTTGTAGACTCATTGAACTACCCCTGTGTACGGTGACACCTTCACAGAAAACTACTGTAAGTAGTAGACTCATTGTACTACCCCTGTGCACAGTGACACTTTCACAGAAAGCTCCTGTAAGTTGTAGATACAGTGACGTATACAGTGACCATTCACTGGAGTCTCCTGTAACTTGTAATGTCATTGAGCTCCCTGTGTAAGTTGTGATGTCACTGAGCCCCCTGTGTTTGCAGTAACCGGGTGTTCACGGAGGGCACGTGTAGACTGCTCAGTCTGGTCATCAGTGACCTTGTGGATGAAGACTTTGTCATCCACCATCGGAGACAGGCCGTGTCTGCACTCATGTTTGGCACGTCAGCCTTCGTGTCAAAGCCAGGCCAGACACTAGCGCCACTCATTGGCACCTGGCTACTCGCCTCCCAAACAGGTTGGTGGTGTCCTTTGCTCAGATCTGCTCTTTAATTATCACTGACTTGCATTTTGCTCAGTCATGTCAGCTGTTTAATTGTCTCTAACATGCACCATTATTTTGTGGTTTCCAGGTTTGAAATGATTAGTGTACTTCTTTTAAATACGTAAATGTATTATTTATTTTAGAATAACTGTTATGATGTCAACTGCTATAGAGTACTGTGTGACATAATGTTATATAAGTGCAGTTATTGTAATTTATTACGACAAAACAGCTGTAAATATGAAACACAATTAGATAAATAATTAGTGCTTCGTTCTGTCAAACTTTTATTAAGTCTTTCCCAAGGCTAGGACTCCATTTGAAAGGAAAGGGCATGGGAAATTATCTTTTTAGTGACATCACTTTTTCATATCCGATTGATTGACTCTTGTATGATATGATTCGTATTGGTTCATTGAGCAATAAAATTGTCCACATCCATATGAAAAAATGCTTCTACGAATACTGTCAATTTCCATGCAAAACTGTATTTGTTGGATTTTGCTGGTTGACTCACTGACCTGTTCACTTTCAGGACACGACGTGTTTGCGTCGGGCAACTCGTTTGGTTCCATCAAGATGAAGTTTGGCCCGCAGCAGTCTGCCGAGCACGAGGTGTACCGCCAGGGCATCTTCCGGCTCCTTGTGTGTGTGCCCGTGGTCTGTGCCGTCCTCCAGCTCGCGGCTTGGGCCAACTTCACCCTCCACGGGGCGCGGCTACAGTGGGTGAAGGCTGCCCGTGGGGGGCACAGGTACACCACAGTGTAGGCTGGGGACACACCAGGGTGTAGGACTGACGGACAACAGACACTGTAGTCATAGCTAAGACACTGTTTTTACAGCAAAGACACTGTTGTTACAGCAAAGACACTGTTGTTACAGCAAAGACACTGTTGTTACAGCAAAGACACTGTTGTTACAGCAAAGACACCATAATCATAGTAAAGACACTGCATTCACATCAAAGACACCGTTGTTACAGTCAAGACATTATAATTACAACAAAGACACTACAGACACACTACAGTTACAACAAAGACACCACAGTAACAACACAGACACTACAGTTACAGCAAAGACACTACAGTAACAACATAGACACTGCAGTTACAACAAAGACACTACAGTTACAGCAAAGACACTACAGTTACATCAAAGACACTACAGTTACAGCAAAGGCAATACTGTTACAGCAAAGGCAATACCGTTACAGCAAAGACACTACGTTTACAGTATAGACACTACAGTTACAACAAAGACACTACAGTTACAACAGAGAAAATAGAGTTACAACAAAGAAACTACAGTTACAGCATATACGCTACAGTTACAACAAAGACACTATCTTTACAGCAACAACAGTAGCATGATGTTGCTTTTCTCAAGTTTGTGACATAATAATACATAGCAAGGAGGTCACCAAAATGACATGACGCCCAGCCAGGACAAAACGTAATTCATTATTTGAATCATTCCATTTATAAGAAGACGTGAATCGAATAATTTCAGTGTCTATGGATTTGTTAAAAACCTGCTCAACCATATCTGGTCACTAACACTGGAGTCTTGCAAAATATAAAGTTATATTGCTGGATAAGGACATGGTGTCCTTGCTGCACAAAGACATGGAGTCTTTGTTGGATAAGGACATGATGTCCTTGCTCCACAAAGACATGGAGTCTTTGTTGGATAAGGACATGGTGTCCTTGCTGCACAAAGACATGGAGTCTTTGTTGGATAAGGACATGGTGTCCTTGCTGGATGAGGACACTATCTTTCCTGGATGAAAACACAATGTTCTTGGTGTACAATGATACAATGTTCTTGCTGGCCAAAGATGGTGTTCTTTGTGAATAAATTGTCATTGCTGAACAAGGACATGGTGTCCTTGCTGGACAGATACACAATGTTAATGCTGTACAAGGACATTGTTCTTGCTGGACAAGGACATGATATTTTAGTTAGACAAGGAAGCAAGTTGGTAAAGGACACAAGTCAAACTGTTGATCTTCCCTTGAGCCCATAATGGATATGTTAACAACATGTACAACCAAACGATTTTATAAAACTCTTCCTACTTGTTACTGTAGCCATCTGTAGATGTGGTCTCAATGTGGTTTTCGGTGATTTGTGTTGTGACTGGTGGAAGCAAAAGAATGTAGTTTGTGCAGTATGAAAGTAAAAGAAAATACATTGTATGAAAGAGAACAAATGTAAAATGTGTTTTACCCAGTTTAAGCCAAGGCAGACAGTGTCACGTGTGAATGTGGCTCGTCTTGTTTCAACGTCCAGTGTTTTGTAATACTGTAATACTAATGTTACTGTATTTTGTGGAAGATGACAATGCTTCAGTTGACAGCATAATCACAATCAGTAATTTGTTTCAATATATCAATGATAACATATTTTCCAGGCTGATTGATGGTGACAATGCAATTTCTTTGCAAAAAAATCTATTTTTATACATAATTGGCCACAAGCTGTAAGCCTTGTCCCAGTATGATCAAAAATATATTTGCTGAAAATGTAGATTATGTTTTATTGTAGATTTGTATAAGATGGTTATTTTAATCAATTCGTGGCAGCAAATCTGTTCTTGACATTGATCTGTTCGCGGATCACCAATTTTTGCAGCTTAGCATGTGTGAACATGAAAATGTTGGGAGAACTGTTCAGAATGTAAACAGAAGAATGTATTGCAAAACATGGTTGTTTGTATTGTATTTGGAATGGCAGTTTAAGCAATGTAATAGTGTCTTTCCCTGCGCCACTCACGTGGGCTTCACTCATCAGTTATTCTGGTTAATGTTGGATTAATTTGAAATTTGCATTATGTTGGTGAATGCATGTTTACCCAGGATACTTTGTATGCAGATTAAATGAACCCAACTTCAAACAGGTCAGTGGAAATAGACTAATCACATGTCATTTATAAACAGGTGGAAGCCGGACTAGCTGTGAATACATTCAAGCCCTTAAGAGTTTAGTATTGAATTTGCCGTTGTAATATGTTATGTAAATATGCAATTATTGTTGTTAGTCATAGCAGAAAGGATGTTATTTTACCAGATGTTTATTCTAGGCAATTGTTGTGGTCTCGCATTGAAGTATATTTGACTCGTACTTGGAGGCATTGTTTATTCGTGCTACATTTGTCTGCCAATGTATGTTCTGTGGAGGTTACTTATGTTTATACTTATATAAAACCATCACAATGTTGTGGACTTATTTTTATTTGTTGTTGATTAAAATCTAAAATGTTGCTACATTAAACAGGCCTGAAAGCCAAATTTGGCCAGTGGATGATATAATATAGTAATTACTCTATCAGGGATATCTACATACAATAACCCCTTCACTGGAAGCTCCTGTAAATTGTTTAGTCACTGGAAAAACTTTTTTTATTGTTTATTAGGAAATATGCATATATCTGGGTTAAATATAAGCTAAACAAATAAGTTAAATATAAATAGGTTAAATAAAAATATTCAATAAATAAAATCTCATATTTGTTCTATGTTTACTTTTTAAAGGCAAATTTGTGTGTGTGTATGTATCTACTATTATTTTTTTCCTGTAATAAATGTATTCGATTCAAAATTATTTAAGCGTTGCCTTTTTTAAATTTAAGTTAATGACATAAAATTAATAAGTAAAATATAATACTAAATGTACTTGGTATATCAGATAAACATAAGCATTAAGAAGTCAAGTCAAATTTAAAACAGATTCAAAATATTATTAAATCAAACGCACGAACAAATAATCGATTACAACTAGCGAAGTAGCGTTCTATACAGATGAATATCTTTAGTAATGACTTGAATATTGCCAGTGACCGTAAATGCTATCAGGAATTAGGCTGTTCCACAAAGTTGGTCCTGCCACCGAGAAAGACCCCCAACCATACCACTCAAGTTGGTACTGCAGTACTTGACAACAGACAGATTAGTTGGTCTCAGTAATTGGATTTGTGAGTACGGTGTCGGTATAATTGATGTCACATACTTTGGGCTGAGATGGTAAAGTGCTTCCATGTCTTTTTTGGTACACATAAATCTACATAGTAACACATCAACTGTGTTTAAAGCCAAATAACCTATTACATAGGCACATTCAGGGGGGTGTTGAAAGATTGCATTTTAGATTTTACCCACAACATGCCTGCACTATTCTTAAATTTAAGAGTTACATGCCCTGCAAGATCATTCAAAACTGCCCTCAGCAAATATAACAGATTTTGTTAACTTGCAAAATTGTGAATGCTGGCCGGAAATTTTTGAATGGCGTGCACTGTATTAGTATTGCAATATAGTCCCATAAAAAAATAGATTTAGATTTTTTTCAACATTCACATGCTGTGACATAAGTGCATTTGAACAGTCATATTTCCAGGTGTGATTGTGGAAGCTGTTGACAGTGAAATGGTGCATTTTTAGCTGATTTCACTATGCGGATGGGTACTTGGCAGTGATTTGGCTTGTTGACACCTCTGTTGTGTTACTGCCTGCATTCATTTGTAAATATTGACGGGTGTCATACATAGCGGCACTTTACGAGAGAACGAAATATTGGAACCTGACTAAACTCGACCAGCTTGTCACTGAGATGATGATAACAACAGCCAATAAGTTTCAGAATTTTCCTGCGTCTGGTTTTCTTATAATCCTACAAAACGCTAACATGGTGGCCAATGGGAAAGTTAACTGTGTCATGAGCCCTAACGTTATAAGGTTTTGGCACGTAAGTTTATCGAATAAAGTGAAGTTCCGTTGTCCTGAATCCTTGTCATCGGCTAGTATAGCGATACATAAAACATAATAAAATTTTCGTAAAATTCGATCGACGTGAAAACAAATGCATTTCCGTTGCTTTTAATGTTGTAATATAAACAAGTAGTCGACTCGTCGATGTCGGGGAATGCTGAGCCTGGGCCTGGCCCTGAGTCGTGAGTGCGTGTACGAATACGATGGGATTTCAACCAATTCATGTCAGAGAATATGAACTATGGACGATTTCGGAAATACCACATGTTGGTACATGGCTAGAATGTGGGCCCACTTAATTTTCGCTACTAAGTACATAATTCTGTCTCTAATTCGCAGTGCGATCTAACCTATAACCTTTCCATATAATTTTGACAGTCACTGAGTGACGAGTCAGGCAGGTCACAGATAATGGTTGGAATGCGCGAGTCCCTAGTTTCAATGTCCTGACCACTCGTCCTCGCTAGTCAAGCCCTCACTGATTGTCTCCGTAACGCTCGGGAAGTGTGCACAGTCGAACTATACAATTATAGCAATTGACTTTGCCAGTCGCTACTGCGGCTGCGCTTGCCGTGGTAACAGAAAATACCATCCTCATTTTGATTGAAGACGGATACATGAGTGGGAATCCCAATATAATGACCCATTAGCATCCTAAGCATTACCATTTGGCTGGAGACACACCACGGTGCGAGGACAAAATCCCAACGGACAAAATCCCAGCGGACAAAATCCCAACCGGACAAAACCCCAACGGACAAAATCCCAACCACTGGTTTTAGACTTACTAGTTATTTGAGTTATAGTTTTGAATAAATTTTGATGTTTATCAACTTGCTGCACATTAACTGTACACTGTATTTATGTTATAATTGTAGTTATGTAATCTCTATATTACAGAGAACAACTCCACACAATTTCACTGACACAGGCTAAAGAGTGCAGAAGATACTGACTAATGAAATGTGAATAAAATTATTTATTTTTAACAAGCTGTCGAAAAAACGTCCCACATTTCAAACTGTCACAACTTGAAAACTATTTAAGCTAGCATGCTCAAACTTTGGATTCTTTCTAATCATACCAAAGGCTCTCACCATTCTGATTTATTCAAAATTCTAAGAGATGACAGCAACCAATTTCTGGAATTTGGGTTGCGTTCACTCGGAATGACCCATATGTATATATACATATGTATGTATGTATGTATGTATGTATGTATGTATGTATGTATGTATGTATGTATGTATGTATGTATGTATGTATGTATGTATGTATGTATGTATGTATGTATGTATGTATGCATGCATGCATGTATGTAATACTATGTATGTATGTATGTAATACTATGTATGTATGTATGTAATACTATGTATGTATGTATGTAATACTATGTATGTATGTATGTATGTATGTATGTATGTATGTATGTATGTATGTATGTATGTATGTATGCATGCATGCATGCATGCATGCATGCATGCATGCATGCATGCATACACAGAGAAAGTCTAGTCCAACAGTCCATCTAAAATTGGTTGGGATTTTGTCCGTTGGGATTTTGTCCGGTTGGGATTTTGTCCGTTGGGATTTGGTCTGCTGGGATTTTATCCGTTGGGATTTTGTCCGTTGGGATTTTGTCCTGCACTCACACACCACACACCTCGTGGGCGACTTCATTGGCTTACGTAAGGGATGTGTCGGGCAGAGATGGAGCGAGTACTTCGTACAATACAAATGTACTCGAGTACGGGTACGATTACTTTGAACATGCATGAGTACGAGTACGAGTACTTAGAAAACAAATGTACTCGAGTACGAGTACGATTACTTTACAATGTACTCGAGTACGAGTACGATTACATTAGAATGTAATCACGATTACTTTCATGATTACTTTATTGAATATCCTGTTTCTAACATAAAGGTGACATTCTTGTTCTGTTGCTAGTGTTCTAACTGATCACTATCCAGGTGTTATTATTATTACTAATCAGATGATTTTTAGGCGGGTTGGTATGGTTTCTGAATCAAATACAAATATGATGCATCTAAGAATTTAAAATGTCCTCTGTTTATTTTAAATGTCAAAAACACATGATCAAATACATTACAACAACAACATTTCAAATCTAGGGGGGTCATATTTAAAAGAGTATCCAATTCAACTATATAGTATATAAGACATGGGGTCAAATACATTTGTATTTGATAGTATTTAAATACTTTTGTAAACTATTTATATTTGAATTCAAATACTTTTTAAAATACATTGTCAGTATCAACATTTTTTTTTCATTGTCACATAATGCCTGTCAAACTGATTACCTTCACTGCAACTTCACCCAACAGTGCTAATTACTGATGAAGACACTTAACAGCAGATGTCTCCCATGGCCCTGCACTGACCACAACTTTTGTTTGCTCAGAGCCAGAGGATGGATTAGCACCTGACCCTTTGTTCTTTGGCTATTCTGGTTTCATGGCTGAATTTGAAGGTGAACTGTCACACTTCCTCACAAGATCCTAGCAGTGATTAGTAGTGTCACTTCTGAGGACAACATAGGCATGTTATTACAGACCTCCTGGCTTAACATAACATACAACAAATGTTGGCCTTTACCTCTGTAGGCAGGTTTACAGTTTGCACTTAATTAAACACAATAGACAGAGATTTAGCAGCTAACTGCCCAGACCCTGTCAGGATTCTGGATACCTAGGAACCATGATCAGTCATTCACACCCTACTGACAGAGCAAACAGTACAGGTGGGGTGGAGTCTAAGATTACAAAGCAATATGTTAGGGGATGCTTATCTACTGCAGGGCTTCCCAGGGACTGTGGCAATATAACTTTATACTACCAGTACTACAGTAAGCAGGAGGGTCAGGAGATGTGGCTTCTCTGGGGAGTGAATGTTTTAATTAGGGAAATGTGATATTTATTTAACTGAAATGCTTAACAGTAATAGAAAATTAATAGCTCAATTAATATTACAATTCATAATTCATTAGATTATTTCTAATATTGTCATTTTATCTGTCTAATATATTTGCTTGCAACTGTTCATATGAAAAAAATGTAATCGTGAGAAGTAATCGTGAGTACGATTACTTTGGTAATGTACTCGAGTACGAGTACGATTACTTTGCTTCGTACTCGAGTACGAGTACTCCAAAAGTACTCGTACTCGAGTACGAGTACACGAGTACGATTACTCCATCTCTGGTGTCGGGTAGATCAGAGCTGGTGCTCGAGGATGTTAGTATTATAAAACATGAAAGGTAATATAGGATAGCCTATGTACTACAACAGTAGACGATAGAGGTTATGTAAGATAGGTTATGTATATAATATGTAATCCAATCATACATGTATATACAAAAACAAAACAAGTTATTTTCAAGAATCAAGAAATCACGTCATTTCTATAGTAATTTTGGATCAAGTATTGTACGTGACTGCAATTGAAGCATTGTGACTAGGTTTGATGCATTCAAGTAGTGGGGTATACAACCACGAGGCATTCCAATTATAACCCAGACAGGAACATGCAAATGTTTCACTACTGAATCAGTAAATGGCGCTGCCACACAACATAGTTGTGACATTAATAATAGTTGCCCAATAGCTGGGGCATGCAGTTGGGCAAGCTGGTGTAGATCACCACTGGCCCGAACGGCAAGTAGACTTCGCACGGGCATGGTCTAGTTGGCATAGTACTTGCCCGATCAATTGTAGAAGTGTTACTGACGCTTTGAAAATTATTGTATATTAATTTATACTGCTTTAAAATTGTATATAAACATGGCATCAATCTAACAGTGATGCAGATTTTGTGTAATAGCAAATAAGCCAACAGGTCACGCAGGAAGTACTCTGTAGCCACCATATGTAAGTACCCTGTAGAGTGCAGAAAATGAAAGCTGGGTTGTGTGATGAATGTTGCAATAAACATATTTATAAAGCAACGCAAAGCAAGCCAGAAACATGGGTAGTTAGCCACAACTTCCACACGACAGGTGGAACCTAGACCAATAGAATTGTGATCAGAAGCAAATGACTATCAACAAGAACGCAATTTCTGTCTAAAAACTGGAACAGGAAATCTCCATGATTGCAGCACCACGAGACCCATAAATGGCGCGGCAGTGATGCAGTGTTTTGTAAATAATAGACCAACTGTTAAGAGTTGTTAGATACTAGAGCCATCTCTTATTATAACAAAATGTAGTTCAACAGCATCATGACATGTTTATTTTATTTGTGAAAAAATGCAAAACTGAAAGTTGTACAGGTAGTGTCGTTGGATGGTTATATGAGTAGTGTCACAAAGACTTTTTACAAGTAGTGTGGTTGTAGGGGGAGGTGGTGAGATGAAGGTCAGGAGACAGAGAGGAGCGCAGAGGAAGAAAGGTGTGACGGAAGACACAGAAGTAAAGGATGGAAGCGTGCCAGTGCCAGTGTCAGTGCCAGTGCCAGTGCCAGTGCCAGTGCCAGTGCCAGTGCCAGTGCCAGTGCCAGTGCCAGTGTCAGTGCCAGTGCCAGTGTCAGTGCCAGTGCCAGTACCAGTGCCAGTGCCAGTGTCGTCTCTCAACAGTAGGTTTGCTTTATCAAACCATTCAGCATGTATTGAAAACTTCATATTCATTATTAGTGCTGTAGTTATGTTATGTTTGTTCGTGGAAGACATTGTTAAGCAAATATGCTATAGCCAAATATGGGATGCTGTATTCACAAGCCTTACATGTGTAGGGATTTTTCAGCGATAACTATTATAATTATATATAGATATATCTATCACTATTTAGGGCTACTAAAGCCATGCATATATGCAAATACGTACATAATCACAAGGAGGGTGTTTACCCGGTTAAGAGACTATAACCAGTATGGAAGGTTTCCTATGCAATTTATATGGTAATGTTAGGGCCATCTGGCTGAGGCAGAGGACCAACCCTGGTATTTTGGGACGCTACCAGGGGAGGGAAAGTTCACTAGCACTGCAGGCTCGTCTATGCTAATTTCTTGGGCCGTCTGGTTGAGGAAGATGCTCCACTTTATTGTTGTTGGGGGAAACCACAGGGTGCAGAGTCCGCTGGCACCCTGCCAAGATTTCTAGGGGTAGACGCGCTGGACAAAATATTAGGTAAGGCGTCTAGCGTCTGTCCTCGGGCTACAGTACCACTAGTATAAATAGGGAGTATTTTAATGATTCGAGGAAGACTTCTGGGGCCTATTACCGGGGGAACATGTATTGTTCACCCCGGGACACGCGCTCCAGAGCACACTGCGACAGACTTACTGTCACAGAATATACGATGTGTGTGTCATATTGCATGGGCGGACTTCTGGGGCCTATTACCGGGAACACCTACGCTGTTTACCCCGGGACGTGCCGCTCCAGAGGGCCCTGCGACATGCTTGCCGTCAAAGCACATACTGTGTGTTATTGACGGGCTATACTGTGTGTTATTGACGGGTTGACTACTGGGGCCATTTGTCGGGGAACACACACATACGCTGTTCACCCCGAAACACGCCGCTCCAGAGCGCCCTGTGACAAAGATACTGTCACAGTACATTGTGCTGAAAGAAGTTGTGCCGTACGAGGCATATTGTGCTCTGATTGAGGAACCACACCACACCACACCTGTGGGTGAGTTCTTTGCTTGATCGCGTGTCAAACACGCTGTCAGTACCGTCACATTTGTATTGTGTTTATATTGGTTTAGTTAGTGAAGTATTTTAGTGAGTGTCTTATATTTGTACTGGTAGGATTTTGATGTAATAAACTGTAGAAACCTTATATATATTGTTTGTGTTAGACTGGTTAGACTGAGTGAGTGAACGTGTGCCCGAGTCCGCCACTAGACGCCTCCGTGCCGACCGCTCGCGCCAAACGATACGATTTGGTGGCGGGGTGTTATCCCGCAAACGCTACAATTTGGTGGCAGCGGTGGGATGGGATTTCGGTAGATAAACCTGACCGTATTCCTCTACGTTCCGTAGTAACGGTTTTTGGTTAATCTATCTTGAAAATCTCACTTGAAAGAACTCACACGGGCCGCACGTTTACTCGCTTCAGATAGATTAAAGTAGAATAGTTTAGTGAGAAGTTACTTCTCTGGTGGCAGCAAAATAAATACGTAAAATGTTAAACTCAAGGTGATAATTCCTCAGTGGCGATAATTCCTCAGTGGCCGATGTTTATTTTCGGTACACTGGACACTGTCTGCAATGGCAGGGGGCCATCCAACCCATGCCAGATAAAAGGCCACTGTTTACAGCTTGTCGCCCTGTGGACAAAGCTGGCTACAGGCTGGCTAATGACGGTCAGTGGGTCAGCAGACACTCACTAGATAGTGGTTCTGCTAATGACCCCTTGAGCCGTGATGCAATCGACAACACAGCAGGTCAATGGTTGTCCTCTCTTCCCAGCATCAGGTTTTCAAGGGTCAGCAACTCAGGCCATGGTAGATCGTTTCTTCAGGGGATATAGCTGGATGTTTTGAAGAGATGTTATATCTGATATAATGTCAAGTTACTATTATAGGTGTTTGCTTAGTTATAGTTTCATGGAATTAGGGTATACAGTAGAATGTTTGGCGGATTCTGGATTTGATGTATGGTCATATAGAAATAACGGCTTAATTCACTGTCTATGACAGACAGCGCTAACACATATTATCATCAGGATATGTCACACCCAACTGAGTATGATAGTCGGCAATGGTATGTTTTATTGCCTAAGAGAGATTCACAAAACACGAGGTCTGCTAGATGCAGAGCCAGACCTGACAAATGTCACGGTGTAATCGTTCATATGATTTGTGAGATTCACAAAACACGAGGTCTGCTAGACGTAGAGCCGGACATGACAAATGTCACGGTGTAATCGTTCATATGATTTGTGAGATTCACAAAACACGAGGTCTGCTAGACGCAGAGCCGGACATGACAAATGTCACGGTGTAATCGTTCATATGATTTGTGAGATTCACAAAACACGAGGTCTGCTAGACGCAGAGCCGGACATGACAAATGTCACGGTGTAATCGTTCAGATGATTTGTAAGATTCACAAAACAGGAGGTCTGCTAGATGCAGAGCCAGCCGGACCTGACAAATATTTCGGTGTAATCGTTCATA
The DNA here is from genome assembly GCA_964017155.1 of Oasisia sp. SBJ-2009. Classification (NCBI taxonomy): domain Eukaryota; kingdom Metazoa; phylum Annelida; class Polychaeta; order Sabellida; family Siboglinidae; genus Oasisia; species Oasisia sp. SBJ-2009. The sequence goes on along the minus strand of OZ024864.1, from coordinate 25,834,180 downwards.
TGGTTTGTGAAATAGTCACAAAACGCGAGGTCTGCCCCGTGCAGAACCGGACATGACAAATGTCTCGGTGTAATCGTTCATATGGTTTGTGAGCTAGTCACAAAGCGCGAGGTCTACAGTTTGTAGAACCGAACATCACAAAACACGAGGTCTGTGACAAGCAGAACCGAACATGACAAATGTTACGGTGTAATCGTGTCTACCCTATGTCGTTGTAACCAATTATTTTCAACACATGAAAGTTTGGTTTCAAAGATTGTTTAAAAATAAGTGATTGTTTTCGTTCAAGCACTTTCCAACAAAAAGTTCCTGCACATATCTGCCCAGTCAAAGTGGACGGAATCACTTGCTGACATGGACAGCTATATTTATTTTATCATCATCATCATCACCATCCTCATTGCTATGATGCCATATACAGCTTTCAACTTTCTGCGTTTTATGTCATCACTTCGAATTGTTCATCTTCTCATCCTGATTTTTGCCAGCTAGGTCTTGAAGCATAGTTCATGCATTTATTTCAATTATAGAGAGTAGTCTTGGTCAAACAGAAGTAATTTGACCAGCCAGTCAGTGAACTGGTCATTGTGGCTGTTTCAGGCTGTGAGACCATCTGGTTAGATTATGTCAACACACAGCATGGCTGCAGTCTAGGGGTCAATGACTGGCTCAGTGGTGTAATGAGAGAAGTTAACGAGTATCAACATAGTTCTGTTCAGGGCAGCTTCTGGCTTAATAGATATTTAATTGGCACAGGGTGTGTTCTGCTAAACAGAATAGGATGAAGTTGATTAGAGTTAGTTTTCATGTGTTAGCTCTTGTTGGTCATATATATATAGATATCTTGGAAGATTATACTGTTACATACACAGAGAAACTATACTAGAAGAGTTAGTAGTGCATAGGCCTGAGAACAGTATCTCAGCCGTAGTTGGCCACAAGGAATCTGTATCACAGGGCAGCTTCAAGTCCCTAAGGTGCAGACACTGTCTGATGGCAGAGATAGCGATTACCCTGGTCAGGCCAGGCGACCTTAATTGGCACATTCTGTGTCTGAGGGCAAGGATATGATGAAGTTCTATCTTTGTGGATGTGACAATGGTTGTCCGTTATTCTCCTGGTACATGTCAGTGCTGTGACATGTCAAGCAATGGCGAACGATGTATGACCACGACGGTCATATGACACTAATTATGGCAAACACCATAACAGTGCTGCGTACGAGATACGTACACACAAAAATGCAGGAACCAGAATTCATTCTGGTCACAACCTGCAGCGTTATCTGCAAAGAAGATGGAAGAAGACGCAGGAACCAGAATTCATTCTGGTCACAACTTGCAGCGTTATCTGCAAAGAAGATGGAAGAAGACGCAGGAACCAGAATTCATTCTGGTCACAACCTGCAGCGTTATCTGCAAAGAAGATAGAAGATGGAAGAAGACGCAGGCGAGATTGAGCTGAGCGTCCACTACTAGCGGTGAACTGACGTGCGTCTATCGTGCGTCCATGAAGTGGGTTACGACGGAGGATATCATCGGCTCAACATATGCGACTGACGATCGCGTGATGGAAGACATATCAACCGGACATGAACATTTGTGAAAAGTGAACATTTGAGTATAAATTGTATGCTTTCTTTTTCAGCATTGTATTGATTATTATAATGTTGCATGCATGTTACCTGTTATAATTTCGGGACAAAATTTTAGTGGGGCGGGGGTAATGTAGGGATTTTTCAGCGATAACTATTATAATTATATATAGATATATCTATCACTATTTAGGGCTACTAAAGCCATGCATATATGCAAATACGTACATAATCACAAGGAGGGTGTTTACCCGGTTAAGAGACTATAACCAGTATGGAAGGTTTCCTATGCAATTTATATGGTAATTTTAGGGCCATCTGGCTGAGGCAGAGGACCAACCCTGGTATTTTGGGACGCTACCAGGGGAGGGAAAGTTCACTAGCACTGCAGGCTCGTCTATGCTAATTTCTTGGGCCATCTGGTTGAGGAAGATGCTCCACTTTATTGTTGTTGGGGGAAACCACAGGGTGCAGAGTCCGCTGGCACCCTGCCAAGATTTCTAGGGGTAGACGCGCTGGACCAAATATTAGGTAAGGCGTCTAGCGTCTGTCCTCGGGCTACAGTACCACTAGTATAAATAGGGAGTATTTTAATGATTCGAGGAAGACTTCTGGGGCCTATTACCGGGGGAACATGTATTGTTCACCCCGGGACACGCGCTCCAGAGCACACTGCGACAGACTTACTGTCACAGAATATACGATGTGTGTGTCATATTGCATGGGCGGACTTCTGGGGCCTATTACCGGGAACACCTACGCTGTTTACCCCGGGACGTGCCGCTCCAGAGGGCCCTGCGACATGCTTGCCGTCAAAGCACATACTGTGTGTTATTGACGGGCTATACTGTGTGTTATTGACGGGTTGACTACTGGGGCCATTTGTCGGGGAACACACACATACGCTGTTCACCCCGAAACACGCCGCTCCAGAGCGCCCTGTGACAAAGATACTGTCACAGTACATTGTGCTGAAAGAAGTTGTGCCGTACGAGGCATATTGTGCTCTGATTGAGGAACCACACCACACCACACCTGTGGGTGAGTTCTTTGCTTGATCGCGTGTCAAACACGCTGTCAGTACCGTCACATTTGTATTGTGTTTATATTGGTTTAGTTAGTGAAGTATTTTAGTGAGTGTCTTATATTTGTACTGGTAGGATTTTGATGTAATAAACTGTAGAAACCTTATATATATTGTTTGTGTTAGACTGGTTAGACTGAGTGAGTGAACGTGTGCCCGAGTCCGCCACTAGACGCCTCCGTGCCGACCGCTCGCGCCAAACGATACGATTTGGTGGCGGGGTGTTATCCCGCAAACGCTACACATGTGATTGTTTGTCAATTCACCATGATTGTTAGTAAAATGCACTATAGTATTAGCCATTTAATTTATAAGGATAATCCCCTCTACTGACTAAACAATGGACCATCCAATGTGGCAATGGAAGCCATGGAACTTTTTGAGGTACATTGTGATATTACAAATAAACAACTAATTCTTGTGGTGCTGGATAAGATACTAACAAATTATGAAAAATATACAGGGTACAGGTTTTTGAAAAGATTGAAAAGCCTTGAATTAGATTGGACCAAATTCAAGGCCTTGAAATCCTTGAAACTACTAGCCGTAGAATCAGTCTATGTTAAACTGAAAGTAACTGTTGTAGAATCAAGCGTGGTGAAGTCTGAAGAACTGACTTATGACTACAAGTTCCCGATTGAAGACGTGAAGATTCCGTGTACGTGTGGCTCAAAGCGAGGTCGACGTTACTTGAACTGAGAAAGAAGTTGAAGAGTTCTCAACTCAACTAGTGCATCTTGCATAATCGCCATACATTGTCTGTTGTGTCTTGCCACAATCTGCCTGTCGCACGGACAGACAAAACTGTCTACTCGGAATGCATCAGCGGGGCATTATTAGAAATGATCATGTGAACCAACCATGTGGGTATTTATTTTTGGTGCATCATTATTTATTGCTATAGAAACAGTTGGCAGTATTGCCGTGTTGAACACGTCAAGTTCAGCTGGTGCACCGGTGCCAAAGATTATTCCTGAATCTGTTGAATGTCTTCTGTATGTATGTGTGTTTTGTTTATTTTGGCATGTGTGTTGCATTTCCATGTTAAAATTACAGAATGGCGGAATGTTTGTACAGAACTCGCCATTCATGTTGTATCTAGAGAGAGTTGTTCAACTACCTTGCTATCATTTATGAAGTTTGGTCAACTTACTAGCTGTCATTTGTGAAGTTTGTTCAACTACTCTGTTTTGTCCTAGCTGGATTAGGGCTTTGGTTTTCTGACTGTACTGCACAAAAGGTGTTTGGTTTGCACAGCCGTGTGTGAACTTAATCGTAGCACACTGGGGTATTACATATGAAATATTACAGTTGTCTTGAGGTAGGTGTAGACGTGTTGGCTGCACCAGTGTAATTGTCGTAGGAGGCATCTGATGTAGTCACCAGTCACCACTGCCAGTCATGATGTAGTCGTCACTTAGATACACGACCAGACTGTCCAACAACACTAGAGTGTCAGCAGTCATGTCTGACACATTCCTCCGAGGAATGTACAATAATTATGTGTAATTACGAACATTTTAAAGTGAAGTCATGTGTTCATGTGCTGCCCCCTGTTGGAGGTGGCAGGTTTCATTGTGTTCATGACGCCGCCTGGCGGGTGGTGGCCACACTAAGTATCTCCAGACCCACGGTCTGCCGATCTATTAGTTAGTGTTCTAGCCTAAACGAGGCCATAGTCAGATTTTATTTTCTCCCTGGGTCGTAGTCCGTGAATGTTTCTTTAAGAAATTCCGTCGATACTAATGCTTTTGAGGGTATTATAAAAGTCACTGACGTCAGTTTTGGCAACTATGTAGGTAGTAATTTTATTGTTTTAGATAACATTTACAACAAATGTTGCACTCTGACGGTGCAGTGTTCATGTGTCCCGAGTTTGTCGTTGTCTTGGGGCTGGTTGCTGGTTGTCTCCGCTGTCTCGGTGATGATGTTAGCGACAGTTGGAGACGTCATCTAGTTGGTCTATGCAGAGCCAGAGCTGGCTTCAGTGGCGTACGACAGTGTCATTTTACGTGTACAGGCTGTACATAGCGTACCAAATAAGTTTATATAAGATATGAAACTGTAATTTTATAGTGTACAAACTTGAGAAAATATGAGTAAAGCGAAAATGTGAGAAACTGTCAAAGTTTGTGTTTCTGTCTATACATCTGCAGCCCTACATTACTACACTTGTGTCTTGGAATAGGGCTAGTGACCCCAGTAGTTTTGGGTGGCAGAATATAATTATTCCACCCCAAACCCAATTGTCAGTGTCATATCTCCCCTGGTGTCACACTGCCTCCGACCAAGACAACGTTGGGAAATGTTCCCTCTCACTTCACCTTCTCTGCTGTCAGGTTGGTTCATGACACAGCAAGGTGGTGTGTGGGACTGTCACATAAACATCCCTTCCCTAAATATTGGGAGGAGGCTAAGCCTATGTCCTCCTCAAGTCCTCTGGACTATGATACCTGTGATATATCTAGTTCCCTCTCAAAGCCACTGTCACTTCACCTTCTCTGCTGTCAGATTGGTTCATGACCCCCACCAGGTGGCTGGGTGGTGTATCGGGGTGGGGGGGGGGGGGGGGTACTGTTGAGTATCGTTTGTCAAAATGTTTGTTTTCAAAGGTATGTCACATAAACTGTCATGTACCAATAAACAGACACCACTACCCTAAATTCCCACACTCAAGTTCCCATACCTGTGTATAAATCTAGTTGTTAATGTGCTGCATTATGGCAACTATAATATTATAATAAAACAAAACCAGAGTGTCCGTATCGAGATATTTATTTATATTATGTCTAAGGATAGTTACTTGTAAGTGCATACATATATTCACAATGTCAAGGACACCATCACAGGAACATGCTTAAATGTAAACACCAGGCAACATCGCCAAAAACAAGTTAATAACCACAGTACACTTTGACCTTCACATTTCCCCACTTTCAACACAGCAGACTTCCGGTTACGCATTACTACGCTGAATTCCGGGTGGAGGAGAACATCCTCGTTCATGAAACACAAGTGTAAATAAAAAGATAAAAGTAAACAAGTCATCCTAGCCAACATGGGGGAGATGGCAGCATGTGACATGATAACATCCTACAAACAAGTTGGTGGCACTGACATAAGCCGTGAGTGTACTAGCCGTCACAATCTCACCATACTACACAAAGCCATCTATGCCTGTCAATAACCTCCAGCCCGCACAGCGCCTATCAAGCCATTTAAACAATAAAGCATTTAATACTACCCACACCAGTAAGAACTGCTATAATTTTTCATATTTCCCTCGTAAATGACACAATCCACAACATTTTAGACAAGCTTTGATACATGAATAATAACCCAACCCATGCGCACCCAACCATGGCCGTTTAACTCCACCAGGAGTGTTGGCCAGTATATCAACAAGACAAGTCAAGACAGCAGGATAACTGTCAACGTTCACCTGTCGCTGTTGTGGTTGAGTCGGTGCTGCCCCCTACTGGACAAGTGATATTTGAGCAAGATTAAGAGCCAGCCAGTCAACACAGTTTCGTGCACCTACACTCAATGGGACTACAGTCTAACTGTGGTCTGACACCTACAGAGGACGACATCCTCCACCACATTAGCCGAGTTCCACAACGTCCACCAGTCACGTGACGTACAGCTGAATTCTTTCTCCAGTGTGACTCGAAGACGAAGACTTCAGGCAAACGTCGCCTCACGGCTGGACCATTGGTAGATGTGTTGTTTCAAGCGTGTAAGACAAGATGTAATTGTCTCGGACCATTCGTCAGACATTTGCACTGTGCCTGTCATGTGTGTCAAGTTTCTTCCACCATGGACGTGTTCTCTACGTCAAGCCATAATCTGTAAACATAATGATTGATTAATTGGTTGAATTGAGAAACACATTTTCATTAATGTTATTTCGGTTTTGGCGTGAGTTTATTAGACATGCGCTGTACATTTTGAAAACTGTTTCTTAGAACTATACGACATTTGTTGTAAGTCGGGCGTTCTGCCGACTTAAACCCGTTTGCTGCTAATGTACGTTTGCTAAGACCTTTGTGTTTCGTTGTCGGGATGTACGTTTGCTAAGACCTTTGTGTTTCGTTGTCGGGTTGATACAAAAACGTAATCCACCAGACTGTTATTAATGTAAGCGGGTATTAATTAATTAATATATTTATTTGGTATAGCGCCACATCCATAATCGTTCGTGGCGCTTCACAACATATTACAATTTAAAAGACATAAAAATATATATGTATACAACAAGACAAATACTAGTGTTTTAAAATAAATGTAAAAAAGAAATATGTATAGGTAATAAATAAATAAAATTATACGGTATTAAAAAGCGTAGCACTTTTAAATAAATAAATAAATTACGTATTAGTTATAAAAATACATAATAATAGGTCTAGTGTCTAATTAAATCACAATGATACTGATAAATGACAGTATATGTATAATTATCATTAGTAATAAATAGCTTAGTATAATATGTTAAAAAAAATTACGTAACAATAATGTCAATAAATAAGTGTATTATTATGTATTGATAATATTAGCAAATAATCTAGTAAAAAAAAAATAATGTTCATTTCGAATTACATTAATAAGCAATACGAAACAAATGTGTCTTCAGTAGACGTTTGAAACTAGACTGCGTGATGTGGCTAATGTGCGCCGATCAGCCCAACTAAAGTTTTGTCGTACACGAAGCAATCGCACCGAATCCGACGCGCACCTGCCGGCGCTGACGGAAATAGCCGATGTTTTTTCGTTGACGCCGGAGTAAAACGAGCTCACCCCGGGCATTTAGAGGGCGCTTTCTTTTGTTCGAAAGTGGCGCCATTTTCATCTAGTATTCGGTGTTCGCCATCAGAGGCGGCGCCGCATTTAGTGAAACCAAACAAACCGACATTTGTGGTGACGTCGTCAACTGTTACGTCGGACGAAGCGACGCGGCTCGACTTGATACTTTGTGTCACTAGTTACTCGGCGACGCACGAGCGCTGCGGACGCCGGCTGTTTGTCACAATGGCGACACTTTCTGCAGCCGAGTCCGACAGACTTGTTGTCTGCATGGGCACACTCGGTTGACGGGGTTTATTTGAGAGAGGGTGGTTGTGTCACGTGACGCGACTGTAGAGTAAAAACTTACCCTATGAAACCTGTCGGGGAAGGCTCGGGCGAGTCGGTCGGTCCAGTCCCGCCTGTACGGGCTGGAAGATAGAGAGAAGACATAAGGCGACAAACGACTCGGCTGTCTCACTGCAAACACACCACGTGACACTGACCAACACATTTATGTACGGATCGAATGTGTTAAGACGCTAACACGACACTTGTGTAACATTTGGTGTCCATCTCATTCTGTGTTAACACACTAACTAACACGTGCATGTGTTAAAGACGTCATCTTACGTTATATACTGTATCACCAGCCGCGGTCGACGACGCAGCAGGTCTGTCACTGTCACTTCACTGGCGGCTGTCATGCGGTAGGTGTAGATCCTGTAGAGAAGACCCACCTCGCTCAACACACGACGTAAACAACGTTTGTTTACACACCATTTAACTCACCAACAACATCAACAATTCAAATCAATCAAGAGGGTGGGGTAATGTGGGGTGAATAAATGATTAATTTACTTAATTTTCAAATTGTTTACATATTTATTTATGATGTGATTTAATTATTACAAATAATTATTTTGTAAATGTACAACGAGACTCGTCCATGAGGATAAGTCATCAGTAGTTAGTGTGGCGGGGTAAACGTGACCCGGTGTGGGGTAATTAAGTAAATGTGTTCTTACGTGAGCCTAGTCAGGCTGTCACTGACGACGTCACCGATGACCCTCAGTCCGCCGTCGGAGAGTAGACAGTGCCCCAGACTGTGAAGTAAAGAACAAGTTGTTTTAGTTGCAACATCAAAACATAAGTCTGTCATCTCACAAACTCACTGTGTCAGTCAGACTGTGAGTGTGACTTTTGTCAACTCTCCCACGTTACGTCTTACGACGACACGTTTACATTAAACAAACAACAACTGTCAACTCAGGTTGTAATATAATTAATTAAACTTACCGTATCTCTCGGATGTTGACGTTGTCTTTGACGGCCGCCGCCAACAGACACACCGCCGCCGCCCCCTCGCTCTCGTCCTCGTCGTCGAAGAACACGCCGTTCTGGCTCAAGCTGTGGATGAAATAATATATTCCAGGATTAAATCAACACAAACACTCGAACTTGTCACTCGCCCTCGCCCGCTATACTACGTAATAAGTGTCACAGATGATAAACTACCGCATGATGCGATGTCCACTACACAGACTGACCACTGGCCATAACACGAGTGACCACACTTCCCTGCTCAAGTCTGTCTTAATCCGTTGTTTGAAATAAGAAATGTTTGTTTCCTGCCCTCGAATGTGTCGACCCCGTGTGGCGTGTCTCGAAATGCGGCGACAAACAACAGATGTGAAAGAAACATTTTGTTCAGTTTGTTTCGTTTTTAGTCAGCGGCGATGACAATTACATAATGTGTCTGAACGACAGTCGACGACCGGGAAACTTCTAGAAACTACATTGATAAGTAGCACAATGACAACACAGCAAACATTAGAAAGAAATTACACGTCAACAACGTATTATGAAGTTGAGACAAATATAATAATTACAATGTCATTTTATAAAATTTATCTGATGCGCATTCAACAGTAAGCTTATAATAGAAATCAATCCAAACATTGCATTGGCCTTTGCGCTTACAAGTATGTGATAGGACCTGGACTTAAATTCTTAATACGAGTCTTTCTTAAATTAATTTCCTTTGTTTTTGAGTATATTTGTCACACGATCGGGCGGGAACGGATGCGTGCTACTTGTAGAATTTGTGACATTACACGTGACAGCTGACACAGTCACAGGTGTGTACTGTTGGCTAAACCTTCTCCTTGTCCTTGATTCTTGAACACACTTACAGGGAGTACAGTTACACAGTGTTAGTGACAGTAAATATCACCTACACCTACGGCTACACCGATACTTAAAAGGCGTTTGAAGAAATCAAATCAAAAACAACATAAAACCATATAATATCATATAATAATAATAATAATAATACAGTTTTTATATAGCGCTAATTCCCGCATGGCGGTTCGATGCGCTGCACACAAAAAATACTAAAATTAATGTATATTAATAAATAAAAATGTAAATTATATAAATTAATATAAATCATACTAACTAGCAAATCTTTGTATGTAAATTATATAAATAAATTATATTAAACACTGCTTTTAAGATGTATAGTACTAAAACATGGTATGCAAATTATATATATATTAATATAAAATTAAAACCCTTTCTAAAACTCTGTACGTAAACATACATATAAATCTATAAATTAATCTAAAACATAAACACTAATTAAAATATTATTACACTAAAAAGAAATTATAATGCAATGTCCGTCATTTTAAAACAATTTAAATTAATTGAAATGTCTACTAAAAAGATATGTCTTTAAATACTTTCTAAATATGGGTAATGTCCCGGATGCACGAATGTTCACAGGTAGTTCATTCCACAGTCGAGGTGCTGCTGCGCCAAATGCCGAATCACCAACACACTTCTTTGTCATGCCTTGGTGCAGTGTTGGCGCATAGTTCTGGCGTAGGCGTCCGTCACGCTTTCGTGGTTTAACAAGTTCTGCCAGATAAGACGGCGCCAATCCATTCATGCATTTAAAAGACATTACCAACATTTTGAAGGCGATTCGGCTCTCAACTGGCAGCCAATGCAGCTCCTTCAACACTGGTGTGATGTGGTCACTTTATTTATTGGTGCGTGTTATTAACCTGGCTGCATTGTTCTGGACACGCTGTAGCCGAGCTGTCTGTGTTAACGGGATGTTATGCAACAGTGAGTTGCAGTAGTCGAGTCGAGATGTGACGAGTGCATTGACTGCACTTTTCGCGGCTTCTGTTGTCAGATAGTGCCGTATTGATGACAGTCTGTATAGATGGTAGTTACATGCGGCGCACACAGCAGTCACATGATCTGTCATCGTCAGATGTTGATCCATGTGCACTCCCAGATTCCTTATGCTGTGTGATGGTGAAACCGTATCATCGCCAATTGTCAAGGAGCAACCTCCGTACACCTTGAGATGATGTTTTGAAGTAAAGATCATCATCTTAGTTTTTTCATCGTTTAATTTCAGCATGTGCACCGCCATCCATCGTCTGACTTCCCCAATACAGTCGGTGAGTCGCCTCGCAGTTTCCACTTGGTCGCCGGGTTTAGCGGGATTGTACGACGCATATAATTGAATGTCGTCGGCATATTTATGATATTTTATGCCATGTCTTTTGAATATCCGCTGCATTGGGGTGGTGTAAAGAGTGAACATGACAGGTCCGAGGACCGAGCCCTGTGGCACTCCACTCTGTAGCGGAATAGTCGCGGATGTTTTTGAGTCTATCTGGACACAGTGGGTGCGGTCTTCCAAGTACGTCCGGAACCATGACAACGCCGTTTCACGCACTCCGTACTCGTCGTGCAATAGTGTCAGCAAATGTTCATGGTCAATCGTGTCAAATGCACTTGATAAGTCCAGCATGACAAACAACATTGCATGATTCTTGTCGAGTTCACTAGCAATGTCATGCTGAACACGCAGTAGAGCAGTTTCTGTACTGTGAAGCATCTTATATGCTGATTGGTATTCTTCATGCAGCCCATTCAAAGTGAGATGATCAAGCACACGACGAACTGCGACTTTCTCCAAGACTTTGCCGACGAAGGCTATGTTTGACACTGGTCTGTAGTTCTTTAACAGGTCTTTGTCGAGAGTGTCGGATTTCAGAAGCGGTTTTACTATTGCTGTTCTCAAAGTGACCGGAAAGAGTCCTTGCTTAAAGCTGTTATTCACTATTGCCACCAGATAAGGAACGTGTACACCTACTGTTTTCTTCAACAGATCAATGGGGCAAGAGTCCAGGCTGCATGTCTTTGAAGAGCACAGTCTGATGATGTTCTTTATTTCTTCTTCACTCGTAGGTAGCAGTCGATCGAGTTCGCTTGACAAACGTTGGCTGTCAGAATCGATACCATAATCAGAACAGTCTTCGTCATTGGTCAGCATTGTGCGTATCTGCATTCTAATACCTCGTGTTTTCTCTGCAAAGTAGTTTGCGAAGTCATTGCACAGTGATTCAGTGTTACTGGATTCTGGTAGAATTGTTCCAGGTGGCTTTAGCAGAGTGTTAACTACACGAAAACATGTTCGCTGGTTTAGTGAAGATAACACTGACTCGTAGTGAGCACGCTTCGCTCGCTTGATCATGTTGTTGACCGCAGTTCGATGCTCAACAAAAATCTGGCGATGCACCTCGAGTTTCGTTGTTCTCCATCTCTTCTCGTTTGCACGTCTTAAGGCCCTGGCTTCGTGTATGTATTCTATCATATCATATCATATCATATCATATCATATCATATCATATCATATCATATCATATCATATCATATCATATCATATCATATCATATCATATCATATCATATCATATCATATCATATCATATCATATCATATCATATCATATCATATCATATCATATATCATATCATATCATATCATATCATATCATATCATATCATATATGCCATACCCAGTCAGACAGTCTAGTCTATGTATATGATGCATATGCCATAGGCATAGCCATAGACCATATGGCATATATAGTGTATTCTTGGTATACGTTACTATGTTTCTATCTAGACTATGACATAAAGTTACACAGGCGGCGCCGATTGTAAATATCTACCATTCCGCCACATTCTCTTTGGAACAAAAAGCGGCGATTGTCACCAGTTTGACGTTAACGTTTCTTTCACGCGGGAAAGATGGCCAGATGCAGACACGATTAACAAAACAAAAAATTACAATGTTGTATTTTGGACCGGGATATGAACAACTTACCATTATTACGCTTACCACATCACACTATACAACTCATTATTTTGTTGAATTACTGTTACATATATACATTACAATGAAAATTAAAGCTACTGAACTCTAAACAAACCGCGCCAGAATGCGGCTGCAAGCAGACGACATCTGAAATGCCAGTGCTGCTATCTGGAGGATTATGTCGCACAACCGAGGATCTCGATTACTGACGTTAGGGGTCGTTCATAATTGTCAATATTATCAGAATCGTAAAAAGAGTACGTTTTGTTTTCTTGACAACTCCCCCAAACAAAGTAAGCTAAGTGTTTTTTGTGTGTGCTATTAAAATAGTCTAACAATAGCAAGAAGGCTTCAACAGATTGTTAAGCTGACGGAAACCTCCGAACACCGACCCCATCGTACGGTGTGTATAGTCTGCATAGATCCTACATCCACGATATTTAGCGCAATGCCAACACAATTAACTTGCAGCCAAGGACCATTTGAATTTTGCTTTTCCTCTTAATAGGGGCTTTCATTTAAAACACGAATCCACTCAAATAGAATTAAGTCCTTTTACCGTTACGTAGAGATTAACTTTCTTGCTTGTCTCCTATCGGATAGCTAGATTTCAGTAGTTCTAAATGTTTCCAGCATTCTCCAGCTAGGGTTCTATTAAAATACTAGTCTGTATATATTGAGAACTCTTACAACGTTATGATCTCATGAGGTTTTGAAATCAGAACTAGTTAATCTTTTTAGAACATCTACGCCAAGCCGACCTGAACTCTTTATTCTGGCACTGAAGATAGTCATTGCAAAGGTGATTGTCGTCCTCAGTGGTTCTTTTACGTCCCAAAATGAGACGGGACTAACGTTAACGTGATTCTCCGATTCACGAACGATACAAGTACATCTCCTATGTTGACAGCCAGAATTGTACTTGGCACTAAAAGAAAATACATTTAATTTGGAGTATTTGTATCTTGAAATTAATATGAAGCTGAAACTGCACTAATTAAAAACAAGTTTTATTATATTTACCGAAGGCTCGTTAACAAGAGGTACTTTTGTCATCATAACCATTTGGGAACATGGCTTAATACTCACGCCAGTGTTCATGAACTGAACGAACTTAAAATAGTGGTGAGTGAACATTTCCTTTTAACCGGGAACACTTTTAGCAGCGCTGACAAGTATGGCACGTGGTATCATGAAAAGGTTTCCAGATGTCTCGTTTTTATAGATTTGAGAAATTCAGAACATACGTGTTTTTTCTTGGTTGATGATGCGATGTCCACAATACAGCCACCAGTGCAGCCAAGGACCATTTGGATTTTGCTTTTCCTCTTAATATGGGCTTTCATTTAAAACACGAATCCACTCAAATATAATTAAGTCGTTTTACCGTTACGTGGAGATTGACTTTCTTGCTTGTCTCCTATCGGGTAGCTAGGTTTCTGTAGTTCTAAATGTTTCCAGCATTCTCCAGGGTTCTATTAAAATACTAGTCTGTATATATTGAGAACTCTTACAACGCTATGATCTCATGAGGTTTTGAAATCAGAACTAGTTAATCTTTTTAGAACATCTACGCCAAGCCGACCTGACCTCTTTATTCTTATTATTTATCGGTCATGGTGTACATTGACTTTTCTAAAATGCGCTAAAAAAGGGAAATTATGTCAGAGTGCAACTTTAAGGTGGTCATGGCAAAGGGGATTGTCGTCCTCGGTGGTTCTTTTACGTCCCAAAATGAGACGGGACTAACATTAACGTGATTCTCCAATTCACGAACGATACACGCACATCCCCTATGTTGACATCAAGATTTGTACTTCAAATATACTATGTGTATGACCGAGTATTGAACACGTGCCGCCGATCTGCCAGGCGGATTCCCTAACCACTTAGTAGGCTGCATGGTCATGGAGTCGCAGTTGTTTTATGCGCCTAATTATGTTAGCTACATAGTAGTACCTACTATGTCAGCACCCTTGAACAGGGTCTATATCTGGGAAAGAGTGTCAGAGCAACGTATATTATTATTACTATTATAGTTATTATTACAAACAGCACTGAAATTGACAATAAACTGAAATCCAAAATGGCCGCCGGTGACCAGGTTTTCATCTATAACTTTGGATCTAGGAGGCCTAGGTAGCCAAATTTTGTATCCATTCCGCCTAAAATTGACATTCTCGACAGGCCTAACCCATCCATTTCATGATTTGACGCCATATTTGATGATAAATCCAACATGGCCGGTCATCCATGACGACTGTCGACTGCAGAAACACAACAAGCCGTAACTTTTGATCGAAATGAGCTCGAACTGGATTTGATGTCTCTCTCGATGGTTATGAGGATCCCCAATCAAATAAATTTCCTTTCGTGACCTTTCGGGTTGACTATATAGGTCAAAGGTCAAGTTAATAGGTTAACATCAACATTTTAAAATCATATTTGATCACGAAACAGGATATAACTGGTATATACATGAGCTAGAGGTCGTATCTCAGTTGGTATGATCATAGCTCTGCTGAGATAAAGTAAAATTGATGATTATATTAATTTGTAAAGGTTGTAAGCGCTAAGGTCAAAAGGTCGCTCATCCCTTCATGAAGCCCGCTTCACTACGCAGTTGATTTACTTGATGATTTGCATTGGTCTTCCCTATGTGTCCCATGGAGGTTTACGTCCATGTGATGGCATTTATCACCATTGCAGGTCTTCTTTTGATGTGTTGGAGGTTCCCGCCAGCCCTCCCAAACCCTACGACAGATGATACCATTGCAAGAAACGTTCTAATGACCGCATGCAGCTGTCTCAGACGATGATGCCCGTGTTCTGAGATGATGGCGTGTTTCACACGGTTGCAAATATTCTGAGTCAAACACATTAGTGGTGGACATTGATGGCATGTTTGGAGTGTTTCACTATGCGAAGATTTACCACGATGCATTCGTTGCTACATCAGTGGCAGTGACTTGGATGATGCCCTATTCGGAGCAGAGCTCTTCGTAAAGCGAGTTCTGATATCAATTCTCACCGGCAGTCACTACTAAAGATCAATGCAAATCATGCTAATGATTTTCAAGGTGACTGATATTTTCAGTTGAGCGGTTTCGTCCTCGCCAACAACACTCAACTCAACGATGATCTAATACATCTGCAGGTGCTTATGGGCTGGAAGAATGCCGACGTAGCACGTTCCACACGTCCTTTCACTCACACAGCCCTTGCTTATCAAGTATAACACTTTCCCGATTGAGTATCAAGTCAAGTTTGATATGGTTGCATTCAACATCAACATCAAGAACATGTTCAACCTATTCGCGTATATCACCATATCAGGTCTGGAAAGATGGGTCGTTCTACGTTAAGGAAACTCAGTTGTTAGAGGCGGAAGACTCAGAACCCTTTATGTGTAGTGCAAGACCGGAGTGACAGCTTCAACTGTGTCGAATTAGATAACATTGTAATGTTGGAGCAGTCCATCCAGCGGGCATCAAAGAGCCGGGGAGGCATCGTCGGCCAGACACGAATGTTCGCAGTTGTGGTGGAGTTTAAGCTGATCTCCCATGATATCCTGCTCATACAGAACAACTACATTCAGCTCACAAATGAGCGAATGATGGAGCACCATAAGACCATCATGTACCAGGAACCCTGTAGCACCAAGGCCGTTAGTTTGATGCCAATGTCTCTCGTCTTCTTGACTTTGTGCGAGCTGTAGCAAATCCCTTCATTATCAAAGCATCTGGCGTCAGATTGCATAACTTCGCTACCGAACATTTAATCAATGATGAAATATTGGATGTGTTCGAGAATGGAGAGAAGACACATACGAGATTGCTGGTTTTGAAGACAAAGAAGCTTGCAGTAACAACACACAGGCGTAACCTGCTGAAGTGTATTACTGTCGGTAATTGACACCAAATATAATAGAGCATCCTACACCATCATATCTAAACTGCTCGGATCTGCTGAGCGGGACATTGAGTGTCTCTGCTCCCAATGTCATAACCAACGCATCGCGTGTTTTACGTAAACACATCACCAGAGTATTATATTGTTTTTCAAGGGGTTATAGCCAGTGAAGGAAGGCGCCTAGGGTTCTGTTGGAGTGGGTGGGAAAGTGACGGAGGCACCCTCAAAACCGTTGACACGTCATAGTTCCCTGTCTACTAATATGCTATACATGTGCAAATGTGGTAACGGGCAGTGCCCGTGCAGAACACTTGTGGTGATGTGTGTCATTTACTGCCACAAATCACAAGTTCGAAACTGTCAGAATCGCTGTTAGCTAAGTATGGGATGGAACGTGTGTTGTACGTGTACATGCTAGCTAGATATATAGTACATTACAGGTGCTTATTGTTATAAATTACTTGAAAGGTTACACTAGTTTTTGTTTGTCATAATATGTTTAAATAAACAGTGTGACCGATGTCAGATATCATGAATTGACCATCACTTTCAATTCTTGGTTTTCTATATTAAAAGAAGGACATGATTTTTACATATGCTTAGGCACATTTGACCTTTGATCTTGGCATA
Source organism: Oasisia sp. SBJ-2009 (assembly GCA_964017155.1). Taxonomy (NCBI): domain Eukaryota; kingdom Metazoa; phylum Annelida; class Polychaeta; order Sabellida; family Siboglinidae; genus Oasisia; species Oasisia sp. SBJ-2009. The sequence goes on along the minus strand of OZ024864.1, from coordinate 25,816,989 downwards.
GCACTTAAATATTACTTCATCAGGTTAATACTCTATTTGACTATATCTCAGCAGAACTATGATGATATCAACTGAAATAAGACCTCTAGCTCATGCATATACCAGTTCTATCACGTTTCTTGACTATATATGGTTTAAAATTTAGATTTTAACCCATTAATTTGACCTTTGACATGTCATGAAATAATATGTATTTGATTGGGGAGTATCACAATCATCGAGAGAGACATAAAAATCCAGTTTGTAGCTCATTTCGGTCAAGATTGATAGTTTTTTGTGTTATTGCAGTCGACAGTCGTCGTGGATGAGAGGCCATGTTGGATTTATCATCAAATATGGCGTAAAATCGTAAAATCGATAGGTCACGCGTGTCGGGAATGTCGATTTTAGGCGGAATTGATACAAAGTTTGGCTATCTAGCCCTTCTAGATCCAAAGTTATAGATGAACACCTGGTCAGCGGTGGCCATTTTGGATTTCACGCTCCAGTGACCTTATGCCACAGCTTTTCAAAAAGCACCTGCTGTATTGTTGAAAGGCATGGTATGTAGAATACAAATCAAAAGAAAAACTGCGTTTACCTCAAATTGTTTACGTGCCTATATGGCAGAGCCAGGACTATTACGCATGCCGATCCACATGAACCATACGCGTAACATAGCGTGAGCTCTTGCAGAGCGAAATATGATTTGGTATTATGGCCCATGGAATAATTAGTCTGTCAATCTTTCTCAGCGTTCCTAGCCCCAAAGAGAACCTAGCCCCGAAGATGTAGAGAGGACGATGGAGATGTCATGGTCGCCGGAAACCGACACGGAGGTGGACATGCGAAATGACTTTGATAACAATGAAAACAAGGGCTGCGAGTCAACAGCATTCCACTGTCTCACGGAAGTGTTACATGATATCTAAAATGCGAAGATGAGCGAGTGACTAAGTAAGTGAGTGTGTGGGTGAATGAGTAAATGAGCGACCAATGTGAGTGAGTGAGTGTGTGGGTGAATGAGTAAATGAGCGACCAATGTGAGTGAGTGAGTGAGTGTGTGAGTGAATGAGTAAATGAGCGACCAATGTGAGTGAGCGAGCGAGCGAGCGAGCGAGCGAGCGAGCGAGCGAGTAATTTGCCATAACTTAGCATAGACTCAGTCTTAGCAATGACAGTCGATTAATCAGGAGTTATATTTGTGAATGAGGTGTTAACAAGAGTAATTTGGTATAGTATTCAGTAACCAGTTGTACTGATAATCATCGACAGGAAATACAACATAATCGATCAAATAAAAATGCTGGTCTGCGAATGCTACGATTTTCGTGTTAAAACGCAGCAACTCAAATATTTCTCTTTCTCAACATGTTCCGGACATATGCCATGACCTCTACAAAGGTGTAGGGTTATAGTATAACATTAGGTTACACCCGAAGTCGTAGTTATTCACCCCTACTGTGCATCATCTGATCAGATTCCTTGGAAACAAATATGATTGATTGGAAACAAAAACAAATATACAAGAAGTAATAATTGGTACTTACTCCAGCAGCCGGATGCTTGCATTTGCTTTCAGGCCTACGCACAGCTGTTTGAGAAGTTGGATGTCCAAACAATCAGTCAACCTGTGGGACAATTTATTGCAAGTCAAATAGCAACGAGCTGTGAAAATAGAACGTTGTCCTCTGATGTTAATTGTTGTTGTTACCCCAGCACCATTTCGAGTGAAAGGCAGTCTTTCAAGTAATGTAACTAATGAATTGGTCGTCTCACGTTTACAAAAAGTCCATTTATCTTACTTTCATTTTTCACGTAAAAGATTAACGAATACGTCGATACATTATATTCCAACGTTATTATACGACAAGTTTTATTTATCTGATGTGCGTATTACTTCAATGTACATCTGCATGTACAATGCGTCCTACATACTACAACTGCTGGCCTAAGATTACACATAGCGCTCTTTACACAAATACATATATGGCACCGTTATTTGGAACAAACCTGAGAGTTGTAATTTGACATCTTCTCTGTTCCAGTGCCCAAGACAGAGCGAGCATCTCCAATGGGTAAATCTTTGACGATCTGATTTCTCCCGGCAAGTGGTCCACTAAAACTTCCGACTGAGACTCGTAGATAAGAGTGACCAGTTTCAACTGGTCACCCTTCAACGTACCCTTGATCTTCGTGATGAGTTCATTGCAGAAGTCCAACGATGCATCGTCTGAACCGAGGTACTTCAGATAGTATGCATTCGATGAGTCTCCAAGGAGGCCGAGCAAGAATGTGATGACAATCTCATATTGTTTGATTGAGTCTTCGGTGTTCTCCAAGAGTTTCCAGACATCATCTCTCGGTCCCAAAACAACCAGCCCAGTCGCGGCGAAAAACTCTTGTAGCGAAAGGTGCGAGAAAGACCAACTTCTTAAAGTAGTGGCACGGTCGTCTGGATCTGCTTTCCTTGATGCCGAAAGAAAGCCAGTCTGCCTGTCTTCTTCGTCAAAGCCATGCTTTTCTAGGTCTTCATCGTAGAAGAGGAGTTTCAGCTGCTCCGTCATGGACTCTTTGGCTAGTCCAGCGTGCTTTAGGAATGGCTGCTTCAAGATGCCGAATATCGCCCTGAGATCAAGCTCTCTTCTGTCTTCTTTTAATGACGGGTGAAGCTTCCTGCCAAGTCGGTGTGTTGCTTTCACGTACAACTGGGTCATCGTTTTGATTTCTGGCATGTTGCCACGCTCTGTGTCCTCGAACATATCCGCCATAGCGGCGCAGACAAAGACGCACTGAACAGGCGTATGGCAGAATGTGGCCATGTTTGGGTTTCTTTCGATGTTGTTCCAGATGGAAGTGATTAGTTGGCCTGTGTAATGACTATCGACATATTGCTTGATGCCATCTCTGGTGAAGCCGTAGACATCAACAACACGACCAAACAACGTGGAAGGGATCTGGTTTGTAGGTCTTGAACTTACGACGACCTTTGCGTTTGGAAGCAGACTGCCTCTGATCACACATGATATGATCACTGATAAATCGACCTTATCTTCAATGGGAGCTCTGACGTCAGAGTACACATACCCTACATACTCGTCTACGCCGTCAATAAGCACCATCACGTGACTACTTTGACGCACCAATTCTTTAAGTGCAGCGTCCTTGTCAGTGTCTTCCAATTGCAGTTCTTCCAGCAACAGCTCAGCAAGGTTCCATGTTCCATCTTTCAAGAGGTCGCGTAGTTTCACGGTAAAGGCATATTTGATGTCAGTCCATTGGTGCTTTGACGCCCACTCGTTTGCAATCATTTCCAAAATTGTCGTTTTCCCAGCGCCAGCCCAACTTGCTAAACAGCTGTGAGATCTTCACGACTGGGCTTGCCCGCCTGCGTTTCTCCAACTCCTCTAAGTCCCGATGGGTTATTGCTTCTGGGAGCGGTTCAAGTCTGTACTTCTGGAGACGGATGTCAATGAATTTTTCCTTCAACGTTTCATGCCTCTCTGGATCAGCGTGCATCGTTCGCAGCTGTTTTTTTAGGGACACTGAAAATAGTTGCTCAACTTTTCACAGATCGTAATAAGCAATTCGACCTAGGTGGTACTAAATTATTGTTAGAAGTTCTAATTTCTTACAATACTAGGTATAGTAGAAAGGTAGCACGATTATTGGAAAACTAATATAAGTAAAAATACTAAATGTTAAGTGGCCATTTTGCCGGCTAATGTGAAAGTAATATTCAATTCTAGAAAACAAAACTCGACAAAGCTCTGGACGAAATGTAGAAACATTAGGAAACATCAATATGAACATTCAAAATAAAGTCATTCAAAAAGTGAGGATTGGGAGACGTTTGTCACACATTCAGTGATAAATTACAAACTATACAACATTTGTGTAAGTTGTATTCTCGTGTAAGCATATATGCCATATAAGCGTGTTATGACATCGCGATGTTTTGTTCTAACCAAATACCCGTGGGCCAAATACCCGTGGGTCAAAAACGTTACTTCGATTTTGTTCTATGCGTGAATTTCATATTTGTTATCTACCTACGCTGCATGGGTGCCTTCTTTTAATTCAAAACATCATCAAACTATGACAGACATGTCAACGTATGTTACGTATAAAAATGTATATACCATCAAAAAGCTACCTCGAATTCTCTTGAGTTCTCTTCTTGATTTCTTCTTTGCGTTCGGACGCCGTTCGAGCTCTTGTACTAAAGTATATAAAACATCATTCATTGTACAACCATGTATCTTCGTAATATGTACAATAATTGAATACATATTTGGAGTTTCCCTTTTTCCAGGATAATTTGGCTGAATGGTCATTTAGCCAGAATGTCCAGCGAAATCATGTCAGCGAAATATTTCTCGTTAAGTGGTACACTGTATGGAGGTGTATTAACTATACTGCATCTATTCGTCACATATGGTTTCGAATTCAGTTAAGCATCGTGTAATGGACACCCAAACACAAGGCGCAACAAGAGCAATTCGTCTTTGTTTATAAAAATGCAACATCCGTTCTCTATGTAGTCTAACACATTCTTTGTAAATTAAACTACTCTTAATGGAATAACTTCTTTGTATTTATTTCGACGAAGGTTATACAAATTCATTATAAATAAATAATGTTTACGTGGTGTCAGTTTTGTACCGCAACCGCAACAAATTAAATTGAAATCACGATATTATACTAAGTGAGAGAGCATATTGCAGGTGATTGTTGCATTCTATACAACATGTATACGATTTTAACTGGATTCGGGCGACATTCAGATAAAATGGCAATATCAATCAATGAGTGTGAAGGAACCTAAAAGAGATGTTCTTGATAAACTTACACCACTCTAAATAATTATCATGTAAATAGTTATTATTTGTGTTTTTTGCTACTATTACACAACACCAAATTTCCTAGGTGGTTTTTCTAAGCACTAAATGAAATCATGACATTTTGATATTGCATTGATTATTATTTGACGACAGAATGGCCCAAGTGCAGCAGCTTGTAGCGCAGCTGTAACATTAAATAGTTTGTGAAAATGTGCCTACCGTCTCCCATTGAAAACATTAAAACAAACACTAATAAACATCAAGTCTCACGATAACACATTAGTTGATCTTCTTGTATATTACATCATCTCAAATGCACTATAGAACCAGGTAACAATAAGGACAGCACTTATCAATCAATCACCTGTGTATAATGTTCAGTTAGCATTAGGCGCCATGTAAGAATAATCAGCAGGCCAGCATGTGGAGAAAATTTCATTAACAGAGAATATACATACATCTACTGTTCACGTCTCCAACGTCTACTTGTAGAACGTGGAAATATCTTCTCACATCTCCAACATCTCTTCTCACATCTCCAACATCTCCTCGTACAACCTGGAAGTCTTTCTGGAGTCTAATGAATTCATCGCCGAGTCGTTTCTTGAGAACCTGGAAGACAGATATAAGTGCTGATCTGATAAATGACAAAATAAATAATTATTGTGTGTGTGTGTGTGTGTGTGTGTGTGTGTGTGTGTGTGTGTTTGCTTGCTTGCTTGCTTGCTTGTTTGTTTATTTGTTTGTTTGTTTGTTTGTTTGTTTGTGTGCGAGAGCATGTTTGCGGGTGTTTATGTGCGAGAGCACCTTTACTGGCGTGGTTGGTTATTCTGTGAGAAAGTGCATGTGCACATAGACATATGTGCCTGCGTGCATGCGCGTGTTGTATGCATGGGCGTCCTTGCTTGCGCTTAATTTGCCGACACAACTTAAGTGTTATTTCCTTTTTTATATGGTTAAAGATTATTACCACTGTTGATAGCAAATAATCCACTAGCACTTAATCAGTTAAGATAGTATACACTTACAACTAAGTTTATAATAATAATAATAATACTTGACATACATATGGAAGCACCTTATTATAATAGATAAATCACAATACATGTTTGTGTGTGTCGGCGATATACCTCTATGTTTGTGGTCTGCTCTTCAACCATCTGTTTGTACAAACTGCTCTCAAGTTCACGCACTGCAGCGACGTTGACGTCCAGACTCGTGGCATCAATCTAACACACAACACAGATACTTTGATTTATTATCATTTGATATACTAAGTAATTTAAAGTACAAGGATGAGTTGTTTTTGCAACTCTTACACATATAAATGCCCTTTCATGGATGTTTTGACATGGAAGGACATTAAGGTTTAGGTTACGGTTAGGGGTAGGATTTGGTTTAGGGTTAACAACAACTTACATTAGGCATTGATATGCATTGTACGGAGGAAGTGTAGCAAAGACGCATCACCGGTAAAGGCACATTAAGGCGATATTAGTATTATTTTGTACTTTCTAGTTGCAAACGTGAATAACTAAATCACGCCTCTTTCGCTTGTGCCATTCCATATCCATATAGCTGAATTCATGGACGAATTTTGGAATGAATGAATGAATGGATAAATGGATGAATGGTGAATGGATGCATGGATAAGTGAGTAAGTGAATATATTAGAAAGTGAATAAACGAATAAAAGAATGAACGAACGAACGAATGAACAAATATATATAATTGCAATATCAGAAACATGGACAGAATCATAGGAAACCACATAATATGATTTAACACACTACCAGGACTTTGACAAGGCACGACATTTACAAAAATGGCTGAGCTGCTGCATTTGTGAATGACAGACTTGAATGTACTCTTATGCAAAGCAAATCAGTGAAAATGGTAATACATAAAACAAACAAACCAATAAATAGCAAACGAACGCATGCACGCACATACGTAAACGAACACATTGCGCTCACCCATAAAGCAACAGTGAAGCTGCTTTAAGCTTTGGAGGTCGACCATAACAATATATGTGCATTTATAGCAGAAACGTCAATTTTTGAGCAGTAACATGTTGCTATAATTAACAAATTATCAGGACAAAGTTGTTTTCATGAACACACGCAACAGCTTATATTATGTCATTAATCTAAGTCAAATTATATTTTATCACAATAAATTTATATTAATCAGGTAGATTATAAAAAAGTGAACATTTTGTCTATATGATATATTATTGTAACATAAAAGAGTACCTATTACATCGAAACTGTCAGTTGCCTTTCTATCTGTCATACACTATCAAATATATTGAGAACATAATTACCTTGTTTATCTCATCGACTGCTCTATGCGCCGAAGCATAGTTGTTCAACGCCGGCTCCTGCAACAAGTCCCTCATTTTGTCCAGGTAGGTGGTCAAATCGGCTGATGTCACCTCCAGGTTGGGAGAATGTAGGATGTCATTCCTGACTTGTCTCACCTTTAAATATACATCACGACATCTGATGCTGAGTGACCAATCGTATGATAGCAATGAATGATATAATTCCTGCCCTCAACAACCACGAATATAATAATAACTATACGTAATACTTTATATAAAAACAAGTCGAATAGCCACGTCAAATGTAATTAATTCTTAATGTATTACTTTGAGTGTATTTAAGTTTTTTTATTATACTTTTCTCGTCCATTATACCGTGTTTACGGTAAGTTTACGTCTTTGCATATATATATTTTGATTTTGCCATGTATTGTATAATGAACGGGACAAATTAAAGCTAATTTTTCTTCTTTGCTTTGTTTAATGTGTGTGTAAGACAACGCCAATGTTATTGTCATATTGTGCGTTATCATAATTGCCAAGGTAAATTACAGACAATTTCTTGACCGCGGATTTTTGAAATGTTTAAAAATTATATCGGTGGCAAAGTATAGAATTTGTAACGTTGATGTATCACATGGTGCACACTAATCACAAAGATAATAATTAAAAGACATAATTCATAATTCGACAATTTTTAAAAACTGGTTTACTGGTTTTCAGTAATATTGTTCCAAAATAGTACACGACTTATAAGTACCTTGAAAGCATGGACAATTCATGGTTGATAGCACTTCCCCGTAATTTACCGAGTTTAGTAAACGAAGTAAGCACGGTGTAGAATAAAACACACAACTTACCGATTTTACGTTGGCTTCAACCAACCGACTTGCGAATAACCTACAGTTAATACTCAACTGTAGAAAACCGGCAGTATCGGTGTCAGCTGGGTCGTGATTTGCTTGGTCTTTTCCAGCGCCCATGAATACCTTAGCGAGTTGCCAAGGGTGAACTGGCCACTCATTGACGTCGGTGTTCTTCCAGCTGTACTGGTTTGTAGCCAGTTGGCGCGCGATGCTTTGTAGCCATGTGTTGCACACGCTACAAGCACAGCTGACTTGCCAGGATCTGCTTCCTCTGTCGTATGTGATCTTCTTGGCGTTATGTGGGAAGCGACACACTGCAGGGCCATGTTGCGTTACCAGTGAGGTGTGGAATGTAGTTATGACGTCACTGCAGAAGTCAACCAAGCCATCGCCACAACACTTGAGAGCCATGCCGGCCTTAAGCCAATTAAGGTAGTCTGGCCGACGGAATCTTCGAACTGCTCTGGCTGCATTCCGCTGATGCAGCCGTGTCCTGAGAGTGCTGAACGGGTTACCCATGTTCGCTCTGCAAGACAAACAACTGTCATGTTCAAGAGGAGAAGACGAGATGATTACCAAAGACCGCGAAAGACGACGAGGAACACCGGGAGAGGGACAGAAGGGAGCAGACGGGAGAGGGGACAGAAGGGAGCAGACGGGAGAAAAAACAGTAGGGAACAGACGGGAGAGGGACAGAGGGAGCAGACGGGAGAGGGGACAGAAGGGAGCAGAAGGGAGAAAAAACAGTAGGGAACAGACGGGAGAGGGGACCGAAGGGAGCAAACGGCAGAGGGGACCGAAGGGAGCAGACGGGAGAGGGGACAGAAGGGAGCAGACGGGAGAGGGGACAGAAGGGAGCAGACGGGAGAGGGGACAGAAGGGAGCAGACGGGAGAGGGGACCGAAGGGAGCAGACGGGAGAGGGGACAGAAGGGAACAGACGGGAGAGGAGACAGAAGGGAGCAGACGCGAGAGGGTACAGAAGGGAGCAGACGGGAGAGGGGACAGAAGGGAGCATACGGGAGGGGAGACAGAAGGGAGCAGACGGGAGAGGGGACAGAAGGGAGCATACGGGAGGGGAGACAGAAGGGAGCAGACGGGAGAGGGGACAGAAGGGAGCAGACGGTGACAAGAAGATAACGACGGAGACGACTGGGAGAGCTGGTGAGGAGAGAGACCGGGAGTGCATAAGGAGGGGACCGAGGAAAGGGGACGGTACGAGTGGGAGGACATAAGGAGAAGCAGAGCATTGAGGCACAAGGGTAAGAGGGTTAGGGGAAACGATCGACGAGAGGAGGATACATGGCAGAAGTAAGAGGGGAGAGGAGGACATAGTAAGAGGAACATGGGCGATGAAACGAGGAGTACAGGAGATGGAAAGACATACAGAAAGTAAAACGTGGTGAGACAATGGAAGGAGTAGGTGATGGGAAAGGGAGGGGGGGGGAAGAGAAATAGATGATGGGAACGGAAAATAAGGTGCATAAAAGGAGTAGAAGATGAGAGAGAGCGGGCGGGCGGGCGGGCGGGCGGGCGGGCGGGCGGGCGGGCGGGCGGGCGGGCGGGCGGGCGGGCGGGCGGGCGGGCGGGCGGGCGGAAGGAAGGAAGGAAGGAAGGAAGGAAGGAAGGAAGGAAGGAAGGAAGGAAGGAAGGAAGGAAGGAAGGAAGGAAGGAAGGAAGGAAGGAAGGAAGGAAGGAAGGAAGGAAGGAAGGAAGGAAGGAAGGAAGGAAGGAAGGAAGGAAGGAAGGAAGGAAGGAAGGAAGGAAGGAAGGAAGGAAGGAAGGAAGGAAGGAAGGAAGGAAGGAAGGACGGAAGGAAGGAAGGACGGAAGGAAGGAAGGAAGGAAGGAAGGAAGGAAGGAAGGAAGGAAGGAAGGACGGGAGGAAGGACGGGAGGAAGGAAGGGAGGAAGGAAGGAAGGAAGGAAGGAAGGAAGGAAGGAAGGAAGGACGGAAGGAAGGAAGGAAGGAAGGAAGGAAGGAAGGAAGGAAGGAAGGAAGGAAGGAAGGAAGGAAGGAAGGAAGGAAGGAAGGACGGAAGGAAGGAAGGAAGGAAGGAAGGAAGGACGGGAGGAAGGACGGGACGGGACGGGACGGGACGGGACGGGACGGGACGGGACGGGACGGGACGGGACGGGACGGGACGGGACGGGACGGGACGGGACGGGACGGGACGGGACGGGACGGGACGGGACGGGACGGGACGGGACGGGACGGGACGGGACGGGACGGGACGGGACGGGACGGGACGGGACGGGACGGGACGGGACGGGACGGGACGGGACGGGACGGGACGGGACGGGACGGGACGGGACGGGACGGGACGGGACGGGACGGGACGGGACGGGACGGGACGGGACGGGACGGGACGGGACGGGACGGGACGGGACGGGACGGGACGGGACGGGACGGGACGGGACGGGACGGGACGGGACGGGACGGGACGGGACGGGACGGGACGGGACGGGACGGGACGGGACGGGACGGGACGGGACGGGACGGGACGGGACGGGACGGGACGGGACGGGACGGGACGGGACGGGACGGACAGACAGTCAGGGAGACGGTCAGTTGTCAGTGAAACTCATCAGCTCTGAAGTTGAAGAAAGAATGAATAAAAACAAGTGTTATCTTACAGAAAAAACAGCTAAACTACATATAACAACAAGAATTGTAATAGTGATCGTAATAATAATAATAATACATAATTTTAACACCAACATTTCCGGTGCAGTCGTGCCTTTGACAATTTGTACAAATACCGTCATATTAATTTTGATGAAACGTAATGGCCGAAACATGTATTAGTGGCAGCGGTATAGCTATGAGGTCTGGGACGTGAATGTGAATCAAAACACGAGTCGAACATGTTGCTCGTGTTACGCTATTTATATACTACTCATGTAAGCAACACTGTGTGAAAGCCGTCGGTAGATTACTGATAACTGTCACGACAGTTCAATGTAGTGACTGCCGCTGAGACGTCGTCGCCACTGAAGCGTGACGCTGACGGGTTTATTTCACGGTCTGACGTGGCGCGATAGACGAATAGGTGACTTAGAAATGGATGGATGTAGAAATAAATGCCTTCGAACACATTAATTTGATTTAGAAGCAGAGTAGTATAGGAATAGGTGGACTTAGAAATAGATGATCGGAAGAACACATGGACTTGGATACTGCTGGGTGAAGAATAGTTGACATTGGAAACAGATGGGAGGGCGAATAGATGGGTTGGAAACAGATGATGGTAAAATAGGTGGACATGAACCAGATAGGTGGAAGTACAGATGGATACAGAAAGAGATAGTAGGCAGTATAGAAGGACTCCGACCTGGACGAGGGACAAGTGGAACTATTCCAAAGGACAGACTTTCGGTTGGACATACTGGATTCGGAGGCGGAAAGGCGCGACGAATAGAAGGGCATCTGGACAAATAGACAGTTGAAATTACGGACATAATGACACAGGGCCAGACAGACAGACATACACGTAAACAAACGATCAGCAGAATATATTAAATTAGAGAAAACACTAAGGAATACGCGAAGTATACAATACGCGTGGACATCTATTGGTGACATAACAGTACGACCGATATGTTTACTATGAAGATGCACACCACCAATGTTCACACAGCTGCCATTTAACTGTTAAGTACCTGCCGAGTGTCATTTGTAATTTATAACTTCCTTTATCGCGGCACACTCCAATAATTCGACCTACAGCCCACTGACACTTTCACAAATTGATGTGTGATTTGACAAATACTTATTCTGCTTCACAAATAGATGGGAGGAGGATGGGTGAAAGATGAAGGCGGGAAAATAATGCATATATAGGGTGTGTGGAAGCACGGGGGAAATAGGCAGAGGGAGAGACAGGCAGAGTGGGAGACAGTGAGGAGAAGAGACAGGCTAAACAGAGATAGGCAGAAGGAGAGACACACTGGGTGAGAGACAGGGAGATTTAAAGAAAGGGAGAGATAGGTAGGAGGAAAGACAGGTAGATAGATATATATAGAGATAGGCATAAGGAGAGTGGGAGAGAGAGAGAGAGAGAGAAAGAGAGAGAGAGACAGGGAGAAAGCCAGGCAGGGTGAGAGACAAGCAGTTGGAGAGAGAGAGAGAGAGAGACAGACAGACAGACAGACAGACAGACAGACAGACAGACAGACAATCAGACAGAGACAGAGACAGAGAGACAAGGCGAAAACCAGGCATGATGAACGACAAGCAGTTGGAGAGAGAGAGATAGAGAGAGAGAGAGAGAGAGAGAGGTGAGGGAGAGGTGAGGGAGAGGGAGAGATAGACAGGAGGTGAAAAATACAGAGATAGGAGAGGCTGGCAGTGGAGAGACTGGACGCGTGAGAGACAGGCTTGAGAAATACAGACGTGGGAGAGACAGGCAGGAGGAGAGAGAGACAGGGGAGAGGTGGGTGATTAAAAAGTCAAAGAGAGACAGGCAGAGATAGAGAGAGGTCGTCAGTTGGAGAAAAAGGCTGAAGGAGAGTTAGACAGTAGAAGATAAGTAGAGGATAAGTAGGACAGACACACAAGGGAGAGAGACAGGCAGAAGGACACACAGGCGGGGCAGAGAGAGGGGAGAACCATACAGTGTAGAGACAGGCGGGATGAGAAACAGGTAGGAGGAAGAGACAGGCGGGGGAAGCGTGCAGAAGGAAAGGAGAGACTAACAGTGAGAAAGACCGACAGCGTAAGAGACAGACAGGACACAGGAAGGGTGAGAAACAGACAGGGACCGACCGACCGACCGACCGACCGACCGACCGACCGACCGACCGACCGACCGACCGACCGACCGACCGACCGACCGACCGACCGACCGACCGACCGACCGACCGACCGACCGACCGACCGACCGACCGACCGACCGACCGACCGACCGACCGACCGACCGACCGACCGACCGACCGACCGACCGACCGACCGACCGACCGACCGACCGACCGACCGACCGACCGACCGACCACGGACGCACGGACGCACGGACGCACGGACGCACGGACGCACGGACGGACAGACATACTGACAGACAGACAGACAGACAGACAGACAGACAAACATGTTAAAGGAGATTTTAGGTAGATAGACAGAGCTTAAATCTTTCAGACATGTATTGCTGTATATTTAATAATTTTATATAACGGCTATGGCGTGTTACGTGCCCAGCGATACGGCTAAGTGGCGCGTCGCCATACGGTTGACTGGCGCGCACTCTCAAGGTGAACTTCGCTAAGTGAACAGATCGTCAGAGGGTGAAACGGGAGATAATTGTATGATTCTGCCGTCTCGTGTCAAGTTGTCAACAAAATATATGTTTGTCTGTCATTGGATGCCCACGGGTGTGACTCCCAAGAACCAAATGTAACACACGTCCCCTGGACACTGGCCTGTGGGCCGACGTCCGAGGGGAGTGGCTCTGTGCGACATTAAAATACAACATGTCTACCACATTTCGCTGTAATTCACTTTACGACACGTCTTTGATGTCATAAGTAATAAAATACATTCACGCACTGATAACGTACCGTGTCTGAAGAGAGTTCAGCGCTGTCTTCCTTTACTCCTTTCTGTTATCATGTTGCCGAGTACACCGACATCGGTCGACAAGAGTAGTTAGCGGTCCAAGTGTCGTCAGTTACAGTCTACCCTACCCCTACTTCACCCACACACACACCCTTGATCGAACTGACGCACTCAAGACCACCGCGCTCTGTGCAGTGTGGTCAGTCAAGCGTGTCTGCCTGGTCACGACATTAGACAGCCCGGGGCGGACACAGCGTAGAGCGATTTCATAAATATGATTCATTCAATCATGAGTCATACGAAAGTGTTTCCTTTTGTGTGAGATCGAACTGGGAGAGAGGGACCCACTGACGGCATAGGGAAGGCGGGAAGGATGTAAGAATGCAGTGAAGCAGGCGTATATGTGGACGGGAGGCGTGATGCTGGCGACAGATACATAATAGCCAGATGACACAGGATTTGGTGGAAGATGGGGCAGTGAGATTAGTGACAGAAGGTTGAAATAATGGGATATTGATTTAGTGTGAAGCAACAAGCAGACGGGCGGTCGGGCGGTCGGGCGGTCGGGCGGTCGGGCGGTCGGGCGGTCGAGTTGGTTGGCTGGCGGGCGGGGGGGGGGGGGTCGGGTGGGCGGTCGGGTGGTCGGGCGGTCGGGCGGTCGGGCGGTCGGGCGGTCGGGCGGTCGGGCGGTCGGGCGGTCGGGTGGTCGGGCGGTCGGGCGGTCGGGCGGTCGGGTGGGCGGTCGAGCTAGTTGGCTGTCGGGGGGGGGGGGGGGGGGTCGGGCGGGGGGGGGGGGGTCGGTCGGGCGGTCGGGCGGTCGGGCGGTCGGGCGGTCGGGCGGTCGGGCGGTCGGGCGGTCGGGCGGTCGGGCGGTCGGGCGGTCGGGCGGTCGGGCGGTCGGGCGGTCGGGTGTATGGGTAGTCGGACAGTCAGGATGGCACACTAGAGTGACGATTAAGGAATCGAACAAATATGTAGCTGTATTGCTAAGTTAGTCGGAACAGCTACTTAAAACAGTTCCTGCTTCAAGAGTATATATACTGATTCGCATTTACCAAGTTATATATATCAAAACAGTATTATTTAAATAACAACAACAATAAACATATCATCATGCTGTCGGTCGCGAAGCGACAAAGACTGCTTCCATCACTTGACTCTTGCTCTCCATTTGTCTCTCTGCTGTGAGAGTGATGTCCAGGAGTCGATCTTTATGTCTCTCAGCTTCAGGTTTCTCTTGATGGTATCTTTGAACCGGAGACGAGGGCGCCCTCTCTTTCTGTGACCAGAAGACAGTTGGGAGTAGAGAACCTGCTTCGGTAGCCTGTCTGATGACATCCTCATGAGGTGTCCAGTCCACCGGAGATTCTTTCTGATCAGAAGATCTTCCATAGATGGCAGCCCTGTCCGTTCGAGTATTTCCTTGTTTGTCACTTTGTCCATCCAGGTTATCCTCATGATCGAACGCAGATGTCGCATCATGAAGGCATGCAACTTTTTCACCTGTCGTCTGTACACTGTCCAGGCCTCGGCTCCGTATAGGAGGGTGGACAGCACAATTGCACGGTATATCTTGCCTTTAACCCGCATGGACACGTGGTGGTTGTTCCAGAGTCTCTGGCGTAGTCGGCCGAAAGATGCACTAGCCTTGGCCATCCTCCTCTGTATTTCATCGTCAATGCATCCGTCACTTGATATAGTGCTTCCGAGGTAGGTGAATTCCATAACAGAGTTCAGCTTGTTTCCATCAACCATGATATCCTCCTCTCGGGTTCTTGTAGAGTTGGGTTGGTACAGCACCTCGGTCTTCTTGATGTTAATCTTCAGGCCGAACTTCTTTGACGCATTGGCAAAAGCATCCACTATTTTCTGCATCTCTTCAGCAGAGTGTGCAACCAGTGCACTGTCATCTGCGAATAGCAGCTCCCTCATCAGTATCCGTGTAGTCTTGGTATTCGCTCTGAAGTGTGCGACGTTGAATAGGTCAGCGCTCTGTCTGGACTGTATGTAGATGCCATCCCCCATGTCTCGGAAAGCATTGTCGAGCATTGCTGATAGGAAGATGGAAAAGAGCGTAGGCGCCAGTACACAGCCTTGCTTGACCCCATTTGTGACCCTGAACGATTCCGAGACTTTCCCTCCAACATTAACAGTCGCCATCATTCCGGTATGTAGTGCCTCGATCATTGTTGTGAACTTCTCTGGGCAGCCATACTTCTTCAGTAGCTGCCATAGTCCGGTCCTCCCAACTGTATCGAACGCCTTACTGAAGTCGACAAATACCATGTACAGTGGTCGGTCCTGCTCAATGCACTTTTCTTGTAGTTGTCGGAGACAAAATATCATATCCACGGTGCTCCGGTTACCTCTGAAGCCACATTGTGTGTCCGGAACTACCTCTGGTGTTAGGTGGGTAGATAGTCTGTTGAGGAGGATCCTGGCGAAGATCTTGCCTGCTATGGAAAGCAGAGAGATTCCTCTATAGTTCCCACAGTCTGTTCGATCACCTTT
Organism: Oasisia sp. SBJ-2009; assembly: GCA_964017155.1. NCBI lineage: Eukaryota > Metazoa > Annelida > Polychaeta > Sabellida > Siboglinidae > Oasisia > Oasisia sp. SBJ-2009. The sequence goes on along the minus strand of OZ024864.1, from coordinate 25,800,915 downwards.
CTTGTAGATGGTTATAATGCTTGCATCCTTCCATGCTTGTGGTACAGAACCCATCTCCCAGGCATTGGTGATTAGTTGGTGCAGTCTGCTGAACAGATTGTCTCCTCCATGCTTCCATACTTCTGCAGGAATTCCATCTCCTCCAGGTGCTTTGCCATCTTTCAGGCTGGCGATTGCCATCTCATCCATAGTTGGAATCTCATCAAGGCTTGTCTTGGTAATGCGCTGCGGGATGTTGTCCAGAGCTTCGTGATCTATGTCACCAGGGACGTTGAGTAGCTTCTGGAAGTGTTCACTCCATCTTGCCACAACTCTCTTGCTGTCAGAGAAGGTTTCCATTCCGTCTGTTGATTTTAGTTGAACAGGTCCCTTCTTTTTGGGTCCCCACACTTCCTTCAGTCCATTGTAGAAGCCCTTCATGTTGTTACTGTCGGCAGCTCTCTGCAGCTCCACTGCTTTCCTTTCCCACCAGTCCGACTTCAGTGCACGGGTGTGTTTTTGTAGCAGTCTGCAGGCATCTTTGTATGCTGCAGTGGTGGATCTAGTGCTCCTGGTTTGCAACACTCTCTGGTGGGCTTGATCTCTTCTGCTCATAAGAGTCTGTAGCTCCTGGTCGTTGGGGTCGAACCAATCCTGGTGTTTTCTGTCTGGCTTGCCAAGATATGTCTTGGCTGTGTTGTACACAACCTGCTGCAGAGCTGCCCATTCCTCGTCTGGTGTTGAGTTTTCCTTCTCCTCCCAGTGGGCGAGAGCACTGTCCATCTCCTGCTCAAAACTCTCCCTATGGCTGATGGTACTTAGTTTTGCAGTGTTGAGCTTGGTCGGCTTATTTGTCCCTTGCCTGTTGTGCTTTTGTCGTATTCTGAAAGCCACTTTTGATCTCAGCATCTGGTGATCGGTCCAGCAGTTTGCTCCACGCATGGCTCGGGTGCTGTGGATGTCCATCTTATCCCGACACCTCGTGATGATGAAGTCGATCATATGCCAGTGTTTGGAACGAGGATGCATCCAGGTGGTCTTGCGTTCATCCTTCTGCTTGAACATGGTGTTCGTCACTATCAGTTCGAACTCAGAGCACAGAGCCAGTAGAAGTTCGCCATTGGAGTTGCATTTCCCAATCCCATGTTTGCCCATGACCAAGGGCCACTTGTCATTGTCTCTTCCTATCCTCGCATTGAAGTCTCCTATCAGCAGTAGCTTATCGGTATGAGGGATGCCCCTGAGCACACTTGTGAGCTGGTTGTAGAAGGCCTCCTTGTGTTCGTCTGGGTTTGTCATTGTCGGAGCATACACGTTGATAATTGTAGCAAAGTTGTCCTTGCTCAGAGGTAGTCTCATCGTCATGATTCTGTCACTTACTGGCCGTGGCATTTCTGTCAGCTTTGTGATGATATCCTTTTTGATAGCAAAGCCCACTCCGGCCTCCCTTCTTTCTCCTTCGGGTTTGCCACTCCAGAAGAAAGAGTATTCCAAGTCCTCGAGACTACCAGACTCTGAGAACCTTGTTTCACATAGGGCGGCGATGTCGATGTTGTATTTGGCAAGTTCCATTGCTACTAGTGCCGTACGTCTTTCTGGTCGGTTAGCTCCTTCTCGGTCGAGGAGAGTCCTGACGTTCCATTGTCCAATTGTCAGTAGTTGTCTTCTTTGTCTTCTTCTTCCTAGCTGATTTTCCACTGTCGACGGAAGATGAGGTCGAGCAGCGCGGTCCTTGGTAACCCGGGCGACGGCCGATCCGGTATCATGTTTCGTGCAGTTGTACATTTCATGGAAGCTGCTAGCAAAAACTTTTGAAATACCGCTGGCTTTTGCAAGTTACTAGCGACACTCTCTCGGGGAACAAATAGAGGTCTCACACCGGCAAGAACATGTCAAGACAGGCGCAAACTATTTGTCCCTGCAGTGGCTGGTCGAGAGATGTTGGGAGTTCCATACACCAACCGCCCTTGATGCTGCCACAGTGACATGGTTTTCTGTTTAGGGTTTGCTCCCTTAGCCTTCGGTTCTGACAAGAACCTATACCACAAGGCAGTGGTTTACAACTCTGCATGGCAGGGGCGTCAAACTCCCTGAGGTATTGCAATACCTGAGGTACTGCAATACCTGCATACCAATAGCGGTCTGTAAAACAACAGAACATGACCAAGTCAGAGTCGCTGTTATCAACATAATCAGCTCCATCCACTCCATCCACTCCACCCACTCCGTCCACTCCATCCACTCCGTCCACTCCATCCACTCCATCCACTCCATCCACTCCATCCACTCCATCCACTCCATCCACTCCATCCACTCCATCCACTCCATCCACTCCATCCACTCCATCCACTCCATCCACTCCATCCACTCCATCCACTCCATCCACTCCATCCACTCCATCCACTCCATCAAATCCATCAAATCCATCAACTCCATCAAATCCATCAACTCCATCAAATCCATCAACTCCATCAAATCCATCAAATCCATCAAATCCATCAAATCCACCAACTCCATCAAAAATACGTTTGCCATCCCATAAAGGTGGCATGTCTGCGGTGAACATTTGGCTGGAATCGCGTTATTTTTTTCTGAAGATACGAAACAAGATACCTTACAATTCTCAGAAACCACACCCGTTTTCCACAGGCTTCTTTATCCCTGAATAAAATGTTAGGGCTTGGTGGCGAGCACAGTAAGCGCTAGCCAGATCACTAAACCGCATCAAATGGTGCGTCCATCTAGCGATTGCCACAGCAGGCACGTTTCTTGCATGTTTCCTAGCAATGCTGGCGATTTCCAAAATATAAAAAGTTAATGACATAAATAAGTAAAATATAATCATAAATGTACTTGGCATATCATATATAAATAAGCATTAAGAAGTCAAGTCAAATTTAAAACAGATACAAAATATTAACTCGAAGGCAAGAATTACAGCTAGCGAAGTAGCATTCTATACAAATGAGATGTATCTTTAGTAATGGCTTCAGTATTGCCAGTGAGCATAAATGCCATGATGAATAGGCTGTTCCACAATGTCAGTCCCGCCACCGAGAAAGACCCCCCAATCATACCGCTCAAGTTGGTACTGCGGTACTTGACAATAGACAAATTGGTTGGTCTCGGTGATTGGATTTATGAGTACTGTGTCTGATGTCACATATTCTGGACTGAGATGGTAAAATGCTTCCATGTCTTTTTTGTTTCATATAAATCTACATAGTAACACATCAACTCTGTTAAAAACCAAATAACCTATTACATAGTCACATTCAGGGGTGTGTTGAAGGAATATGCATTTTACATTTTACACACATCCCTGCACTATTCTTAAATTAAAGAGTAACACGCCCTGTAAGATCATTCAAAAGTGCCCTCAGCAAATATCACAGGTTTTGTTAACTTCCAAAATTGTGAATGCTGGCATGACATTTTTGAACGGCGTGCACTGTATTAGCATATATTCCAATGTCTTACAACAATCTTTGATATTATTTACAGTGACGGAGGGGCTAAAACTTTGGACTATTGACTAAGAGAACCATGCCAAGTCTTGGGCAATTTTTTTCTACATTGCTCCAGTTCATTCATCAGGATTAATGAGAACCTGGTTATAGATAGCGGTGAATATATGTGCACAAATAATCTGTGTGCATTAATTGCAGCATAGCTGGATGCTTCCCAGAGAAGCCGGTATGATGTTCGATAGAACAAGTCTGCCAGAGAGTAAAGTGAAAAGCACTTGGAGCAATCCTGAGGATTGGATACTGCGCTATATAAGAACTTACCTATAGTTATCCAAGTTCCAAAGTTATGAGCCACTGACAGACCTAGGAGTGGTGCCGTTGTTTCAGCAAATCTGCAGGTTTTTGGCAATCTTTAAGAGTTCTTCTTCTTCTATTGATCAGCCAACATCAATATTGTGATGATTATGCTGATTTGTGGAGGTTGCAGTAGACACTTCTGAAATGTATTGAAAGGGTTGTGTAATATTTATTCCTTCTTGACTACCCTCTCTCTGGATCTGACGTGAAAGCTAGTACAGCACAGCGTTCTAATCTGAAAAAGTATATGGGATATATAAAATGTTTGGTGAAATATAATTTTTTTCAAACGAAAAAATAAGAATTACATGTCTAGGTTACCCTTGTGCGTAATTGAATCAATGAAGAGAAATTAAATAAAGATTGTTTAGTCAACACTCGAGATGCTCTTATGCCTATTGCACTCGCGATATGTTCAGGTGCTATCTGGTGCGGTAAGCGTCATGCGGCCATAAGCCCACAATGCACCGCGTTAACATCGCCATGTTGTGTGGGAAAGTAACGTTATAAGGTTTTGGCACGTAAGTTTATCGAATAAAGTGAAGTTCCCTGTTGTCCCGAATCCTTGTCATCGGCTAGTATAACAATATATAAAACGTAATAACATTTTCGTAAAATTCGATCGACTTAAAACAAATGCATTTCCGTTGCTTTTAATGTTGTAATATAAACAAGTAGTCGACTCGTCGATGTCGCCGTCGGGCCATGCTTAGCCTGACTCTGAGTGCGTGTGCGATGCCGATGGGGTTTCAACTAATTCATGTCAGAGAATATGAACTATGGACGATTTCGGAAATACCACATGTTGGTACATGGCTAGAATATGGGCCCACTTAATTTTCGCTACTAGGTACATTTTTGTCTCTAATTCGCAGTGCGATCTATAACTTTCCATATAATTTTGTATTTTTGACAGTCGGACAGGTCACTGACACAGTAGGGATATGGTTGGAATGCGCCAGTCGCAATACATCATCTGCCTAGTTTCAATGCCCTGACCACTCATCCTTGCAAGTCAGGGGTCAAAACTACCCCTCACTGATTGTGCCTGTAAAGCTCGGGAGTGTGCACAGTTGAACTATACATTTATAGCAATTTACTTGGCCAGTCGCTACTGCACCAGCCGTGGTAACAGAGAAAATACCGTCCTCAATTTGAAGACGGCCACATCAGTGGGAATCCTAATTAGCATCATAAACATTACTACTTGGTTGGAGACCCACCACACACCTTGTAGGCGACTTCATTGGCTTACGTAAGGGATGTGGCAGGGGCAGAACAGAGCTGGTACATGAGGATGCAACTGCTTGGTTGCAATGCACCAACCATTTAGTCACAATGCATCAACAGGGTGGTAGGAATGTTCCTTTTGTGTCAGAATGCCTCATTTTGGTGATAACAAAACAGTCGGCTTTTAGTTTGTGTTATAAAACATGAAAGGTAATATAGGATAGACTATGTAATACAATTGTAGACGATAGATAGGTTATGTAAGATAGGTATGTAATAATAAACATATTTATAAAGCAATGAAAAGCAAGCCAGAAACACGGGTAGTTAACCACAACTTTCACAAGACAGGTGGAACATAGACCAATAGAACTGTGATCAGAAGCAAATGATTATCAACAAGAACGCTATTTCTTTCTAAAAACAGGATATCTCCATGAATGCAACACAAGACACAAATGGCATGGCAGTAGTGCAGTGTTTTGTAAATAATAAACCAACTTTTAAGAGTTGTTATCTAGATACTAGAGTGTCGTTGGAGCGTTATATGAGTAGTGTCACTAGTTTTTAGACTTTTTACAAGTAGTGTGGTTGTAGGGGGAGGTGGTGAGATGAAGGTCAGGAGACAGAGAGGAGCGCAGAGGAAGAAAGGTGTGACGGAAGACACAGAAGTAAAGGATGGAAGCGTGCCAGTGCCAGTGCCAGTGCCAGTGCCAGTGCCAGTGCCAGTGCCAGTGCCAGTGTCGTCTCTCAACAGTAGGTTTGCTTTTTTTGACAAACCGTTCAGCATGTATTGAAAACTTCACATTCATTATTGCTATATTAGTGCTGTAGTTATGTTATGTTTGTTCGTGGAAGACATTGTTAAGCAAGTTTGGTGTAACCAAATATGCGATGATTTATACTATTGGATGTGATTGTTTGTAAATTCACCGTGATAAGATGCACTATAGAATTAGCTACTTAATTTATAAGGATAATCCTTTATACTGACTAAACAATGGACCATCCAATGTAGTTATGGAAGCTATGGAACTTTTCAAGGTACATTGTCAAAATGTGATATTAAAAATAAACAACTGATTCCTGTGGTGCTGGATAAGATACTAACAATGTGAAAAAAATACAACATAGATAACTTCCATATCGGACTGACTATTGTGACATTCTCATCACAGGAATGCTGTGTTCTTCAGGTGTCGACCAAGACCCAGTATGCTTGAGGGTGACCTTGAAAATGGACAAGAGGGTTGTTATGGGTGTACAGGAATCGGACAACGTGACCCCCCCGAGAGGCCGGGGTAAACGGGCAAGTCCACGCTCAGTGGTGCCCCCTATTGTTGTCAAATGCATTTCGCCAACGCCACAACATGTCAACGACGACGACTGCGTGACATTTGGTGACGCAGACTCTCCTGATAACTGTCACAGGGAAGTAACTGGGACAGCCCGTGGGGGACGCAGGAAAAAAGGGCAGGGAAGGAACAGTGTGATCTCCCCTGCTGACTGTTACAATCCTCCCAAGGCTAGGAAAAACAGCCCAAGGAAATCCCCCCAGAAGCAAGTCGGGAGGAACAGACTTTGCGCCCCAGTTGTTGGGCCAACTGAATCGGGTGATACCTGTGAAGACAAGACAGTTGTCGGTGTAGATTCGACCTCTGACCTAACGTCACATGACACAAGACGCTCGCCCGTGAAGGCGAACAATAAGGTGGTGGTCGCGAAGAAAGGGACGCGACAGTCGCCCCGGGGGCAGTCAAGACTTGTTGACATCGTAGGTAAGCAGGACACAGACACCCCAGGGCAGGGGTTAAACAACCACAAGGTGTCGGGCAAAAATGTGGGCGTGTCGTCAAGGAAGAGACCTGGCCACCAGACGGCAGCACCAGCCTTGGTGTCAGGTGACGACGTTGCTATGGCGACAAAACACACAGAGGCAGGTGCGGACTTGGTGATGTTCTGTGACAAGGCCCACGTTGTGGTATTACCCAAGATGCACCAGGGCGACGGAGGCGGCGTCTCCAAGGCGAGACAGTTGGGGCGGCCGTCGTCGCCGCGAGGGCGGGGCAGGGGACGGGGCCGGCCAAGCACCCCTTCTGTTGCTGGACAAGATGTTAGGGAAGTAATCGGTCGGGGTAATAAGGTGGGCAGGGTGAAGGGAGGTCACGTTGTGAGGGTCCCTGGCAGAGGGCGACTTAAGAAGTCTGGGAATTTGCAAGACGTTGCCGTTGCCAAAGTAGAAAACCAAAGATGTTTGTCGTCGATGAAGGCATCAAAGGAAGCTGTGAACACAGACTCACAGTGGACAGGACTTGTAGAAACAGAACCTGTTCTGGCCTCGACTCGGACAACTACAACAGAACCAGTGTTGCAGAAAACATGTGTTATCATTTCTACATCATCAGAGACATCATCAGTCTCTACACCACTGGTGACAGTCTCCAAATCACCAGTGACATCGTCAGTGATGACATCTACGTCAGCCGTGACAGTCTCCATGTCACAAGCGTCAGTCTGCACATCAAACCAAAGTGTCAACGCACAGCTCAAAACACACGTGACACCCAGTGACACAAAACACACCCACAACGGCAGTAGTAGATCGAGAGGTGACACAGAGACTGCGCAAATGTCACGGCCCTGTCCCAAGAAGACGGTCCATCTCAAGACTGCGCCACGCAAAGGGCCCAAGAATGAGGGTACAACCCGCAACTTACACAAGGCTGAGGGCACAACCCGCAACTTACACTTTGGCCACCACAAGCACTACTGGGGTGACATCGATCACGAGGAGGATTTTGAGCCGGATTACGAAGAGGAAGAGGGTGGAGAGGAGCATGCTGGGATAGGTGGCGCGTCACATGACGCAGGTGTCGAGTCCGATGAAAGTGGCAAGGAGACGGAAGTCGACCCGGCGTGTTTTGTGGCGTGTCAACCGCCCAGTGACACCGTGGTGACACTTGGAGGCACTGAGGTGGCGGGAGACTATGGTGACGATGACATGACAGTGGATGGTGAGTGCAATGACACTGAATTACCAGTAGACTCTAGGCTGAATGACACTGTCGAATCTGATCATGTTAATGTTGAATTCACGGTAGACTCTGATCCCGGTGACAGTGACACGCGTCAGGTGTTACGTACAGACACGCCACGATGTGTGGCAGTTGTGTCAGATGACGAGTCAAGAGACATGTCGGTGACGGCCGACGGTGATGACTCGATGACAGACTACTGCGGCCAGGAGTATGACAGCAGCGAGTACGTCGTGGTGGAGGTGGAGGAGATCTCAGACCATGGTGGACGACGGACTGTCATGCGGGAGGTGTCCAGCGACGTCAGTGACGCGGTGACACAGAATCGACACATGTGTGACAGTGAAGTCAGTCGGGACAGTGATCACCTGGTTGTGTCTGTTGATGATATTGACAGAGCTGCTGAGGCACGGCCTGGGTGTACAGAGGACTGTCACCATGATGGGGTGAGTGAGAATGAGATGATGGATTCATCAAGAAGAGACGTGTGTTTCCCGAGAAAGATAGAGGTAGACGATGACTCTGTGGGGGGTAGTGATGTCATATCACATTGCAGCGGACGTGACACCATGCAGTGTGTCGATGTCAACTCGGAACAAAGACAGGACGCTGGACACGTGTCGGGTGTCAAGCTGTACACGGACGGTGACGTCACTGGACACTTGACCACTGACCACAGGGGGTCAGAGGATGGGTACTCAGAGACGAGCTCCACGTCCAGTCAGCTGGGGGTTGTGTCGTCGTTGGCAACGCATCAGCCCCAGGGTAAAATTCGCAAGAGGTGCTGGAAGCGCAACACCGGGAAGACGTTGGGGATAGAGAGGTGTGGGAAGAAGACAAAGATTACCCTCCGCAGACCCGACAGGGTGGCTTCTGGGGATGGAAGGGTGTGTGACGGGTCAACCACCAACGTCCTTGTGTCACCAGTGTGTGCACCACTGACGATGACGCGAACCAACAACGGTCAACGTCCCAGTGTCACGGGGAAACAAAATGTTACAGGCCACACGGTCGCCATAGCAACCGACATAGCAACAACAAAAGAGACCCAGTTCAGTCGTTCAGTGATTATCTCGGGGCAGAAATCTTTGCCTGTCGTGATTCAATCAACCTCAGGTAGGGAGAAGTGTTCTACCCAGGGGTTGACAAAGACACCCTGTGAGACGGTCACACGGGTCTCTACTGCTGGACTGGGGTGTCTCACGTCATTTCTGGTGGCATCGTCAAGACAGAACCACTCCATGACTGTCACAATGGACTGCAAAACTGACATCAACGTCACGTCAGACATACTTGGGGAGAATAAGAACTGTGTGGGTAAACTGCCCATTGTCATGCCAACAAGGGTACCTTATAAACGGGTGGTGAGTGCACGAAACCCTGGTGGGAAAACAACAACTGTTGCCCCCTTGAAATTACCCTCATCGGGAAGCACTGTTGCCTCAGGGGGTCAAGGGTCATGCGATGTGCCCATAGTAAAAGAGGAGCCATCCAGACCAGTGGTAACTCCTTCCAACAGGACTGTCATTGTGAAAGACTCGATTGCTGACAAGTCTGACCTTTATAGGTCAGAGGTGACAAGTTCACCTGGTCAGTGCCAAGCAGATTTGGGAGGGCGGCTAAAGGTAACTAGCACTAAGGTTGCGGAACCGTTGAGGAGCGTTGCTGTAGACCACAGAGTGGCTGTCTGTAAAGACAGGACTCGGGCAGTGCCAACTGGAAGGATAAATCGGTCTCCAGAGATCCTGCCCGTGTGTGACGCAGCAGTAACTGGTAGACAGGATAAGTGTGCCAGGACAGTGACCCTAGCCACCCCTCAGGACAGTAGGGTCATACAGACAGCAGCTAGGACAGACACACAGACCCATAGAACTATAATTCAAACCGTGCAAACCCAGAGGAATACACCAGCTGAATTGGTGACACCTAAGACAAGCGTTGGGGTAAGGACAACTGTTAGGACAGATTCTGAAGGACAGTTTGCCTCTGAACCAGATGTTAGCAGTCGTTCCAGTAACACAGGTGACCACCAGGTGGCAACATCTGTTGATAATGGTCATTCCGTGGGCAAGGGGCCAGGGTCTGGTGAAAAAACCAGTCCAGTGGTCAGACGTATAAACAGAGTGACCAAATACACCAGTGGCCGGACTGCTGGACGACCGCCTCCGTCCAGCAACATCATCAAGATGATCTCCATGGGATTCTGCAAGGTGGACACTGGTCAGTCTGATACACCACAGGTACAGAGTCCAGAGAAAGTTCACATTTCACCGAAGACACATGTACAAAGTTTAGAAAAGTCAAATGTACAAAGTTCAGCAATGACACGCGTACAAATTTCAGATACGGCACAAGTACTAAATTCAGATAAGGTGCAAGAACAAAGTTCAGAAACGACAACGGTACAGCGTTTAGATAAGACACAAGTACAGAGTTCAGAGAAGACGCCACAAAGTACAGATGAAACACAAGTGCAAAGTTCAGCACAGACTTGTGTACAAAGATTGGCAGAAAAGACAGAAATAGAACATTTAGAAACTACTGTGAAAGTAGAAGTACCTGCACCAGTACCCAGTGTGATGCCAGTGGCAGTACCCAGTGTATGTGAAGTACCTGCATCTACATATGACCAGAAAGTGAATGTGTCGTGTATTGAGAAAGGGACAGAAGCTAGCTCTAATGGCAGTCTGTTAGGTCCAAGTACCTCGCCAGCCGCTACAGTAAGTGCAGGGCCAGTCACTTCCGCTACACCTACACAGGTGACGTCTGCATCACCTGTACAGGTGAAAATTGAGGGCGACAAAGCTGATAAATCAACGCAAGACTCGCACCTGCCATCTGGTGACAAAACAGTGCATAAGACGACGAATATCAATCAGCAGAAAGAAAAGATCTGGAAAGTTTGGAAGTCTCGCTTCCAGTCGTCTGGTCCTGCAGCAGTGGCATCTGGGAAATCACTTGATGGCGCCAGTGTCAGTCGAGAAGGTGACTTTGTGGTGGACACTGAGTCAGCGGCCATTTCTGTGTCAAGTCCACACGTGGACACTGAGGTGGACAGAGGACAAGGTCCAAAGAGTGAGAATGACACGAGTGAGTCAGCCACTGTCGGTGACAAGAGAGAGGCAGAAGCAATGACAGGAAGCAGGACACGTCACACGGAAGAGGTTGACCTCAAGACCTGTGACCACTTGTCGGACATCTCGACCTCTGTCGGCGCTCACAGCAAGTAAGTCATTTGTTACAATGTGACACCTAAAATGGTAAATGTAAACTAGTTTGTAACAAACTCCCAGTGGATGCTGGATTTATTTCTGGAGACGAGTGTTTGTTCATACCCAGAGCTGTTCCTTAAAGGGATACTTTGGTCAGTGAGAGATTATCAGCATTGACTTATATATATATATATATATGTATAATATATTTGTTGTGCAAAGTAATTGTATACAAAAATCATTAATAAACAATCAATTATAGTATAATTGTACCAGGAACAACACTGTGTTGGATTCAGGGCGCTGCCATCTTGAAACTTAAGTGCCAGTGACATAAACCGCTTACAATTTTTAATGAAAATTCCACCAATCCTGGGTAAAGTTGCCTTTTACAACAATGCGCCAGTGACGTAAACTTAGTCACTGGTTCTGTGCCTCAAGATAGCAGCACTCTGAATCTATGATAGCATGTTTTTGATACCATTAAACTTATAACTAATTGTTTATTAATGATCTTTGTGCACAATTACTAGGCACAACTAATATATTATACATATGTGAATGTTAATACTGTGAATCTATCACTGGCTGGAGTATCCCTTTAACGCTACAGGTTAAACATGTATTTAGTGGGTCTTACAGAGAATGACAGTGCAGAAGATAGGTTGTACAACCATTTCACAAACTTTGTAGTGGCAGCTCCGACACAGCTTGCATTGACAACTCCTTTGGGTTTGCACACCTTCCTTTCTCCCAGATACTAGACAGGGCCCTTTGCAGGGCGTTTAAAGTCCAACGAGAATTTGTGAGTCCACTACAGGTTACACATTTACCCCTGTGTGGGGTCTTTTACTTCCCCTGGCATAGACACCAGATAGAAGGGACCACTGGCTTTTAGTGTCTCTTCTGAAAGACACAGGCAAATGTGAGGTGGACGAAATTGTCTAAGTTTCGAAACGGCGGCAAGTGGGATTGAAACCACCGTCCCCTCGATTGACAGTCCGGCGCTCTACCGCTCTACCGCCCAACCACCGCTCACCACCTTATCCTGAGTGACTTAAGTAGTCCTCTCACACACCTGGCAGTGACTAAGTGGTTCTTGTACTTTGCAGTTTGTCATCTGAGACTGTGTCACTATCCAAGAGATTGGCGGATGACGCAGAACCTCACAGGCATGATGAACGCCCCAGCAAGGTCTTGAGGCTCAGTAGTGTTGCAGATGGTCACCAGGTGGCGGGGTCAGACCAGCATTCTTCCGTGACAGGCAACAGCTACATGCGGACGATACAGGTAGGTTGGCCTGAGACTGGCACAGGCATGCTCTCATTCCTAATACTTAGTAACGTTAGTATTTCATTCAAACCTTTCAAAAGCAACTCATTTTAAACAGCTAAAGGAGTGTTCAGTTAATGTATGGTAACAGTGTGTTAACTGTTAAACATTATCATTGTTGAATCTTTGAAATGTTGATGTCATATTGTGATTAATGGCAACTTCCTTTTAAAGAAATGGACCATGATTTTGTAATAATGTTTTTAAAATTATGTCAAAACCTTGGTAGATGAGAACAATAAACAATGATTACATTTGTAAACAAGACTGCTCTGTTGATTTAGATGTGTCTGAATGCTGATGTCATGGACCATTCGGTGTGGGACAGTCTTGCGCTAGTCTTCCGTAAACTCCTGGGTCGTTACCATGACATCTGGACCGAGCACCTAGCTGCCATGGTAATGGTCATTGCCAAGGACATGGATGAGGTGGCCAGTCGACTTGGCCAGTTTCTGCTTGCACTTCAGAGGAAGAACATCGAAGGTGGGTTTGGACCATTGTTTTCAGTGTTGGTGCTCAGTAGAACTCTTTCCTGGACTGACTGCATTTCTACGCAGAGCCTGTCTTAGATACACGTCCCACAGTTGTCCATCAGTTTAAACTGAACTCATTTGTTAACCCTATTTTACCCGCACCAAACTAGTTTGAAAGTGGACTTCTGCATGCTGGTTTTATTTCTGAAAAGTTGTTTCACAGTTGTGACTGTTTCTTACAACCCTGTATTTAGTGAGTCTTGCAAACAATAACAATGCAGAAGATAGTCTGTAATTGTTTTAGCCCCTTAACCAATCATCTCGCACAGTTTGTAGTGGCAGCCCCTACACAGCTTGCATTGACAACTCGTTTGGGTGTGCCCCCCTTATCCTGAGGGTGACTTATGCAGTCCTGTCACAAACCTTGCAGTGACAGCCCCGTAACTCTGTAAGCCGCTCCCTTGCACGTCTTGCATTGTCCCTATTATACACAAAGCCACCACGATTTTGTACAGACCAATTGTTACCCCTGTTTTACACAGACAGCACAGGGGCTCGAACACATTGAAAAGTACGTAACTGCCAATGCAAATAGTTTTGACTTTGCAAATACATGTACATTTTGTTAGTATCATATGCAAATACTTTTGACAAATTATGTCAAGCATTTTTTCAAAATACATTTCTCTTGGTGTCCTTGTTCCATTGCACAATAAATAATGCTAAACTAATGGCACACGTTGAAATTATTTCTTATTAAATGAGCAACTGAAGGAACATCCATTAACACCCAAAATGAAACAGATTTGAGAGTATTTGTAAAAGTGTTTTTTCGAATACTTAACAATTTATTTCAATGAAAATATGTTTGACCCCCATGTCTGTGGTGGAAGTGTCTCCTTCAATGTTGTAAATGTTGTGGTTTGGTGGCTTATGTTAATGCTGTGATCATGTGTCAGTGTCGCCCCATCTGTTCACGGACTACCTGGGACGTGTTGGAGCCGGACTGGTAGAGAAGTGTGTGGCAGATGCCCGGGAGGAACACATCTATGGCATCATTACACACTTACACACACGGGGCACACACGTCTACCCCTTCCAGGTGTGTATTATGACATCATTATTCATTACACGGTACACGCCTACACACGCAGGGTACACACTTCTACCCTTACCAGGTGTGTATCATGACATCAGTATTCATTACACGGTACACGCCTACACACGCAGGGTACACACTTCTACCCTTACCAGGTGTGTATCATGACATCATTATTCATTACACGGTACACGCCTACACACGCAGGGCACACACTTCTACCCTTACCAGGTGTGTATCATGACATCATTATTCATTACACGGTACACGCCTACACACGCAGGGCACACACTTCTACCCTTACCAGGTGTGTATCATGACATCATTATTCATTACACGGTACACGCCTACACACGCAGGGTACACACTTCTACCCTTACCAGGTGTGTATCATGACATCAGTATTCATTACACGGTACACGCCTACACACGCAGGGTACACACTTCTACCCTTACCAGGTGTGTATCATGACATCATTATTCATTACACGGTACACGCCTACACACGCAGGGTACACACTTCTACCCTTACCAGGTGTGTATCATGACATCAGTATTCATTACACGGTACACGCCTACACACGCAGGGTACACACTTCTACCCTTACCAGGTGTGTATCATGACATCAGTATTCATTACACGGTACACGCCTACACACGCAGGGTACACACTTCTACCCTTACCAGGTGTGTATCATGACATCAGTATTCATTACACGGTACACGCCTACACACGCAGGGTACACACTTCTACCCTTACCAGGTGTGTATCATGACATCAGTATTCATTACACGGTACACGCCTACACACGCAGGGTACACACTTCTACCCTTACCAGGTGTGTATCGTGACATCAGTATTCATTACACGGTACACGCCTACACACGCAGGGTACACACTTCTACCCTTACCAGGTGTGTATCGTGACATCATTATTCATTACACGGTACACGCCTACACACGCAGGGTACACACTTCTACCCTTACCAGGTGTGTATCATGACATCATTATTCATTACACGGTACACGCCTACACACGCAGGGTACACACTTCTACCCTTACCAGGTGTGTATCATGACATCAGTATTCATTACACGGTACACGCCTACACACGCAGGGCACACACTTTTACATTACACACAGCATAAACATCAACCCATTATCAGGAGTGTAGCATGACATCATTACACCTACACACATCATTGATCATCCTACACCAGGTGTGTTGAAGTGTTTGTGCTTTAGGGTCTCAAAATGTCTGTCAAAGAATATAGTTCAACAATTCGTCCTAACTTATACATATAAGTTAAATGTTTGAAGGTAGTAGCATTGACATACCTAATAATGTTGCACTGTACCTGCGACTGGTTTGTTCCATGTCAGATACACATTTTCAGTAAATGCTGGCCAGTAGGGATTCCATTGTATTGTGAATAAATTGGTAGTGTCGGTAAGAGTGATTATTGTTAATTTTGCTAAATGATTCGTAAGACAAACTGATCAGTTGGGGTGAGGAGTGAGTGGTCCTGTCAGTTGAGTCACGTGGTTAGTCATGTGTTGTCTTCCAGGGAAGTTCCAACAACTGCTTTGTGGTTGCCAAGGCGATGGTGGATGCATGTCTTCAACATGGCGATGTAGACATGGCGAAGAAAATACTTGAAGGTGTGTAAGTTTTGTCATCTTGTGACAGACGTGTGACAGATGTGTGACCGAAACAAGGAAGTGTGTCTTGTAATTCTGTCTATTGCAGTTGGCTCTCTCTAATCAGAAACTAATATAAAATACTGACCTGATACCATTGCCATCGATGTGATGACATGTTGACGCGTAAGTTTGATGTCATGTTTATGCATCAGTTTGAAGTCATGTTGATGCACTGTTGATGCATCAATTTGATGTGTCAAATCATCAGTTTAATGACATGTTGACTTGTCAGTTGATGACATGTGAATTCATCAGTTTGATGATGCGTTTAGGTGAAATGTCACTGGTGGGTTGACAACACACCAGCTTGATGACTGAAAATGCCAGAGTTCATAAACTGTTTCTGTTGTTCCAAGCAAATTTCATAATTACACAACTAGCAATGTTTTACTTACATCTATGTTTCGACCACCATTGGCGGCCTTCTTCAGGAATTGAAGATGTAAGTTAAACTTTGTTAGTTGTGTAATTATGAAATTTGTTTGGAATAATATACTGCCAACGTGGTGAACATTTTCACGAATGTTTCTGTTGTGTTCTGCAGAGAATCGCTGGCTGTACCGAGACGACAGTACGTGCCGGCGCATGCAACTGCGCCTCTGTAGCTACACCTTGTGGCAGATATGTCAACTACTGCGCGAGTCACCGTTGCGTGGCAAAGCCCCCTATGTCGTCGAGATGTTTTCATTTGCACAGTTCCTCTTCGTTGCGCTGTGTCAGGACAGTGTTGAAGGTCAGTTCCGGTCACATGACCCGCATGCATTATGGGATTTGGTAGCGGGGCAGATCATGTGTTCTTTGAGGTTGACTCACTTCATCCTAGTCTTGGTTAACCAGGCAGCATGTTACCATGCCACCTTTTCAACCAATCAGATTGACTGTTGCTAACTCTCCCAAATTGCTGTAAACATTTACACTCTGTTCATGTTAAAAATGGTTTTAAACTTCATGCATAATGACACTCTTGCATGGGTATATAATATAACAGAATACAAACTTTTTGGTCCTTCAAATGGGGTCGACCCTAATACCTCAAAATCAGTAGCCAAGCAGAACCACATCAGAATTGCTACAGTAAGTAAATGTTTGAATGTTTTATAAACACAGGTAATGTCTGTCATGGACTAGAGTGGAATTGGGCAGATGGGTGATGATGGTAGGAGTTACAGAACTGGAGGTTACTGTAGCTTTATATTTTGCACTTTAAATTTATATATCCAAGCTACAAGTGTCAAATATATATATATATATATATATATATATATATTTGGAAATGTACAACTGTATGAAACTCCATACCGGATCGGCCGTCGCCCGGGTTACCAAGGACCGCGCTGCTCGACCTCATCTTCCGTCGACAGTGGAAAATCAGCTAGGAAGAAGAAGACAAAGACAAAGAAGACAACTACTGACAATTGGACAATGGAACGTCAGGACTCTCCTCGACCGAGAAGGAGCTAACCGACCAGAAAGACGTACAGCACTAGTAGCAATGGAACTTGCCAAATACAACATCGACATAGCCGCCCTATGTGAAACACGGTTCTCAGAGTCTGGTAGTCTCGACGACTTGGAATACTCTTTCTTCTGGAGTGGAAAACCGGACGGAGAAAGAAGGGAGGCCGGAGTGGGCTTTGCTATCAAGAAGGATATCGTCACAAAGCTGACAGAAATGCCACGGCCAGTAAGTGACAGAATCATGACGATGAGACTACCGCTGAGCAAGGACAACTTTGCTACAATTATCAGCGTGTACGCTCCGACAATGACAAACCCAGATGAAAACAAGGAGGCCTTCTACAACCAGCTGGCAAGTGTGCTCAGTGGCATCCCTCATACAGATAAGCTACTGCTGATAGGAGACTTCAATGCGAGGATAGGAAGAGAAAATGACAAGTGGCCCTTGGTCATGGGCAAACATGGGATTGGGAAATGCAACTCCAATGGCGAGCTTCTACTGGCTCTGTGCTCTGAGTTCGAACTGATAGTGACGAACACCATGTTCAAGCAGAAGGATGAACGCAAGACCACCTGGATGCATCCTCGTTCCAGACATTGGCATATGATCGACTTCATTATCACGAGGTGTCGGGATAAGATGGACATCCACAGTACCCGAGTCATGCGTGGAGCAAACTGCTGGACCGATCACCAGATGCTGAGGTCAAAAGTGGCTTTCAGAATACGACAAAAGCATAACAGGCAAGGGACAAGTAAGCCGACCAGGCTGAACATTGAAAAACTAAGTACCACCAGCCATAGGGAGAGTTTTGAGCAGGAGATGGACAGTGCTCTCGCCCAATGGGAGGAAAAGGAAAACTCAACACCAGACGAGGAATGGGCTGCTCTGCAGCAGGTCGTGTACAACACAGCCAAGACATATCTTGGCAAGCCAGACAGAAAACACCAGGACTGGTTCGACCCAAATGACCAGGAGCTACAGACTCTTATGAACAGAAGAGACCAAGCCCACCAGAGAGTGTTACAAACCAGGAGCACTAGGTCCACCACTGCAGCATACAAAGATGCCTGCAGATTGCTACAAAAACACACGCGTGCACTGAAGTCAGACTGGTGGGAAAGGAAGGCAGTGGAGCTGCAGAGAGCTGCTGACAGTAACAACATGAAGAGCTTCTACAATGGGCTGAAGGAAGTGTGGGGACCCAAAAAGAAGGGACCTGTTCAACTGAAATCAACAGATGGAATGGAGACCTTCTCTGACAGCAAGAGAGTTGTGGCAAGATGGAGTGAACACTTCCAGAAGCTACTCAACGTCCCTGGCGACATAGATCACGAAGCTCTGGACAACATCCCGCAGCGCATTATCAAGACAAGCCTCGATGAGATTCCAACTACGGATGAGATGGCTAGAGCAATCGCCGGCCTGAAAGATGGCAAAGCACCTGGAGGAGATGGAATTCCCGCAGAAGTATGGAAGCACGGAGGAGACAATCTGTTCAGCAGACTGCACCAACTAATCACCAATGCCTGGGAGGTGGGTTCTGTACCACAAGCATGGAAGGATGCCAGCATTGTAACCATCTACAAGAAAGGTGATCGAACAGACTGTGGGAACTATAGAGGAATCTCTCTTCTTTCCATAGCGGGCAAGATCTTCGCGAGGATCCTCCTCAACAGACTATCTACCCACATAACACCAGAGGTAGTTCCGGAGACACAATGTGGCTTCAGAGGTAACCGGAGCACCGTGGATATGATATTTTGTCTCCGACAACTACAAGAAAAATGCATTGAACAGGACCGACCACTGTACATGGTATTTGTCGACTTCAGCAAGGCGTTCGATACAGTTGGGAGGACTGGGCTATGGCAGCTACTGAGGAAGTATGGCTGCCCAGAGAAGTTCACAACAATGATCGAGGCACTACATACTGGAATGATGGCGAATGTTAGTGTTGGAGGAGAAGTCTCAGAATCGTTCAGTGTCACAAATGGGGTCAAGCAAGGTTGTGTACTGGCCCCCACGCTCTTCTCCATCTTCCTATCAGCAATGCTCG
The DNA here is from genome assembly GCA_964017155.1 of Oasisia sp. SBJ-2009. Taxonomy (NCBI): domain Eukaryota; kingdom Metazoa; phylum Annelida; class Polychaeta; order Sabellida; family Siboglinidae; genus Oasisia; species Oasisia sp. SBJ-2009. The sequence continues at coordinate 25,781,504 of OZ024864.1, read as the reverse complement.
ACGAGGCTTTCCGAGACATGGGGGATGGAGTCTACATACAGTCCAGACAGAACGCTGACCTATTCAACGTCGCACACTTCAGAGCAAAGACCAAGACTACTCGGATACTGATGAGAGAGCTGCTATTCGCAGATGACAGTGCACTGGTTGCACACTCTGCTGAAGAGATGCAGAAAATAGTGGATGCTTTCTCCGATGCGTCAAAGAAGTTCGGCCTGAAGATTAACATCAAGAAGACCGAGGTGCTGTACCAATCCAACTCTACAAGAACCCGAGAGGAGGATATCATGGTTGATGGAAACAAGCTGAACTCTGTTCTAGAATTCACCTACCTCGGAAGCACTATATCAAGTGATGGATGCATTGACGATGAAATACAGAGGAGGATGGCCAAGGCTAGTGCATCTTTCGGCCGACTATGCCAGAGACTCTGGAACAACCACCATGTGTCCATGCGGGTTAAAGGCAAGATATACCGTGCAATCGTGCTGTCCACCCTCCTATACGGAGCTGAGGCCTGGACAGTGTACAGACGTCAGGTAAAAAAGCTGCATGCCTTCATGATGCGACATCTGCGTTCGATCATGAGGATAACCTGGATGGACAAAGTGACAAACAAGGAAATACTAGAACGAACAGGGCTGCCATCTATGGAAGATCTTCTGATCAGAAAGAATCTCCGGTGGACTGGACACCTCATGAGGATGGCATCAGACAGGCTACCGAAGCAGGTTCTCTACTCGCAACTGTCTTCTGGTCACAGAAAGAGAGGGCGCCCTCGTCTCCGGTTCAAAGATACCATCAAGAGAAACCTGAAGATGAGAGACATAAAGATCGACTCATGGACATCACTCTCACAGCAGAGAGACAAATGGAGAGCAACAGTCAAGTGATGGAAGCAGTCTTTGTCGCTTCGCGACCGACAGCATGATGAATGATGATATATATTTGGTTGTATTTTGATTTCACTTGTACTAGTCTTGGTTTCTGTTTTGTAGATGCTGAGACGTGGCCAGACTACAAGACACTGCTAGGTGAGTGGTGACAGGTCATTGTTGACAGACTGCTAGGTGAGTGGTGACAGGTCATTGTTGACAGACTGCTAGGTGAGTGGTGACAGGTCATTGTTGACAGACTGGAGGTCAACCACAGAAGGCTGTGATGTTAACACATTTTAAAATATCAATGTAAAATATACTAATTTATTCATTCTTTGACTAAATTGTGTTGGAATAGCAACATTCAAGGGGGTGGTTCGGCAGGGTTCAGGATGTCTGATTGGGGAGTGGCTTAAGGAATGTTTCAGATGGTGCCAAGTCATCTTTGATGATTTGATGATGTTATAGATTTGACTGTCATCTTTAATGGTGTAGACTTGAGTGCCATCTTTGATGATGTTGTAGACTTGAGTGCCATCTTTGATGATGTCGTAGACTTGAGTGCCATCTTTGATGATGCTGTAGACTTGAGTGCCATCTTTGATGATGTTGTAGACTTGAGTGCCATCTTTGATGATGTTGTAGACTTGAATGGTGCCATCTTTGATGATGTTGTAGACTTGAGTGCCATCTTTGATGATGTTGTAGACTTGAGTGCCATCTTTGATGATGCTGTAGACTTGAGTGACATCTTTGATGATGTGGTAGACTTGAGTGCCATCTTTGATGATGCTGTAGACTTGAGTGGTGCCATCTTTGATGATGTTGTAGACTTGAGTGCCATCTTTGATAATGTAGTAGACTTGAGTGCCACCTTTGATGATGTTGTAAACTTGACTGCCATCTTTGATGTTGTAGACTTGAGTGCCATCTTTGATGATGTTGTAGACTTGAGTGCCATCTATGATGATGGTGTAGACTTGAGTGCTATCTTTAATGATGCTGTAGACTTGAGTGCCATCTTTGTTGATGTCGTAGACTTGAGTGCCATCTTTGTTGATGTCGTAGACTTGAGTGCCATCTTTGATGATGTTGTAGACTTCAGTGCCATCTTTGATGATGTTGTAGACTTGAGTGCCATCTTTGATGATGGTGTAGACTTGAGTGCCATCTTTGATGATGTCGTAGACTTGAGTGCCATCTTTGATGATGTCGTAGACTTGAGTGCCATCTTTGATGATGTCGTAGACTTGAGTGCCATCTTTGATGATGTCGTAGACTTGAGTGCCATCTTTGATGATGGTGTAGACTTGAGTGCCATCTTTGATGATGTCGTAGACTTGAGTGCCATCTTTGATGATGTCGTAGACTTGAGTGCCATCTTTGATGATGTTGTAGACTTGAGTGCCATCTTTGATGATGTCGTAGACTTGAGTGCCACCTTTGATGATGTCGTAGACTTGAGTGCCATCTTTGATGATGTTGTAGACTTGAGTGCCATCTTTGATGATGCTGTAGACTTGAGTGCCATCTTTGATGATGTTGTAGACTTGAGTGCCATCTTTGATGATGCTGTAGACTTGTGTGCTATCTTTGATGATGTTGTAGACTTGAGTGCCATCTTTGATGATGTTGTAGACTTGAGTGCCATCTTTGATGATGTCGTAGACTTGAGTGCCACCTTTGATGATGTTGTAGACTTGAGTGCCATCTTTGATGATGTTGTAGACTTGAGTGCCATCTTTGATGATGCTGTAGACTTGTGTGCCATCTTTGATGATGCTGTAGACTTGAGTGCCATCTTTGATGATGTTGTAGACTTGTGTGCCATCTTTGATGATGTTGTAGACTTGAGTGCCATCTTTGATGATGTTGTAGACTTGAGTGCCATCTTTGATGATGCTGTAGACTTGAGTGCCATCTTTGATGATGTTGTAGACTTGAGTGCCATCTTTGATGATGCTGTAGACTTGAGTGCCATCTTTGATGATGCTGTAGACTTGAGTGCCATCATTGATGATGTTGTAGACTTGAGTGCCATCTTTGATGATGCTGTAGACTTGAGTGCCATCTTTGATGATGTTGTAGACTTGAGTGCCATCTTTAATGAGTTGCTGCAAGGCGCCATGGAGAAGAAGGTGCCAGAGATGTTGCTCCAGGTCTACTCGTGCTGTATTGGCCTCACCACCAAGGACATCATGGACATGCGACTGAGCACCCACCGCGACATCATCCTCTTCCTCTACGCTCACAGACAGTTCGACGCAAAGTCCTTCCAAGTACGTCAGACGTCAGTCACATATTATCTTGAATACAAAACAGATGTTAGTTCAACCCATGCGTGTGTGATCAAATATTTGTTAGAGTGTTAGATTAATCAAGAACAGGCTGTGTAAACAAAATTTTAGTGCTGTAATTGTGGTGTAGCTGAATGGTTTCTTGAGAAGTTGAATATGGTTTTCAATGAACTGGTGCTTTTTGTGGTTGCATAGATTACCCACAGTGCTGTGTAAAACTTTGGGACATTGTAGCGAAATGCAGTGGTGAAATCTGGAGAGTTTGTGTCTTCGGGTTGTCCTTTCAAACTTAGGGGAAGTGTGCTCACTGCTTATTGTTTCGGTATACACGCTGCTTAGAGGCTCGGGTGGTGTTGTGGTTAGCACATCCACCTGGCATGTCGCTGACCCGGGTTCAATACAGGCCTGGGTCAACACCCGATCACGCCAGGCATGGTATATTCGGTGTTAAAACCTGGCTCGCAACATTGGGGACTGTGTATCCCTTGTGAATCGGAGTATTGCGCTAATGTTGGTTCCTTTTCTATTTGGGATGTAAATGAACCACTGATGACAACACGCACCCTGACAGTGAACACCCTCAGTGCCAGCATAGAAAGGTCAGCTTGGCATAAATGTTCTGAAAATGACTGACTAGTAGAACATATGAAAGTGGTGGATATTTGTGTCTGAGCACTATTACATAGTAATTATAGCTGGCTGGATACTTCCCAGAGAAGTCTATACATAGAGCGCTGTATGAGTGTACTTTGTCTTCAGGAGGCTGTGTTGGTGGCCAACCATGCCACAGTCTGTGGCCTCTACCCAGAGCAACCAAAGCCCGCAGCCACTGGCTGCACCATCAGACTGTGGACCTGTATGTCACAGCAGGAGATGTACCTGGTCACCTACGCCTACCTCCAGGTATGTACAAACCTGTCATGTATGTCTGTCTCCAGGTACGTACACACCTGTCATGTATGTATGTCTCCAGGTACGTACACATCTGTCATGTATGTCTATCTCCAAGTACGTACACACCTGTCATGTATGTCTATCTCCAGGTATGTACACACCTGTCATGTATGTCTGTCTCCGGGTACGTAAACACCTGTCATGTATGTCTGTCTCCAGGTACGTACACACCTGTCATGTATACACACCTGTCATGTATGCCTACATCTAGGTATGTACACACCTGTCATGTATGCCTACATCCAGGTATGCCTACTTCGATATCCGTTCATACCTGTCACCCACACCTACTTCCCTGTCACTTGCATCTCCCTCCAGACATGTTAATACCTGTCACCTACCTGCAGGTACTTTCACACCTGTCAACTTATCTCCTCTAACCTTGTTATATGTCATTTTACTTTGTCGTCCCATCCCACCCAGGAGCTGAAGCAGAAGGTCCACAACAGCAAGCTGATCCACGGCGCCGTCTCCAACATGCACATTGTACTGGAGAGACTTCCCAATGAGCCTCGGTACGAGAACGTGTTCGGCACTATCATGGGCACCGTGAAGGTGCACCAGCACCGCGTCGAACAGATGGCTCAGAAGGACTTTGACCCGCCTCTCTCTGGCGCCTGGCTGCACAGCAATGACTTCAAACTGGACGCAACCAGCCTAGAGGCCTACCTGCAACCTTCGCGCTCTGGCATGACGAACACAAAGGCGCCATCTAGTGTTGCCATGTCTAACCGTTCGTCGTCAGATACATATGTGAAGGGCGCTCCGGTTGACAACTCTTCGTCATCGTTCAGTCGGAATGCAGCCCCCTCTAGTGTGTCGCCACAGAACCAATCAGTGCTGACAGTTGCTGTGAAACAAGAGTACAGTGTGAAATCGTTTAACCGGAGCACACTGCCCCCTAGTGGGTTGTCTGTGAATCGGCCGACGCATGAAATGAATCACGGGTACGATGCGTCACAATTTAGACGGGGTGCCCTGTCCCCTAGCGGCTCCCCTGTGAAACAGTCGATGCCGGTAGGGGGTGTGACACGAGGGTACGGGGGGTTGACACGTGTCACCCAACAGAGACAGCGACTTGGTGACGTGTCACGTCCCAGAGACGGGAATGACACGGATAACAGGTCACATTGTCGGACTACCCACTGGAGCCAGCCCACTCCCTCTCCCTCCCCCTCCCTCCCGTCCGTCCTCCCTCCAGTAACTGACTTCAGCATTCCTCCCCCCGCCGTCGTCCCTGCTCGCCAACTCTCAACACAAGGTGGCGCCACGAAGCGTGTGCAGACAGTGGCGTTCCGACACAGCGGATATTTGGACACGAAACGACGCCAGCTGAGTCAGTCGGTGAGTGCGACGACACACTTACAGTACACCGACACGAATGATGTGTCAGCGTTGTATAATGATGACGTGTCGGCATCATACAGTAGCGACGCTAATGACATGTGGCAGTCGGGTAATGTGTACACAGAAATTGACAACAGCATAGTTGACAACAGCGGGTCAACTGGTCAGACATTGGAGTCACATACAGGGAGGCCGCATAGCACGGTTGAAAACAGTTGGAATGCTCAAATCAGGGGTGACATGAAATGGGGCACGGAAATCAGGGGTGCGGAAAAACAGGGTACGGATTTCAAGGGTGTCGAGGAATGGGGCATGGAAAACAGAGGTGCTGACAGATGGCGAACGGACGTGAGGAGTGACGAGAAACGAGGCAGAGATATTAGGTGTGTCAAGAATTGGGGTGCGGAAAGCAGGGAAGAGACGAATTGGGGTACAGAAATGAGGGGTAACAAAAGCAGGCATGATGGGATCATCTACCCTGGAGTTGACCACAAAGATAGTTACCCTTCTGTGAGTGGTGACACTGACGTCAGCAATAGAGGGAGTGAGGGCAATTACCATACCGATGGGGGAAGTAGGGGTGCAAACGTTGGTGGGCGGTTGGGTAGAACTTACGCCTCTACAAGTTGGGGCGCAGGCTCAAAAAGTTGGGGTGAGAAGTCGTCTGATTCTACTAGAAGATGGGGCAGTGTCACAAACAGTCAGAGTGAGACGTCTTGTTACCCCCGTACAAAGAGGGGTGTTCACGTGAACAGTTGGGGTGAGAAGACCACAGAATCGGAGACGACATATGGGAATGATGTGAACAGATGGGGTGACAAGCCGTCTAACCCTGCCACGAAATGGGGCGGTGATGAAACCAGTGAGGGTGGGATGTCCTGTTACCCCACTACCAGATGGGGTGCCGACACAAATACTTGGGGTGAGGAGTCAAGATACTCTGCTGCTGTGTGGAACCCTGACACAAATATTCAGGGTGAGAAGGCGGAGTATGAATCTGACGCTTGGGACACGAACACACTGACCAGAGCTGGCACAGATGACCAGCTGTCTGACCGCCACCCCGGGGTAAAGACGTCACAACGAAGGAGTATGTATACAGGTGAGTGAACTATAGTCAGTCCTGTCAGGATAGCTTTATGCAAAGACATGTCCACCCGTCATTTGGATGGGTAAAAACGAATATGGACGGGTAGAAATATGGGTGGATGAGTAAAAAAATGAAGGGGCAAAAAACGTCTTCCAAAACCGTAGATATTGTTAGTTATGCCTTGAAAGTGAGCGTAAATGGTGTCACATGTGCGTTTGTAGTCCTTTTCAGGTCAAAAAAATACATTTAAAGTTTGTGTACTGGCTTAACAGTTAACAACCACATGTCCACCAAAACATGTGTGACTGGCAATAACTTGATCCTGCATAAAGCTCTTGCTGTCAGTGTGCGACGTCTTGAAACAAGTGTTTACCCTGCTATATAAAGAGCGAGATGGGCTACCTCGCTTTTTTATGCCACCTCGCACAAAATATGCCTTCGTTGCCACAGGGCTTTATGCAGGATAAAATTATTGCCAGTCACACAAGGTTTGGTGGACACATGGATGTTAACTGTTAAGCTAGTTTATGAACTTTCAGATGTGTCTGATGACCTGAAATGGGCTACAAACACACATATGACACCATTTACACACACTTTCAAGGCATGACTAACAATATCTATGATTTTGAAAGACTTTTTGGCTCCTTCATTTTTTTACCCATTCCTCCATATTTCTGCCAGTCCATATTCGTTTTTACCCGTCCTAATGACGGGTGGACGGGTCTATACATAAAGCTATGCGCTACAAACACATTTACATGATAACTTGTAATTTCTTTCCCCACTATATTCCAGTGAAGAGGTTAAATCCCTCTTCAGAATTTTTTTTAAAGCGAAGTAGCTCCAGTAGCATGTGCTTACCTCGCCCTACCATCTCGACAATCATTGTATCCAGGGGAACTTTAACCCAGGATACACTTGTGTGTACTTTTAAAAGAGGTTTTTTCCAGCGCAGGTCTGGCTTGGCATTTGACACAACCTGCCTTCCTGCACTTGTAGACGGGTAGACACTGTTATCTTGTGATGTCATAACACACTAATAGTATTAATCACTTTTTTGACATATGACTCATTTCACATATTATGATTTGGTCATGTCACATTGACACCCCTTACTCATTTCTGTTTCACATATTCACACAGGTTCATCCACTTCTGAGCGCATCAGAACTCCCCCAGTTCAGAGGTCAACCTCGGGTCAAGGCATGGGGCGTGTCCACACCCAGGCACACCCCGATGATACGGGTCGCCGCGAGGTGACGGCGAAGGTGCTCGAGGCCGTGTGTGACCGTCTCCAGTTCCACGTGCGACAGACAAACCTGACGGAGGAGAAGTGTGACATTGTGTCCGGGGGGATTGCCGCCAAGTTCTGTCAGAAGTACGTGGCGGGCGGCCAGGAGTTCTCCGACGAACTCTTCAACACTCTCGTGGAGTTTGTCGATGATAAGGTTGCCATCTTACAGAGCTGAGTCTCGTTGAGTTTACTGTAAGCGAGTAAATTGTTTGTGTACAAGTATCTTATCTGTGTAATTGTGATTTTGAGCAATTACCATACCGATGAGGGAATTAGGGGTGCAAACGTTGGTGGCCGGATGGGTAGAACTTACGCCTCTACAAGTTGGGGTGCAGGCTCAAAGAGTTGGGGTGAGAAATCGTCTGATTCTACTAGAAGATGGGGCGGATTCACAAACAGTCGGAGTGAGACGTCTTGTTACCCTCGTACAAAGAGGGGTGTTCATAAAACTGTTTTTGTACAGGTGTCTTGTCTGCGTAATTGTGATTTTGAGCCGTGAGCATGCGAGTCAGGGGAGACGTTCCGTGAGATTGTGTGTGTTAATAAATATTAAGTCAGCAATGAACGAATTTGTTAAATAAAAACATTGTTTTATAATAGTTGGTTCTGTACTGATTTATTTGCACATGTCGCTATCGGTGTCCACATTTGTTAGGCAAACCACATTACTAGGCCAGCTCTACCTCTGCATGCATCATCAAACATTCCCGCTGCTTTTAATTTGAGTAGCTTTCTTCATTAATTTTTGCTCTTGGACTCCGTGAATTCCTACGTATATCAGCCAGTTTGAAGAAAAATAATAATAAATAGACCGACCTATAAATGTACAGTCATCATGCCGATTCATGCATACATAGTGTATCGCCAATGTTACCTGACAATAATACGTAATATTCTAAATTGTAACCATTTTTATGAGCAATGACTCAAATCTAAGTGAGACTCATGTAGCACGTGCATTGGGTAGAATTCCAATGGGATGGCAGTTCAGAGATGTACTTGTTTACTAGATTATCGTTGAGTTTGACTCAAAATGTGACATCTCACAGTTACTTAGAATCCAAGATGGGACCACCAGAATCGTGCATGTAATTATGTAATTTTTACAACAAGAAAATCCTTGTGATCTCTGAGTTTGTTCACTCTGCATTGCTCTAGTTCATTCAGCTGTATGAATGAGTAGCCAGTGGTGAATATTATTAGTATACACAGCTTTTACACATCAATTACGACATAGCTGAATGCTTCCAACAGAAGCAGATATGGTGTTCCACTGAACAGGGCTGGCAGGTGGTCGAGTGTTTTGATCCGTTCTAAGGTCTGAATATTGCACTGACAATATAAAACTTACATTCATGTAATCTCAATTCAATTAATGAAATGCTTCATCCTTAGAAGAAAGTGAACAAGTCCAGTACTATTATAAAATTATATATTTCAAGACAATCTAAACCTGTTGAATTTGCGTAATGAGATACTGGATATAAATAAAATAATAATATATATAAATATATAAAATAATAAAATAAAACTGGATAAATTATTGCAATATACAAGGTTCTGCAAGATCGCATGAGCTTTGATAAACCTTGAATTACATGGGTTCTTCGTGTGGTCTTAGAAAGTACTACATCAAAGAAGTAGATATGCAGGGGCCAATATAATGGCACTTCTGCCTGCATGGTAATTTTATTCACCCTACTTTCCCAGTCTCAGACGAGACAAGCCATGGCCCGTTAAATGTGGCTATTCACCACTATTGGAAGTTAGAAATCCCACCCATGCAGGGAAATGGAAAATACAATGAACATACCGAGATAGAAATTTGTTCTCTAAAGTTCCTGTTCTAGAGTAATCAGCTGAATTTTTATGAGCATTTACAAAAGGAAGAGAGAGATGGCTAGTTTAAATTAAGGCTGTGTAATACTTTGTATTATAAGTGCATCTCATTCACGGCACCCAGGGTCACTTACGACTTTTTATATTGATTCACTTCATCAAACCAGGCATTTCTGATCAATCTACTGGTTATATTTAAAACGTTCTGGAGGATTTCTGTCCTACTGTAGAAAAACTAGGCAGTTTATACGGTTTAGTCGATTTGATAAAATCAAAAGTTGGAAAGTACCACAATATACGAGGTTTGTGTGGAACGTTTACAAATATGACACAAATAATCGAGGAGACAGATTTATTCACAATACACAATTAACTTATGATAGTAAATGGGGTAGACATTAATATACACAAGCTGTTATGTATCCATGTTAGCTGCACGCATTGATCTGATCTTCAGACATCCTAGCCAGCTACTTTAAGTACTGGGCGGCTGTACTCTGTAGTAAAACCTCGTCTAGTATAACAAGTTACATAATCACAACTTCTCTTCTCCAACATTGCATGAACATGCACTTTGTAAACACTGTACATATAATAATAATAATGTATATAGATTAGTCCACGTTTGTATATATACAGTCCTTTATATCTGTCCTTGCATGCACCTCTCGTGCACACGTTTTGGCCGATGTACAAACATCGTGTACACCATGTGCACATGTGCTGTACACATCACAAGAAATTTCACACAACGTATGCCACTCCACCTGTCTTGGGTCAACATTTCACATGACCACATTATCATGTCAGGTGACCTAATCAAAATGGTAATTGTAGTTGATGTCGGCTGTAATATCACTCAATCTTGACTTGATTCATTCAAGGTGTGTTCTATACTGTGTGTGTAATACAGCGCTGACAGTGACGTCATGCTGACAGTGACGTCATGCTGACACTGACGTCACGCTGACACTGTGACGTCATGCTGACACTGACGTCACGCTGACACTGACGTCACGCTGACACTGTGACGTCACAAACAGAACCAAGATGCCCGATTTGCACTGTTGTGACAAATGTCACTTCTGTCCAATTCCATTCACATGTGTGGGCATGCCTGCCCCCCTTAAATACTAGCAAGATATATCGCTTCAATCAGCTTTGACTTTGCCACTTCTCATGATGCTAAGTCACTTCATTGTTGTCACTTCATTTCTGTCACTTCGTTGCTGTCATTTCATTGTCATCACTTCATTGCTGTCACTTCATTGCTGTCACTTCATTGCTGTCACTTCATTGCTGTCACTTCATTGTTGTCACATATGTTCATAGTCTCTCGTACACTTTGAGCTGGTGGAATTAATTTATGGGCTGACGCCACCATCAGGAACCACCGTCCTTGGGCAGGAATCCAAACATCATGGACCCTGAAAGGAAGACCACATTGTCTGAGTCAACCATCAACACAACACAGCTAAATACTCCCCCTGACTTCAGCCTGAGTCCCAAAATATCACCCGTCAGTACCCTCGTCGAGATGTCTCTACCTTTCCATGTGAATATGCCCTAAACATTTCATGAGGTTAATATGCCCCAACTCCTTCGTGAGGTGAACACACGAGAACCATTAAATGAAGTCACGATGCCCCAACTCTCCATGAGGTCAAAATGCCCCAACCCTGCCATCAGAGGTCAAGATGCCCCAACCCTACCATAAGAGGTCAAGATGCTCCAACCCTACCATAAGAGGTCAAGATGCCCCAACCCTACTATAAGACGTCAAGACGCCCCAACCCTGCCATGACACGTAAAAATGCCCCAACCATTCTATGAGAGGTCAAGATGCCCCAACTCTCCCATAAGAGGTCAAGATGCTCCAACCCTGCCATCAGAGGTCAAGGGTCAAGGTAGACTTACGAGGTAACTCTTCATCTCCAGGTCGTTTCTTGCTCTGGTCACCGCTGAAAACATAAACATAACCTCCGTCATTACTACGGCCAATGACTGGTCACTGCAATGCACAATTAATTAATTTATTATTTGTATTAACTTTTTTATTATTTTCCCACAGTAACATAACACACTGCAGGATAGTGACATTTAATGTGGAATTAATTCATTATCTATTTATTTTATTTACATTGTATTTATTAACATATTTAATTTATTAACTTTTCATCATAGTCGTGAAAATGTTCATCAAGCTGGAAGAATATACGTTAAAACTAGATTTCTTATTGGCTAAATTAGAAAAATAGATTGTCAACTGTTTCTGAGAAATGAGAGCCACCAGCGCACAGTGCACGGTCACTGTCAGTTGGTGGTATCATAAGTGTGTTTGGCCCAAAGGACTAAAGGAAAACCCTTCTGTGGACCAGATGACCTGTGATCTAGTTTTCTAAACTGCCCACGCCATACAGTCATACAACACTGAAGTTGGTTGGCCAGTTAGTTGTAAGAATAAAAGAACGCCTATTTGTCAGGAGTAGGCTGAAATAGTCCGGACATGTGGAAAGAAATGAAGAGGAAAATTGGCAAAAAGATCAGAAGCCCAGAAAGTGGAGGAAAAAAGGAGGCGAGGAAGACCGAGAATGGGATGGGAGGACTGGGTTAAGAGAGGTCTGGAAAGAGTGGGAGGAGAACGGAGAGCAACAGCAAAAGACTGAAAGAGTTGGAGACTGGTGATAGAGAACACAGGGAGAGAGAAGTGAGGAGAGGAAAGAAAAGATGAAGGAAGACCACATTAACCACAACCTGGCCACCCTCGCCCCTGACGACAGGGACAACACAAGGGGAACAAGAACTAGTTGTCACTGTCACCTGATGAAGTCTGGGTGTGTCAGAGACAACAAGAGAAGAACAAGAACTAGTTGTCACCTGATGAAGTCTGGGTGTGTCAGAGACAACAAGAGGGGAACAAGAACTAGTTGTCACTGTCACCTGATGAAGTCTGGGTGTGTCCTCAGGTCGCGTTGCATCTGTCTCGCCTCCTCAATGTAGTTGGTGAGTTCCGTCTCGGAGCACGGCGGCAAGATGTTGGGGATGTACTTGGCAAACAGGTGCGGCCGCAACTTGGCAAAGTCTGCAACACATGGTCACCTCACTACTGCAGCCACCTCACTACTGAAGCCACCTCACAATTACAGTCACCCTAGAAGAGTTCGAGAATTTTTTGTAATATTGTTACAAGCATTTTTATAGCATCATATATCCAGGACAAGCCTGTCTATAGGTGCATAAAAATTCAGTCTTGCTAATAAAGTCACCTTGATATTTAGGTGCATTATGAGTGTGACCTTAATAGTCAGGGTGACCTTAATAGACAGGTTCAGCTGTACATGGATACAAGGAACTGAAATGTTTACAAGCGAGAATGCAGGAAGGCAAATTAAGGATTTGCCCTCATGTTTGTTGCAAAAACTGCTGAGGAAGGTCATCTTGACACTGGCCCTCATTTGTACGAAAGAAAACAAAGTTGTGAGAAGTTTTGTAGGACAGGAATGGGTAATTGCTAATTGCTAATTGCATTAGTGTCAATACCTACCAGCAGATTATTATTAAAAATGCTGAATTTAAGCTGGGCCAATAATTTAGTTGCTTGTAATAACAAATTATTTATTATTGTTTCCAGTATTCTTGTTACTTTCCGAGATTTGGTTGTTTTTGCTTCAGCCAATCATAGCCAATATCACATGATTCTCAACTGACCTGTCTCGAAAACAGTTTGAAATTGAGACATGAAATTGTGCAATACAACTACCAACAATACGCCAGTAATTGTTTCCTGTAGGATCTAGGAGAACCAACTAGAATATGTACTGGCATGGAGTGGCTGTATGCGTTAAGACATACCTGGTTGTAAGGAGTACAGGCTACTGATGAGGTTCGCCATGATAGGAGGCGACACAAAGAACGGCTTCGTGTTCGCCTCGACTAGAAGAGCTGGAACACAAGAACACAAAGATACGAAGAAAATACAAACACAAGACACAAAAAATACAAATACAAGACACAAAAAATGTATGTAATAATTTTCCGAAAACGTTACAGATATAACCGTTATTATAAATCACGCAGCTCCTAAACGGGGTGAAAATCGATAACTACCTAAATGAAACAGAACTGTTTCATTAGAATTACCATTCCACATCAACCCTTATGAAATTACCACATTCTTCAACCGACATGTTACATTAAAAGATGACACCCTCAGTGGCTGAGAAACTGAACGAAAATGTTGGCTTAGAATGGGCACATTTCTGTGGAAATGTTTAAACAAGAGAGAAAACATTGACTTACGTATTAGAATGGGCACATGTTTCTCTGCGACGTGCCTCACAAATAGCTTCCTCAGCTCAACGTTGAGGTCTGTTTTCAGCTTCGTTTCTATGTAGAACCGATTCTGAAGCAGCAGTGTGAACATGAATACAAACCATGCTGAAGAAACAATTGTCTCACATCAACAAATGTCTGTTGGTACAGATTTCAATGTGGTTTCACAAAACATACAATTTCACATTCAGTAGACCTTTGCCCTAACACTCAGGGAGGGTGACACGTGTCAGATGATAACTGTGACATGAAGCAGACCATGCAACACATTCTGGTCTGCAACATGATGAAAAGTGCATGCTCTGCCCTACACCTGACGATACCACTACCATTACTGTTATTTTGTATTCTATCTTGTAACTCTTATTACAACTACTATGTATTTAGTTTGAAAAGGGCATAGCACCTTACAAGTCATGTGACATCTGCTATGTCCCTTTAACAGCAGCAGCGACTCACCAATCATGGAATTGTATTATGTTGTATTATCTTTATCATCATGTATTGTATTATCTTTCCCATAATATGTTATATATTACTGTGTTGTTGTTGTTGCTAAATAAACATTCAGTCCATAGTCATAAAAGCCAACATCACAATCAAATGTGACAAACACTGGGAGTACCTAGAAATCACCATGCTAGCATGCACAATCCTTTATACTCACGGATAATACGAACATTGGATAACAGTGAGTTTGACTCCAAGTTGCAATGTCTTCCACACCATAGCTTTATGCAGAGACCCGTCCACCCGTCATTTGGACGGGTCAAACCATTGTGGACGGGTAGAAATATTGGTGGACGGGTAAAAATAAAGGAGAAAAAAAAGGTCTTCCAAAACCATAGTTCTTTTAAGTTATGCCTCAAAAGTGAGTGTAAATGGTGTTACATGTGCATTTGTAGTCCATTTCAGGTCATCAGACACATTTAAACTTTGTAGACTGGCTTAACAGCTAACATCTATGTGTTGATCCTGCATAAAGCCCTGTTTCACACAGCAGGGTACAGCACATTGAGGTTCATGGGGTATCTTAAAACTAGGCTTATTCCCCAGCTATTCCCAAGTGACTCACCATGTAGTTAAATATAGGCACTATGACTCACCATGTAGTTAAACATAGGCACTATGACTCACCATGTAGTTAAATATAGGCACTATGACTCACCATGTAGTTAAATATAGGCACTATGACTCACCATGTAGTAAAATATAGGCACTATGACTCACCATGTAGTTAAATATAGGCACTATGACTCACCATGTAGTTAAATATAGGCACTATGACTCACCATGTAGTTAAATATAGGCACTATGACTCACCATGTAGTTAAATATAGGCACTATGACTCACCATGTAGTTAAATATAGGCACTATGCCTGACAAGGCTTGCAAGTACTGACTCAGGGCAAAGTGGAAGTTCTCTATGTATGTCTGAGAGTCCGGAGTCTGAAACATACAACATACTTGAGTTGAACTAACAGAAACTGGAAGAAATTAAGACGAATGTGTTACATTGGTTCAGTTATATTTCACAATTATTACCACACTGCATCATAAAAAAGGGAAAACAAAAACCTTCTAAATAATAATAAATAAAGATTCTTTAGCCCAATATCCTTGGAAAATTCTCAACAGAAGCAAAGGATTTTATATTCAAGCAAAAGTTGTAAACAGTCAGATTCGAACCAGACGACCAAGGCTGCTTGGGATTTCTTGTAGGAATGAACATTTTACAATCACTACACTTACACAACTAACAAAAATAACATAATTAAAAATAAGTTTTGTTATGATGCTTTGTAAATTATCTACTGGAACATTTAATTAGTCGAGTAAATTGGTTTATATATGTGACCCATCTTAACAAAATGAGTCGGATGTTGGTAATTTGCAAAGTTGAATTATTGGTACCATTGGATAGAGCACAGTTTCAGCTTTCACACGATGTCAAAAATTTACGGCAAAGGCCATGTGCAATTAATGGCCTTTTTCGTGTTGTTTCATTAAATTCAAACGGAACACTTTGTGTAGCTCTTCGAACATGACACCAAAATAGATAAAACAGACTTAAATAGACAGTACCAATAGTGAAAATTTATAAAATGAATATTAATTTTCAGGGAAAATCTCAACATTTTTGGATTCGCCATTTTTTCTCTCTCTCACAAAAACGGCATTTACGGAAAATCAGCTTTACCAACATCTGACCCATTTTGTTAAGATGGGTCACATATGGTTTATATATTACAACTCCATGACACTCTATGTCTCACCTGTAGTTCCCTGGACACCTGGTCTAAGTGACAGGAAATCTTCTGCAGCAAGTCTGAGTACAGTCGCTCAGAGAACTGCTTACAGACACACTTGTAAACACAGCTGTAAGAAACAAACACACTTGTCAACACATATGAAAGAAACAAACACACATGTAGACACATATGTAAGAAACAAACACACTTGTAAACACAGCTGTAAGAAACAAACACACTTGTCAACACATATGAAAGAAACAAACATACTTGTAGACACATATGTAAGAAACAAACACACTTGTAGACACAGTTGTAATAAACAACAAACACGCTTGTCAACACAGCTGTAAGAATCAAATACACTTGTCAACACATCTGTAATAAACAAACACACTTGTAAACAAAGCTGTAAGAATCAAACACACAAGTATACACACTTGTAAACACAGGCCAATACAAAACACTTGTTTGTGTAGTGAAAAGATGCAAACTACAGTGTGTCGGACACAAAGTGAGACCAACAGCTCTCTCCTGTATACTCCCACATGGTGCTGTGAATGGAGGTAGCTCTAGGACGGCAAGAAGGAAGACTTAGAATGACAATACTAAGGTGTGGGTAGGACTGAGCTATGCAGACAGCCAGGAGGAAAATAAGGGGCAGGGTGCAGTGTAAAATAATTGTGAAAAAAGCGTTTTGTTACTTATGTGACACCCCAATCATGACAACCTAGGCATATAGGTGAAGGGAGGAACAGATTCTCTAATGACATACTCTCTGTGTGTCCCATTACATTTACCTTTGGTGTAAGTATACCTCACATGTACATCTATCTCACCTGTACACCTGTGTCTCACCTGACCTCATGTCTCACCTGTACACCTGTGTCTCACCTGTACATTTGCTCGTATGAGATGGGAATGTAGGCCCCGGGCCGCATCGTCAGCAGCTGGTGGATGGCCCCTTCCAGCTTGGGCCAGTAGTGGTCCAGGTAGTCCTCCTCTGTGATTGTCATCATCACTAGAGAGGGAGACACAAATAACTGTCACAAGACTAACTTGTCATAATGACTACATCAGGTGATACAAATAAATATTGCAAAAATATACAAATAATTGTCATAAAACTAACTTGTCATCATCATTAGGATGGGAGACACAAAAAGTTGTCACAACTCTAGCTTGTCATCATCACTAGAATGGGAGACAAATAACCCACAAGACTAACTTGTCATCATTACTAGAATGGGAGACAAATAACTCACTTGTCATCATTACTAGAACGGGAGACACAAATAATTGTTTTTTACTAACTTATTTATTTCTCACTTAGTCACAATGCCACGGTATTAGTGCCAATGTCACTGCACACTGCAGTCTTCGGGTTATTTTTTATCGACATTGCCTGTCATTGCCATTGGACATTGGTTCAACAGCCATTTACAGGCAGTGGCAGTGCATGCAGTTTGCCTTTTTTGGCATATCCAAATTGAGGGAGAACTGGCATATTTGGTGCCATTGTTTCCAAGCGAGACTCGATAAACAACAAGTGGAAAACCAACGTACTACACACCCTAGCAATATTCTCCGTCATAAACGGCAAACAGTTGAAACACATATGAACCGCAAGAAGATTTAATTTTCAGATATAAACGTGTAAATCAAATGACTTACCGTTAGATTGCTAAAAAACCTGTCGAAAATAGCTACTCGCCCGGGGGACTAGTATTAGGTAAAAGTTACCCCTGCGAAATTAAAATCGCCTCTGGCGGTGGGTTAAGACTAAAAGTAAAATAAGACAAAGTTCGAGGCCAAACCCACTGATCTCGACCCAGGGCCAGACAACGTTGTCGTTGATGTCAACTACTTACCCATACTTCCAGGTCTCAGAATTGATGACACTTTCGGCTTATTGGCTTCTTGTGACTGTTCTGCAGTTTGAACTGCGCCAGCACCCTCGTCCATGGGCTCAGCCATACCTCAAGTCCGAATAATTCCGGACAATTTTAATTTATTGACAACTTCTTCTTGCTTTATCCGCCATATTTGTTGGCTCTAATAATAGCTCCGAGCGATATTTACTGAACTGTAGTTAACGCATCCTTCACCCACCCTGTGGCGCCACTGGAATATCTACCGCGAGACTACCTCGAACTATGCACACAAAACTTGCTTATAAAAAAATATCATTCCATTGTACAATTCTTCCCTATACATTATGTACCGTTATAAGTATCGTAATAAAGGCATTTTGGATCATGTCAGCCTTGGCGTGCACAGCCTATCCAGACCAGTCCACTATTATAAAATATATAGGTTATATATGGTGTGTGTGTGTGTGTGTGTGTGTGTGTGTGTGTGTGTGTGTGTGTGTGTGTGTGTGTGTGTGTGTGTGTGTGTGTGTGTGTGTGTGTGTGTGTGTGAGAGAGAGAGTGTGTGTGAGAGTGTGTGTGTGTCTGTGGTGTGCGTGCGTGCGTCTGTGTGTGTGTGTGTGTGTGTGTGTGTGTGTGTGTGTGCGTGCGTGCGTGCGTGTGTGCGTGTGTGTGTGTGTGTGTGCGTGCGTGTGGTACTACTCCATGCTGTTATAGATAGGCAGTACACAACCCGGGATTTTTATACAACTTCTGGGCCAAAGTGTTAAAATAAAATAAAACATACATCATTAGGCCAAAGTCCAACATCCCAGATAATAATTTTTATATTTAAGGTTGGCAGTGAAAAGCAGCCTATAGAGCTGTTGGCATGTTAGCCGTGAATCAATTTTAGTTGTAATTCAGCAACCATTGCAAGAAAGTTGCTAAAACAAATTGGAATGCCAATCTTGAGCCAAATTAAGTTGATAGGCTAATGTTTGGCCCAAGCAATTCGTTTGTTGGACTGACATTGAGGACATCTCATTCCTGGGTTAATTACGACAAGCTAATACAACAGGCCAATATAGTAATACACATTTTGTCAATATATATCGATCAACTTAAAATGCTCTCTGGCATGTCCTTTTTAATGCCGAAAACAACGACACAGTTCCTCCCTACCGGTCTATCCAAGCAAATCTCTGGATGGCGCCCCAACTGTGTTACAGGTCTCCTAGCTTCGTCTCTACACCCACGGTTCTGCATGTGCCATGATGTTATTCGGACGTCCTCTTTCTTTTCCCTTCAGAGCTCCATGCACGGTTTTGGTGATTGGTATGTCTTCTCTTTGCAGCATTTGGTCAATCCAATTTCACGATCTTCTGGTGATTATGGTCAGAGTGCTGACACATGACAGATTAATACATATATCTAAACTAATCAGTGGAAACAAGATGACAGTTGGCAAAATCCTAACGAATTATTGTCCAACACATGCGCACCCCCGTCGCGCGCACGCACGACTCTCGCGCGCACAACCTAGACCCCTAACGCACCCTCGCCCGCCAGCCCACGCACGCACGCGTGCGTGCGTGCGTGCGCGCCCTCGCACGTCCGTCCATCCATCCATCCATCCATCCATCCAGCCATCCATCCATCCATCCATCCATCCATCCATCCATCCATCCATCCATCCATCCAGCCATCCATCCATCCAGCCAGCCAGCCAGCCAGCCAGCCAGCCAGCCAGCCAGCCAGCCAGCCAGCCAGCCAGCCAGCCAGCCAGCCAGCCAGCCAGCCAGCCAGCCAGCCAGCCAGCCAGCCAGCCAGCCAGCCAGCCAGCCTGTATCTTTAGATTAGTACAGAAGGTGGCAGCACTGGCACTCACTCAACACATCAGGAAATCGAGGGTCGTGATGTCGGTGAGAACACATCGTTCTAATATTAACTTCTTTGTCGAAAATACGCGCATGAACTAGCCAGATATTAATTTCAGGGAAGATAATTAACTACCTCGCGTTGTTGATTTAGTGACAAAGTTATGCGTTGCGTCTTACCGACTCGGAACATAGCAGTCGTAAAAACTAGACTGCGTCCTAGGCCTAGCCCTAGCCCACCGTCCTAGGAGCGTCCGTCAGTGAAGCGTGACCGTAGTTTACTCGACCTCGTTCTCTGGGAATAAAGCTGTAAGCAGTTCACTTTAAGCAATATTTCGAACAACCTGTTTTAGCTGTATTGAAGGAAAACCAATGGTTTACTTTTTTTAATATGTATATATATATATATATATATATATATATATATATATATATATATATATATATATATATATATATATATATATATATATATATAGTCACAGTAGACCTCGAAAATAGTTTTATCAGTCTAGTTATATTATGCCGATGGTCAATAGAAGAAAATGTAATTACAGTTGGGACTATCCTTCTAATTATTATTTTACATCCGATCACTGTACTGTTGTATTCTTCAACTATGACTGGGAAGTGAAACAATGATGTATCCCTAGGGATCCTCCACCTAGCTGTGGCCACACCAGGAAGCTGTCTGCCAAGTGCCAACTAGTAAAAACTGCTATCAGTTCTTGTTGTCACGTCCTGCTAATCAGACGGCCCATTTTAGTCCTGATACCTCAGATTACTTAGACTGACATAGGCATGTCTGGCTGGCTGGGTCTCTGCACACTCCTGGCTATTAGTGGCCATCTCAGACTTGTGTCTCACTGACTGCGTGTCAATCATCAATGATTGTGAGTATTGTACACTTTACTTTGTCTTGTTTGGTCTCGTGTCTTTCATGATTGTGAGTATTCTACATATTTTATATTGTCTTGTTGGTTCTCATGTATATATTATCATGATTATGAGTATTCTACGTTTTATATCATATTGTTGGTTCGCAAAGCTTTCATAATTGTAAGTTTTCTCTATTGTTGTGTTGATTCTCAAGTCTTTCATAATTGTGATTATTGTGTTTCTAACTTTTAAATAAAAATTAAAATGGGTGTCTATCTCTCCTGCCTGTGAGTGTTCTATGCTTGATGCAGCTATGGATAAATATAAAAAGTGCACTAATTTTAAACTTAATTTCTTATGTTTCAAAAAATATTTGTACGTATTTATATTTCCATTTATTACATTAAACCTCTATAGGTTTATATGAAAATATTTCATTAATATTCCGTATATATCATTATTATAAACAGCATTTGCATTGGCAATTTTGTAAGTCTGAATTTTGACATTTATGCAAGAGTACCAGTCGGCCTGCAGTGCTGCCGTCTGGCACTTAGGGAGAGGTGCTGTAGCCATGCCAACAGCAAAAACACAAGTCCAGGTCATCATTTTTAAACTCTGGTTTGACCTCATTCTAGGTTTACTATTATTCTGTGTGATGACCTCAGATAAGGTTCAAACTGATGCAGGTGATGTTGTTCCTAACCTCTTTACCAGGGGCAGCGTGGAGGTTAAAGGTCATAATTGAGCCTTGGCAGAGTTGACTACTTGCCCAGTGCAGCAGTTCTAGGCCCATTTCCTGTGGTCTCTGTTTAAACGTCCCAGCTGCTCTGACTGTCAGCGTTGCCTCTACAGTCTACAACAAAACTAACCAGCCACACCGTTATCCACAAGCAGCTGACTGTTGACCTGATTTATTGGCTGAAACTTTCGAAAGGAGACTGATACAAATCCTCAGGTAGGACGAGAAAAATAATTATATCACAGCGATTGTATTGACAATTTTATTTTGTTTACATTGCACTTAACATTCCTGTGTTTGTACATCTAGTGTAAGTTGGGAAAGGAATGCATCTCACCCAGCATGGAGTTACACAGTAGTGAGTAATAATTAAATTGTTGTACATTATTTGTAAATAGCTGCAGGTCATAAATACCTGTAAGTGTGTAGTAGAAAGAATAAACAGTTGCAATTGGCTGTAAACAAGAGTAGACAAAGTAACCAACAAAGGTGCAGGGCACGAGACACTCCACTCTGACTGTCTGGGAACACCTCATCCCAGTCCACCCTCCTCACATAAGAGACAGTCCTCAACTTCAGTCAGTCCATCCTTGTTCTCAGTCCATCCTTGTTCTCAGTCCACCCTCGTCACATAAGAGACAGTCCTCAACTTCAGTCAGTCCATCCTTGTTCTCAGTCCATCCTTGTTCTCAGTCCACCCGCTGAGGAGTCCACATCCCAGGTCCACCCTATTCATCTTCAGTTCAACGTCCAATCCTCAGCCTACCCTATTTATGCTCAGTCCACCATATTCATCCTCAGTCCACCCTCCACATCCTCAGTCCACCCTATTCATCCTCAGTCCACCCTCCACATCCTCAGTCCACCCTATTCATCCTCAGTCCACCCTCCACATCCTCAGTTCACCCTATTCATCCTCAGTCCACCCTCCACATCCTCAGTCCACCCTATTCATCCTCAGTCCACCCTCCACAATGTGGAGGGTGGACTGAGGATGAATAGGGTGGACTGAGGATGTGGAGTCCACATCCTCAGTCCACCCTATTCATCTTCAGTCCACCCTAGTCATCCTCAGTCCACCCTCCACATCCTCAGTCCACCATATTCATTATCAGTCCACCCTCCACATCTTCAGTCCACCCTAGTCATCCTCAGTCCACCCTCCACATCCTCAGTCCACCCTCCACATCCTCAGTCCACCATATTCATTCTCAGACCACCCTCCATATCTTCAGTCCACCCTAGTCATCCTCAGTCCACCCTCCACATCCACAGTCCACCATATTCATTCTCAGTCCACCCTCCACATCCTCAGTCCACCCTATTCATCCTCAGTCCACCCTCCACATTTTCAGTCCACCCTAGTCATCCTCAGTCCACCCTCCACATCCTCGGTCCACCCTATTCATCCTCAGTCCACCCTCCATACCCTCAGTCCACCATATTCATCCTCAGTCCCCCATCATCACCCTCAGTCCACCCTATTCATCCTCAGTCCCCCATCATCACCCTCAGTCCACCCTATTCATCATCAGTCCCCCATCATCACCCTCAGTCCAACCTCCTCACCATTAGTCCCTCTTGTCACCCTTAGATAAGAACTCGTCTATTTTGTGTACATCCGTTTATTCACAGAGAAGAAATGATGGAACTGCGTCTGGAAAGATAGGAGAGAAGAAGCATATTAGTCTCTATCTCCCCTCGTCGGATTAGAAGTAGTGACTGATGGACATTGATATGCTTCGTTACACAATCACAGTCTCGCGGGTTGGACTACCCAACTTGCGAGATGAACATGGGGATTATTCTGCCCCAAACACAACACTGGACATGTCATAGTCTCCTGATGTCTGCCATGCAGGACGCAGACGGACGCGTCTTTCTCTAGCAGGCGGTGTAGACCTACACGGCATGGCTGGGGACACTGGCACGCTTGGAGGAGTTACAGGTGGGCCAGCAGCCGGATCGGGTGTGTCGGTTGCAGGCTTTGTCGGGCTCGTTGGTGTTTTTCCACCAGGTCCAGCTGCTGGTGGATTGCCGTGTCCTGAGGTTGCAGTGTCTGGTTGTTCAAGATGTTTGGGATGTGATTGCGCAGGTCGTGCAGTATATCACGTCGAGGTACACGAGTTTGAACGGGAATGTATTTCCTGATGAATTGTCGGTTTCTCAGTGTCACTCGTCCTGAGCCATCAATGCGTATCATGTAGTGATCATACTGGCGGACTTCGGTGACCAATCCAGTTTTATCCCACTTGCGAGGGTTAGGGCCGAACTGGTTCTGAATTCTCACATGGTCTCCTACAATGAGTGGTGGCAACTTCTTTGTGTGTTCAGACCATCTTTCTGCTGATTTCATGTGCCGAATGCGCAGAGCAGCTTCACGAGTGGCGAGAGTATCTCTCCATGTTTCTTGTGGTATGTATCTACCGGGGAGAATAGGAATCAGGTCCTTGATGGGCCGACCAAAGACACACATTGCTGGGGATAACTTGGTGTCTCTATCTGGACAGTTTCTGTATTGCAGGATAGCACGTTGGAATGGGTCGACAACCAGGTCGCCATTGGGTGCAGTGTTGTCGGTGATCATGCGTTTGACAGTCTTTACTCCTATCTCTGTGCGACAGTTGCTGTGAGGGAACGCGACTGATGACAGGCGATGGTGGACTCCCCATTGTTTGAGAAATTCTCGAGTGTGGCTTGCAGTGAATTCCGGTCCTCCATCGGAGGACAGCTCATCGGGAATGTCATATGTGACAAAGCAGCGACGGAGGACATCCACCAGTCCGTGGGAACCTCCAATAGGCCAGTTTGAGTATCGATCAACGATGGCGAGGTAGTTGACACCCTTGTACGAGAAGTAATCCGCACAGATGCACTGGAACATGAGTGAATGGTGAGTGGCATTGGAGGGGCGCTGGGCTGTGATGGTGCCATTCGATTGCAGTGGCTACAGTTTGTTCTGAGGGATGTGATGGCGGGGGTGATGCCAGGCCAAAAGATGGATGATTCAGCTCTAGAGATCATCGATGAGGCGCTCTGATGAGCTGCATGAAGGGCGTTCAGGCATGTCTGTCGTAGGGCGGGTGGAATCATGATGCGATTGCGGTAGATGATGACTCCGTCGACAACATGGAGGTTATCTCGATGTTGGTGATATTCCTGTAGTTTGACTGGCAGGTCGTGTCGAGACATCGGCATACCTGATTCGATCAATGTTAGCAGGTGGTTCATGTTGTCATCGCTGCTAGTGGCCTGGCATACCTTGTCCCATGTGACTGTGGACAACATGCCGTTTTCTGATGAGGTGTCAACACTTTGTGTGATGTGATCATCGTTGCAACGAATGCCAGTGAGGAAATGATGTCTCACTGCAGAATCTGACAGACTGTCTTCTTGATGTTGAGACATAGCAGACGATATGTCATCAGTAAGATGAAACCTTTCAGGCTGGGTGTCTCCTGTGGGGTGTCGTGATACAGTATCAGCGGCTTTGTTCTTCACGCCTGAGATATGGATCATCGTGAACTTGTAACGCAACGTCTTCTCTTTCAGGTTCCTGAATCGGTTGTTCGAGATGTCATCCAGTGTGCGATCACCGAAAATTTTCAGCAGTGGTTTGAGGTCAACTGCTATGATCAGGTCCATGCATCCCAGGACGAAATACCTTGCCTTGTCCAGGGCGTCGGCGACGGCTAGAGCTTCCCCTTCTATGGGTGCATAGCGTGATTCAGCTGCATGAGTGAATCGACTGCCGACCAGTGTAATTTTCCATCCCAAGGAGCAGCAGAACAGAGCCACTTTTGTGCATGAGCAGTGTTTTTGGAAGAGCCAGAATCCGATGCCAGTCTTGGACCAGTCTGTCGCAAGGCAGGTCGGTCTGGTCTTGTCAAATATCTTGATGCCCTGTTCTATCTCATTGACGATGATTCCCTTGGATTATTTGAAAAGTTGGGTCTTTGTGTCATCCCATTCGAATGACGTGCCAGGTTTGAGGAGAGATCTAAAGGGTAACATACGGTCAGTCATGCTGAATGCATATGACACCTGGTTGACGAGTCCGAACCAGGAGCGGATATCGGTGATGTTACGCGGAACAGGGAATTCCATGATGGCTCTCAGGAATCGATTGCATGGTTGTACACTATCTGATGTGATTTGGAAGCTGGCGAATTCAACAATGTCCTGACCGAATACGAATTTCTCTGGGTTGATGGTGATTCCGTGCCGTCCACATATGTTAAGCCATTTGCATGCTTGGAAGAAACTATCGTCCAGATTGTCTGACCACAGTAGTGTGTCATCGATGCACTTGGTCTTGTTGGGGAAGTCCGATACGATTTCGTCGAAACGCCTTAAGTAGCCATCCCCTGAGGCGATGTAATCCTTGGGGCGCTGTGCGGTATCTTTATCTTCCCCATGGTGTGATGAATGTTGTGAGGTGCTGGTCCTCTCTTTTCAGTGGGACGCTGTGGTACCCGTTCCATGCGTCAAACACAGTTTTGAGTGTACCTGGTGGTACTGACCGTGCCTGGTGGAAAGGTGACTGTGTGTGGTGGGTTTCCCTGATTGCATGCTGGTTGAGGGGTTGCATATCAACCGTCCGCCGAGGTTTCCCATTTTTCTTCGCGCATACAACCATGCGATGGCACCATGTCACCGGCTCTCCTACAGGTACTGGTTCGAGTACGCCCAGCCTGACATCACGGTCGAGTCCTGCTTTGACGTCCTCCTGCCAGTGGATTGGAACTGGAATTGGCGTATGATGTGCCACGGGCTTCGCATCTGGGTCTATCATGAGGTGCAGTGGTGGTCCGTCCATCATTGGCAATGGCTGGTGTTCACATGTGTTGAACGTGCTTGAGCCGTAAGTGTCCAGGATGAATTGGCGTAGCTTCTCGCGGTTGGCTGTTGTAGCTGGGAATGGCAGGGTTGTGGGTAGTGGTGGAGGCATCTGGCTGCTGTCACTCTCGGTATTGTTATCCTTGATAGCTGAGACTGTTTCTGGGGATCGTTCCATCTCGCCAACAGACGGGAATGTGGTGGATATCATGCCCAACTCGATGCAGGCCTCTCTGCTGAGGAAGAACTTGTCAGAGCTGTCGGTGACATACGTGACCTGTTGTGTCTCCAATTTGTTCCCATCGTTGTCCTTGCCTGAGATTCTGAGGATGACTGCTCCTAGAATTCTGATCCCTTTGTTGTTGGCAGCATGCATCTTAAGTGTTACCGGGGTGAGTTTGTTAGTGCCGATTCCGAGCCGCGAGATGGTCTTCATGCCAGAGAGACAACTTTGACAGCCTGTGTCAGCCATGCAGGAGACAATGGCCGACTTTGGCTTGATGTTGACATTGAACCCAAGATCGCTGTAGTCGTCCGGCGATGTGCTGACAGTCAGATCGGCGAATGGCTGTGGTTTGGAATGTGTCCTGGTCCATGTGTCAGATA
Organism: Oasisia sp. SBJ-2009; assembly: GCA_964017155.1. Classification (NCBI taxonomy): domain Eukaryota; kingdom Metazoa; phylum Annelida; class Polychaeta; order Sabellida; family Siboglinidae; genus Oasisia; species Oasisia sp. SBJ-2009. The sequence continues at coordinate 25,754,421 of OZ024864.1, read as the reverse complement.
GACGACTGTAGAGGTGGTGGTCCAAGCTGATGACTTTGGGATAGATGACTTCATCTGACGCGGTGCAGAGAGAATCGAATACCGCTCCTTCATGTTCATCACTGGCCGACCTTGAAGTGTTCCTCTTGCTGGCAAGGCAGACATGCTCGAAGTAATTATTCTTGCCACAGCGTTTACAGGTGTGAACGTAGGCAGTGCATTCCTTCTGGCGGAGTTTCACGTGGGACCTCGCTCCGTGTCCTTTCTTGCCACAGTAGGTGCATAGGTCGGGCTTCTCGATAGAACCAGCGGCGTTGTCGTGTTTGCTGATTAGGCTTTCCTTCTTGTGCCGCCTGTATGAGCTGCTAGCAGCCTCAGCTCCTTGAGTCTGGGCGTGAAGGAGCCGTGAGGCAGAGCGCTTGCCGGATTCCTTTGCTTCCACAAACTGGAATATTTCCTCGAGCTTCATATTCTGGTTGCGGTCCCCCATTATGTCCAGTTGTATGTCCTGGTCTGCGAGCCCGCGGGTAACACTGTCACAGAGGACTGGTTCAGTGTAGTTCACATCGTGTTTGCAGTGTGGACATTCGATGATGAATTTACATACTCCAGCTTGTCCGCGGAGTCTTGCACCGAATGCTCGAACTGGCTCGTCGTGATCCTGCCGCATGTCGTGCAGTGTAACGCGTGCCACCATGATATTTTCTTCACGCACAGCGAGACGTTTGATGGCCTTGAGGACGTCTTCTACGGCAAGGTGAGTGAATGAGCCTCCGGCATTGCGAGATAGGTCCTTGCGCAATTGTTCATCACAACACTCGAGGAGCTGGATGACCTTTTCCTTGCGTGTGATATGGGTGGCTTCGACATAGTCGGTCCATCTGGAGGTAAAGTATGCCCATTCCTCACTTGTTCCAGCAGACGATATCGTGGGGCGCTTGATTTTCTCGACCTTGGCCGAGGTACCGTCACCAGCATGTGACGTGTGAGTCGTAGTGTGGGTGGTAATCAGTGCAGCAGCGACGACACCTTCCACGTCTGGAGTTTTGTACGGGCATCCTTCGATGGGGCAGGCGATTTCAGGCATCTTGCAGGCTACGCAGTTCCGTCATAGATAAGAACTCGTCTATTTTGTGTACATCCGTTTATTCACAGAGAACAAATGATGGAACTGTGTCTGGAAAGATAGGAGAGAAGAAGCATATTAGTCTCTAACCCTCAGTCCACCTTCTTCATCCTCTATCCACTTTTCTCATCCTCAGTCCACCCTTATCATCCTTAGTTCATTCTCCTCATTCCACCCTTCTTGTGTTTGACCTCAGAAGGCAGGTAGTTGACAAGAAGGAAGTACCCTGGTAGTTCAGTCTAGATAAACTTGTTTTACATGAACTTACAATCAGGAGTGTCTAGGCTGACACTTTTGGTGGGACGAGAGTGCTGTATGTTTCCTCCAGTATAGTTTGTAGTATATCAGCCACACACTGGCTAAACAGAGTGTTTATTTTGTGATAAAAGTGTCAGTTTTATTGGAGCTGGGATGTGCTGTTCCTGTGGCCTACAGGCGTCCTCTTGCAGTGTCATGGTTTATGGGACCACAGCACAGTAAAACACACATAACATGGCACAAGTTGTAGGAGTTCTTGCCACTTTTGTTGAGCAGCTGACTGCGACAATACCTATAGCATATATATATAACTCAGTCCAGTTGACTGAATACTCGTGAAAGTACAGACTCATCAATGATACTCATAACTCAGTCCAGTTGACTGAATACTCGTGAAAGTACAGACTCATCAGTGATACTCATAACTCAGTCCAGTTGACTGAATACTCGTGAAAGTACAGACTCATCAGTGATACTCATAACTCAGTCCAATTGACTGCATACTCGTGAAGGTACAGACTCATCAATGATACTCATAACTCAGTCCAGTTGACTGAATACTTGAAGAAACTTTCAACTCTTGTCAGCAATACTCACAATTCAATCCAAATGACTGAATACTCATGAAACTGCTGACATTTGTCAGTGATACCTTTTGCAAATCTTGCCAATGTGTTATCCAGGTGTGTTGAGGTTTTATACATGTGTAGTGAGTTGTTGAACATGTGTTGAGGGTTGCTAAATACGTGTAAATAGAACGGGGGTCAAGTTACCTGCGTTGAGATATTCCAAGTGACACTGGAGCAGACTAAACATCTGTCTTTGGTTGTTTCCAGGAAATGTTTAGGCTGCCTCCCCTTCCCTGTCAGTCAGTTCCCTGTGTGCTGGCAGGCCTCAACACTCCCTGGGGTATCATCCTACCTATGCCTGATCCCATCTCCCTCCCTGTATAATTCACCCTTTCTTTCTCCCTGTCTCATGGGTACAATCTTCATCAGTTAGGTCCCTGTCATACACCTTCTCTGTCCTTACACCAGACCTGTGGCTATGAGTGGAAGACCTTTTGAATCAGGGACCTTTTTGAATCAAGGACCTTTTCAATCAAAGACCATGATGACCAGGTTACGATATGGAATGGAGGACCATGGTAATGCTGAATATAGGACCATGGAGGACCATGGTACAAATAACCATGCTGAATACAGGACCATGTGCATTGAAGTTGCAGCTAGTGTGTGGGTGGAGGACCAGGTTGAATGAAGGACCATAAGCACTCATGGTTCTGGTTGAATATAGGACCATGTTGTTTGGAGGTCGACATTGAATAAAGAACCATAAGTGTAGGACCTTGTGGAGTGGAGGTTCGTGTGAAATAATGGACCATAAGCATTTATGGTTGAGGTTGACTTTAGGACCATATGTCAAGTAGGGTGTCATGTTGAATAGAGGTCTGGACCTGGTTGAATAGAGAACCAGGTGTATGTCTATTGTGGTGACAGCTTCCTATCTCATCTTTCTTTCATGTGACACTTTCCTGAAAACACCTGTCAACAAACACTTGTCAGTAAACACCTGTCAACAAGCATGGCACAACTCAGCACTGTTAATAAGGAGTGATTTCATAAATAACAGGTTGGACAGCAACAAGATACTTGATCTAGGATACTTGATCTTTGGGTGGGTGACCTCGTTTCATGAGTTACTGCATATGACCATGTGACCGTCATCATACTTCATAACTGCTGACACCAGACAGGACCAATGTCGATGGTAGGTGCTTTTGCGATCACGGTCTGAGAGGAATATGGACCACATTGAATTTAATGTGTTCTCTTAGTGTCTAACGTTTCAGGAACATGTTCTATGCTTGTTCGTTCCTACCTGTGACGTTGTGCAAACATGTTAACTTTATATGATGCTGTTTATGTCCAGTTTATATAGCTCAAACATCCTGTCTCATCACAAGATCTCCCAGCATGCCACAGTGATTTATTTAGTCACAGCAAATATGGACGATTAATCATCATGCTATAAACATTAAAGCCTACTTTAACAGTCACTCTTTTGTATCGAGTTAATAAAAATAAAAGATACATTACCAATAATTCCAGACATATTGTGCACATGGTTTCTTCAGAATGTTATTATAACATTTATACAATTACATAGTTCCCTATAACATAGAGATACTTTATCTATAATGATTTTATGTACATACTTGTGTAGAATATTTTTTATTTATATAAATTATAGAATTATCTGGATTTTAATTTTTTTTGGCCAAGTGTGATAATTCAACATTTAATTCTTATACGGGAAATTTGCCTAGATTATTGAATATGAGATCACTTTTTCTAGAAGATTATTTATACTTGGTGATTTATTTAAAATGTAAGATGATCATGCTCAGTTACTTGCCTTAATCAGCTTTTGGTGTACTTCAACCTCATGAATATGTTAATAATCCCATAAATATTAATTAGGATTTCATCTCCATATCAGTGTGGATTACAGCAGTAAATGTGTTTAACATTTCACGTGTTTTAATAAATGACAACAGTTTTTCCATAAGCTGCAGGTGCATGTCGGTTTAATTGAAGAAATGACAGGAACCAGCAGGTTAGAGATTAGCGTGAGATACGATTATTAAACAGCCATGAACCAGGACCATGTGTTTGGTAAAATGTTTGTGAAATAGAATCTACCCTTATACATTCAACCATGCTGGTATGATGAAAAGGACGATATCCCGAGATACCGGAAGCATGCTGGTGTCACAAAGTCGGGTCTAAATGGGAAAATTACATTTGTGGCGTGTGTAATGTTTCACTGGATTTGGAGGCAGATAATTAAATGTCTCACTTTTTGCATTCTTAGTATATGTTAATTACTTTTATGGTTGAACCATTAATTTACATCAGCTATAGAGCACACATATATATATATATATAAAGGATAAGAAGTAAAAATAGCAATAATAATGATGAAAACATGCATAAATAAATAATAATTATAACACATGAAATAGAAGAATTTGTTTAACAAGTAGATCTGTATAAATATATAATTAAAAGTCAGATGGGAGGGTGAGGGGTAGGTCATTAGTAGTGAGGGTGTGACTGATATAAACATAGGGGTAAGAACATTAAATATAAGACCATTGGAGGTGTGATGGGGTAGATAAGTGGAAGAGGGGTAGATCTCTACAGTGTGGGGTAGACCACTGGAAATATATAATTCAATGGGTCAATATCACTCAAAACACACTTACATACATACAATAAAACTTTACATAAAATATGTAGTTGACAACAATATTAATAAAATAATAATAGTAATACATAAACAAATATTTAATTTTTTTATTAAACCGTAACTAAAAAATACAATAATATGTATAATATATTACATATATATATATATCATATATTACATATATATATATATATATCATATATTACATATATATATATATATATATATATATATATATATATATATATATATATAATTTTAAAAATTATAATAAAATACATTAATCATTAATAAAACATTAACAAATTGTAAATTAATGTTTTTAAATTATGACGATGAAAGGGTGTAGATTTCTACATGTAATGATAACTCATTGAGTGCGTGCGTGCGTGCGTGCGAGCATGCGTGCCTGCCTGCGTGCGTGCGTGCCTGCGGGCGGACGTGCGTGTGTAATGTGAATGCATGACATGCGTGCATGTCAGGCACTGCATGTGTGCTAGATGGGGGAGTTAGGTAAGTGTTCGGATGCAGATTCATTAGAATCAAGTTTGCTGACTATGACGTATGACGGGATAGATCGCTATAATTAAGTGGCAGAGTAGTTCACTGTACTTGTGAGGTTCAAGTAACACAATGGTTGTGCATGGCCGTTCTAGTGCCCCACAATAAACCTAACACACTGCACAAAATTGGGCTCAAGAAAAGCAATACATAACTCCCCCACGCAGGGAACGATCAAACGCCTGTAATTACAGTCATTGTAGTTGTCGCTGAGCGCGAGTTTGACAGGAAGACACAGAAATGGTGTCTGTGTTGGTAACCTGCGGCATTCATAGGTGCCTAGTGAAAGGAGGAAGTCGCCTGGAACGTGTCATTCACACGCTTATAACCGTCAGACGCTGTAAGGACACCGTCTGTTGGTTTGGCCTAGTTGGCGCTGAGTCGGTGCCAGTCTCAACGGTAGCCTTTGATCACGAAGTCCTGTCCACTTGGCGTCTAACCACAGGTAAAGATCATCTTCCCGTAGCACTCTTGTTGTCATGAAATGTGCCTCACTGTGGTAACGACTGTAAGGTGGTGTAATTAATAATTAGTTCATTGTAAGCAGCTGTAATGCTGATATGCCGAACACAATGTGAATGCCAAATGTGTTACACTAACACTACGCGTCGCCGTTGACGGATAAGACGGCGTAGTTGTTATATTCTGGCTCAGCGAAAGCTGGTTGGTGGTTTGAAGTCCAAAAAACGTTCTCTGATGTCGGTAGCCATTGTGCAAACAGTCGTGATTGAGACCAGATATTTGGACAACTGGTTCCACTTAGTCCAAGCAGATGGTCCTTTACAGTTACACCCTTCTGAAGTTCTGTAGTTTGGAGAAAAGGCGACTCCAGGGTTGGGTTTAGGCCTCATCCAACTCAGGTTAACGGTCTGTTTATCCCTCCAAAGTCTATGTTTCATTGTTTAAGATGTTACTGATATGTTGTTCTAATTAACCAATAAAGTTTTTTTTTACAATTTTCATTGCCTTATTTTTTATGTATAATGCTTTGTAAATTCATTTATGATATAGTTATTATTATTATAATATTTTAATTGTTGTAAATTTTATTTTAAAAAACTGTATACATAAAATTATGGGGGTAAGAATGTCTTGATTGATGGGCATTTAAAAATCATGATATACAATACGCGACCTGGTCACAGTTATGAAATAAAACGTTCATTTTCTTATTTATAATTTTACTTACGATTACAATGTTATTTTGGGACCTCCTGTTCTGTACTGGCAGGAAAGAAACAATCAGATATCTTTCTTTTTCATTCATATTATCTGTAACATCTTTATCAGACAACAGGTTGACTCTGCTACGTCTTGGTACCTGGGCGTGGGGTGGAGGGGGGTGGGGGGGGGGGGGGGGCGTGAAAGGAAATCCTTACCCTTTCATGTAGTTACATCTTTGTTGTTCAGTCATACCACCTGCTGTTGCTCACCTGTTACTGGGGAGATAAAATAGTGTGATATTAACCCTCAACATCTGTCGCTGAGTATTAGGTAAATTTGTTCACAAGTAGAGCGCAGTGGCTCAGGGGTAGAGCTTCGGACTCTCGACTACGAGAACCCGGGTTTGAATCCTGGCTGCGGTGTTAAAACCTTGGGCAAGTTTTTTCACTCTACATAGCTCCAGTTCACTTAGCTGAATAAATCAGTACCTGGCTATAGACAGTGGTGGATATGTGTACGAGCAGCCTTCGCGCATTAATTGTAGCCTATGGTTGGATGCTTCACAGAGAAGCCGAGATGGTGTCTGAGTGAACAGGTCTGTCAGGGAAGTAAAGTGTAATTTAAAGCGCTTTGAACGGTTCTGATGACAGGATACTGCGCTATACGAATTTGCCTTTACTTTTTTACAATATTCTAGTAATCCCTGTGATAGTCAAACATATATTCCTCAGAATGATACACTAAAAACTTCTGTATACACTCAAATCCAAAGTACAACCCTGACAGTGGTTACGTCAATTGATTAGTACATGACAATTATAAAATATATATATATATATATATATATATATATATATATATATATATTAATATTAATATAAATGAAGTATATACGAATACCAAAGCCTTTGGAATAATATTTATTTATTATTCATAATTATATACACCGGTAACCTTATTGAGATGTTGTCACATGGCCATTTGTTGTTCATATTTGATATATTTCTGTTGAATTTCTGTCAAATTTCTCATACAGGGAACCATAGCTTTATGCAGAGACCCATCCACCCATCATTTGGACGGGTAAAAACCAATGTGGATGGGTAGAAATATGGGTGGATGGGTAAAAATTGAAGGAGCAAAAAAAGTAAGTGTAAAATGGTGTCACATGTGTGTTTGTAGTCCATTTCAGGTCATCAGACACATTTGAAAGTTTGTAAACTGGCTTAACAGTTAGCATCCATGTGTCCACCAAAACATGTGTGACTGGTAATTATTTTGGTCCTGCATAAAGCCCTGCAGGGAACTGAGCTGTCCAGTTTTGCAGTCAGTGACAGGGACCAGCCAATAAACAGCACAAGTTGTCACTAATGGGAGTACAGAGGAAGTGAACCAGTTATCTCCTTCTCACTAATTCACCCCTTGTTTGTTTTGCTGCCCAGTCATGTTGGTGATTAGTTGACATGGGCGATTAGCTGCAGTGGGTGATTGGTTGAATGATTACTCACACATGACAGGCACTGTTGTATCAGCTGTGTGGAGGGGGGGGGGGCATGTTTATGGGGGAGTTAGGGGGGTCTTAGCTTTTGGGGAAGTTGGTTAGGGTGTGCTGGGTTTGTGAGGGGGGTTATTAGGGTGTGTTGGATTTGTGGGTGTTGGTCAGGACTTTATGTTTGGTTAGGCATTTACATGTTTTGTTTTAGAGTATATTTGTAAATCGCTGCGTCAACCAAAACTTGGATATATTCTCCATAGAAAATGTTTTATCTGTGTAGCACCCTTTTCACTCAATCACTAGATATAGGCCTATTATTGTTTAGTGATAGTTTTATTGATTTCTGTGTCCAGTCTTATAGGAGTATTAATTTAGGTCTACACTGACATGGACAGAGATCTGTCTATACAAGGGAATAACACTATATTTATTCAGCCACCCAAGTAGATAACTTGATCGTTTCACGAGTGTAAGTAATCGTGTGTTGGTTGTAGACATTTGATGACTGTTGACAGTCAACTAAGGTTGACAGTGCCTGCTTCCTTCTTCCTTATCAGTGTTACTAAATACAGTGCAACCCGATCCAGTGGGGCTGGTGAATTTCAGGTGACTTAATTTCTCTTGGGGTTACTGTAGTTACTTTCTCCTAGGGTTGTTAACTTTCATGGTTGGTGGCTTTCTCTTGGAACTGGTGACTTTCAGGGTTGGTGACTTTCTCCTTGAGTTATTGACTTTCTCTTTATGACTGATGACTTTCTCTAATAGATATCTAGTGACTTTCTATTGACACTGTTGACAATTTCTCCTATGGGTCTGGTGACTTCCTCCTGGAGCGGGTGACTTTCTCCTGGAATGGGTGACTTTCTCCTGGAGCGGGTGACTTTCTCCTGGAGCGGGTGACTTTCTCCTGGAGTGGGTGACTTTTGTTTCGAGCTGTTGACTTTCTATAATGGTTGATGAATTTATCTACAGGTTGGCAGCTTTCTCTTGGAGCTGGTGGCTTTCTCTAATGGATGCTGACTTTCTCCTCTGTAGGTGATGATGTCCCCACTGGGCTGTCAGGTTTCTCTGCCACTAGAGGGTTGAGATAAGATCAGATTAGAAGGACCCATACAGAGAGGGAGAGAGGTGAATGTTATCACGTGATAATGGTTGCTGATACTAAAGATAATTACAAGAGTGTGTGGGTAATTGACTTGCCATCAGCTACAGGTGGATTAAGGGCAAGTTTTATAGTCATTATAATGAATGTGCATTTTTAATTAAATTTAAGCATGAGGTAATCGAGTTATGAGGAAGTAAGTAGCAGGCAAGACCAGTTGAGGTTGGTTATGAAAATGAAACTCCATCAAGTAATCAACAAAAAGGATGTCATCAAGTGAAAACAAAACAAAATGGCCACCTGAACATGTGCTTTTTGGTGCATGTTTTGTTGAAATTCTGGTTTCAAAAGATTGTCTTTATGAAAAAATCTAAGGGAAAGTTGCTATTAAAGTGGCAAATGTATCCAGTAATGTTTGCTCTGGGAGATGTCATGTCAAGTAGTAATGTAATTCGCATATTTAACTGTTATCAGCATTGTTGGCAAAGGTAAACCTCGACAGAGGTATCGTGCATAATTTTGATTGTCACAAAACCATACCACAAAGTACAGGATACATCAGTTGGTTTGTGAAATTCTCTATTTTTAATTAAGCATTACCAGATGAGTTAGTTACCCAGATCAGTCCGCTGTGCTCAGTCAATGTCAGTTATAATTGCTCATACTTTGGCATTGAAATGTTCCCTGTTTGAACTTGGTTGTTGTTTGTGATCAGTCAGGTTGTGTGAACGCCCAAAGGCTCCAGGCAGAAGGACCATGAATAATGACATGAACATGACATGTCGTGTCAGTTCTTGGAGACAGGGCGAGGCAGGCATGTGTGGAATAACTTGTAGAGACAGGTCGTTTATAACTGTCCATTCAAAGGGGGCCACTAAAGAGGTTTTATTAACAGTAAGTGGTTATGGGGATATAGAAATGTTATCTTTCACTTAAAAGGGGATTGTGAAGTTACTCATTTATTACAGGGGACAGTAATTTAGTCCGGTAACAAAAAGTTTTCATTCAAACAAATCAAACAAGACATATTGGTGAATGGTGCGGTGCCGTACGGTACGGTACGGTACGGTACGGTACGGTACGGTACGGTACGGTACGGTACGGTACGGTACGGTACGGTACGGTACGGTACGGTACGGTACAATAACCTCTAATTGTCCAAAATGGGAAATTCACATAGTAGACATTTATATTCACATAACAAAATGATTTAGTTTGCTTACATAACAATGTTAATAATAGGAGTACCGGGGTAGTGCTTGTGTCCCCATTGAATATATCCCTTCTCCCCGATCTGTACCCCCTCTCGATCTCACGTTGAACAGCATGATGGAAGTTGGCAGAAAAGTATTGTAATACCTGTTCGTGTATGCTCTTTCAGACAGATACCTATGTCCACCCAGATTTTTATTCATAAAGTTCATTCACTGTTGGAAGCATCATGCCTATGATTTTGCTGGCTGTAAGGGTAAACATTGAAGTGGAAATCCTAATAAAGTCACAATTCTCCTGTGTCAGCAATTTAAAGTAGTTTTTATTTACACAATGTTAATTTAACATAACTGACACACTATGATTATTATATTTTTTTGGAGATCATTTGAAACTGTGCATTGTAACATAAATTTGCTTAAACTAACATTAAAATAACTGTAATTTATTGTTGTGTTAATGCTGGCAATATATATATGTTAAAATGATATTTATTAAGGACGTGCTACATAACATGTAAATTAAAATAAACAGGATTATTGATGACCCACTGGCGTCCATGCCATGTGGTGTATATCTCCCGAGTCGTAACCTTATTCAATCTCGTTAAAATGGGAGCTGTGTTTCCCCCTCCCCATCCCTGCTCAAGTTCAGGAAAACATCCTGCCTTCCGGGGCAACAGGCATGTGACCATAGCACCCACGGCTGCAGTAACATGTGACCTTCAGGGATTCTTGAATGACCCTGAGTTGTATTGACTTTTACATGATGACGTGTAAGACCTTTGAGAACTTTAAGGGTCTTTGTGTGTACACTGATGTATCCTAAGGGGCTTGTAAATATAAACACATGGAATAGGACCATGCAGTGGTCCAGGGGTTAGAGCTACGGACTCGCCTAAGAGGACCCGGGTTCGAATCCTGGCTGCGGTGTTAAAACCTTAGGCAAGTTTATTCACTCTACATTGCTCCAGTTCCCTCTGCTGTATAAGTGAGTACCTGGCTATAGACAGTGGTGGATATGTGTATGAGCAGTGCTTGTGCATTAATTGTAGCATATGGCTGAATGCTTCCCAGAGAAGTTGAGGTGGTGTCTGATTGAACAGGTCTGGCCATGGAAGTAAAGTGTAAAGTGCTTTGCAGTCCTGAGGATTGGATACTGCGCTATATAAGAACTTACTTTACTTTCTCAATGACACACACTCGCTGTCATAAAGAATGGGAATGTCCAATAAATGGCAGCTATACATTGACATCTATTTACGTCTTCAACAGACGGAGATGTTAAAGTAATTACATGGAGTATATACACACAGAGCCTCAATTGTTTCTATTGAAGGGAATTGTTAGAACATGTATAATATTACATGTCACTGAGTTGCAACAGGTTTATTATAAAAAAAATACATCTTTACAGACATAGCTCAAATATGTATCTCCATATGTTGTGGTCACTATGGAGTACTAAGCTAATTTTTCCCAATTTGTTTTCTTCCAAATGGACCCTTCACCCACCTACCCACATCCAAATTATTTTGGGATTTTTTTTAAATATTTACACAGCCCCAGACATCAGATCTATTCCTTGTTCAGACAACACTGACAGGGTCAGTCGAAGAGGTTATTGAGGGTTCAACAGATTATGACAATATTTGTGTGTACCACAAAAATATAAATATTACCAAACTTAATATTGTCTTTCACATTGCAGTTAACACATTTGTTGTACCATGTAGAACACATTGTAAACATTTTACTAATCAATAGATAGATAGATGAGGTGACGTTTAAAGTTGAGGGGACATTTTGGAGGTTTACCCATTTAGAAGGGTGCTATAGATTAAGTTGCATTTTATGGCCAGGCGGGTCTGACCAGTTTGTTTGATGTGGTTGAGTTGGGGTGAACTGTTTATTTCTGTCCAGTTTGATGGCCTGGAAACTGACCACATTGAGAGCAACTAAGGTCAGGATTTTTACCATAATCAGTCACCATAAAATTATGTGGTTTTAAAGGGTGGAGCGGGGGGGGGGGGGGATTATGAGGCACAGTGACCTCTGGGAATGATGTCAATGAGTGGAAGGAAGTTATTGTAGTTTTGGAGATCTATTAAGATGCATAGACAGTGAGATTTGAAGAAGTGTGTGTGGTGTTGAGATGTTGAGAGAACTGTAAGACATGATAGGTCTATAGTATTATCTTCTTCTGTCGCCATGTTCCGTCAAGGGGTCGGTCTGGAATGTATGATTTATTGTCACTTGTCCGGTCTTTCACGTCGTCCTCCTTCAGTCCCCTCTACTCCAGGTCTTTCTTTACATTGTCCTTCCATCTTTGTGTTGATTTTCCTCTTTTTACCTTACCAGGGACTGGCAGTTCTGCAGCTTTTCTCAGATAGTGGTCTTTTCCCTTCTCTCCACATGGCCATACCAGTGAAGCCAGGCATCTCATAATGTCTCTCCCCTCAGCTCCCGTTAGCCACTTCGGATATGTTAGGTGCTGTTTCTTTCTATTTTGCACAATTCCCAACAGTTGTTCAGCTTTCATTTTATGGTTAAACAATGTTCTCTTAAATTATACTGGATGTTTGTTTGCGTTATATATGTTTAGCCTGTGTGGTAACTTTTGGTCACACATTAGTTAGTCTATAGTATAGCTTTATGTAGAGACCCATCCACCCGTCATTTGGATGGGTAAAAACGAATATGGACGGGTAGAAATATGGCTGGACGGACAAGAAATGAAGGAGCAAAAAAGGTCTTCCAAAACCATAGATATTGTTAATTATGCCTTGAAAGTGAGCATAAATGGTGTCACATGTGTGTTTGTAGTCCTTTTCAGGTAAAAAAATACATTTAAAATTTGTGAACTGGCTTAACAGTTAACATCCACATGTCCACCAAAACATGTGTGACTGGCAATAATTTGATCCTGCATAAATCCCTGGTCTGTAGGATGGAGACAGGAGAGGTTATAATTATGCACATTGACAATGAGGAAGTCATCACATTTACAGATGATCCATTACCAAAAACATACAAAGGAAAAAATGAAATATTCTAGGAGCTCTTCATCTTTACATTCTGTCGGCTTTCCCACGCCCCGGGTGAAGATGGCACCCCAGCAAGGGTGTTTCCAGCTGCCAGGAAATATTCATCAATCTAACTTGAAAGAACCCTGGTTTCCACAAATTACCCCTGTCACTACCTATACCCCATGTTGATGCAACAATCAGTGGGGTAACATTGACAGCACATGTGTCCTTGTCAGGCAGTGTTGAAGTAGGCTCCTGTTGCAACGAACCCCCTGCCAAGTTTGGGGAGGGGGTCAGTTTGTAGCCCCATTGAGTGTGGGGTAGGGTGGGGAAAATTACCTATTGCTAATCATTTCTTCACAGCATTTAAAATTGCCTTTCTACTCATTTTTTTAACTTTGTAAATTATTTTTGTCAACACAAAAAGAATGTCAACCTATGGTGCTTTGAAGCATTGCATCAGTGCAGTGCATCGGAGCAGTGCATTGGAGCCGTGCATTGGAGCAGTGCATTGGAGCAGTGCATTGGAGCAGTGCATCGGAGCAGTGCATCAAAGCAATCCTTCCAAACTAACAGCGCTTCCTAAATGACAGTACACAACATAGATTCAAAACATCCAAACAGATTGAACATAAAAACTGAAGATATGTTGACAGACTGATACAATTATATAATTTAACAAGATTTAACAAAGTTGAAAAAGGACAAACATGATTGCCAATTAGAGGCTTCAGAGCATGCATATACATCCCCGATGTCAAATTGACAGTGACACCTTTGTGTTTTCATAGTATTATACATATATAATATAATATATACATGTCTTGCCATTTCCAAGGTCATGAAACTGGGTCAAGGTCAAGTGTGAGATGATGGACTCTACCCACAGAGTAGCCAGTAAACACAGACGTATCAGTTCCATGAGTTTCCATTATGACATGTTACATCCTGTCAGCCCTAACAGAGCATGACATGTGGGGGACCCCTTCCCAGCTCAGATAGCTGTGCACTTCCTTCTCACCCCCCTTCTTTCCAACACGAATCCCTATTGTAGGACCAGCCGACCAGGCCTTGACTTTTGGACCAGACCCTGACTGTGAGACCAGACCCTGACCATGAGACCAGACCCTGACCATGAGACCAGACCCTGACCATGAGACCAGACCCTGACTGTAAGACCAGACCCTGAATGTGAGACCAGACCCTGACTCTAAGACCAGACCCTGACTGTGAGACCAGACACTGACCGTGAGACCAGACCCTGAGTATGAGACCAGATCCTGACCGTGAGACCAAACCCTGACTGTGAGACCAGACCCTGACTGTGAGACCAGATCCTGACTGTGAGACCAGACCCTGACTGTGAGACCAGACCCTGACTGTGAGACCAGACCCTGACTGTGAGACCAGACCCTGACTGTGAGACCACACCCTGACTGTGAGACCAGACCCTGACTGTGAGACCAGACCCTGACTGTGAGACCAGACCCTGAGTGTGAGACCAGATCCTGACTGTGAGACCAGACCCTGACTGTGAGACCAAATCCTGACCATGAGACCAAACCCTGAGTGTGAGACCAGACCCTGACTGTGAGACCAAACCCTGTCTGTGAAACCAAATCCTGACCGTGAGTCCAGACCCTGACTGTGAGACCAGACCCTGACTGTGAGGCCAGACCCTGACTGAGACCAAACCCTGACTGAGACCAGACCCTGACTGTGAGACCAAACCCTGACTGTGAGACCAAATCCTGACCGTGAGTCCAGACCCTGACTGTGAGACCAGACCCTGACTGTGAGACCAGACCCTGACTGAGACCAAACCCTGACTGAGACCAGACCCTGACTGTGAGACCAGACCCTGACTGTGAGACCAGACCCTGACTGTGAGACCAGACCCTGACTGTGAGACCAGACACTGACTGTGAGACCAGACCCTGACTGTGAGACCAAATCCTGACTGTGAGACCAGACACTGACCGTGAGACCAGACCCTGACCATGAGACCAGACCCTGACCGTGAGACCAGACCCTGACTGTGAGACCAGACCCTGAATGTGAGACCAGACCCTGACTGTGAGACCAGACACTGACTGTGAGACCAGACCCTGACCGTGAGACCAGACCCTGACCGTGAGACCAGACCCTGACTTTGAGACCAGACCCTGACTGTGGGACCAAACCCTGACTGAGACCAGACCCTGACTGTGAGACCAGACCCTGACTGTGGGACCAGACCTTGACTGTGAGACCAGACCCTGACTGTAAGACCAGACCTTGTCTGTGAGACCAGACCCTGACTGTGGGACCAGACCCTGACTGTAAGACCAGACCTTGACTGTGAGACCAGACCCTGACTGTAAGACCAGACCTTGTCTGTGAGACCAGACCCTGACTGTGGGACCAGACCCTGACTGTGAGACCAGACCCTGACTGTGAGACCAGACCCTGTAACAAGACCCTCTCGGTGGGGTCAGTGACTGACCACAACAATGTAGAACTTGCTCTGACAGATGTGATTGCAATAAATCTGTGTCTGGCCCTGAGAGCTCGGAAACCACAGCCTCCTGCTGGCATGTGGGGGACATAAATCACCCTACCCCCTGGAGGGCTCAACCTTAAACAGTAGCCTCCTGTGACATTAACCAAACCTGACTCCAAGACAGGTTACATCAGAAGACAATATTTGTAATACTAAACCTGTTTACCCCCTTTGGTTATATTTACCCCCCAAGCTCTGTGGCAGGAACCTTGGAGGTTAGGTAATGGTGGAATCATGGCATGTATGGTAATGTCCCCTGTACTTGTGTGCATGCACATGTGTGCATGCATCATGCGTGCATGTGGCAGCATGTGCGTGAATGTATGCATGCATATATGGTTGTGCGAATACATGTGTGTGTAAGGCAACAATGAATTAAGGGGAATTATAATTAGTTGACAGGATTGTTTCATAGGATATTGCAACTGAATTTATTATCAGTAGATAAAATTTCTGTTGGTTAAATTCACTACTCATTACTATGCAGTTTACTGTCATGATCTTGCATCTTTTATCATTTGTGAAAACAATACACGATCAGATTTGGTGATAACTCATAAGTAAAGTATTAATATTTTCTTTCAATTAAATGCATATTGTATAGTTTGGCTATACTTAAGAATATAGCCTGACATTTAGGAAAACATATTTTGAACATGAATCGATACTGTAAAAATGTTGATTAACTGTATAACAGGAGATAACAGGAATACATTGTTCATAAACAACCCCTACATTCCTAAATACCCCCTAAGCACTAAGCGCCCAGCCATTAGCACACAGTCACCCCTCCACTTGAGCTGTTTACATGGTCCTAATCTCAGCCCTTGTCAGTCCTCCCTCCCCCTCCCCCTCCCTCTCTGCCTCCCAAGTACCACACAATGGCTCCCAGTCTGTCCCCTCCAGCACCAAGCTTGGGGGAGGCTGAGATGGGTGAATCCCAGGGTAAATATCAGGGTAGTGTGAATCCTTGGGTTGGTGAACCACAGGGTAGATAGAGTAGGTCAATGAATCCCAGCTGTCTGCATTTAATTAATATCTAGTTATTTGGGATTTTACTTTTTACTATTATGATTTTGATCATTATTTATTTAGTAACATGCTACTATATGTATCAGGTATTAATGTGTTTAAATTTCACATTAAATTTAATGTATTAGTTTAAAATATTTGCTAGCTCAGTCTCATTTGATTTATTATATGTTTTTACACAACATTTCATAGTCACAATTGCTGTCAGGCTGAATTTACATTTATATCACTAATTTTATTTTATTTGTGTATACGTAACTTGTATTATTTTATAGAAAACAATGTAGACATTACTGAGCTGAGTCATTCTGGAGACCTACATTTAAATAAAGTTTAATATTAATTGGCTCAGGGGTAGAGCTTCAGACTCTTGACTACGAGAACCTGGGTTCGAATCCTGTGCTGCAGTGTTAAAACCTTGGGCCAATGTTTTTACTCTACATTGCTCCAGTTCACTCTGGTGTATAAATGAGTACCTGGCTACAGACAGTGGTGGATATGTGTACAAGCAACCTTCGTGCATTAATTGTAGTATATGGCTGGATGCTTCCCAGAGAAGCCGAGATGGTGTCTGAGTGAACAGGTCTGTCAGGGAAGTCAAGTGTAAAGCGCTTTGAACGGTTCTGAGCACTGGATACTGCACTTACCTTTTTAAAATAAAGTTAATTTTTAGTATGCACAGGGTGAATATGGCCAGTGGGTAGGGTATATTCCATGGTGAATCTCATGGAAGGGTGAATTCCTGGGCATGGTGAATCCCATGGTAGCTTCTAGCTAGGGTGAATAACTTGGCATGAAGATACCCTATATAGGGTGAATTGTGTTAATATGAATCCCAGAGTTATGGCGAATCTATGAGCAGGGTAATCCCAGCTAGGGTAAGGTGAATCTCAACATAGCTAGCCTACATCCTCTGTAGGTTTATTCCAGAAAACCCCATTTGGGGAAATCCCAGTGTCAGCAGAGACAGGTGACAGCAGTGCTTTCACAGTCAATGTCACCAAGACAAAGATGTAGCAGTATGGCACTGAGTCACTCTTGCCTTTCACAAAGTCACTGGAGTGTGTCCGGTGTCAATGGAGCGTATCATGTGTCTAAGTTAACAGCCCCACCCCTTGACAGTCTCTAGTGTGACCATCTGTTCAGTCAGTCAGTTGGCCAATTGTCTGGTCAGTGGGGACAAGTCTATCTGGTTGACTCAAGGAGAGGGAGGGGGTTGGAATAGGAAGGGGATTGGAACAGAAAGGGGGTTGGAGTAAGAAAGGAACTGAGACAGGAAGGGGGTTGGAATAAGGAAGAAACTAAGACAGGAAGGGGGTTGGAATAAGGAAGAAACTGAGACAGGAAGGGGGTTGGAATAAGGAAGAAACTGAGACAGGAAGGGGGTTGGAATAAGGAAGAAACTAAGACAGGAAGGGGGTTGGAATAAGGAAGAAACTAAGACAGGAAGGGGGTTGGAATAAGGAAGAAACTAAGACAGGAAGGGGGTTGGAATAAGGAAGAAACTGAGACAGGAAGGGGGTTGGAATAAGGAAGAAACTGAGACAGGAAGGGGGTTGGAATAAGAAGGTAACTGAGACAGGAAGGGGGTTGGAATAAGAAGGTAACCGAGACAGGAAGGGGGTTGGAATAAGAAGGTAACCGATACAGGAAGGGGGTTGGAATAAGAAGGTAACTGAGACAGGAAGGGGGTTGGAATAAGAAGGTAACTGAGACAGGAAGGGGGTTGGAATAAGAAGGTAACTGAGACAGGAAGGGGGTTGGAATAAGAAGGTAACTGAGACAGGAAGGGGGTTGGAATAAGAAGGTAACTGAGACAGGAAGGGGGTTGGAATAAGAAGGTAACTGAGACAGGAAGGGGGTTGGAATAAGAAGGTAACTGAGACAGGAAGGGGGTTGGAATAAGAAGGGAACTGAGACAGGAAGGGGGTTGGAATAAGAACGGAACTGAGACAGGAAGGGGGTTGGAATAAGAAGGGAACTGAGACAGGAAGGGGTTTGGAATAAGAAGGTAACTGAGACAGGAAGGGGGTTGGAATAAGAAGGGAACTGAAACAGGAAGGGGGTTGGAATAAGAAGGGAACTGAGACAGGAAGGGGGTTGGAATAAGAAGGGAACTGAGACAGAAAGGGGGTTGGAATAAGAAGGGAACTGAGACAGGAAGGGGGTTGGAGTCAGAAAGAAACTGAGACAGGAATGGGGTTGGAATAAGGAGACTGAGACAGGAAGGGGGTTGGAATAAGAAGGTAACTGAGACAGGAAGGGGGTTGGAATAAGAAGGTAACTGAGACAGGAAGGGGGTTGGAATAAGAAGGAGACTGAGACAGGAAGGGGGTTGGAATAAGAAGGTAACTGAGACAGGAAGGGGGTTGGAATAAGAAGGTAACTGAGACAGGAAGGGGGTTGGAATAAGAAGGAGACTGAGACAGGAAGGGGGCTGAGACTTGAAGGGAAAAGGGATACTCAGAATGGGGGCTGGATAATGAAGGGGGCTGTGATAAGAAGAGGGAGCTGGGGTAAACAAAGACTTGGACAGAAAGGAGGCTGTGATACAAAGGGGTACGGGTAAGAATGGGACTGGAATAGGAAGGGGACTTGGATATGAAGGATGCCCTGACAGGATTGGGACTGGAATGGGAAGTAAGGAAGGGGACTGGGTATGATGGGTTTCAAACAAGACGTTGACTCTGACTGGAAAAGGACTACAGTATTTAACAAGTCATAAATGTCTATGGAGACGTTTCTGTAGACAGGTGCTTCAACACCTGGAACTGACAAAGGGGTGAACAAGAACAGGGCAATAAGCTGGGGTCACCAGGTGGGGTATCTGGCCCTCTTGAGGGTGGGTCTACTTGACAGGATGTTTAACTGGGCTGGTATCATAATGACCCCAGTAATGCCCCCCCCCCCCCCTGGGGGTGGCTGTATACGACTGCACATGTACAGGCAGGAAGACCATTACTGGCAATGTGCACTTTATGGCTCATCATCAGGTGTCTTCATTTCCTCTGTAGCTGTTGGACACCAGGACACTATCTGACCACAAGTGTCTGAGTCCAGGGCATTAGGACATCTCAGCAGAAGTTTCTGTTCTACCTAAGGACTCTTTATCTTCAACTGACCTGTTAATGCAATGTAAATTATTATTGTCAAAGTGACTAAATTTCAATTCAGTGTGGTCCCTGAGATAAGTGCTCTGCAAAACCCTGGATCATGGGTCGAATGTAGCCTATAAATAGTGTCTAGCTGGCCCGCTAAGAATTAAGAAATTCTTCGTTTTAAGAAAAGATGAAATAGTTTTGTTCTATCATACAACATTATTTGTTGGTTGAGACGTTGAGTGGTTTTGGCGAGAAACAAGTGAGTTTTCTTCATGGAATTACATGACTTCTTCGTGGAATTATGTGAGTTTTCTTCATGGAATTATATGAGCTTTATCTTGGAATTATATGGGTTTTCTTCATGGAATGATATGAGTTTTCTTTGTGGAGTTGACAGGTTGGTCAATTAGCAGGAATATGGTGTTTAAATAGTGAAATTTTGTTGTCAGGTAGATTAGATTATGTTAAATGTAATACAAAAATACACCCTTTATGAGAATTTTCAAATATGTATGTATATAATACATAAGTAAAAGCTTTGGCCCACATACAAAGAGATAACTGAAAAAAGTTTGGCCAACACCTAAAAAGCATAACCCTGCTTGAGATGGTGTCAAACTGTGTCACTAGTCTAGGTTATTGTTTGTGATGGTGTCAGTGTGTATTTTCATCAGTAGTTTGGTTATTATATACCAATGTGTCACAGGTCTGGCAAAATGTGCTTTCAATCAGTGTGTGTCTGCATGTGTGAATTTGTGCCAGTCTCACTAAACTGACTCTTGCCTGGGTACATGACTTCGCCAGGAAGTGAATCTGGCCTTCAGATGGTATCAATATCTTGTGTAACAGCTACCTGACCAGGTAATTATTCAAGTTTAATTTCTAAAGCATATCATTATCTGATAAAGGGTCATTCACATGTAGATTATTTTTCATAGTTTAGGCCTCTGAGCCAGTCCTAAGCTATGAGAATTGGAGATAAGCCACCTTACTGGATAGAACTTCAATAACATTAACAATAATATTCCAGGGTAAAAAAGTGCAGTCACCTCACAGTGCCTGGATAGTGGAGTGACACTCATGCGGGCGTGTGTGTGTGTGTGTGTGTGCGTGTGCGTGTGCGTGTGCGTGTGCGCGTGCGCGTGCGCGAGCGCGTGGGTGTGGTGTGGTGTGTGTGTGTGTGTGTCTCTGATTGTATGTCTATTGACTATTCCACTACGATCAGACAGTCCATTGTATTCTGACACCACTAGGACAGATACTGTTGTATCTCATTGGTTGTTAGGGGTGTAGCCAGTGCAGTCACAACTCAGGGCACAAGTACAGTGCTACCTCTGTATTAGGGTCACCCCTGGGACTGGACAAAGGTGACCTGAATGGGAAGGTGACTGTATTAGCAAGACTGATTTCCTACACATTGCAATTAGAAAATATTTTGTTGGCACTCCTGTCCTTAATTATGAGGTAGGTGTAATACTGAGGTGAACAAAAAGCTATACTGGATAGTGCAATGCACTACAGTTGTGTAACAGGTACCATTAGGTAGTGCAACAGGCACTATGATTTATATAGGGCCAAAGCTATTAGTGCATTTGGCACTATGGGTAGTGCATTTGGCTGTAGATGCCACACGGTGCACTATAGGCAGTGCAGTTGGCCCATGTTGTACCAGTCTACCCAGCAAGGCCACTGGGTGCTGAGATACAGTCCATATACACAGCCACCGAGTACGACCCTATAAATAACATAAATAACGACAGCCTAAATAACAACCACACATGCTGGTGGTGTATTATCCGTAATTGTCCGCTCAACATTAGTCGACAATTTACAGCTTTTGGGTGTAACTAGATCTATCATCAGATGCAATTACTGCCACACAGTCAAAGCACCAATATCCGAGTTGAACATTGCAGATATACTGTGTCAGTCTCTAGTGTAATTGGGTTCGTTTCATGCGCTGTGTATACCTGCATTGTCTGGGCAGATCAGAGCCAAGTGTCAATTGACGTGTTGTTAATATTCTGATAAGTGTGGTGCTGTGTATTGTGTGGGGGACTCTGACTGGACTTAGACAAGGGACAGACTGTGTACTGCTTTGTGTACATAGCAGGGGTCAAGAGGGGGGTCAAGAGCGGAGGATATAAACACAAAGACACACTGTACTGGAGGAAGTGGCAGGTGGCTTGGTCAGGGAGAGAAGGTCTCAGACCAACAGTGGTTGGACTCAGCTCAACCGGTTGGTAGGATTCGGACAGCACATCAAGTTTGTAGATATTCTCTATAAGAAGGTATGATTGTGTTTCATCTCCTATCTAGTAGCGTAAAGTGTTTAGGTCTAAGGTGTCTCTATACTCCACACAGCCCCTTCTGGGGCTAGTTTCTAGTTGTTTCCAGCACTCAACAGGGTTCTGTTAACTGACTAGTCTGTGTGTATTGTAGTTACAATGTTATGCTCTCTTGAGGTCTCATTGAACTAGTCTGTCATTTTCAGAATATTTACGCCAAGCTGGCCTTTCGCTGCTGGCACTGAGGGTGGTCACTGGTCAGTGGTCACTGTCACCCTCAGTGGTTCCTTTATGTCCCAAATTGAGACAGCATTGACATTGACATGATTCTCCTATTCATGAGTGATATGCACCCCCAATGTTGAGAGCCAGGTTTTTACATCAAATATACCATGCCTGCTGTGACCAGGCATTGAACACAGGACACAGGCATGCCAGGCAGGTCACCGTCCTAACCACTCCACTGTCCACATCTCTACCTACCTCACCTCCTAACCTAGGATTTGTGCTATGTGCAATGCTATGGGTGTGTCAAATTGAATTAAGCAAAAATACAAAGTAAAACAAATAATTGTGTAAAACAAGACAGTATCTTCCATATTTGTTCATCATCTATACTGTTGACATGTCACGGTTGCTTTTGTGTTTTGTCTATTCTTTGGGAATAGACAGGTGTTTCAGTTGGAATGTCTAGGACGTGTCCCTCAAGCTTTTTTACAGGAATGTTAGTCTGAAGTCTCACCATTGGCTTGAATGGCATTCTGTTGTAGGTTGTATGGGAGTTAAGACTAGTTTTATGTTGTATACTTTAGTTTTACAGGGACTATATAAATGTATGTCTCCGTTGTGTCAGTTGTGTGGCCTGTGGGTGTTTGGAAGACACACAACTGGGGTGGAATTGAACAAACAACCTATCCCTTTATTGTAGATAATTTGACTTACTTTGGAGCTGAATGTCAAAGATGAGTACGATGTTTCGATCCGTCAGCTACGGACCTTGTTCACGTACTGTTGTCACGTGTGTTGCCTCAGATTTCAGTGGGATAATTTGGTTGTAGATGGCAGGCAGATGGTATCCCTGGCCTCTGTTCATGGTAGGGGCTCTCTGTTTGATATATATATAGCCTCCTTCACTTTTCTCTGAGGCAATACACGTGACACCAGTACGTGAACAAGGTCCGTAGCTGATGGATCGAAACATCGTACTCATCTTTGACATTAAGCTCCAAAGTAAGTTAAGTTATCTACAATAATCCATTCTTGGACCGATGAACAATATATTCAATAACCTCTCCCTTGTAGATAATATGCTGAACACTATAAGTACTGCAGCAGTGATTTTGGCACTAATTTCAGTACAACATTAATAGTACACTGCACACATTCTTATTTATAATTGTTGCCATTCTACATAACTGTTTAACTACTGATGATTTGGATAAGTTTCGAAATTAATGGTACAGATTTTCCCTTGTCCACTACCCTCACACCCCTATCCATTGGTAAAAAACTAGGGAAATCAATAGTATTCTTTCCCTTGTATAAGCGCTACATCACTATTCCCAGTCTTGACCACTACCCTGCCTTAATTAAAATAAATAAAACCACTAATTGGGAAAATCTAAGTATTCCATCAGCAGTGGTCTGACCGCTATAAAAACTGCCCCACAGTCCACCCCCCACCCCCCCCCCCACACCCCCCCCCCCCCCAGTGCCTAAGCATGATGTATTGGGCAGGTGCTGTGACAGCTGCAATCACAGCTTCCTGGTCTCCCCTAGGCCAGTGGGCTCAGCCTATCACATCCCTGCAGGGCTGAGGCTGTCTCCAGTCCCAGGCAGTGGCAGTCACAAGCAGCAGGGAAACGATTCCGCTCCTTGATTTCGCTCCCTGTTCCCTCTACCTCCTAACGGATTATTTGTGCTCACTCCCAGTCGTGGATGGATATACATTGGACAGACACACGTAGACATGTGAGTAACATATTGAGTCATGTATAAGTTACTTAAGCAGTGTAGTTTAAGTAATTGGGGTGCTGTGGGCTGGATTAAGATGAGGGATCAGTTGGGTAACAGTCGTTTTGAAATCTGGACAGATAAGGTAGTCCAGCATGGAGCATTGCCTGTCTATCAGAAGAGACACTGACATAACTTTGTCATCAGTCAGTCCTTTGGTCTGGAAATGTGATGTATACATTATGTGTAGACTAGTTGTATGGGATGTGTAATTGTAGAGTTTGAAGGCATCCTTGCTGAAATCATTCACACAAGATGTTCAGGAAACTGACTAAAAGTCAGCTAGCCTAGTTGATTGGGATTACCATCCTTTGACTGGCTGAAAGTGAAGACTGCCAGTCTGGTTGGCTGGCTGGCTGAAAGTGATATCTATACTGTACATGTCTTGTTGACTGACTGACAATTAATGATTATGTAACACAGTACACAGACCTGGCTGGGTGACTAGAAGTGATGTCTAGTTGTCTACACACTTTGTTGACTGACTAAACGTGATGTCTATACTGGCCTAGATGACTGACTGAAAATGATGATACTGGCCTAGTTGACCAAATATTATGACTGCAGCCTGATTGACTGAAAATGGTATATCGGCTTAGTTGACTGAAAGTAATGTCTACTGGCCTAGTTGACTGAATCTAATATTTGACTGAAACTAAAAGTGTTTTCTGCTGGCCTGGTGGACTGAACGTGATGTCTACAGGTCTTGTTGACTGAAAGTGACTGAAGTGCACCCACACATCTGGTTGTGATCAGCCTCTAAAGCCTGAAATAGTTTACCCTGTCTACCACCCCAGGGCACTTAGGGCCTGGACAGCCAGCCACAGGATGTGTGTGTGGGCTGGGAGGGGAGGGGAGGGGAGGGCTGGTACCCTCACCCAGGGCAGCCAGAAGGGTTCTGTTGTTTGGATTTGAACTAGGGAGTTGTGCTGAAGTAGGGTGTTGAGGCGAAAAAGAATGTTGTACTGAAGTGAACAAGGGTTTTGTACTGAACTAGGTACTTTTGCAGTTTAGGCCCGCACCTCGAAAAAACCATCAAAATGTTCACCTACGATGACCAAACTTTGTACGGTTTATCTACTACACCTGTACTACGCGTATGCCCTTGTCACGTGATCAAAAAATAATAATTAATGCCTGAAATCGATCAAAATGTGTAAGTAAATAACACGCTTTCTTCGGCGAGTCCCTACTGCCACAGTGAATTCCGTCAGGTGGTGCCTGGAAAGCGCGTTATTTACTTACACATTTTGATCGATTTCAGGCATTAATTATTATTTTTTGATCACCCAAGGCCCAAAGTGTCTATCCCTGATTGTGAGTTGTTTATGGCGGTTTCTCTGACCTCTGAACTGTGACTGACAGTCTATTGGTCCCACTCTGTGAGCAAGTGAGATGTCAACTCCCTCTGTGACAGCCATTGTTCATGTAATTGCCTGTTACATCACTCCAGTGGTGACATGCTCATGTTTCTAATTTGCATAGGGCAACATTATAATTGAAGGCAGATAATTAGCCCTGATGGTTAGTGATGCCTGTGTCATTGTGTAATTTGGAGATAAATGCCCCCACACCGCCCCCATTGATTGTATGTTAATTGAATACCACTATCAGACATGACAGTTCTTGTTTCAAATGAATCCTGCATATTTTGCGAAAGGTTACTTTGTCAGCCGTGAGGAGCGGTGGTCATGTGGTAGAGCGCCGGACAGTCACTCAAGGGGAAGATGGTTCAATCCCACCTGCCGCCGTTTCGAAACTTAGGCAATTTCGCTCACCTCACATTGCCTGTATCTTTCGGAAGACACTAAAAGCCGGTGGTTCCTTCTATCTGGTGTCTATGCCAGGGGAAGTAAAAGATCCCACACGTGTAACCTGTAGTGTACTCACTAATTGTAGAGAAGGATAACTCTGAAACCAATCTCGACAATACTCTAGTGAGTCTAGTCACAAACATGTGGCTAACATAGAGTGATGAGCTAACCATAGGAAGAAGAAGGATTGGCCTTGTTTTGTTGTATTGGCCACAAAAATAAGTGCTTCAAATGTGTATTTAATTATTAACCAACACTTGTGCAGATATAAGCAATCACAATTTATTTTTATTTCTTGTACACAAAATGCACAACAATTTTGCTGGCGAAATATTGTGCATTGATGAAACAATCCAATGATCCCTGTTCCTGGGTTAGTCTCTAGCTTCTGAGAAAAAACCCATGGACCCACACTGGCTTGTGAAACATCCCACTAACTCCATGTGACCTCTGAACAGTTGAACCCCCGTGGCTTCTGAAGTACTCTTCATTCAAATATACATGTCTCAAGCTGATCTTGCTCTATGGCATTAATATTTATGGATTAGATTTACAGGTTAATGTATTTATAGTGTTGTTTCTAAACCACCTTTTGCCTCCCCAGCTGTGGCAATGAAAGAGCATGACTCCTAGATAAGATTATCACCCACAAATAAATAGGCTTCATAGCATAAATAATAGATGTCGGCCCATCAGTGGTGCTCTCTCTCTCTGTCTACACAGTCATTTGTTTGTATTGTGGGTGCATTCACTCAGTTGTGAGTTGACTACACCTTGCACGTATTAAACAGCATTGATTGTTTACGTAGTTATTTATAATGATGATGATAGTGCACTGTTTCAGTGACATATAATAGATAGTTTGGGGCACATTTAATGTGACACCTGTGACGGTCAGTCCCCAAGAGTTCCAGCCATCTCATGCGGTCACATACAGCATTGTTATATAACCAAGTGATGTTAATATTATATTAGATTATATTATATTATATCATATATCATATATCATATATCATATATCATATATCATATATCATATATCATATATCATATATCATATATCATATATCATATATCATATATCATATATCATATATCATATATCATATATCATATATCATATATCATATATCATATATCATATATCATATCATATCATATCATATCATATCATATCATATCATATCATATCATATCATATCATATCATATCATATATATATATATATATATATATATATATATATATAATTATATGGACAATGACTTGCATGAAAACATAAATGGTTAGGTTGGTGGGTTTCGAGTTAGAGAACAGCACATGATAAAAATAACATAAACCCGTTTATTACTATGTACAGATTATGTAACAGGATCTTTAAGTAAACAGGACCCCCCCCCATTCATAAGCATTTGTGTTTAAACCTTGGAACTGGCTACAAGATCAGACAGCTTTCAAATAGCTGTCTTGTCACAGACTCAGTGGTGTTAGTGTAGTAGCAATGAGATTAAAACAACGGATGACATGGCTTTGTCACAACTGACAACAGTATTGTCATTATGACAATGGGATCAATTGACCAAAGGCTGTGCTCACTGATGTCACTTAAGATAATGACTCTATCAGGCCAGACCTTCCCTTTCTCACCCAGCACAGATGGCCAGGCTGGGGAGACAATGGCCTCTAGGGAAAGTCACAGATGGGAAGGAGATGTAGGGAGGGAGAAGGGGAGGGACACCCTGCTTTGTTCCCTGCACATGGGTTGGGGTGGAGACGGTTGCTAGGGGCAACCAAAGTAGGAGGTCTCTTCACTAAGATAAACGAGCTGATGAAATAAATCAATCATCAAAGAGAATCCTTGTCAAATTTAATTTAATTTAAAGAGCTTTTTCAAAATGCAAAAACGGGGGACAATATTTCTGTGACACGCTGATGAGTGTCCCAGTAGCTCCTCCTGGTGTCAACAGTTTGTATTATATAAGATCTCATTAAGGAATGTAAAAAAATCTGGTTCAAGGATTGTGTTAACTTTTTCAAAGCTTTAATAACTTACAAATATGGTGTCAATATTTGTCATCAAAAGCAATGAAACTGAACCTTAAAATATGTTGCTAATATTTTTCATAAAAATTTTCAGTTGATATGAAGAATTCGAACCTAGTTGGAACTCACAATAAAATTATAATATTGACACACAAAACATACACAAAATAAACCTGAACTGAAAATGCCAGCATTTAACAGCATTACATAATTGTCAACATTTCCAAAAATTAATTTTGGCTATCCTTTTCTGTAAAATGTATGAAAGACATAATAATTATGTGTTATCTAAAACAATTTTGATGTTTGTTTTAATTGTATATTTACATTTATACAGACTTCATCACTGAAATGACTCATATCATTGATATGAGTGTCTGGCATTAGATTCTTTCTCAGCAGTGCAAGAGTAGTTCAAAGGGTAAAAGAGACCAGGGTTGTGTCACAGGTCAGAGGTCAGAGGTGACGAGGGCATGACCTCACATTGTGTCAAAGTCA
The DNA here is from genome assembly GCA_964017155.1 of Oasisia sp. SBJ-2009. Taxonomy (NCBI): domain Eukaryota; kingdom Metazoa; phylum Annelida; class Polychaeta; order Sabellida; family Siboglinidae; genus Oasisia; species Oasisia sp. SBJ-2009. The sequence continues at coordinate 25,725,910 of OZ024864.1, read as the reverse complement.
GATATACAACCTCGCCTGTTGATGTCTTTTACTTGTCAACAGTGTAGCTGTTGACAAATGTAAGACATATTCTCTACTGTGTTTCCTTTGTTTACAGTAATCAGGAACACTGGATATCACAGTCAGCACCCGTCAGCGGATGTTAGCAAATGTCAGCAGGACCACTGACATTGATTACAAGTCATAGTGATAAACTATGACTCCTACACATCACTGAACAGCAAGCCGTGTTGGAAAGCAACGTCATCTAATGTCAAGTTGTGTCAAGTAACCAGTGTCAAATCGTGTCAAATCGTGTCACCAGAATGCGAGACATGTCGGTGCAAGAAGACCGGAGACGAGAGGAGCGCATGAGCAGCTCTGACATCCTCTTTCCCGAGGAGCCACCTTGGGGAATGTTTGAGGGTGACAACCCCTACCCCCAAGCCCCCGTGTTTGAGGGTGACAACCCCTACCCCCCAGCCCCCTACTGCTCCCTCTACCCAAGCGACATGGGCTTCGTGGTGGATCCGCAGTACGACTACTTGAGACAGAATGGTCACATCATGAACCAGATTGACGACATAGACAAAAAGGGTGACATTAAGGACACCCTGTATGCGGGTGACATGAAGGACACCCTCTATCCAGGTGACATCACGGAGTCCCTGTACGCGGTCCCCCTGACCGCCAACTGCCCGGCGAGACTCCGCCGCGCTTGCATGGACACCTTCCTTGATCCCCATTGGAGGAAACACTTCGCCGAGCGACGCAAGACCTGGTCACCTCCGACCTTTGAAAGGGTCATGGCCAGTACCGGTGACTTCCTGACTATGCGTAGTTGCTATAGCAACGACCAGTTGGCGTCAGACGGCCCCAGCAGCGATGATCCGGAGACGAAGGCTCCCCCCAAACTGGCTCCAGTCAGTGGGATACTCAGTAATGTGAGTATAGACATTATTTCTTGATAATCGTTATTGTTAAAATCTCCAAAAATGTATAACTTAGGTGTAAGTTAACTTAAGTAAGTCAATATTGCCATGGGGGTGGTTTAATGGTTTCCACTTATTTACATGTCAAATACTAAATACATTTTCTGAGAATAACCTACAACTGTCATGAGAAAGTTGGTAAAACTCTGAATTTTTTCAGACTTTGTTATCGTTTATGTGTTTACATTAAAAATTGCATTTTCTCATTAGAAGACAGTATTTTGAAAGTTTATTTCCATCTAAACGATTTTAAACTTGGGTACCAAATGCATCAGACCTATGACTATCACCATGAGAAAGTTAGTAAACTCTAAATATGTCAGAGTTTGGTATCATTTATGTGTTTCAAGTAAAAATTGCATTCTGTTGTTAGAACTTAGAAGACAATGTTTCTTAAGTTTATTTCCTGAGATCGTAATATTTTTTTGTGCGTTCCATAATGATAAATTGAAAAACTAAAAAAATGTCACAAATTCCTGACTTGGCAAATAAAGGTGATGACATCAGCTGTTGTCCGTGACAATGTGTTGAGTCACTGTCACCACCTGGCCTAGGACAGTGTCCTCGGCCTGGAGTGGCAGTCAGAGGTGACAAGTGTCACACCTGTCTTTTATTAGCCACATCCTGCTGACAGTTGACACATTGGACACTGTTTCTAAGGGTGTCTCTGGGGATGTTGTGTTTGTCAAAGTAACTGCTACAGGAAGCTGAGTGGATGATGTATTGATGTGATGTCAGCAGTTTACTTATTGTTGAGGTGGCTTTAATAAGGTCAAGATCATGAGTGCATAAGTGGCCCACTGAGGGTGTCAGGAGTCACTTGTAGTCCAGGGGACATTTTTTGTCGAGGGGGCGTTGGGAATGCAAGGTGCACTGCGGTTCTAGGGGCACTGCGAGTCTGCGAATTGGGTGTGTACAGGGGGAATCTAGGGGTGTTTTTGAGTTAGGGGGATTTATAGTTGAGTGGCATTGGAAGTGCAGAGGCATTGAGAGTCCAGGGGTATTTGGGAAAAGTGACATGGGGACTGTAATGAGTATATGGAATGAATTTGGAGCCCAAATAGTATTATATAGTCTACCATTGCCCTGCGACACATGTGCCAGATATTTTTGAATATTATATGCATGATATCCAGTCTGCAGTATTTTTGGACATACTATAAAGCTTTCACTGCAGTTATAGAAAGTACCTTTTTCAATTTAATATCTTCATCATTTAGGCTCTGTTCAAAGTGTTGTTTTCGTTATTTTTTTACTATCTCGGTTCTGAATGTTCGTTTGATGGATCTTTCTGTAATCTTCCCAACTTATCTCTGGCTGTCTGACCCGAGCTTCCCGTTATGTTATCCCTATGTTGTATTGTCACACATTCCCAGACTTCCTGTGTTCCCAGTAGCCGAGGGACAGATTCCGAGACTTTGGGAGCAGATTACAGTCTCATGTTTAAGATAATGTCTCATCTTTGTGTTCCGACAGTGACCTGTTGTGACCTTATAGGTCACAGGTCAAAGCAAACATTTAAGGTGACCTCATACGTAGATAATTGATAAGAAATTTATTACTTATGACTTATCAGTGGATCTCATTGTCAGTTGGCTGTGTCTGCCAGGAGGTAGAGGTAGGCTGGCAGTCTGGGTAGACAGTGGTCTTAGATCACACCAAAGACAGTGTAACAGGTCACATTACATTCATGAGGCAGTCATGTGACTGGAGACTTGTGTAGTAGAGGGAATAGAGAGAATGGAGGGCAGGCTGCTAGTGTCCACTCACTGATGTTGACCACAGGAGAGATGGACGGGAAAGGTAAGACTTAAGACGTGACAATGACAGACTTGGTGACACCATCAGTAGATGTTCCCGCTCAAAATAAGTGTTCACGTGATTATATAACATATTTGGTGGCGTCAATCTAGCAACACCAGCTTCAAGAGTAATAACACATTAACAGTCTGGAAATTATTGTCATAATTTTTACATGTGTTCATTCATTTCTTATTTAAAATGTGTTTATTTCAAGTATTTTTTTGAAAATCTGATATTTAGAGAGTTGGCTGCTAGGACACATCCAGTTTATTTTAGAGTTTCTTAAACACATTCTGTTGTTTGTATCAAATACAGTAGTGTATGAAGTCTTTAGCAAAATGAACAGTTTAGTTTGACGTAGGTAACAAATGTAGGAAACACCTGTGAAGTGGTTGGCTGAGAGATGGAGGCAGTAGGAGGCAGGGACTAATGAACTCTGGACCAAGGCCAACACACTCCACATCAACAGGTTACAACAACACATAGCTACAGCTGGCTCACACACACTGACACATACGCACGCACGCATGCACGCACGCACGCACACCATTGCTACAACTGACTCGCACATAAACCCCCATATACAGACATACACACACAGTCCGACATGCACACGCGCACGCGCACAGACAGACGCACGCACCACACACACACACTCACACGCACGCACGCACACACACACACTCACACACACAAACACAGACACACACACGCACGCACGCACGCACGCACGCACACACATCTTGCATTTGACATCTTCATCTACTCCTTCTTTCTCTTTGGTAGTTCCAAGTCCAATTCCATTCCACTGATCAAGTCACCTTGCTAATCAGGTCACTTTGCCCAGTCCTAAGGGTGACCTGAATAGGGAGGTTTCTCTGTGTACTGCATCAACAAGTCCACGACCAACCAGTGTAGCTGTTTGTTGTTGCCACGGCGACAGTGATAATGTTGGTAGAGGAAGGAGCAAAGTCTGTAGCTGAGCCTAACCACAGCTAAACCTTGACCACAACTTGAACACTCCCCCACAGTTGTTCTATGGTAGTGTTTTACACAGCTGTGTTGGCTGCTGCAGCTGTCAGGACCTTGAAGCAGTAATTATCTACAACAACAGCCCTCGTTTAAGGAAGTATCCACCACTGATGTCTCTGTCAAGGGCTGCTGCTGTCACAGTCATGATCTTGTAAGTTATTCAGTGTGCTCGCTCGGAAGATAACAAACTTTTCAAACTCTAATATTACGACCACCCAGTCCACTAGTATAACGAACACCACTGGAAGAGTAATGAACTCCACTGATATAACGACCACAGCCAGTAGTTAGAATATGAGGTTGTCAATCAACAGTGAAAGAGGTTTAGGGCAGGTACTTCAGTTCAGATGACTGCATATAGTCCATAGGTCATTCCCCAGATGGCAGCACCATTCCACCCTGCTCTAGCAGAGACTGAAAGAACCAGTCTGATTGAAAGGGTCACCAGTGGCTAGTCACTGAATCATAGCTTTATCTAGAGACCCGTCCACCCGTCATTTGGACGGATAAAAACGAATATGGACGGGTAGAAATAATATGGAGGACGGGTTGTGGACGGGCAGAAAATGAAGGAGCAAAAAAAAAAAGGTCTTCCAAAACCATTGATATTATTAGTTATGCCTTGTAAGTGAATGTAAATGGTGTCAAATGTGTGTTTGTAGCCCATTTCAGGTCATCAGTCACAATTTGAAAGTTTGCAAACTAGCTTAACAGTTAACATCAACGTGTCCACCAAAACATGTGACTGGCAATAATTTGATCCTGCATAAAGCCCTGCACTGAATCAACCAGTGCTGGGTAACACAGTAAGTGGCTGCTCACTGACAGTGACATAGTTCAGAGATGGCAACAAGTGGTCAAAATATAGCTGGATGCACTGGTCACATTACAAGTGGTAACAGGTGGTCATGATAGACAGGTGGTCATGATAGACAGGTGGTCACGATAGACAGGTGGTGATAGCGGAAGGTAGTCAGTCAGCAACGGTGTGAAACCAAAATAGTACACTAATAATTCTTAGTTTACTACACTTCCAGTTAAGTAGTACCTACACATTTACCTATCTTAGTGTACTAGACTTCTACAGTTCCACTGTAGGTTTATCTAGATTACCTGTCATTTGGACAGGTAAAGTTAATTTTGGACAGGTAAAGTTAAGTTTGGACAAGTAAAATAAATGTTGGACAGGTGAAGTTAAATTTTGACAGATAAAGTTAAGTTTGGACAAGTAAAGTTAAGTTTGGACAGGTAAAGTTAAGTTTGGACAAGTAAAATAAATGTTAGACAGGTGAAGTTAAATTTGGACAGATAAAGTTAAGTTTGGACAAGTAAAGTTAAGTTTGGACAGGTCAAGTTAAGTTTGGACAAGTAAAATAAATGTTGGACAGGTGAAGTTAAATTTGGACAGATAAAGTTAAGTTGACAAGTAAAGTTAAGTTTGGACAGGTAAAGTTAAGTTTGGACAAGTAAAATAAATGTTGGACAGGTGAAGTTAAATTTGGACAGGTAAAGTTTATTTTGGACAGGTAAAAATGACAGTAGATGGGTAATGAATGGGTAGAAATTTGAGTTGCAAAAAAGCATGTTTCATATATTGTTGATTATGCTTTGAAAATAAGGTGTCCCACTTGTGTGTGTCTGGATTATTGGTCACTAGTACATTTTTGGACTGGCAATTTTTTTATCGTGTATAAATGCCCGAGTTCTGCATAGTTTACATTATTACTAGGTGAGTCACAGTGGTCAAACAGGTCAAATACTGGACTGGCATTCAGAGGAATTAGGGTTCGAAGCCTGGTCTGTTGTGATGAAACATGGGCAGTTTTTCCACCCTACAATGCCTCTTTTGGAAGAGACATTATATGCCATTTTTCCATCTATCTGAGGGGAAATAAGTTCCACATAGGATAATTGAAAAAAATTGTTGTGGAAATACTGAGTTGAGATCTGATTTTCTAACCTCAAAATGTCAGGATAATCAACTAAGGTGTGGTTATTGACATGAAAAATCTAGAACTAGTCCTAGTGATTATACATATTATAATAAATTATATGTAACACTGACAGGTTACACTGTTGACTTGGATTGTTTAAAATGCTGGAACTTTGTTAATCCAACTGTCTAAGATCATGAGATCTTTGCATCTGGACATAATTTCATGCAGACACAATTTTCAAATGTGAGTAACATACCCCGTTTATGAGTTTGAATCGTTTATAAAAAACCTAGACATATCCACTGGAGTGCAGGGTGTGCAGAATAACAAAGTGGTGCAGAATTCTGTGTGAATAGTGCTGATGTAACCTGACGCCTGCTCTTGGATTCTGCTCACGTCTGCGGTTGACTTGATATGTAAAACAGTTTGTTAAGACCCGTTTCTTCGGTGTAATGTGCCACCTAATAACCCCGCCCCTCTGGGGTGACGAGGTTGAACCAGACAGTAATTCATGGCTGGCATTGTGTGGTCTTTGAGAGGGGAATAATGTGGACACGTCGTGTGCTGGATGTCAGATTCAAACTTCACTTTCGCTGACTTGTACTGCTGAAATAAAACATTTAAAAAGTGGCGCCAAGTGTGACACAGTGGGGTGTTGCTAGGTGGAGGTCAACAATGAAACTGTTGTGTAAAATGGTTTAGAGAGAGGGCTGGAAGTGATTTGTGTCAATTGTGGATGAGTGACACGTTAACAGTGTATAATCTAAATGTTCACCAGTTTTGTTTTTGTGTTTCCAATCTCTAGATATATTGGTTCCGTCAAATTTTTCATGTCTAGATATTTCTCCTGTCAAACATTTTTCCTTTCTAGAAATGTCTCCTGTCAAGATATTTCTCTTGTATGGAAACTTCTGTGAAGATATTTCTCCTGTCTGGAAACTTCTCCTGTGAAGATATTTCTCCTGTCTAAAAACCTGTTGTCACCTAGATGGTCATCAGAGTTTATTTGTGTGTATAAATATTTCCCAGTGCGTAGATATATTGGTCCTATCATATTTCTTATGTATGGATATTTCTGCTGTCAAGAAATTTTTCCTTTCTAATAACTTCTACTATGAAGATATTTCCCCTGTCTAGAAACTTCTGTCTAGACATTTCTTCTGTGAAGATATTTCTTCTGTCTAGAAATTTATCCTGCTAAGATGTTTCTCCCGACTAGAAACTTCTGTAAATATATTTCTCCTGTCTAAAAACTTCTCCTGTCAAGATAATTCTCCTGTCTAGATAGAAACTTCTCCAACCTGGACACATCTACATAATCATTCCTTCATATTCACCTGTTTAGATATTCATCTGCCCACATAATCACCTGTTCAGGTGTTCACCTGTCTAGATATTCACCTGTCTAGATATTCATCTCAGGTTACACAGAAGTATGTCCGAGTAGAATAATCAGCCATGTCCTGTCCTGGGACATGACTTGGACTTGGCACGCACTGTTGTGGTGGAATGCTCAATGACCAATGATACCTTCTGTGGGTAGCATGGCAGGGAGATGGCTCTCATCTATTTGCATGTACCCGTAGGTGTGAGTGAGTCACAGGGCCTAGGGCAGGGCATCACCTGGGCCGTGGGTTGACCTGTTGGCTCTAGTCTGGCCGTTGGTGGAGCACCTGTACATATAGTTAGTTACCTGGCTGGGTCAAAGTAGAAATAGAAGTAGAAGTAGAAGTAGAAGTAGAAGTAGAAGTAGAAGTAGAAGTAGAAGTAGAAGTAGAAGTAGAAGTAGAAGTAGAAGTAGAAGTAGAAGTAGAAGTAGAAGTAGAAGTAGAAGTAGAAGTAGAAGTAGAAGTAGAAGTAGAAGTAGAAGTAGAAGTAGAAGTAGAAGTAGAAGTAGAAGTAGAAGTAGAAGTAGAAGTACAAGTACAAGTACAAGTACAAGTACAAGTACAAGTACAAGTACAAGTACAAGTACAAGTA
>OZ024864.1:25668187-25713187 GCA_964017155.1 Oasisia sp. SBJ-2009 | reverse complement strand
TTAAAAAGAGTTACATGACAGGGAGCGAGTTATACTGACACGTAAACAATATTAAGGTGTAAAATTATCAGTTTTAAAATATGACTACTCACTGACAAATGACTATGAATCATAAAATTATACAGTGCGTTCATGTATATATATATATATATATATATATATATATATATATATATATATATATATATATATATGTATATAATATTTATACATGTAGCAGATTGAACCTTAACTAATATGTGTAATTCAGGCAGTTGCACTTACTTACAGTACCTGAGGCATTTCTTATCCTAATCTAGGTCAACTGAGGTTGTTATCTAGATAACACAATCCTCAGACCGTTTGATGTGTGTGTGCGACACAATCCAGTCTCCAGGCTGTACATGTGTAGCTATCTGCCTTCAATCACTCCTGTAACAGTTACAGGTTTATCTGATGTTGACGGCTGCTGCACCTTTGAAAGACAACAAAGCACGTGCTGCCATTGTACCCATTGTACTAGTGCGGACTCAATACACGTGTCTGTGTGCTTACGTATATAGTAAATTCGCGACTGTGGATGTAAGGTATAAGAAGAATGAGATCATAAGCCAGGTTCTGTAGGTTTACTAAGTATACATGTGCTTATGGCAGAAAGCAGGTTCTGTAGATGTACCAAGTAATTATAAGTGAACCATAGACATAAACCAGGTTCTGTATATGTACCGAGTAAGTATAAATGTACCATAGACATAAACCAGGTTCTGGAAATGAACCAAACATAAGTGTACCGTGGACATAGGGCTGAAACTGTACATGTGTACCATGTATAAGTGTATCATAGATATATGGCAGGTAATGTAGGTGTACCAAGTCTAAGTGTACCATATACACATAACATATTAGACATCAGGCAGATACTGTGGATATGCCAAGTCTAAGTATACCATAGCTATAAGACGGATGCTGTAAATATACCAAGTGTATCATAGTGTACAGGAAGACTGTTATAATTAGACATGAGATGATAAGTGTCATCAGCTGATGTACTGGATCTATTGATGACACAATACAGTCTATTGATGACACAATACAGTGGTTAATGTCATCACAGTGGATAACAAGATGTTGGTAACAAGAAATAGCAATGTCAAGGCTGTCATCGATTGATTACACGGAATAGTAGTGATTTATTTCACTGGCTGCTGTACTGAACCTGTTGGTGACACTAGACAGTGACACTTGACATGGACACACAGGATGTGTCAATTAGTGACACAACTGGATCATGTAGTTCTAGATGTGTAATGCATAGGCAATGTTTGTTTTAAAAATAAATAATCATCACAAAATGTTTGTCTGTCCACAGAACACCCACGTCATCAAGCCGATTGCGTTCCGTCCGACGTTGACACACCAAAGTCAGCACATGACGCGACGCCACGTCAATGAGCACATGACGCAACGACACGTCAATGAGCACATGACACAACGACACGTCAATGAGCACATAGCACATCGACATGGCAATGAGCACATGATGCAACAACATGAAAATGAGCACATGACGCAACAACATATGAATGGACAAATGACACAACAACATATGAACGGACACATGACACAACAGCGCAGAATGATGCAGTGTCAAAGTACACTACAGTACTCGCCAGTGTCGTTCTGTCAACGGTCACCATGTCTGTCGCAGGCGTCACCTGATTTGTCAAGCACTTCACGTCGTCTGTCACACAATTCGTCACAACCGTCACCACAGCTGTCACAACCGTCACCACACCTGCTACAGCCATCACCTCATCTGTCACGACCGTCACCTCAACTGTCACAACTGTCAGAACTGTCACCACACTTAGTGACACATCAGACACACCCACAGCCATCGCCACGTCTGTCACACGTGTCACCGAACTCAGTGGCGGACCGCATTGCGTACTACTCAGCGTCACCGCGTCAGCAAACGGTGACGCGGTCAGCAAACCACAGTCAGGATGACGGCTACATGTCACAGGAGTACCACAACGATAGCCACAACCGCAGCGGCTCAAACCACAACGACTCGAACCACAGCGACTTGAACGTGTCGCCCGGCTCAATGCAGCGTCGTTGCCGTGTCAACTGTCGGTCTGACTCACTGACATCGTCAAACCTGAGTGGTGTGTCATTGTCGCCAAGTGACAGTGGCGTGGGTGAGCTGGAGGCATTGCTCCGCGTCAAGGACGGCGTCATCGAGCAGCTACGTGAAACGATGGCGAGGAACGAGACAGCGATCATCGAGACGTACACGCAGAAACAACAGAACTGGACAATGCACCTGCAGCAAGTTCACGCGGAGTGGCAGCGCCGACTCCGGGCGGAGCAGCGCCGCTCTTACGAGACGGAGCAGGAGCTGCTCCAGCAGCTGTTTCAGTTGCGTCAGGACAGCGACGCCGCGCTTCACCGTCGAGTGTCACCGGAGAGAAACGACGCGTCAGATCGTGTCACACGACAGTTACAAGTCGTCACGGAGATGTACGAGAAGACGAAACAAGAACTGGAGTCGACGCGGAGACAGTTGAACCGAGTGAGGTTGGACGCGGGAGGTGGCGGTGGGGGGGAGATGGTTAAACGCGGACTGAACGATGGTGGGGAGATGGTTAAACGCGGGGTGTTATCGGCGGCCGAGGCGGAGATCGCGAGACTGAAGAAGGTCCTCACGAGTGAGCGTGAGCAGTGGCTGGATGAGAAGGACAAGGTCGTGAGGTACCAGAAACATCTGCAGCTCAACTACGTGCAGATGTACCGCAAGAACCAGTCGCTGGAGTCGGAGGTGGAGCAACTGACGCTGGAGCTGGAGAACAGGCACATTGTCGACGCCACCGCCATTGCCGCGTCGGTCGACAACGACAAACTCATGGTCACCAATCTCGCGGCGCCGATGGATGAGTCGTCTTGTTGATGTCACCAACCTGACTCAGTGGACTAGTCTTGGTGACAATGTCGCGCTTACATTTTTCCGGTCGTTAAAAACGTTCCGATTGACGTTCCTGCGCATGCACAATATGTAAAATCATCTATGTCCAGCGAAACAACACAGCATTTTCTGTATAAATGCCACGGGCTGTTCATTAACTCTCCCGTGATGATTACTGTGAAGAGTTTCTTAAAATGTCATTCAATGTAATAAAATATTACGTTTTTTTTTAAATCACTGTCATGTATTATGGCGCACTACAGTCACGTGATTTACGCTTGCTATCAAAATATGCCTCAAAACTTGTCTGCCTAGTGTTAATTTGTGACAAATAACTCTGCTGAGAGGTTATATACATCCTAACGAACAACCAGTAGCATTTATACCATAATTGCTTCGTCTTTTCGCTGCGCATTGATTATTTTACATACATTGCACATGCGCAGAGACGTCAATTGGCGTTTATAACGCTGGGAAAATGTAAGCGCTACAACGTGACAAGTCTGTTGTTCTGTGGTGAAATGACAACCGTGCTTGTGTATGACATCATGTTGTGTGATTATTACATTTCTGTGCAGCTACGGTTGACACAGCCAGAGTTACTGAAAGAGTCATCTGCAAAATATAGACAAACTGGAGAGACTATGATGTTGTTAATGAGTTGCAACGTTTCGTGGTTCCCTCGTGAATAGAATTGTGTGGATGGCCACACATTGTTGTCTGGAAGAGTATTTGTTCTGTTTTGTTACCGAGAGAGTGTTTTCGTGAACAAGTCGCAGCATGTTTCGGGACTTTCAAAGCCACATGTACATTGTATATTTCGAAGTGGTTTTTATGTGTGGGTGTACGACCAGTACACAGTCACCAGTGCTATAACTGGCTCTCATCTTCTCGCGCTAGTCGGACAGAAGACAATGATGCAATACGCCGGTTGATGTGGCCATATTTCTTCACTCTGAAGTGTTTATATCATTTAAACTTATACATTTCATCGTGGGAAAGTCACTTTAATTTACCAAGAGCTGTGTAAAATATTAATGGCATGCATGTTAGCGATGATGATGTTGGTGACATTCTTACAGGTTGACGTCATCACCGACTGATATCACTGATAACCAGCGCCACATTATCAGTCTGCCTCAGGGCAGTCATGTAAGTGTGCATGTCATTTACATGGCTTAGCTTTCTCGCAAGCCGCCCTCGTTACCACTGTAACCGATTCGTTTCCTCAACCAAATTGGTTTTGTTATTTGAGAAGCCGTAAGGGGCGGTCGCATAAGTCACAAAGGCAGAAAAAGCATGCTGTGTAAGATGTGGGCCAGTGACATTTTGATTGTCATCATGTGTCAACGGGCCAGTGACAGTTTGATTGTCACCATGTGTCACGGGCCAGTGACAGTTTGATTGTCACCATGTGTCACGGGCCAGTGACAGTTTGATTGTCACCATGTGTCACGGGCCAGTGACAGTTTGAGTGTCACCTGAAATTAATACTAGTGAGAGTAAGTTTATCAAGTATTAATGCATGACAAAGCCACTGTGGATATCATTACTGCACAGTAAGGTGGGGATATGTTATCAGCCATGTCGGATCGATTGAATCTGATGAGTACCGGTTTTGATTTTGGGAATCACTGGATAAAAAACTGAGGCCAAAGGTGGCCCAAAATTATGCCAAAAAACTACACCTTTTTGATACATTGTGGACTTGTGATGTCACCCCAATGCCACAGTTGCTGAAAACATGCACACCTGGAAATGTCCATTGTCAAATGGAAGATTTTGGGCTAATGACAAGTGCCTTAACACTGTGTGGATCACAGCGTGGTTGTGTTTTGTTCGCCAGCCGCTAAACTGCTAAACTTCACACTCATTATGAAATGCTATTCATGTGTATTGGTTTACAGCAGACACACTGTGGTATTTACCCCACACAGGTGTGTATTTGAGGGTAGAGGAGATGTCACGCACTGCGGGAAACCACACACAATGATCTGGTGTTGGATAATGCGGTCCCTTTACAAAATGTTTTGAGTCGGGTCAACAGGAAATGAAGTCGCTGTTGTCACAATCATCTCACAATGGCCGGACTGAGAGAGCAGGGTGCTGCCCTGGACGGGATAAGTGGGTGCCTAAATATCACCCTATACAACCCGTTAACAAGGTGACAGACAGGTGATTGATTGACAGATGGACAGAGGGTGTTCACAATGTCATACACTCACTTCACCCCAGTTGTTAGTGCCTTTTTTGGTGAAACTATTCCAGTTTTCCATCTGGTTTTATTTGGACCAAGACTGTGGTTATCCTTAGTGTCATGACATAACAATTTGTCGTGGATGGACAGTGAGTGATGTGAAGAGGGTAGTTTAGATCTGGCAGAACAGTTGGCCACATTGAGCCTCTTGTATATAATGTCTTATACATGGCGGGAAACATTTAATTTAGGACTCTGGTACATTGTCATCACCAGCAAATGTGTCCTTCATTCGTGCCATTATTTCTAATACGTGTTTAGCAAGTTGAGATTATTTATGTGTATAAAATGTTGCAGAGATGTTAGATGTTTTCACGCATTTGTAGAATGCTCCCAAGTGCCCTGATGAATGTGCAGAGTTTGTAATAAACATGTGTAAACAAATAAAATGTTTAACTCTTCTTCTTATGATTGTAGTTCATCTCTCTACGTTAGCCACACACAGGAGTATTGTCGCCTTTGCTTGTCAGAGATGCTCATCTCAACGGTTTGAACATCCACTACAGCTTACTTATTTCCCCACTCATGGAATACGTTAGTTCCCTTGGTATAGAGTTACAGTCTGTCTAGACAGGTAACATGAGGTGAATTAAATTGAGTATGTTTCGTAACAGTAGTCATCATCAGGATTCAAACCCTGGTTCCTTTGAGTGACTTTCCAACACGCAAACACTGTTCCCATCCATTCTTTCGACAATTTACTTCTGTTGCAAAGTTTTGTGTTGATAACTAATGTATAGCTCAATAACTTATGATGTGTATAGTCAGTTGTCCACATACGATCTTTAGTCAGCTACTTGAAGTTGTGGGTGAGTTTAATTTAACATTTTAACTGGTTTTAAATAATTATACACATGCATATACACAAAAACATGTACACACACAAACAAAAGTTCACAGGCACACACATACATACAAAACAAGGACAATAATTATTTCATTATAACATAAATTATGTCACTTTAGTGTTTGATATATGTTATTCAATAAATGCAGTTACACTTTTCCAGCATTATCATTCACCACAATATATAATATTAAAATATTTTTTTTTGCACTCCTTCATCTTGACATCGAAAATCATTTAAAAACATCTCGTATTGGGAAAATTTATATAAAATTATAGTGAAAGTGAATGGGACATGTTGGCTGTCTTGGTTCATTGGAAGTTTGTACTTACAAGATATCTTGAATGATCCCAGAATGCAACTTTAACTACTGTAGTCTGTACTTACTCCAACAACTCTTGGTGTATGCTCTCAGATAGTGATATTTGTCTTACTAATGAGAAGAAGCCTCTTACACAAGGAGTTAGCTGATAATTCAAGACACTTTTGTGTCCATTTAAAACACCGCAATAAAAACTGAAAATATATTTGCCGACACAAATGCTAGTACTGGTTTACAAGACATACCATTAGAACAAAGTAAAGTGACTAAAAGCATAGTCTTCACTACAAATTTGTAAAAACAATACACTCATCACACAATACTTCACACACACTATGGTGTATGCTGTGTGGAATTATGTTTTGCGATGGACTGTGACAGAGAAGGGAACAAAGAATTCAGACAATACTGTACGAGAATACTGCTGCAATAATTGTACTGGTTTGTTAAAACATGCAGCATGTGGCTCCACATAGTGAATGAAATGTGAAGTTGATTTACCGTAAATTTGAGAAGTCCGCCAGTGGGCGCCACTGGAGACTGACTTTTCTTCTGGTCTTACGCGCTATGCCCCGTATTTTTATAAATTTCTAGCACCCCTTACACAAACTGAACAAAAGCTGTTAGTCTTACTGACGATGTTTAATATATACCCCCTAATGATGATGTTGTATCATTTTCTTCATACTTACTATATGGGTGTGCATGACCACGTGTGAGATTATAATTTTATAGGTCCTTTACCTTTGTAAAGGTCAGGTCCTTCAATTTTCTAAAGTCGGTTAGGTCCCTCAACTTTGTTAAATTAACAGCAATCCTTCGTAAAGTTGGTTGGTGGGTACTTCAAACTTTGTAAAGTTGGTTAAATAGTATTTTCAACTTTGTAAAGTTGGCGGCCAGAAGGACCTTTTACTTTGTAAAGATGGCAGTCAACCTTTCTAATGTTGGCTTGTAAGACCTTAAACTTTGTAAAGTTGGTTTGCATGATCTTAAACTTTGTAAAGTTGGTTTGCATGATCTTAAACTTTGTAAAGTTGGTTTGTATGATCTTAAACTATGTAAAATTGGTCAGTATGTTTGTAAAGTTGATGGTCCTTAGGTCATGTGTTACTAAATGAAGCTTCAACACCGATATTTCACAGTACTTGTTTATATAGCCACACAGCTTACAGAGCACAATAAAATAGCAGACACCAACTCAGACAACATAATTACTTGTAACAAACGGATACACATGACAATAATAATGGTTCTAAGAGACGTCTTTCTTGCGGTACTTGTCAGTGAGAGACCGGGCCACATACTTCCAGTACTCCTTGCGGATTGTGTCAAGGTCCTTGGCCAGTGAGTCACACAACTGTAACAGAATCAATAACCATTGTAGGAGAGACAATAACTGTAAGATAGCAGGGCTTTATGCAGGATAAAATTATTGCCAGTCACACATGTTTTGGTGGACACATGGATGTTAACTGTTACGCTAGTTTACAAACTTTCAAATGGTCCTGATGACCTAAAATGGGCACATATGACACCATTTACACTCACTTTCAAGGCATAACTAACAATATATATGTTTTTGGAAGACCTTTTTTGCTACTTCACTTATTTTTTACCCGTCCACCACCATTTCTACCCGTCCATATTCGTCTTACCCATCTAAATGACGGGTGGGCGGGTCTCTACATAAAGCTATGTAAGATAGTCAACAAATGTAAGACACAGTCAATAACAACTGCAAGACAGAAAAACCTTTATAGAGTCAAAAATATGTATAAGCGGTTTTCTTAGAAAGAGGGAGAGACAGGGATGGAGAGAGAGAGAGAGATGGAGAGAGAGAGAGAGATGGAGAGAGAGAGAGAGATGGAGAGGGAGAGAGATGGAGAGAGAGAGAGAGAGATGGAGAGAGAGAGAGAGATGGAGAGAGAGAGAGAGAGATGGAGAGAGCGAGAGAGATGGAGAGAGAGATGGAGAGAGAGAGAGAGATGGAGAGAGAGAGAGATAGAGAGAGAGACAGGGATGGAGAGAGAGAGAGAGATGGAGAGAGAGAGAGATGGAGAGAGCGAGAGAGATGGAGAGAGAGAGATGGAGAGAGAGAGAGATGGAGAGAGCGAGAGAGATGGAGAGAGAGAGATGGAGAGAGCGAGAGAGATGGAGAGAGAGAGAGAGATGGAGAGAGCGAGAGAGATGGAGAGAGCGAGAGAGATGGAGAGAGAGAGAGAGATGGAGAGAGCGAGAGAGATGGAGAGAGCGAGAGAGATGGAGAGAGCGAGAGAGATGGAGAGAGAGATGGAGAGAGCGAGAGAGATGGAGAGAGAGAGATGGAGAGAGCGAGAGAGATGGAGAGAGCGAGAGAGATGAAGAGAGAGAGAGAGATGGAGAGAGCGAGAGAGATGGAGAGAGCGAGAGAGATGGAGACAGAGAGAGAGATGGAGAGAGCGAGAGAGATGGAGAGAGAGAGAGATGGAGAGAGCGAGAGAGATGGAGAGAGAGAGAGATGGAGAGAGCGAGAGAGATGGAGAGAGAGAGATGGAGAGAGAGAGAGATGGAGAGAGAGAGAGATGGAGAGAGAGAGATGGAGAGAGCGAGAGAGATGGAGAGAGCGAGAGAGATGGAGAGAGCGAGAGAGATGGAGAGAGAGAGAGATGGAGAGAGAGAGAGAGATGGAGAGAGAGAGAGAGATGGAGAGAGTGAGAGAGATGGAGAGAGCGAGAGAGATGGAACGAGGATGAGAGAACGTTGATAACATCCTGGACAAATTTTGACATATACATATGATTGGGCTGAGTTTAAGGCATGTATATATGTCTATAACTGAGTTTGTGACAACATTTACTCATATCTAAAGTTAAGTTTAAGACATGTATATATGTAGAGATGATTTGAAGACATGCTCATATGTGTGCACTAGTGCCAAGCTTAATACATTTACAACTATGTTCTTACACCTAGGGGCGAGTGTAAAACATTTACAACGTCATATTAATGTCCAGAGCTGAGCTTAATACATTTACAATGTTGTACTTATGCTTAGAGCCCAGGTTAAGACATTTGCAACATATTACTTACGTCTCGGGCTGAGCTTAAAACATTTACAAATTTTGTCCTTACATCTTGGGCCAAGTATAAGAATTTACAATGTCATATTTATGTATAGAGCTGACATTTGCAACATTATTGTAGTATGATTAACTTACTTTGGAGCTTTATGTCGACGCGAGTACGACGTTTCGGTCCGTCAGCTACGGACCTTGTTCATGTACTGGTGTCACGTGTGTTGCCTCAGATTTCGGCGGGATAATTTGGTTGTAGATGGCAGGCAGATGGTATCCCCGATCTCTGTTCATGGTAGGGGCTCTCTGTCTGATGTATATGGCCTCCTTCACTTTTTTCTTGTGCCAGTTGGATTCACGGGTCAGTATTTTTGTGTTCTTCAATGACACTGAGTGTCCTGTGGCCCGGCAATGGTCTCACACGTGACACCAGTACGTGAACAAGGTCCGTAGCTGACGGACCGAAACGTCGTACTCACTTTGACATAAAGCTCCAAAGTAAGTTAATCATATTACAATAAACCATTCTTGGAGCCATGGACAATATATTTACTATTTGCAACATTGTACTTACGTCGAGGGCTGAGTTTAAGACGTCCTCGTCATCCTCACAGCCGCGCTCCAACATCTCCTCATGGTAGTCAATCATGAACCCGAGCAGGTAGGGCGACCGAATGTTGCCCTCGTACAGCTTAGTGCAGAATGCGACAATGCCGGGATAAGTGCTCAAGTCTCGCTCTTGTAGAATGCTACAATGTAGGAAAATTACATCAATGTATATTCAAATTGCTCCTTTAGCCAGTTTCATGTTCAGATCTGTAATATGTAAACTCGTTAAATAATACACCCAGTTAATTTTACACTGATATGTTACAGGGCACTGTTACACATAAATGTCTTACACTTGTCTGAAAATACACGTTGCCATACATACCTTTGTTTCAATGGTCATTACATCTGGTATACCCTGGTAGTTTGTGAACGCTATTTGCTAGACTGACATAAAACCTTCATGTTCAACTCAACGAATACATAGTTTACATTGTTTTTTCCCTGTTTTATAAGAGTTTACACCATTAACACAATGATAAGCGCATTCAACAGAAACATAAATTATCAGAATTAATTATTGAAACTCTGTATGTAATTAAATAAATTACTAGTATCTGTTGGTACTTTGCAGACTTTTATGCTCATACATGAGAAGACATTTGAATGTGGTACGGTCACTTTGAAGAGAGCACTATTTACAAGAACAATGTGGGGAGCTGTGGTCGTGTGGTAGTGTCAGACTGTCCATTGAGGGGACGGACGGTGGTTCAATCCCATTAGCTGTTTTTTTTCTTCAAAACTGAGGCAATTTTGTTCACCCCACATTTGCCTGTGTCTTTCGGAAGAGACACTAAAAGCCGATGGTCCCTTCTATCTGGTGTCTATGCCAGGGGAAGTAAAAGACCCCACACAGGGGGTAAAATAATAATTCTACAGGACAACTCTGAAAACCAATGACAATAATGGTCAGCAAGTTGACTGGTGGACATTAACGGAAGAAGAAGAATGAGCATACAAACCCCCGCAAGTAGTTCCAGCCACTCTCATTGTTGGGGGCTCTACTGATGAGGTCCTTTGTGTAACTACAAACACAAAGTGTCACTGCGATTACCCAACTGCCACTGACACGGTCAGTCAGAGACACATCCACATGTCTTCAAGACCAGCCAAGACTGGTAACTACAACTGATAAGATGGGTAGAATTTAGCTGGGCCCAGTAGACCACTACACTACCTAAGAGGTCCTACTATTAGGCCACATTAATAATGAAACTGTCATTGGCACAACTGCTATAGAAACTAATCAAATGGCTCAGCAGCAATTAAATAAATGGTACAAATGACACTGGTTTGTCGCTGAAGAAAATTTACTAGCCAATAATGCACATGACTGATGCAAGCCGTTTGTGTGCTAAACAACACAGCTGACTTAGCAAACAATATTTCTGGATAACGGTCTGCACAGAGGGGTGATTACCCCTGCAAGTGGGTAAAAGACAGAACTTTATGAAAACATCAAGTGTCATGGATGGACAAGTAACACGCGGTTGTAGGACACCACTGACAGCCTCAGAAGGTTGTAGGACACCACTGACAGCCTCAGAAGGTTGTAGGACACCACTGACAGCCTCAGAAGGTTGTAGGACACCACTGACAGCCTCAGAAGGTTGTAGGACACCACTGACAGCCTCAGAAGGTTGTAGGACACCACTGACAGCCTCAGAAGGTTGTAGGACACCACTGACAGCCTCAGAAGGTTGTAGGACACCACTGACAGCCTCAGAAGGTTGTAGGACACCACTGACAGCCTCAGAAGGTTGTAGGACACCACTGACAGCCTCAGAAGGTTGTAGGACACCACTGACAGCCTCAGAAGGTTGTAGGACACCACTGACAGCCTCAGAAGGTTGTAGGACACCACTGACAGCCTCAGAAGGTTGTAGGACACCACTGACAGCCTCAGAAGGTTGTAGGACACCACTGACAGCCTCAGAAGGTTGTAGGACACCACTGACAGCCTCAGAAGGTTGTAGGACACCACTGACAGCCTCAGAAGGTTGTAGGACACCACTGACAGCCTCAGAAGGTTGTAGGACCCCACTGACAGCCTCAGAAGGTTGTAGGACACCACTGACAGCCTCAGAAGGTTGTAGGACACCACTGACAGCCTCAGAAGGTTGTAGGACCCCACTGACAGCCTCAGAAGGTTGTAGGACACCACTGACAGCCTCAGAAGGTTGTAGGACACCACTGACAGCCTCAGAAGGTTGTAGGACACCACTGACAGCCTCAGAAGGTTGTAGGACACCACTGACAGCCTCAGAAGGCAGTCAGATAAGGGGTGTGGTCTTACTACCATCACATTTGTCATTAAACAGTCTTGGGCACAGATGACAAATTTGTATTTTTTAGTTATTCAAGAGGTTTATTTACCTGTAAAGACTTCCATTGAACTAACATGTTGAATTCATCAGTACTGACTACTGACTACTAATGATATCATTGTAAACATGTGTAGCTTGTAATTGCTCTCATCTTGGTTTAAAGACATCAATCGTCATCAGTGCTGATGAAGTTATGTTTGAATAAAGTCGTTACAGGTAAAGAAACATCTTGTAAAATTACAATTTGTGACCAGAGAAAGCACTACTGGGTAGTGGGTATGCTGAGAAATGTTAAGTTTTATTCAGTAGTCTTGAGCGTAGCCTTCTACTAGACACGTACTTGACCTCTGTACTGAGCACGTTCTCTGTGTAGCCGGTCGTATTAGTGATGACAAAGTAGCGCTGGTTCCAGGCAGAGTTGTTGCGCAAGTCCTCCCCAATCAACTGGCTCACGTACTCGATCTCCCGCGCCCAAAGGCCAAAGTGTCTGATGGCCCACTGTCTACAACGAACACAACAACTGTCTACAACGAACACAACAACCAGTCAACCACTGTCTACAACGAACACAACAACCAGTCAACCACTGTCTACAACGAACACAACAACCAGTCAACCACTGTCTACAACGAACACAACAACCAGTCAACCACTGTCTACAACGAACACAACAACCAGTCAACCACTGTCTACAATGAACACAACAACCAGTCAACCACTGTCTACAACGAACACAGCAACCAGTCAACCACTGTCTACAATGAACACAACAACCAGTCAACCACTGTCTACAACGAACACAACAACCAGTCAACCACTGTCTACAATGAACACAACAACCAGTCAACCGCTGAAGATATTCATGAATTAGGTGTAAGATCACACACTGTCTACAACGAACACAACAACCAGTCAACCACTGTCTACAACGAACACAACAACCAGTCAACCACTGTCTACAATGAACACAACAACCAGTCAACCGCTGAATAGATTCATGAATTAGGTGTAAGATCACACATTGTCTACAACGAACACAACAAGCAGTCAACCGCTGAAGATATTCATGAATTAGGTGTAAGATCACACACTGTCTACAACGAACACAATAACCAGTCAACCGCTGAATGTATTCAGGAATTAGGTGTAAGATCACCCACTGTCTACAACGAACACAATAACCAGTCAACCGCTGAATGTATTCAGGAATTAGGTGTAAGATCGCTCACTGTCTACAACGAACACAATAACCAGTCAACCGCTGAATGTATTCATGAATTAGGTGCAAGATCACCCACTGTCTATAACGAACAATACAACCAGTCAACCGCTGAAGATATTCATGAATTACGCGTAAGATCACACACTGTCTACAATGAACATACGAACCACTGTCATTTTACATTTATAAATGAAGTGTCATACAGGCTACTGCCTATAGCGAACACAACAGTCACTGACTCTACAGAAGACCTGTGCAATGTGTCAAATAGCATTCACTGTCTAAAAATTAACACAATCACTGACATCTGTAGAAGACATTCATGAACAAGGTGTCTTAGCACCTACTCTCTATAACGTACACAACAACTAACTTCTGAAGACGACATTCATGAATGTCGTGTTTCATCTCCTTCTATATAATATATATCTAAAAAACAACAACAATCTGACTTCTACTGATGAGAAATGCCGAACAAATTAATGTGACCCTTGTGTAGTTAGGAGATATTCCTTTGCTCCTGCACTGTGGGTTCTGCTTGATGCTGTATTTTGTTATTTGATTGAAAATGTATATATTAAAAAATACCAAAATCATGCATTTTTACTAATAAAAAATTAGTTTATACATATGTAGTTACATTCCAAAACATACATGATTAGATTGTCAACTGACAATTTAAGTAATTCAAGTCACCTGGTTTGACCCAACTTCAAATACGTACTAAATCTGTTGTATGTTGTTCAACTGAAATTCACAAATATATTTGATTAGTTTAACTCATAACTCAATATGGGTCAGCTCACCGGTGCTGCCACGCGTGGTAGTTCTTGGCATCACTCTGCAAAATATCAGCCGTGAAATGAAGTTCTTTGTCTGCGTCACCGAGCCACTCGACAATGACACGTCTGTGATGCCTGCAACACACACCAGGTAGCAAGAATGGAGGTGTTACTTGACAAAGCGATTGTTACTGAAAGAAGGGGTTGTTATTCAAGGAAAGCAATGATACTCAAGAAGGAGATGTTATTCTTCTTCTTCTTCTTCTTCTTATTGTAGCTCAGCACTCTGTAGTAGCCATGTATATACGTGGCTAGAGTATTGTCAAGCTTGGTCGGTCACAAGTAGTGGGTGGTGTTGCGCGGGGGTGGGGGATAATGATGGACATACTAGTAGAGATAATAATCAAAGAATGGGTTGTATTCACAGAATGTAGCTTCATTCAAGGACACAACAGGCATTAATCAAGTTAGGAGGAGTTACTCAAGAAAAACTTGTACTTTACGAAGGGGGCATTACTCCAGAAAGGGGACTTTACTCCAAAAAGGTGTTGTTACTCAAGGAAGGGCGTGCTACTCCAGCAAGGGTTACTCACCAGACCTGGTAGTTCTTGGGGTGACTCCAGATCATGCCGGTGATGTAGGACAGTTCGTCCCTCAGGTCTTGCTTGAGTTCCTTCAACAACACGCGTCTGAACTGCCTGCAAAGTGATGATTCATAAACTCAGATCTTCTGACACACATGCCAACTATGTTGGTAGATCTTTTAGCTTTTAACGGATAGACTACACATTTTGACCTTAAAGCGACATGGTCCGTTTGTGGCTTCCTGACCGCCAATAAATGTTTTATCGAAACAGAACTGACTCCGTAATGTTAACCGTCAAATGTTTATACACGCTGTCACCCACACTTTGACCTTTACCAACTGGGAGCTGTGCACCTGGCTGGCTGGGTGGTGGGGTGTTAGTGGCGTCAACGTGTGTTTACGTGATACTGCATCACGTGATCATGCATTTCCTTCTGGGCTTTTAGCCACGCCTACAACGGTTTCGAAAACGCCTTGAGGTCAATGTGTAAACACAGTTAAGCACCCCTTACTGCGTCTATTTTCAACCCCTAAATGGTACATGCAAACATATTTTGACTGGCTTTATGCTATAATTGGTATAATTTATACCATATAACATGATTTTGCAATAAAAAAGCCAAGAACGGACCATGTCCCTTTAAATTAGTCCTACACTGATATGTCCTCCCTTGTCCAACCACCACAAATCTGCCTCGTCCTACCACCTTATCCTGCTTTGCCCTACCACTTTACCCTGTCTCATCATCCACCCATGTCCTGTCCTGCCTGTATATCCTGCCTTGTCCTACCATCATAAACCTCTCTTCTCCAACTACTTTGTCCGGAATTGTCCTATAATCTTGTCTTGCAGGCCTGCCATGTCCTGCACTCACCACACAGTGTAGTTGGCAGCATTGAGCTGTGCTGCGTCTGTAGTGAGGTCCAGAGCACGTTCCGAGTGTTCATCTGCCTGGAGAACGGCTCGGAAATAGTCATAGACATCCCGGACTGCAACAGACAATACACAAAGCAGGCATCACAGCAACATCACACAGTAGACAGGGAGTCAGATTGGAAGAGATGGGAAATAAAAGAAGCCATTGGGTACAAAAGGGATGAAAGAAGTATTTTTATAGTGTTCTGAGACAGTGCTGAAGCCTGGCTATATAAGTCTGTTTGACGGGTAATATAGTAACCTGTAATATAGGGACACTTTTATTTGGATACAGCCTGTGTTTCTGCTGAAGTCACAGTGAAGAGATGTATAGTAGAACCTGTCTTCAGTGGCCCCCGCGATGAGCGACCACCTGCTATGTACGGACAGTTTTCCGATGTCCCGATCACTTTTCAACGGAAATGTCCCTGAGATGAGCGGCCACCTGGTGGACGTGGACGCGGACAGCGATTTTTTTTTCACCTGCTAGGTCGGACAGTTAACTTTATTTTGAAAAATAAATTTTGACAAATATTTTAAAGATGTCGGCGACCATTTCCTGTTCAGCAAAATGGATGCTGGGAACATAAGATAGGCCTACTGAGTTTATGCTAAATTTCATGTTAGTTTAGGATCAAAACCAGAATTACTGAAGCTCATTTATGTAGTGAAGCCGCGATAAAATACTGACGTTACGCCACGGTAATCTACGACCTGCGCGTTACCGGCGCCGGTGATGTCGAGTTGCCCCGGTTTTGATTTATGAATTGTATTCTTTACATGAATTTAAATGATTTAATTTTGTAATCTAGCGTGTGTATGTGTATATCAGTTGTGAGACAGGAAGTTTGACGGCTGTAAGAAGTCGTTTTTTTGGTTAGATCAGAAAGTAAATGATCATTTTGCGCCGGTGTAATTATAAACAAAATGGCGACCGCGGCGTGGTTACCCAGACGCCGTTAGGTGGCAGCACTTTATAGCCCCTCAAAAACCAATTTTGAAATAACAATAAGTTATGAATAATTTATTATATTGTAAAAACTATTCAAAATTAAACTTCTAATGAAACATGTCACACATAAAATATATTGTGTTGTTAATGTGTCATCTCATTTACTATTTTCTAATTTGTATTTTAATACTTAGTTTTGTTATCAAAAGCATACATGCCATATTAATTATTATGATATGCACAAACCTGTGAATAAAAAATAGTCTTAAATGAGGATATTTTTATGGGTATTATAACTGGGTGTGGGCATAAATGTGATTAATGTACGTTATAATGTGGATGTAAATAGAGATTGTACGTTGGGGATTTTTTTTCGCAAATTCCTTTCCCTCTGATGAGGGGACACCTGCAATGTAGGGACACTTTTGCTTGGCCGGACGGGTGTCCCTACAAGACAGGTTCTACTGTACTACTCTAATGTCATGTGTTTAGCTCACTTTTAGTATTACACTGATGAAATTAAATATGAATAAAAATAGTATTATGTTATTTTGGGCACTTATGCAGAAGTCGGACCCACCTCAATTTTGCCATTATAACAGTATTTTTGCCAACATTTTATACTTGATTTTGTCAATTCAATCATTTAACATCATCTTGCGCATATTTATATTTTATAAACAGCGCGTCTTGGTATACTTTTGAGGTCGAAAAGACAGCACGATTTGTGCCAGGCGCAAGCGCAGTGGTGCATGTTACTGCGCTGTGCACATGGAATGAGCGATAAACAGTTTGTTTATGCCGACCGCGCTGTCTTTTCGACCTCAAAACTGACAAAAGTCTACTAAGACGCGCAGTTTATAAAACATAAATATGCGCAAGATTATCATTATGTTAAATGATTGAATTAACCAAATAAAGTATCAAATGTTGGCAAAGATATAGTTATGATGGCAAAACTAAGGTGGGTCCGACTTCTGCATAAGTGCCTTATTTTGTATATATCGAATATTATCTTTACATTCAACATTGTCATTGTCATTGAACACGCAAATCGAGTTGACATCGAAAGATCGATGTTGTGATTTCACAACAGAAGCGGGACGGATGAAACGGTTGATTCAGCCCAGGCGGTCGCAAGCACATCACACTTCACCGCTTGAAAAAAACAGACGATTCGGCTCAACGTCAATGGGCCGAACACATTTTGACACATCCCGGCCGAAACATGCAGCTGGCCGGCCCAGACAAACATTGCAGTATCAGCATGGTCGCTATTTTTATGTAATTTCAACTTTAAACACATACGATCGTGCTTACATTTGTCTGAATATGCAATCTGCACAACAGGGAATGGTCCGTCATCTTGCGGTATTGGGACAACGTCTGCCCATTCTTGCTTATCTCTATAAAATACCCAGTCGTCCGAACACCCATCGTCGGAGTCGCTGTCCGCCATGACGCTATCACATCGTATAGCCTCGATACACAAAAACATATTTGTGTATTTTAAAACATTTATCCAAAAATAATCGAAATTAATTACAATATCGCAATAAATAATATTTTAGTTTAAATCGCGGAAATAATATTTCCGAAAATATTTCTAATAATAATAATTGTGCATCACCAGTTCGTTACAAGAGTATGATATTGCTCGGAAGATGATGGGGGTTCGGCGGGTGAAGGAGTGTTGTTGACATCTCTGATTTAGTAACGAGTGCTTGTTTGGTTCTTTCGTTTTTTGTTTTGGTCATACCATATCCTGTAGACATGTTTAACAGATTTACATCGATGCTTCACCACGCGGTGGAAGCGGTAGGTACCCTAGAATGTCCAAACGCTCACTGGCCTCGGGTGAGCCTGAGGCTGAACTGCCCGAGTCTGAGACTGAGACAGAGTGACGTCTAACTTCTAAGACAAAGTCCTAAGTCAAGTCTCAGTATCACTATGGTCGATCTAGCCTAGCCTAGGTTAGGAAGGCAGTGTAAAATACAAGATCAGACTCTGAATTAGAAGTCCAGCTTCGGCGAATGTAATCGTATTCATAGCCATATTCCAAGAGTAAGACAAGCCTCACAAGGTCTAATTATTTTTAGACTAAGCCTAGGCTAGCCTAGCTAAGGCCTAAGCCTAGCCATAGGGATTGCATGGTGTGTTTCAAACTCAAAGGTTTAAACTTAAAGGACAAACAAAATTAACTGTTTCTTGGCATACACCTAATAGAGTTAATATAAAGTAACAATTTCCACATATTCTCAATTTTTTACGCCAGCGGTTTACCAGACAAATATTTTTTAACACCCAGCCATCTAAATACCATGGGCTACCTCATCTTAGACGAAGAATGACGTCACGACGGTGAGGCGCTCTCCACGTAGATTCCCTGCATGGGGTTTGGCTGTTGTCATGAAATGGCTGCAACTCGGCAACGCGCGTAACATGCTGATGACGGTAAATATAAAGTTGTCTATTATTGTTATCGCTGAAATCATCCCATCAACTGATGCTACATGTCTACTTCAAAGCATTTCTCCTCAAAATGGACCGAGCAAAGTGAACTGTACTTGGACTGGAGGGATTCCAAACTGTACGCCCGCAAATCACCAATGTGAATCCATTGCTTCAATACTACCGGTTGTTTCAACTATTATTGCAACCGTATGCCGAACAGTAAGGCATAATTACTAAAGTTTGCCATAGATTTAACGACAGATTTAGATATACGTCTATAAGCAGCTGCTAGATGTCACGCCAACTGAACGAACTGTCGAAGACTCGAAGTTGTTGACCCTTAACAACGTCGCAGGAAGCTGACCGGCTTCAGCAGAGACATAGAATGCTGCGCGCTGAATGGCCAAGCCAAGTTAACCCTTCACCTATGGCAGCGTCTAGACCATTGTGGATTTTGTTAGACTTTTAGAATTTAAAGTCACATTCTGAGTAAACCGCTGACGTTAAAAAATTGAGTATATGTGGAAATTGTTACTTTGTATAAACTCTATTAGGTGTATGACGCGAAACCATAGTCTTTTTTGTCCTTTAAAGTAAGCAGTTGATTTATGGATAAGTTGATTTTTAATTTATGATTGATCATCTCTGATGTTAACATAAAAAATACTGATCATTTGTATTATGTTATGTATTGTATTTTAAATGTGGTATTTAAGTATTAATTTTTTTTATGTATATGTATATATATATATATATATATAAAATATATATACTATATATATATATATTATATATATATAGTATATTTAAGGTATTATTGTACAGACAGCACTATGAACCTAGGTCAGTATAAATAGATATGGTATTAGTGGAAGGGTACCATCTGGCAGATGACAGCACAAGAAAGGCAGATGTGGGAACAGCATGCGTAGGCCTCCGCCCAACAACGGGACACTGGCTGCACAATAATTAAAAAACTTATTACTTACTATTATAACTATAATGTTTTCTCTACATTCAGCTGGTGCCTGCTGAGCCATTGAAGAAAGAGTTTGTTGCTCACTGGAAGGTCATCACCAGCTACTTCACAGAAAATAAGGGTGAGTCAGTTAATATAAAATTAGGTTAGGAAAGGTTTTGACAAGGTCTCCATGTTTGTGTCATTCTTTGCAGGATTTGGCTTTCTGTCCAGTAAATCAGTAATGCGTAACTTATTTTAAGATATGTACCATTACATACCAGACATTGTCGTGTAAGTAACTGTCATATTTCTTTATAACCTTGCTTATCTGTTGGCTTGTCCATCCATCTGTTGTCAACGTTTCGAATATATATACTTATCTGAAATAGACGAACCCTTTTGTTTTGGTGAGCCTCTGACTCTGAGCTTGGTTTCCAAGGATTTAGGCACAACAGAAGTTATCTGTTTATTATTATTATTATTATGATTAATTTTGGCAAACACATGATGTCTGTTGCTTCAACCAGGGTTAGGAATCATGATCTGTTTGTTCGAAATTGCTTTCCCACCATAAACCTTTGACAGTCCCTTGCTCTAATGATGACAATTGCATGTCCCTGTTTATGATCATTATGACTGCTGCCTTTGCCCTCAGATTCCTGAAGATTTATGCTTTGTAGAACAAGTCTGGGGTCATAGCTTTATGCAGAGACTCGTCCACCGGTCAGTTGGATGGGTAAAACCCACTGTGGACGGGTAGAAATGTGGGTGGACAGTGGGTTAAAAAAATCAGACATTGTCAGTTATGCTTTAAAAAATCAGTGTAAATGGTGTCACATATGTATTTGTAGTTAATTTCAGGTCATAGACACATTTCAACTTTCCCAACTGGCTTGTATGTGTATGATTATGTCATATGCCATGTGTCCACCAAAAATGTGTGACTGGCAACATTTTTATCCTGCATAAGGCCCTGCTTGGGGTCAGTTTAGAAAGTAATTATGATAATTGGGAATTGGGAAGCCATTTTTTATTATTTATTTGAATAAAACTGGTTGGATTTGACAACATTTTTCTTCTAAATTACCTTTACATCATTTTACAAAACGATGGAATAACCTTGATTTTTAAGATTAAAAATCTCAAATCCCGACATAAATTAAAATCTGTGATATCTAAACACTATCTATCTAGCTAGCTTAACCATGTCCATTGCCTAAATCCCAGATGTGTAGAGTGTAACTAAAATCGTTTATTTAAAAAGACAAAGTGTTTGGATTTACATAAGATTATTAATTTTATTTAAATTCTCCCTGTCCGTTGTCAAATAAATTATATTGAGAACAGCGATTTCGTGATTCTACGTGTATAAGTATGTATCTGTACTTTATAAGTTTTATGTTTTGGGGTCACAGGAAGACGGCACATTATGTGTCATGTGACCACCACGTAACAATACTTTGTTTTGATTGCACATGTATAATGTATTCTTGTTGTTGTTAAGAAATAAAACTTGATTTGATCAGTCACCTTTGTATATCTAAATGGACGTTTTAGAGCATCGAGTGTCAGTGGACCAGACGAGGATCCCCGAGGCGCTGGAGATGATGCTAGAGATCCTCGTGTGTGAGGAGGAGGAGGAGACCCAGGGACTGTCGGGGCCCTGTGTCGAGTACCTGCTCCGCAGCGACATCGTTGACACCCTGTACTCACTCGCCCGTGCCGATGTAAGTTTGCTTTGTGGTGACATTCACAATGCTGCCTGGATTTTGCTGATGTAAGTTTGCGGTGACGTTGTGGACACCCCATACTGTACTCGATATGTTGTGCTGATGTATGTACTTTCTTTGTGGTGACATTGTGGACACACTGTACTGTATGTAGTACTCACTATGTTGTGTTGATGTAAGTACTTTCTTTGTGGTGACATAGAGGACACCCGGTACTGTATGCAGTACTCACTAGATTGTGCTGATGTACATGTAAGTACTTTCTTTCTGGAGATGTTGTGAGCAATTTGTAGTCACTGGCTCTTGCTGCTGTTAGTACTTTTTTGGCATCCACTAGCTGTCATAAATAGACAGCCATCGACTGCGCTGACATAAATACTTCCTTTGTGGTGACATTATAGATAGCCTTTACCGTCTTTATCTGTCACAAAATAAAAACTTTATCTCCAAGAAAGACTGTAGTCATCTTTGATGTGTTGCAGTGTCCACCGGGAATGAAGCAGTGTGTCCTACAGTTCTTCACAAAGCTGTTGTCACGGATTAAACAGCCACTGCTTCCTTACATGAACATTCATACACCTATGCAGGTAATGTCTCTAAAACTCCAGCCCATTAGATGTACTAACCCCGTTCCCGTGTACATATCTAATTGAGGTAAGGTTCTGGCATATGTGTGGATTCTCTGGACATATAATTCAGTATGTATTTAAATTTGGCTGAGTTGAAGCAAGAATTATGTTGAAATTAGGATTGTGATGTGGAGTAAACAAAATTGAACTTTAGTTAAGCAAGAGGTTTCCTCACTCACTTGTGGTCTGGATTGGCAGCATCATAATTGTGGTTGTTTTACATGCCGTTTATTAAAAATAGTAGACCATAGTACATGTTGTTTAGCCAAGGTCCATTGTAGCAGAAAACACATTCTACAAGCACCGAAAGAAGGTATTTTATGTCTTACCTAATTAAAAGCCCACAGAAAGATAACTGAACAATATTTTGCCCAAGACATGTAACAGTTTAGATGATAGGAAGCTGCTAGTGGGTGGGTTGTTTAGAAGCCAGATTGTTGGGAGACTGGTCAACACTAACAATGCACCAAATGAACAGAAGCTGTTCTTGTTTTGATGAAGGTGTTTAGCACATTTTCTGAACAAACTAACATCTTTTGGCCACATCTGGTGAATGATAGAAAACGTTACAATGTAGTAAGTAACCTGTAGAATAGTCAACTTGATAAGTTGTGTTCAGATGACATGCTTTGTGGACGGTGACATATTGCATTGTGTTCGGATGATACACGTCACTGTGTTGACAATGACGTGTTCAACTGATATGCTGCATCACGGTGTTGTTGTTGTGGTTGATGTATCGTGTTGTGTCACTATGTCTAGTGACATGTCATGTTATGTCATTTGGATGGGGTAGAAATGTGGTGGATGGGTAAAAAATGAAGGAGCAAAAAAGTCTTCCAAAACCATAGATATTGTTAGTTATGCCTTGAAAGTGAGTGTAAATGGTGTCAGATGTGTGTTTGTAGCCCATTTCAGGTCATCAGGCACATTTGAAAGTTTGTAAACTAGCTTAACAGTTAACATCCATGGATGTGTCCCCCAAAACATGTGTGACTGGCAATAATTTGGTTCTACATAAAGCCCTGGTGTGTCCCTATTGATGTGCCGTGTTATGTCACTGTATCAGTGTTGACGTGTCATATCGTGTCACTGTTGACACTGATGTGTTGTGTCACTGTGTGTTGTAGGTGATATATCGTATTGTGTCACTGGTCAATGGTGTTGTGATGTGTCCCTATTGATATGTCGTGTGGTGTCAGTGTTGACGTGTCGTATTGTGTCACTGCTGACACTGATGTGTTGTGTGCAGCGACTGGTGCGCCTGTGTGGGGAGACGAGGGCCGCCCCCACGGAGGTGGAGGAGGTCCACTTCCTGTGTACCCTCTGTGCCAAGGTGAAGACTGAGCCACACCTCGTCTCATTCTTCCTCCTGGTACGTCTTCTCTTCCCTGAGGTATCCATTCAGAAACAGTAGCACGACTTCCCAGGTAGGATATCATCACTTCCCTCAGGTAGCATATTGCTACTCCCTTCCAGTAGTATATCACCAATTCCCTCAGGTAAGATATCACTGCTTCCCTCAGGTAGGATATTATTGCTTCCCTCAGGTAAGATATTATTGCTTCCCTCAGGTAAGATATCACTACTTCCCTCAAGTAGGATATCACTACTTCCCTCAGGTAAGATATCACTGCTTCCCTCAGGTAAGATATTATTGCTTCCCTCAGGTAAGATATCACTACTTCCCTCAAGTAGGATATCACTACTTCCCTCAGGTAAGATATCACTGCTTCCCTCAGGTAAGATATCACTACTTCCCTCAGGTAAGATATATCACTGCTTCCCTCAAGTATGATATCACTACTTCCCTCAGGTAAGATATCACTGCTTCCCTCAAGAAAGATATCACTACTTCCCTCAGGTAAGATATCACTACTTCCCTCAGGTAGGATATCACTACTTCCCTCAAGTAGGATATCACTGCTTCCCTCAGGTAAGATATCACTGCTTCCCTCAGGTAAGATATCACTACTTCCCTCAGGTAGGATATCACTACTTCCCTCAAGTAGGATATCACTGCTTCCATCAGGTAAGATATCACTGCTTCCCTCAAGTAGGATATCACTACTTCCCTCAAGTAGGATATCACTGCTTCCCTCAGGTAAGATATCACTGCTTCCCTCAAGTAGGATATCACTACTTCCCTCAAGTAGGATATCACTGCTTCCCTCAGGTAAGATATCACTGC
Organism: Oasisia sp. SBJ-2009; assembly: GCA_964017155.1. Taxonomy (NCBI): domain Eukaryota; kingdom Metazoa; phylum Annelida; class Polychaeta; order Sabellida; family Siboglinidae; genus Oasisia; species Oasisia sp. SBJ-2009. The sequence goes on along the minus strand of OZ024864.1, from coordinate 25,688,401 downwards.
TTCCCTCAAGTAGGATATCACTACTTCCCTCAAGTAGGATATCACTACTTCCCTCAGGTAAGATATCACTGCTTCCCTCAAGTAGGATATCACTACTTCCCTCAAGTAGGATATCACTACTTCCCTCAAGTAGGATATCACTACTTCCCTCAGGTAAGATATCACTGCTTCGCTCAAGTAGGATATCACTACTTCCCTCAATCGAGTCAGCCATCAGTGAGGTGACTGACTTCAGTCAGTTGGTCAGTAAGTTAGTCCATATCTATGTACATATTTACTGTCATCAGTCAGCCAGCCAGCAGCCAGTCAGTCAATCATTTAACAGCAGGTAGCTTATTGAGATTTAAAGCTTTTATAGTTTACAGGATTTACCTGTTAGTTTTTTGTGATTGACAAGTTTTTTTGTTTTTTTTTCAGCAAAACCTGAAACCTGTGACACCAGCAGAGACACAGTCTGTGGCCAGTGGACGGCGACCTGGGGCCTACAGCTTCATACTCATTGAGTCCCTGCTCAAGCTCATGTCTAGTGCGGTATGTGAGTCTACAGCCTCATGTCTAGTGTGGTATGTGAGTCTACAGCCTCATGTCTAGTGCGGTATGTGAGTCTACAGCCTCATGTCTAGTGCGGTATGTGAGTCTACAGCCTCATGTCTAGTGTGGTATGTGAGTCTACAGCCTCATGTCTAGTGTGGTATGTGAGTCTACAGCCTCATGTCTAGTGCGGTATGTGAGTCTACAGCCTCATGTCTAGTGTGGTATGTGAGTCTACAGCCTCATGTCTAGTGTGGTATGTGAGTCTACAGCCTCATGTCTAGTGCGGTATGTGAGTCTACAGCCTCATGTCTAGTGCGGTATGTGAGTCTACAGCCTCATGTCTAGTGCGGTATGTGAGTCTACAGCCTCATGTCTAGTGCGGTATGTGAATCTACAGCCTCATGTCTAGTGCGGTATGTGAGTCTACAGCCTCATGTCTAGTGCGGTATGTGAGTCTACAGCCTCATGTCTAGTGCGGTATGTGAATCTACAGCCTCATGTCTAGTGTGGTATGTGAGTCTACAGCCTCATGTCTAGTGTGGTATGTGAGTCTACAGCCTCATGTCTAGTGTGGTATGTGAGTCTACAGCCTCATGTCTAGTGTGGTATGTGAGTCTACAGCCTCATGTTTAGTGTAGTATATGAGTCTACAACCTTGATAGAGGCTAGAGCAATGTAGATTACACTAATACCTGAAAGATGGCTGAGGAACAGATCACTATAAAAATATACAAATATAGTTTATTTTCTTAACTAATAAATTACTATAAGCTGTAATAAATTCAAGATTAAATAAGACTGAAAGCTATGTGTTTACGCAGTTAGGAAATGTTATGAAATACAGAAGAATTGTTACAAATAATAAATAAGTGAACATCCCAATATCAACAGCTAACACTGATAACAACACTCTTAACCATATTTCACACTAACTTCACCATAACCTAACTTCACATCACTATTTATAAGTTAACAAACTCATAAATAATACATGATACATAAAATACATTAAATAATAATTATACTTTTCTTTTTACATTTATTTCAAGGGTATGACTCTGTCCAGGGATATTACAATCATGTAGCATTGACTAAAATGTATATAATATAATTAAGCATATATAAAACTATACCTCCGTGTAATAAAGAAACACACAGGGTAGCCAAAAGTGTAAAGAGACATACACAATGTTTTTTAATAAATAAATACAAATTATTTATGAATTACTGATAAAATAAATAATAAAAGAGTTTGGGAAATTTTCATGATTTGGAGTAATCTTCTGAAACCTCCATTTTGGGGGTCTGGGGGAAACCTCCATTTTGGGGGTCTACTTCTTTGACGACAGAACGAATGTTCATTCACATTTGGCATACAGCAATGAAATTCAAGAAATAAACATGTCGTCGAATACATGCCATTTTTAGTTTTTTGTGTGATACCCATGCCGGAAAATATAATACCACCCTAAATAGTGATCCCTAGCCAATTTTGAGTAGTATATAAAGAAAAGACACAACATTTTTATAAATAAATAAAAATAAAATTATTAATGAATTAGTGATAAAATAAATGATAAAAATAAGCCGGTGTGTTTGTAGGACGCGTGGGTGGTGGTCAAGGCCTGTGAGTGTGTTTGTAGGACGCGTGGGTGGTGGTCAAGGCCTGTGAGTGTGTTTGTAGGACGCGTGGGTGGTGGTCAAGGCATGTGAGTGTGTTTGTAGGACGCGTGGGTGGTGGTCAAGGCCTGTGAGTGTGTTTGTAGGACGCGTGGGTGGTGGTCAAGGCATGTGAGTGTGTTTGTAGGACGCGTGGGTGGTGGTCAAGGCATGTGAGTGTGTTTGTAGGACGCGTGGGTGGTGGTCAAGGCATGTGAGTGTGTTTGTAGGACGCGTGGGTGGCGGTCAAGGCCTGTGAGGGGGTCCTCCTGTGCTCCACTCTCACTGACCCAGCGTGTGTCCACTCCATCGTCCACTCCACTGACCTGTGTGAGTTTCTCACGAAGCAGCTGTGTGCCCTGTACGACAAGCTGCCCAAGGTGATGGACCCCGCACACATAGAGTCTGTCGACGCTCACTGGGGGTGAGTGTGAGGGTCTCTACCCTAGGTTAGTGTCCACTGGGGGTGAGTAGGAGGGTGTCTACCCTAGGTTAGTGTCCACTGGGGGTGAGTAGGAGGGTGTCTACCCTAGGTTAGTGTCCACTGGGGGTGAGTAGGAGGGTGTCTACCCTAGGTTAGTGTCCACTGGGGATGAGATGAGTAGGAGGGTATCTATGTACAGAATTGGTGTCACCAGGTTGTCTGAAGGTACTCTCTGTCCCCGGAATTGGTGTCACCAGGTTGTCTGAAGGTACTCTCTGTCCCCAGAATTGATGTCACCAGGTTGTCTGAAGGTACTCTCTGTCCCCAGAATTGGTGTCATCAGGTTGTCTGAAGGTACTCTCTGTCCCCAGAATTGATGTCACCAGGTTGTCTGAAGGTACTCTCTGTCCCCAGAATTGATGTCACCAGGTTGTCTGAAGGTACTCTCTGTCCCCAGAATTGGTGTCACCAGGTTGTCTGAAGGTACTCTCTGTCCCCAGAATTGATGTCACCAGGTTGTCTGAAGGTACTCTCTGTCCCCAGAATTGATGTCACCAGGTTGTCTGAAGGTACTCTCTGTCCCCAGAATTGATGTCACCAGGTTGTCTGAAGGTACTCTCTGTCCCCAGAGTTGATGTCACCAGGTTGTCTGAAGGTACTCTCTGTCCCCAGAATTGATGTCACCAGGTTGTCTGAAGGTACTCTCTGTCCCCAGAGTTGACATCACCAGATTGTAATAAAAGTACTTTCAATCCCCAGACTTTATGTGTCACCAAGTTGTCACGAAGGTACTCTCTGTCCCCAGACTGGACGTCACTAGTGACATGGATGACATGATGATGTTCCCGGGCAAGCGGTCATTCATCTCGTTCCTGTCGTGGTTAGACTTCTGTGACCAGCTGAGTCGAGTGGCCCACCCTCTCATTGCCAGCGCCCTGGCTGCTAGACTTCATGCCAAGTTTCTCACTCTCAGACTCGAGCCTGCCATTCTACAGACGTGAGTAAACTTAGCGACATTATCTCACCTATTATTGCTCCATATGTATTTTATGTTTTATTTTATAAATAATATTTGTAATTATATAATTTTTATTTAAATAAAATATTGTTGAATTATAATTGTCTAACATAAGCTAATTGTAAAATCATATATTGTTTTAAAATGTAATGTATTTAATTAACTATCATAATTACACAGTCTGGTATATTGTTTGCAAGTGTAACTAAATATGAGACATGTTAATTCAATTTTGTGCAGGATGTCCCACAACAGGATTTCTAAGATTGTCTGGTTGCCATTGTTATCGTTTTCTTTTCCTTCTAACTAATATTGCATTCTAAGATTGTCTGTTTGCCGTTATGGTTTTCTTATTATTTCCCATCACAAATCTTGCACTGTTCATTCATCAGCTGTGTCCAACTTGCCATATGTTTCACCTCCTTTCCCAAAACATTACACACCCAATTTGGTGAAGATAAGATGAATACACATTCACTGGTGCCTGTGTTGTCAATAGTCTCTCACTGCCTGTGTTGTCAATAATCTCTCACTGCCTGTGTTGTCAATAGTCTCTCACTGCCTGTGTTGTCAACAGTCTCTCACTGCCTGTGTTGTCAATAGTCTCTCACTGCCTGTGTTGTCAATACAGTGTAGTCTCTCACTGCCTGTGTTGTCAATATTCTCTCACTGCCTGTGTTGTCAATAGTCTCTCACTGCCTGTGTTGTCAATATTCTCTCACTGCCTGTGTTGTCAATAGTCTCTCACTGCCCGTGTTGTCAATAGTCTCTCACTGCCTGTGTTGTCAATAGTCTCTCACTGCCTGTCTTGTCAATAGTCTCTCATTGCCTGTGTTGTCAATAGTCTCTCACTGCCTGTGTTGTCAATAGTCTCTCACTGCCTGTCTTGTCAATAGTCTCTCACTGCCTGTGTTGTCAATAGTCTCTCACTGCCTGTCTTGTCAATAGTCTCTCACTGCCTGTGTTGTCAATAGTCTCCCACTGCCTGTGTTGTCAATAGTCTCTCACTGCCTGTGTTGTCAATAGTCCCTCACTGCCTGTGTTGTCAATAGTCTCCCACTGCCTGTGTTGTTAATAGTCTCTCACTGCCTGTGTTGTCAATAGTCTCTCACTGCCTGTGTTGTCAATAGTCTCTCACTGCCCGTGTTGTTAAAAGTCTCTCACTGCCTGTGTTGTCAATAGTCTCTCACTGCCTGTGTTGTCAATACAGTGTAGTCTCTCACTGCCTGTGTTGTCAATACAGTGTAGTCTCTCACTGCCTGTGTTGTCAATAGTCTCTCATTGCCTGTGTTGTCAATAGTCTCTCACTGCCTGTGTTGTCAATAGTCTCTCACTGCCTGTGTTGTCAATAGTCTCTCACTGCCTGTGTTGTCAATAGTCTCTCACTGCCTGTGTTGTCGATAGTCTCTCACTGCCTGTGTTGTCAGGTCAGAGACTGGCTCTATCACGGCAACGGCACTCCTCACCAGGTGTCTCTCACTGCTCTCAGCTCCTGCGCTCAGGCAAGGTAAGTCTTACGAGGATCGAGATATTTATTAGAAGTAGTTAGAAAGTTGGTTTTGATGAGAATCCAGTTTTGATTCTACTTGCTGGTATTTCAATTTCTGTTCACTTTACATTGTACAAGTTCATTTAAATGAGTACATGGCTGTAGACAGTTGTGGTATACGTGTAAATGAGTAGCGTTTGTGTAGCAGTTTCATCATTGATGAATGCTTGCCTGATATATTGATATGGTGTTAGTATGAACAAATCTGGCTGAAGGTATTGTATGGCTCTTTTGGCTGTGCTGAGAATTAGGTAGTGCGTCATATAATAACTAATCGTTGTACCTTTATATAAGTTGTTTCTTGCTATATTGTTAACATTTGTGTTACTAAAGTTTTCTTTTTAATCGCCCAGCATTTGGGAAGTTTGTCCTTGGAGAAAATCTGTCCGAGACATCTGAAGACGGAACACAGACATCAGATGTACAGTCTTTAGGGTGTGAGAGTGGAACAGAACACAAGTTAAAGCATCGATTAATAGAACGTTGTGACAGCCTATCAGAGGAGGTAGGTGGATCACCATGGTAACGTATATGTATTAAATCTACGATGACATACCATACAACAAGTTTCCTGTTATGATGAAATGCAGATCTTCTAATGATGATAATTAATGAGAGAGAGGGAGAGGGAGAGGGAGAGGGAGGGGGAGGGGGAGAGGGAGAGGGAGAGGGAGAGGGAGAGGGAGGGGGAGGGGGAGAGGGAGAGGGAGAGGGAGAGGGAGGGCAGAGAAAGAAAGGGAGAGAGAGAGAGGGGAGAGAGAGGAGAGAGAGAAAAAAGAGAGAGAGAGAGAAAGAAAGAGAGAGAGAGAGAGGGGAGAGAGAGCGAGATGTCTGATGTGCCAGTGGTGTGTAAGTGTGGCACATGAACTTGTTTTTATGTTGTCTTCGGTTTGGTGTTTGTGTTTTTGTTAGTTTGACTAGGTCCAGGTGTGATTGTTGTCTGTGAATGTGTTTGAAATGTTCCGTGTGCTGTTTCAGGTGTGTTTATCATCCCTGAAGCTGTTTGAGGCACTACTAACGAGGCCAACCGAGTCCGTCGTTCACAGTCTACTGCTCCAAGACCTCCTCGCTCGGTCCTACTGCAGCACTTTTGACGAGGAAGAAAATTTTGCATGTGACACCTCTCCTGTCGCAGACGTGTTCGACTTATGTGACAACGCATGTGTCGCAAGAGACGTGGGCACTAGTGGCGCCACACAGCGGGCAGCTGCGCAAGACAATCCACCCGATATACTGCCGAACTCACTGGGAGATGGGGTGGGGTTATCTGTTGTCACGGCAACGCAAGATGAAGGCGAGGGTGGAGACATGGAGGTACAAGGTAGTTGTGTTGTCGTGACAGGCGGGGATGCTGGTGGTGACACTGTCATGAATGGTGACATTTCTACAGTGACTCATGATGTCACTGACACGGGTACAGCAACAGAAGAAAACACAGGTATGACGTGTGTCCATTTAAGCTTGTTAGGCTCTGTGTGACCCTTACAAATATCACTGACTTTGAGTTGTATTTATGAAGTATTCTTCAATCCCCAGCCAGCAGTAATTATTGTATCCATAACAAGCTACTGGGTCAATTACACTGTCATAGATCGTATGTGAAATAGACCATGTTAGATGGTTATATGTGTTAGATGAACCTATGTATATTGGTACACAGACCTAGACCTCACTGTAGAACAAGGTCTGGTTTCATGAATTGCTTCTGTTGTATTGTGTTATAATTCATGCAGGGTTGTTTGACAGATTATATTACTCAAAAAGCAAACCTATAATAAAACTACAAGTAATAATAATTTATAAGACAACTTCTATTGCTCCTAAGTCCTTGAAAACCAAGCTAGGAGTGCATCAAAACAAGAGTTGATTAATCTCAGAATCAGTAAGCAATATTCCAGTTGTCATCAGATGGATTGTTATGATGATGTGAGGTAAGGTTATGTTTTTAAATTATGAAGTTCCAACTGATCTAACATTGAGAGAAACCACACATTCCAAAGAGTCAATGCAGCTACAGAAAAAGCCCAAATTGCAAATCGAAGAGAACACAGAGCTTTGCTAACAATTGAACATAACTATGGCTCGTGAAACTGATTCCAGATGGTTGGATCTGTGTGAGTGGAAGCCACAACCCTTTCTTTGTGTTGTGTTCACATAGGCAGACAGACATTGGCATCAAATGTAATTTTGTAGGATTTATGTTTACCAGTTACAACTACTACAGTGTTTGCAAATGTTGCCGTCTTTGTTCACAGATGGCAGCACGGGTACTCCCACTACGTGTTCAAGCCCACATGTCTACTACGATGTGCATGAGATTGTTGCCAGGTCAGTGAATGTAGAGTGAGCAATAGGATAGGTCATGGACATAGAGGGGGGGGGGGGGGGAGTCCAGGGGTGTGTGTATGTGTGCACATGATACAATAATATGAGCAATGTCTTTGTCCTGCAAATGTTAGTTACGATGTCACATCAAGGAATTATTCCAGAATATTCCCTATAAAACACATGTGTATTTCTTCACTACAGTAAAATGGAGACATCAAAATCACCCAATAGGAGTGCGAGATCATGCAAAAAGATGATCCTTCACATAGCTTATAGCCTAAACCAGTATCCTCTCAATTATTTAATAACGCCAAGACATTTGTTATTGTTTAAAACTGTTTCTCGGATCACTAAAGTTATATGGTTCACTGAGGATAATTAGCTTTACGCCAAAATAACTTATGCTGGTAGAATGTTATGTATGTATTGCTGATCATGTGGAAAAACCTAGAGGTTTTTTTATTTTAGAAATTACCGTAAGTAATTGGTGTATATTAAAACATAACACCATTTCAGTTACCCATACTGTGGATGAGAGAGAGAGAGAGAGAGAGAGAGAGTGAGAGAGAGAGAGAGAGAGAGAGAGAGAGAGAGAGAGAGAGAGAGAGAGAGAGAGAGAGAGAGAGAGAGAGTGATACCCATGCCGAGAAATATAATACCGGCCTAATGGTGATCCCTAGCAAATTGTCAGTAGTATATATTCAGCCATTCTTCGGTCACTGGTGTATTGATACAGCAATGTGAGAGATGTTATCACATTGTTGTGTTGTGTTTAGCTTCCTCAACCTGCTGTCCAGTGATGTGAAGTCTTCCTACCAGTCGGCTGACGCTGGCTACGACTCCTACCTCCGCGACGCTCACAGACAGGTGTGTGGTCCAACCTTCCTCCATCCCCCACTCTCACAGACAGGTGTGTGGTCCAACCTTCCTCCACCCCTCACTCTCACAGACAGGTGTGTGGTCCAACCTTCCTCCATCCCCCACTCTCACAGACAGGTGTGTGGTCCAACCTTCCTCCACCCCTCACTCTCACAGACAGGTGTGTGGTCCAACCTTCCTCCATCCCCCACTCTCACAGACAGGTGTGTGGTCCAACCTTCCTCCATCCCTCACTCTCACAGACAGGTGTGTGGTCCAACCTTCCTCCATCCCTCACTCTCACAGACAGGTGTGTGGTCCAACCTCCCTCCATCCCCCACTCTCACAGACAGGTGTGTGGTCCAACCTTCCACCATCCCTCACTCTCACAGACAGGTGTGTGGTCCAACCTTCCTCCATCCCTCACTCTCACAGACAGGTGTGTGGTCCAACCTCCCTCCATCCCTCACTCTCACTCTCACAGACAGGTGTGTGGTCCAACCTTCCTCCATCCCTCACTCTCACTCTCACAGACAGGTGTGTGGTCCAACCTTCCTCCATCCCTCACTCTCACAGACAGGTGTGTGGTCCAACCTCCCTCCATCCCTCACTCTCACTCTCACAGACAGGTGTGTGGTCCAACCTTCCTCCATCCCTCACTCTCACTCTCACAGACAGGTGTGTGGTCCAACCTTCCTCCATCCCTCACTCTCACTCTCACAGACAGGTGTGTGGTCCAACCTCCCTCCATCCCTCACTCTCACTCTCACAGACAGGTGTGTGGTCCAACCTCCCTCCATCCCTCACTCTCACTCTCACAGACAGGTGTGTGGTCCAACCTTCCTCCATCCCTCACTCTCACAGACAGGTGTGTGGTCCAACCTCCCTCCATCCCTCACTCTCACTCTCACAGACAGGTGTGTGGTCCAACCTTCCTCCATCCCCCACTCTCACAGACAGGTGTGTGGTCCAACCTTCCTCCATCCCTCACTCTCACAGACAGGTGTGTGGTCCAACCTTCCTCCATCCCCCACTCTCACAGACAGGTGTGTGGTCCAACCTTCCTCCACCCCTCACTCTCACAGACAGGTGTGTGGTCCAACCTTCCTCCATCCCCCACTCTCACAGACAGGTGTGTGGTCCAACCTCCCTCCATCCCTCACTCTCACAGACAGGTGTGTGGTCCAACCTCCCTCCATCCCCCACTCTCACAGACAGGTGTGTGGTCCAACCTTCCTCCACCCCTCACTCTCACAGACAGGTGTGTGGTCCAACCTTCCTCCATCCCCCACTCTCACAGACAGGTGTGTGGTCCAACCTTCCTCCATCCCTCACTCTCACAGACAGGTGTGTGGTCCAACCTTCCTCCATCCCTCACTCTCACAGACAGGTGTGTGGTCCAACCTCCCTCCATCCCCCACTCTCACAGACAGGTGTGTGGTCCAACCTTCCTCCATCCCTCACTCTCACAGACAGGTGTGTGGTCCAACCTTCCTCCATCCCTCACTCTCACAGACAGGTGTGTGGTCCAACCTCCCTCCATCCCTCACTCTCACTCTCACAGACAGGTGTGTGGTCCAACCTCCCTCCATCCCTCACTCTCACTCTCACAGACAGGTGTGTGGTCCAACCTTCCTCCATCCCTCACTCTCACTCTCACAGACAGGTGTGTGGTCCAACCTTCCTCCATCCCCCACTCTCACAGACAGGTGTGTGGTCCAACCTTCCTCCATCCCTCACTCTCACAGACAGGTGTGTGGTCCAACCTTCCTCCATCCCTCACTCTCACAGACAGGTGTGTGGTCCAACCTCCCTCCATCCCCCACTCTCACAGACAGGTGTGTGGTCCAACCTTCCTCCATCCCTCACTCTCACAGACAGGTGTGTGGTCCAACCTTCCTCCATCCCTCACTCTCACAGACAGGTGTGTGGTCCAACCTTCCTCCATCCCTCACTCTCACTCTCACAGACAGGTGTGTGGTCCAACCTTCCTCCATCCCTCACTCTCACAGACAGGTGTGTGGTCCAACCTCCCTCCATCCCTCACTCTCACTCTCACAGACAGGTGTGTGGTCCAACCTTCCTCCATCCCTCACTCTCACAGACAGGTGTGTGGTCCAACCTTCCTCCATCCCTCACTCTCACTCTCACAGACAGGTGTGTGGTCCAACCTTCCTCCATCCCTCACTCTCACAGACAGGTGTGTGGTCCAACCTCCCTCCATCCCTCACTCTCACTCTCACAGACAGGTGTGTGGTCCAACCTCCCTCCATCCCTCACTCTCACTCTCACAGACAGGTGTGTGGTCCAACCTTCCTCCATCCCTCACTCTCACTCTCACAGACAGGTGTGTGGTCCAACCTCCCTCCATCCCCCACTCTCACAGACAGGTGTGTGGTCCAACCTTCCTCCATCCCTCACTCTCACAGACAGGTGTGTGGTCCAACCTTCCTCCATCCCTCACTCTCACAGACAGGTGTGTGGTCCAACCTCCCTCCATCCCCCACTCTCACAGACAGGTGTGTGGTCCAACCTTCCTCCATCCCCCACTCTCACAGACAGGTGTGTGGTCCAACCTTCCTCCATCCCTCACTCTCACAGACAGGTGTGTGGTCCAACCTCCCTCCATCCCCCACTCTCACAGACAGGTGTGTGGTCCAACCTTCCTCCATCCCTCACTCTCACAGACAGGTGTGTGGTCCAACCTTCCTCCATCCCTCACTCTCACAGACAGGTGTGTGGTCCAACCTCCCTCCATCCCTCACTCTCACTCTCACAGACAGGTGTGTGGTCCAACCTCCCTCCATCCCTCACTCTCACTCTCACAGACAGGTGTGTGGTCCAACCTTCCTCCATCCCTCACTCTCACTCTCACAGACAGGTGTGTGGTCCAACCTTCCTCCATCCCCCACTCTCACAGACAGGTGTGTGGTCCAACCTTCCTCCATCCCTCACTCTCACAGACAGGTGTGTGGTCCAACCTTCCTCCATCCCTCACTCTCACAGACAGGTGTGTGGTCCAACCTCCCTCCATCCCCCACTCTCACAGACAGGTGTGTGGTCCAACCTTCCTCCATCCCTCACTCTCACAGACAGGTGTGTGGTCCAACCTTCCTCCATCCCTCACTCTCACAGACAGGTGTGTGGTCCAACCTTCCCCCATCCCTCACTCTCACTCTCACAGACAGGTGTGTGGTCCAACCTTCCTCCATCCCTCACTCTCACAGACAGGTGTGTGGTCCAACCTTCCTCCATCCCTCACTCTCACTCTCACAGACAGGTGTGTGGTCCAACCTTCCTCCATCCCTCACTCTCACTCTCACAGACAGGTGTGTGGTCCAACCTCCCTCCATCCCTCACTCTCACTCTCACAGACAGGTGTGTGGTCCAACCTTCCTCCATCCCTCACTCTCACTCTCACAGACAGGTGTGTGGTCCAACCTTCCTCCATCCCTCACTCTCACTCTCACAGACAGGTGTGTGGTCCAACCTTCCTCCATCCCTCACTCTCACTCTCACAGACAGGTGTGTGGTCCAACCTCCCTCCATCCCTCACTCTCACAGACAGGTGTGTGGTCCAACCTTCCTCCATCCCTCACTCTCACAGACAGGTGTGTGGTCCAACCTCCCTCCATCCCTCACTCTCACTCTCACAGACAGGTGTGTGGTCCAACCTCCCTCCATCCCTCACTCTCACTCTCACAGACAGGTGTGTGGTCCAACCTTCCTCCATCCCTCACTCTCACAGACAGGTGTGTGGTCCAACCTCCATCCCTCACTCTCACTCTCACAGACAGGTGTGTGGTCCAACCTCCCTCCATCCCCCACTCTCACAGACAGGTGTGTGGTCCAACCTTCCTCCACCCCTCACTCTCACAGACAGGTGTGTGGTCCAACCTTCCTCCATCCCCCACTCTCACAGACAGGTGTGTGGTCCAACCTTCCTCCATCCCTCACTCTCACAGACAGGTGTGTGGTCCAACCTTCCTCCATCCCTCACTCTCACAGACAGGTGTGTGGTCCAACCTCCCTCCATCCCCCACTCTCACAGACAGGTGTGTGGTCCAACCTTCCTCCATCCCTCACTCTCACAGACAGGTGTGTGGTCCAACCTTCCTCCATCCCTCACTCTCACAGACAGGTGTGTGGTCCAACCTCCCTCCATCCCTCACTCTCACTCTCACAGACAGGTGTGTGGTCCAACCTCCCTCCATCCCTCACTCTCACTCTCACAGACAGGTGTGTGGTCCAACCTTCCTCCATCCCTCACTCTCACTCTCACAGACAGGTGTGTGGTCCAACCTTCCTCCATCCCCCACTCTCACAGACAGGTGTGTGGTCCAACCTTCCTCCATCCCTCACTCTGACAGACAGGTGTGTGGTCCAACCTTCCTCCATCCCTCACTCTCACAGACAGGTGTGTGGTCCAACCTCCCTCCATCCCCCACTCTCACAGACAGGTGTGTGGTCCAACCTTCCTCCATCCCTCACTCTCACAGACAGGTGTGTGGTCCAACCTTCCTCCATCCCTCACTCTCACTCTCACAGACAGGTGTGTGGTCCAACCTTCCTCCATCCCTCACTCTCACTCTCACAGACAGGTGTGTGGTCCAACCTTCCTCCATCCCTCACTCTCACAGACAGGTGTGTGGTCCAACCTCCCTCCATCCCTCACTCTCACTCTCACAGACAGGTGTGTGGTCCAACCTTCCTCCATCCCTCACTCTCACAGACAGGTGTGTGGTCCAACCTTCCTCCATCCCTCACTCTCACAGACAGGTGTGTGGTCCAACCTTCCTCCATCCCTCACTCTCACAGACAGGTGTGTGGTCCAACCTCCCTCCATCCCTCACTCTCACTCTCACAGACAGGTGTGTGGTCCAACCTCCCTCCATCCCTCACTCTCACTCTCACAGACAGGTGTGTGGTCCAACCTTCCTCCATCCCTCACTCTCACTCTCACAGACAGGTGTGTGGTCCAACCTTCCTCCATCCCTCACTCTCACAGACAGGTGTGTGGTCCAACCTTCCTCCATCCCTCACTCTCACAGACAGGTGTGTGGTCCAACCTTCCTCCATCCCCCACTCTCACAGACAGGTGTGTGGTCCAACCTTCCTCCATCCCTCACTCTCACAGACAGGTGTGTGGTCCAACCTTCCTCCATCCCTCACTCTCACAGACAGGTGTGTGGTCCAACCTTCCTCCATCCCCCACTCTCACAGACAGGTGTGTGGTCCAACCTTCCTCCATCCCTCACTCTCACAGACAGGTGTGTGGTCCAACCTTCCTCCATCCCTCACTCTCACTCTCACAGACAGGTGTGTGGTTCAACCTTCCTCCATCCCTCACTCTCACTCTCACAGACAGGTGTGTGGTCCAACCTCCCTCCATCCCTCACTCTCACAGACAGGTGTGTGGTCCAACCTTCCTCCATCCCTCACTCTCACAGACAGGTGTGTGGTCCAACCTTCCTCCATCCCCCACTCTCACAGACAGGTGTGTGGTCCAACCTTCCTCCATCCCTCACTCTCACTCTCACAGACAGGTGTGTGGTCCAACCTTCCTCCATCCCTCACTCTCACTCTCACAGACAGGTGTGTGGTCCAACCTCCCTCCATCCCTCAATCTCACAGACAGGTGTGTGGTCCAACCTTCCTCCATCCCCCACTCTCACAGACAGGTGTGTGGTCCAACCTTCCTCCATCCCTCACTCTCACAGACAGGTGTGTGGTCCAACCTTCCTCCATCCCTCACTCTCACAGACAGGTGTGTGGTCCAACCTCCCTCCATCCCTCACTCTCACAGACAGGTGTGTGGTCCAACCTTCCTCCATCCCCCACTCTCACAGACAGGTGTGTGGTCCAACCTTCCTCCATCCCTCACTCTCACAGACAGGTGTGTGGTCCAACCTCCCTCCATCCCCCACTCTCACAGACAGGTGTGTGGTCCAACCTTCCTCCATCCCTCACTCTCACAGACAGGTGTGTGGTCCAACCTTCCTCCATCCCCCACTCTCACAGACAGGTGTGTGGTCCAACCTTCCTCCATCCCTCACTCTCACAGACAGGTGTGTGGTCCAACCTTCCTCCATCCCTCACTCTCACAGACAGGTGTGTGGTCCAACCTTCCTCCATCCCTCACTCTCACTCTCACAGACAGGTGTGTGGTCCAACCTTCCTCCATCCCTCACTCTCACAGACAGGTGTGTGGTCCAACCTTCCTCCATCCCTCACTCTCACTCTCACAGACAGGTGTGTGGTCCAACCTTCCTCCATCCCTCACTCTCACTCTCACAGACAGGTGTGTGGTCCAACCTCCCTCCATCCCTCACTCTCACAGACAGGTGTGTGGTCCAACCTTCCTCCATCCCTCACTCTCACAGACAGGTGTGTGGTCCAACCTTCCTCCATCCCTCACTCTCACAGACAGGTGTGTGGTCCAACCTTCCTCCATCCCCCACTCTCACAGACAGGTGTGTGGTCCAACCTTCCTCCATCCCTCACTCTCACAGACAGGTGTGTGGTCCAACCTTCCTCCATCCCTCACTCTCACTCTCACAGACAGGTGTGTGGTCCAACCTTCCTCCATCCCTCACTCTCACAGACAGGTGTGTGGTCCAACCTCCCTCCATCCCTCACTCTCACTCTCACAGACAGGTGTGTGGTCCAACCTTCCTCCATCCCTCACTCTCACTCTCACAGACAGGTGTGTGGTCCAACCTTCCTCCATCCCTCACTCTCACTCTCACAGACAGGTGTGTGGTCCAACCTCCCTCCATCCCTCACTCTCACTCTCACAGACAGGTGTGTGGTCCAACCTCCCTCCATCCCTCACTCTCACTCTCACAGACAGGTGTGTGGTCCAACCTTCCTCCATCCCTCACTCTCACAGACAGGTGTGTGGTCCAACCTCCCTCCATCCCTCACTCTCACTCTCACAGACAGGTGTGTGGTCCAACCTTCCTCCATCCCCCACTCTCACAGACAGGTGTGTGGTCCAACCTTCCTCCATCCCTCACTCTCACAGACAGGTGTGTGGTCCAACCTTCCTCCATCCCCCACTCTCACAGACAGGTGTGTGGTCCAACCTTCCTCCACCCCTCACTCTCACAGACAGGTGTGTGGTCCAACCTTCCTCCATCCCCCACTCTCACAGACAGGTGTGTGGTCCAACCTCCCTCCATCCCTCACTCCCACAGACAGGTGTGTGGTCCAACCTCCCTCCATCCCCCACTCTCACAGACAGGTGTGTGGTCCAACCTTCCTCCACCCCTCACTCTCACAGACAGGTGTGTGGTCCAACCTTCCTCCATCCCCCACTCTCACAGACAGGTGTGTGGTCCAACCTTCCTCCATCCCTCACTCTCACAGACAGGTGTGTGGTCCAACCTTCCTCCATCCCTCACTCTCACAGACAGGTGTGTGGTCCAACCTCCCTCCATCCCCCACTCTCACAGACAGGTGTGTGGTCCAACCTTCCTCCATCCCTCACTCTCACAGACAGGTGTGTGGTCCAACCTTCCTCCATCCCTCACTCTCACAGACAGGTGTGTGGTCCAACCTCCCTCCATCCCTCACTCTCACT
Source organism: Oasisia sp. SBJ-2009 (assembly GCA_964017155.1). Lineage (NCBI taxonomy): Eukaryota > Metazoa > Annelida > Polychaeta > Sabellida > Siboglinidae > Oasisia > Oasisia sp. SBJ-2009. The sequence continues at coordinate 25,672,446 of OZ024864.1, read as the reverse complement.
CTCACAGACAGGTGTGTGGTCCAACCTCCCTCCATCCCTCACTCTCACAGACAGGTGTGTGGTCCAACCTTCCTCCATCCCTCACTCTCACTCTCACAGACAGGTGTGTGGTCCAACCTTCCTCCATCCCCCACTCTCACAGACAGGTGTGTGGTCCAACCTTCCTCCATCCCTCACTCTCACAGACAGGTGTGTGGTCCAACCTTCCTCCATCCCTCACTCTCACAGACAGGTGTGTGGTCCAACCTCCCTCCATCCCCCACTCTCACAGACAGGTGTGTGGTCCAACCTTCCTCCATCCCTCACTCTCACAGACAGGTGTGTGGTCCAACCTTCCTCCATCCCTCACTCTCACAGACAGGTGTGTGGTCCAACCTTCCTCCATCCCTCACTCTCACTCTCACAGACAGGTGTGTGGTCCAACCTTCCTCCATCCCTCACTCTCACTCTCACAGACAGGTGTGTGGTCCAACCTCCCTCCATCCCTCACTCTCACTCTCACAGACAGGTGTGTGGTCCAACCTTCCTCCATCCCTCACTCTCACAGACAGGTGTGTGGTCCAACCTTCCTCCATCCCTCACTCTCACTCTCACAGACAGGTGTGTGGTCCAACCTTCCTCCATCCCTCACTCTCACAGACAGGTGTGTGGTCCAACCTCCCTCCATCCCTCACTCTCACTCTCACAGACAGGTGTGTGGTCCAACCTCCCTCCATCCCTCACTCTCACTCTCACAGACAGGTGTGTGGTCCAACCTTCCTCCATCCCTCACTCTCACTCTCACAGACAGGTGTGTGGTCCAACCTTCCCTCCATCCCCCACTCTCACAGACAGGTGTGTGGTCCAACCTTCCTCCATCCCTCACTCTCACAGACAGGTGTGTGGTCCAACCTTCCTCCATCCCTCACTCTCACAGACAGGTGTGTGGTCCAACCTCCCTCCATCCCCACTCTCACAGACAGGTGTGTGGTCCAACCTTCCTCCATCCCTTCCAACTCCACTCTCACAGACAGGTGTGTGGTCCAACCTTCCTCCATCCCTCACTCTCACAGACAGGTGTGTGGTCCAACCTCCCTCCATCCCTCCCACTCTCACAGACAGGTGTGTGGTCCAACCTTCCTCCATCCCTCACTCTCACAGACAGGTGTGTGGTCCAACCACCTTCCCTCCTCCATCCCTCACTCTCACAGACAGGTGTGTGGTCCAACCTCCCTCCATCCCTCACTCTCACTCTCACAGACAGGTGTGTGGTCCAACCTTCCTCCATCCCTCACTCTCACTCTCACAGACAGGTGTGTGGTCCAACCTCCCTCCATCCCCACTCTCACAGACAGGTGTGTGGTCCAACCTTCCTCCATCCCTCACTCTCACAGACAGGTGTGTGGTCCAACCTTCCTCCATCCCTCACTCTCACAGACAGGTGTGTGGTCCAACCTTCCTCCATCCCCCACTCTCACAGACAGGTGTGTGGTCCAACCTTCCTCCATCCCTCACTCTCACAGACAGGTGTGTGGTCCAACCTTCCTCCATCCCTCACTCTCACAGACAGGTGTGTGGTCCAACCTCCCTCCATCCCTCACTCTCACTCTCACAGACAGGTGTGTGGTCCAACCTTCCTCCATCCCTCACTCTCACAGACAGGTGTGTGGTCCAACCTTCCTCCATCCCTCACTCTCACTCTCACAGACAGGTGTGTGGTCCAACCTTCCTCCATCCCTCACTCTCACAGACAGGTGTGTGGTCCAACCTTCCTCCATCCCTCACTCTCACTCTCACAGACAGGTGTGTGGTCCAACCTTCCTCCATCCCTCACTCTCACTCTCACAGACAGGTGTGTGGTCCAACCTTCCTCCATCCCTCACTCTCCACCTCACCAGACAGGTGTGTGGTCCAACCTTCCTCCATCCCTCACTCTCACTCTCACAGACAGGTGTGTGGTCCAACCCTTCCTCCATCCCTCACTCTCTTCACAGACAGGTGTGTGGTCCAACCTTCCCCATCCCTCACTCTCACTCTCACAGACAGGTGTGTGGTCCAACCTTCCTCCATCCCTCACTCTCACAGACAGGTGTGTGGTCCAACCTTCCTCCATCCCTCACTCTCACAGACAGGTGTGTGGTCCAACCTTCCTCCATCCCTCACTCTCACTCTCACAGACAGGTGTGTGGTCCAACCTTCCTCCATCCCTCACTCTCCACAGACAGGTGTGTGGTCCAACCTTCCTCCATCCCTCACCACTCTCACAGACAGGTGTGTGGTCCAACCTTCCTCCATCCCTCACTCTCACTCTCACAGACAGGTGTGTGGTCCAACCTCCCTCCATCCCTCACTCTCACAGACAGGTGTGTGGTCCAACCTTCCTCCATCCCTCACTCTCACTTCAGACAGGTGTGTGGTCCAACCTTCCCATCCCTCACTCCTCACTCTCACAGACAGGTGTGTGGTCCAACCTTCCCTCCATCCCCCACTCTCACAGACAGGTGTGTGGTCCAACCTTCCTCCATCCCTCACTCTCACAGACAGGTGTGTGGTCCAACCTTCCTCCATCCTCACTCTCACAGACAGGTGTGTGGTCCAACCTTCCCTCCATCCCTCACTCTCACAGACAGGTGTGTGGTCCAACCTTTCCTCCATCCCTCACTCTCACAGACAGGTGTGTGGTCCAACCTTCCTCCATCCCTCACTCTCACAGACAGGTGTGTGGTCCAACCTCCATCCTCACTCTCACTCTCACAGACAGGTGTGTGGTCCTCCATCCCTCACTCTCACAACAGTGTGTGGTCCACCTCCCTCCATCCTCACTCTCACAGACAGGTGTGTGGTCCAACCTTCCTCCATCCCCTCACTCTCACAGACAGGTGTGTGGTCCAACCTTCCTCCATCCCTCCTCTCACAGACACCTCCCTCCATCCCTCACTCCCACTCTCACAGACAGGTGTGTGGTCCAACCTTCCCTCCATCCCTCACTCTCACAGACAGGTGTGTGGTCCAACCTTCCTCCATCCCTCACTCTCACAGACAGGTGTGTGGTCCAACCTCCTCCATCCCTCACTCTCTCACAGACAGGTGTGTGGTCCAACCTCCTCCATCCCTCACTCTCACAGACAGGTGTGTGGTCCAACCTTCCTCCATCCCTCACTCTCACTCTCACAGACAGGTGTGTGGTCCAACCTTCCTCCATCCCTCACTCTCACAGACAGTGTGTGGTCCAACCTTCCTCCATCCCTCACTCCACTCTCACAGACAGGTGTGTGGTCCAACCTTCCTCCATCCCTCACTCTCACAGACAGGTGTGTGGTCCAACCTTCCTCCATCCCTCACTCTCACTCTCACAGACAGGTGTGTGGTCCAACCTTCCCTCCATCCCTCCACTCTCACAGACAGGTGTGTGGTCCAACCTTCCTCCATCCCTCCTCTCACTCTCACAGACAGGTGTGTGGTCAACCTTCCTCCATCCCTCACTCTCACAGACAGGTGTGTGGTCCAACCTCCCTCCATCCCTCACTCTCACTCTCACAGACAGGTGTGTGGTCCAACCCTCCTCCATCCCTCACTCTCACAGACAGGTGTGTGGTCCAACCTCCCTCCATCCCTCACTCTCACTCTCACAGACAGGTGTGTGGTCCAACCTCCCTCCATCCCCTCACTCCTCACAGACAGGTGTGTGGTCCAACCTTCCTCCATCCCTCACTCTCACTCTCACAGACAGGTGTGTGGTCCAACCTTCCTCCATCCCCATCCACTCTCACAGACAGGTGTGTGGTCCAACCTTCCTCCATCCCCTCACTCTCACAGACAGGTGTGTGGTCCAACCTTCCTCCATCCCTCACTCTCACAGACAGTTGTGTGGTCCAACCTCCCTCCATCCCCACTCTCACAGACAGGTGTGTGGTCCAACCTTCCTCCATCCCTCACTCTCCAGACAGGTGTGTGGGTTCCAACCTTCCTCCATCCCCACTCTCACAGACAGGTGTGTGGTCCAACCTTCCTCCATCCCTCACTCTCACAGACAGGTGTGTGGTCCAACCTTCCTCCATCCCTCACTCTCACAGACAGGTGTGTGGTCCCACCTCCTCCATCCCCACTCCACTCTCACAGACAGGGTGTGTGGTCCAACCTTCCTCCATCCCTTATCCAGAAGTGTGTGTCCACCTTCCTCCATCCTCACTCTCACTCTCACAGACAGGTGTGTGGTCCAACCTTCCTCCATCCCTCACTCTCACTCTCTCAGGACAGGTGTGTGTGTCCAACCTTCCTCC
>OZ024864.1:25529402-25667987 GCA_964017155.1 Oasisia sp. SBJ-2009 | reverse complement strand
CCCCACTCTCACAGACAGGTGTGTGGTCCAACCTTCCTCCATCCCTCACTCTCACAGACAGGTGTGTGTCCAACCTTCCTCCATCCCTCACTCTCACAGACAGGTGTGTGGTCCAACCTTCCTCCATCCCCCACTCTCACAGACAGGTGTGTGGTCCAACCTTCCTCCATCCCTCACTCTCACAGACAGGTGTGTGGTCCAACCTTCCTCCATCCCTCACTCCACTCTCACAGACAGGTGTGTGGTCCAACCTTCCTCCATCCCTCACTCTCACTCTCACAGACAGGTGTGTGGTCCAACCTTCCCTCCATCCCTCACTCTCACAGACAGGTGTGTGGTCCAACCTTCCTCCATCCCTCACTCTCACAGACAGGTGTGTGGTCCAACCTTCCTCCATCCCTCACTCTCACAGACAGGTGTGTGGTCCAACCTTCCTCCATCCCTCACTCTCACTCTCACAGACAGGTGTGTGGTCCAACCTTCCTCCATCCCTCACTCTCACTCTCACAGACAGGTGTGTGGTCCAACCTCCCTCCATCCCTCACTCTCACAGACAGGTGTGTGGTCCAACCTTCCTCCATCCCCCACTCTCACAGACAGGTGTGTGGTCCAACCTTCCTCCATCCCTCACTCTCACAGACAGGTGTGTGGTCCAACCTTCCTCCATCCCTCACTCTCACAGACAGGTGTGTGGTCCAACCTCCCTCCATCCCTCACTCTCACAGACAGGTGTGTGGTCCAACCTTCCTCCCACCCCCCCACTTCTCACAGACAGGTGTGTAGTCCAACCTTCCTCCATCCCTCACTCTCACAGACAGGTGTGTGGTCCAACCTTCCTCCATCCCCCACTCTCACAGACAGGTGTGTGGTCCAACCTTCCTCCATCCCCTCACTCTCACTCTCACAGACAGGTGTGTGGTCCAACCTTCCTCCATCCCTTCTCACTCTCACAGACAGGTGTGTGGTCCAACCTTCCCTCCATCCCTCACCTCACTCTCACAGACAGGTGTGTGGTCCAACCCTTCCTCCATCCCTCACTCTCACAGACAGGTGTGTGGTCCAACCTTCCTCCATCCCTCCACTCTCACAGACAGGTGTGTGGTCCAACCTTCCTCCATCCCTCACTCTCACAGACAGGTGTGTGGTCCAACCTTCCTCCATCCCTCACTCTCACTCTCACAGACAGGTGTGTGGTCCAACCTTCCTCCATCCCTCACTCTCACTCTCACAGACAGGTGTGTGGTCCAACCTCCCTCCATCCCTCACTCTCACAGACAGGTGTGTGGTCCAACCTTCCTCCATCCCTCACTCTCACAGACAGGTGTGTGGTCCAACCTTCCTCCATCCCTCACTCTCACAGACAGGTGTGTGGTCCAACCTTCCTCCATCCCCTCACTCTCACAGACAGGTGTGTGGTCCAACCTTCCTCCATCCCTCACTCTCACAGACAGGTGTGTGGTCCAACCTCCCTCCATCCCTCACTCTCACAGACAGGTGTGTGGTCCAACCTCCCTCCATCCCCCACTCTCACAGACAGGTGTGTGGTCCAACCTCCTCCATCCCTCACTCTCACAGACAGGTGTGTGGTCCAACCTCCCTCCATCCCTCACTCTCACAGACAGGTGTGTGGTCCAACCTCCCTCCATCCCTCACTCTCACAGACAGGTGTGTGGTCCAACCTCCCTCCATCCCTCACTCTCACAGACAGGTGTGTGGTCCAACCTCCCTCCATCCCCACTCACTCTCAACAGACAGGTGTGTGGTCCAACCTCCCTCCATCCCTCACTCTCACAGACAGGTGTGTGGTCCAACCTCCCTCCATCCCTCACTCTCACTCTCACAGACAGGTGTGTGGTCCAACCTTCCTCCATCCCTCACTCTCACTCTCACAGACAGGTGTGTGGTCCAACCTTCCTCCATCCCTCACTCTCACTCTCACAGACAGGTGTGTGGTCCAACCTCCCTCCATCCCTCACTCTCACTCTCACAGACAGGTGTGTGGTCCAACCTCCCTCCATCCCTCACTCTCACTCTCACAGACAGGTGTGTGGTCCAACCTTCCTCCATCCCTCACTCTCACTCTCACAGACAGGTGTGTGGTCCAACCTCCCTCCATCCCTCACTCTCACAGACAGGTGTGTGGTCCAACCTCCCTCCATCCCTCACTCTCACTCTCACAGACAGGTGTGTGGTCCAACCTTCCTCCATCCCTCACTCTCACTCTCACAGACAGGTGTGTGGTCCAACCTTCCTCCATCCCTCACTCTCACTCTCACAGACAGGTGTGTGGTCCAACCTCCCTCCATCCCCCACTCTCACAGACAGGTGTGTGGTCCAACCTTCCTCCATCCCTCTCTCCCTCACTCTCACAGACAGGTGTGTGGTCCAACCTCCCTCCACCCCCTCCACTCACTCTCACAGACAGGTGTGTGGTCCAACCTCCCTCCAACCCTCACTCTCACAGACAGGTGTGTGGTCCAACCTCCCTCCAACCCTCACTCTCACAGACAGGTGTGTGGTCCAACCTTCCTCCAACCCTCACTCTCACAGACAGGTGTGTGGTCCAACCTCCCTCCAACCCTCACTCTCACAGACAGGTGTGTGGTCCAACCTCCCTCCAACCCTCACTCTCACAGACAGGTGTGTGGTCCAACCTCCCTCCATCCCTCACTCTCACTCTCACAGACAGGTGTGTGGTCCAACCTCCCTCCAACCCTCACTCTCACAGACAGGTGTGTGGTCCAACCTCCCTCCATCCCTCACTCTCACTCTCACAGACAGGTGTGTGGTTCAACCTCCCTCCAACCCTCACTCTCACAGACAGGTGTGTGGTCCAACCTCCCTCCATCCCTCACTCTCACTCTCACAGACAGGTGTGTGGTCCAACCTTCCTCCAACCCCACTCTCACAGACAGGTGTGTGGTCCAACCTCCCTCCAACCCCCACTCTCACAGACAGGTGTGTGGTCCAACCTTCCTCCAACCCTCACTCTCACAGACAGGTGTGTGGTCCAACCTCCCTCCAACCCTCACTCTCACAGACAGGTGTGTGGTCCAACCTCCCTCCAACCCTCACTCTCACAGACAGGTGTGTGGTCCAACCTCCCTCCAACCCTCACTCTCACAGACAGGTGTGTGGTCCAACCTTCCTCCAACCCTCACTCTCACAGACAGGTGTGTGGTCCAACCTCCCTCCAACCCTCACTCTCACAGACAGGTGTGTGGTCCAACCTCCCTCCAACCCTCACTCTCACAGACAGGTGTGTGGTCCAACCTCCCTCCATCCCTCACTCTCACTCTCACAGACAGGTGTGTGGTCCAACCTCCCTCCAACCCTCACTCTCACAGACAGGTGTGTGGTCCAACCTCCCTCCATCCCTCACTCTCACTCTCACAGACAGGTGTGTGGTCCAACCTTCCTCCATCCCTCACTCTCACAGACAGGTGTGTGGTCCAACCTCCCTCCAACCCTCACTCTCACTCTCACAGACAGGTGTGTGGTCCAACCTTCCTCCAACCCCACTCTCACAGACAGGTGTGTGGTCCAACCTCCCTCCAACCCCCACTCTCACAGACAGGTGTGTGGTCCAACCTTCCTCCAACCCTCACTCTCACAGACAGGTGTGTGGTCCAACCTCCCTCCAACCCTCACTCTCACAGACAGGTGTGTGGTCCAACCTCCCTCCAACCCTCACTCTCACAGACAGGTGTGTGGTCCAACCTCCCTCCAACCCTCACTCTCACAGACAGGTGTGTGGTCCAACCTTCCTCCAACCCTCACTCTCACAGACAGGTGTGTGGTCCAACCTCCCTCCAACCCTCACTCTCACAGACAGGTGTGTGGTCCAACCTCCCTCCAACCCTCACTCTCACAGACAGGTGTGTGGTCCAACCTCCCTCCATCCCTCACTCTCACTCTCACAGACAGGTGTGTGGTCCAACCTCCCTCCAACCCTCGCTCTCACAGACAGGTGTGTGGTCCAACCTCCCTCCATCCCTCACTCTCACTCTCACAGACAGGTGTGTGGTCCAACCTTCCTCCATCCCTCACTCTCACAGACAGGTGTGTGGTCCAACCTCCCTCCAACCCTCACTCTCACTCTCACAGACAGGTGTGTGGTCCAACCTCCCTCCATCCCTCACTCTCACAGACAGGTGTGTGGTCCAACCTCCCTCCATCCCCCACTCTCACAGACAGGTGTGTGGTCCAACCTCCCTCCATCCCCCACTCTCACAGACAGGTGTGTGGTCCAACCTCCCTCCATCCCTCACTCTCACAGACAGGTGTGTGGTCCAACCTCCCTCCATCCCCCACTCTCACAGACAGGTGTGTGGTCCAACCTCCCTCCATCCCCCACTCTCACAGACAGGTGTGTGGTCCAACCTCCCTCCATCCCCCACTCTCACAGACAGGTGTGTGGTCCAACCTCCCTCCATCCCCCACTCTCACAGACAGGTGTGTGGTCCAACCTCCCTCCACCCCCCACTCTCACAGACAGGTGTGTGGTCCAACCTTCCTCCATCCCTCACTCTCACAGACAGGTGTGTGGTCCAACCTCCCTCCATCCCTCACTCTCACAGACAGGTGTGTGGTCCAACCTCCCTCCATCCCCCACTCTCACAGACAGGTGTGTGGTCCAACCTCCCTCCATCCCCCACTCTCACTCTCACAGACAGGTGTGTGGTTCAACCTTCCTCCATCCCTCACTCTCACAGACAGGTGTGTGGTCCAACCTCCCTCCATCCCTCACTCTCACAGACAGGTGTGTGGTCCAACCTCCCTCCATCCCCCACTCTCACAGACAGGTGTGTGGTCCAACCTCCCTCCATCCCCCACTCTCACTCTCACAGACAGGTGTGTGGTCCAACCTCCCTCCATCCCCCACTCTCACTCTCACAGACAGGTGTGTGGTCCAACCTCCCTCCATCCCCCACTCTCACTCTCACAGACAGGTGTGTGGTCCAACCTCCCTCCATCCCTCACTCTCACAGACAGGTGTGTGGTCCAACCTCCCTCCATCCCCCACTCTCACAGACAGGTGTGTGGTCCAACCTCCCTCCATCCCCCACTCTCACAGACAGGTGTGTGGTCCAACCTCCCTCCATCCCCCACTCTCACAGACAGGTGTGTGGTCCAACCTCCCTCCATCCCCCACTCTCACAGACAGGTGTGTGGTCCAACCTTCCTCCATCCCTCACTCTCACAGACAGGTGTGTGGTCCAACCTCCCTCCATCCCTCACTCTCACAGACAGGTGTGTGGTCCATCCTCCCTCCATCCCCCACTCTCACAGACAGGTGTGTGGTCCAACCTCCCTCCATCCCCCACTCTCCCTCTCACAGACAGGTGTGTGGTTCAACCTTCCTCCATCCCTCACTCTCACAGACAGGTGTGTGGTCCAACCTCCCTCCATCCCTCACTCTCACAGACAGGTGTGTGGTCCAACCTCCCTCCATCCCCCACTCTCACAGACAGGTGTGTGGTCCAACCTCCCTCCATCCCCCACTCTCACTCTCACAGACAGGTGTGTGGTCCAACCTCCCTCCATCCCCCACTCTCACTCTCACAGACAGGTGTGTGGTCCAACCTCCCTCCATCCCCCACTCTCACTCTCACAGACAGGTGTGTGGTCCAACCTCCCTCCATCCCTCACTCTCACTCTCACAGACAGGTGTGTGGTCCAACCTCCCTCCATCCCCCACTCTCACTCTCACAGACAGGTGTGTGGTCCAACCTCCCTCCATCCCCCACTCTCACTCTCACAGACAGGTGTGTGGTCCAACCTCCCTCCATCCCTCACTCTCACAGACAGGTGTGTGGTCCAACCTCCCTCCATCCCTCACTCTAACAGACAGGTGTGTGGTCCAACCTCCCTCCATCCCTCACTCTAACAGACAGGTGTGGTCCAACCTCCCTCCATCCCCCACTCTCACAGACAGGTGTGTGGTCCAACCTCCCTCCATCCCCCACTCTCACAGACAGGTGTGTGGTCCAACCTTCCTCCATCCCTCACTCTCACAGACAGGTGTGTGGTCCAACCTCCCTCCATCCCTCACTCTCACAGACAGGTGTGTGGTCCAACCTCCCTCCATCCCTCACTCTCACAGACAGGTGTGTGGTCCAACCTCCCTCCATCCCCCACTCTCACAGACAGGTGTGTGGTCCAACCTCCCTCCATCCCTCACTCTCACAGACAGGTGTGTGGTCCAACCTCCCTCCATCCCTCACTCTCACTCTCACAGACAGGTGTGTGGTCCAACCTCCCTCCATCCCTCACTCTCACTCTCACAGACAGGTGTGTGGTCCAACCTCCCTCCATCCCTCACTCTCACTCTCACAGACAGGTGTGTGGTCCAACCTCCCTCCATCCCTCACTCTCACTCTCACAGACAGGTGTGTGGTCCAACCTCCCTCCATCCCTCACTCTCACTCTCACAGACAGGTGTGTGGTCCAACCTTCCTCCATCCCTCACTCTCACTCTCACAGACAGGTGTGTGGTCCAACCTCCCTCCATCCCTCACTCTCACTCTCACAGACAGGTGTGTGGTCCAACCTCCCTCCATCCCTCACTCTCACTCTCACAGACAGGTGTGTGGTCCAACCTCCCTCCATCCCTCACTCTCACTCTCACAGACAGGTGTGTGGTCCAACCTCCCTCCATCCCTCACTCTCACTCTCACAGACAGGTGTGTGGTCCAACCTCCCTCCATCCCTCACTCTCACTCTCACAGACAGGTGTGTGGTCCAACCTCCCTCCATCCCCCACTCTCACAGACAGGTGTGTGGTCCAACCTCCCTCCATCCCTCACTCTCACTCTCACAGACAGGTGTGTGGTCCAACCTCCCTCCATCCCTCACTCTCACTCTCACAGACAGGTGTGTGGTCCAACCTCCCTCCATCCCCCACTCTCACTCTCACAGACAGGTGTGTGGTCCAACCTCCCTCCAACCCCCACTCTCACAGACAGGTGTGTGGTCCAACCTCCCTCCATCCCTCACTCTCACAGACAGGTGTGTGGTCCAACCTCCCTCCATCCCTCACTCTCACTCTCACAGACAGGTGTGTGGTCCAACCTCCCTCCATCCCTCACTCTCACTCTCACAGACAGGTGTGTGGTCCAACCTCCCTCCATCCCTCACTCTCACTCTCACAGACAGGTGTGTGGTCCAACCTCCCTCCATCCCCCACTCTCACAGACAGGTGTGTGGTCCAACCTCCCTCCATCCCTCACTCTCACTCTCACAGACAGGTGTGTGGTCCAACCTCCCTCCATCCCTCACTCTCACTCTCACAGACAGGTGTGTGGTCCAACCTCCCTCCATCCCCCACTCTCACTCTCACAGACAGGTGTGTGGTCCAACCTCCCTCCAACCCCCACTCTCACAGACAGGTGTGTGGTCCAACCTCCCTCCATCCCTCACTCTCACAGACAGGTGTGTGGTCCAACCTCCCTCCATCCCTCACTCTCACTCTCACAGACAGGTGTGTGGTCCAACCTCCCTCCATCCCTCACTCTCACTCTCACAGACAGGTGTGTGGTCCAACCTCCCTCCATCCCTCACTCTCACTCTCACAGACAGGTGTGTGGTCCAACCTCCCTCCATCCCTCACTCTCACTCTCACAGACAGGTGTGTGGTCCAACCTCCCTCCATCCCCCACTCTCACAGACAGGTGTGTGGTCCAACCTCCCTCCATCCCTCACTCTCACTCTCACAGACAGGTGTGTGGTCCAACCTCCCTCCATCCCTCACTCTCACTCTCACAGACAGGTGTGTGGTCCAACCTCCCTCCATCCCTCACTCTCACTCTCACAGACAGGTGTGTGGTCCAACCTCCCTCCATCCCCCACTCTCACTCTCACAGACAGGTGTGTGGTCCAACCTCCCTCCATCCCTCACTCTCAGTCTCACAGACAGGTGTGTGGTCCAACCTCCCTCCATCCCTCACTCTCACTCTCACAGACAGGTGTGTGGTCCAACCTCCCTCCATCCCCCACTCTCACTCTCACAGACAGGTGTGTGGTCCAACCTCCCTCCATCCCTCACTCTCACTCTCACAGACAGGTGTGTGGTCCAACCTCCCTCCATCCCTCACTCTCACTCTCACAGACAGGTGTGTGGTCCAACCTCCCTCCATCCCTCACTCTCACTCTCACAGACAGGTGTGTGGTCCAACCTCCCTCCATCCCTCACTCTCACTCTCACAGACAGGTGTGTGGTCCAACCTCCCTCCATCCCTCACTCTCACTCTCACAGACAGGTGTGTGGTCCAACCTCCCTCCATCCCCCACTCTCACTCTCACAGACAGGTGTGTGGTCCAACCTCCCTCCATCCCTCACTCTCACTCTCACAGACAGGTGTGTGGTCCAACCTCCCTCCATCCCTCACTCTCACTCTCACAGACAGGTGTGTGGTCCAACCTCCCTCCATCCCTCACTCTCACTCTCACAGACAGGTGTGTGGTCCAACCTCCCTCCATCCCTCACTCTCACTCTCACAGACAGGTGTGTGGTCCAACCTCCCTCCATCCCTCACTCTCACAGACAGGTGTGTGGTCCAACCTCCCTCCATCCCTCACTCTCACAGACAGGTGTGTGGTCCAACCTCCCTCCATCCCTCACTCTCACAGACAGGTGTGTGGTCCAACCTCCCTCCATCCCTCACTCTCACTCTCACAGACAGGTGTGTGGTCCAACCTCCCTCCATCCCTCACTCTCACAGACAGGTGTGTGGTCCAACCTCCCTCCATCCCTCACTCTCACAGACAGGTGTGTGGTCCAACCTCCCTCCATCCCTCACTCTCACTCTCACAGACAGGTGTGTGGTCCAACCTCCCTCCATCCCTCACTCTCACAGACAGGTGTGTGGTCCAACCTCCCTCCATCCCTCACTCTCACAGACAGGTGTGTGGTCCAACCTCCCTCCATCCCTCACTCTCACAGACAGGTGTGTGGTCCAACCTCCCTCCATCCCTCACTCTCACAGACAGGTGTGTGGTCCAACCTCCCTCCATCCCTCACTCTCACAGACAGGTGTGTGGTCCAACCTCCCTCCATCCCTCACTCTCACAGACAGGTGTGTGGTCCAACCTCCCTCCATCCCTCACTCTTATTGTTTGATTCTTGCTCTCTGTCTCTCTCCCACACTCACTCTACCTATATATATATAGTTCTCTTTTATCTCTTTCTCTCCAGTTTGCTCTGTCTCTCTCTCCCAGTCTCTCTTTTCTGTCTCTCTCTTGCGCACACTCTCTGTCTCTATTATCATTTCCTCTCTCTCCTCTTACATTCTGAACCTCCTTCCATCTCTCTCTCGCTCGCTCTGTCTTTCTCTCTTACTTACTCTCTCTTTTGTATCTAACTCACTCTCTCCCTCACTCTCTGTCTTTTGTCTCCCCACTCCCTTCCTCTCTCTGTTCCTCTTCCATGCCCACTGTTCCCCTGCCTCTCACTCTTCCCTTACTCTCTTCCCTATACCCCCTTCCCATTGGCTACACCTTACATTTACACTGGTTTGTGTGTGAGTACACAGGTACTGATAATAGTTCTCAGTGATGTCTAATAAGACTTATTGAATGTTGCAGGTCTCCATGCAGTTCTGCGTGACATCTAATATAGTTCTCTGTGACACTTCACGTAGTTCTTTGTGACATCTGATGTAGTTCTATGTGACATCTTCTAACTAAGTTCTCTTTGACATCTAACATAGTTCTCTGATGTTGTAGTACTCTGACATATCATCCCACTGTGAACAGTTCAGTTGGCCCACGCGGCCTGTGTGTCAGGGTGACAGCCAGACACAGCCGCCATGTCAGGGTGACGGCCGGCCGGACACATTCCATGAAGGCCCATTTCTCAGGATGCTTCTTGACAAACTCTCCAGGCTACTGCAGCAGGTGTGGCACTTGGGGTGTGGGTTGTAGCTCGTACCTCCGTAGACACACCCCTGTATATGTGAATACATGGCATCGGGTCTAGATATAATTAAGTTTGCATATGTTTATAAAAACTGGCCCAAATTTTGCAGGAAAATGCATTGATCTTATAAAAAACACCGCTTCACAAGAAATTCACAAAGAGTCGTGGAATTTTTTGAAGTTTTGTTTTTTGGAAATTCAGATAATAAGAAGTAGTGAGAATATGTTAAATGAAGATTCATAATTGTGATGCCACTCTCTTATTACAGTACTGCTAAATATGAAATATTCAAAATAATCAAGCAGCGATCCCACGCAGACCATTTACAGTACTACTGTTTTTGAGTATTCGTGTTACAAAATTAAGATAGCGAGAATACTAAGTGAGAACACAAAGTTAAATTAACATTTTTAATTGTGGTTATTTGTGTTAAACAAACTTTGCAAGATTTCAGTGATGCACACAGTTCTTATGACCTCCCCATGGTGTCGCTAGTAGTGCTGCCATGCAGAGTTATTGAGAACTTGCAACGTTCGTAAAATAAGGTAGTAACTACAGTTTCCAATGAGAATGCCTTCGCGCATTAATTGTAGCATATGGCTGGATGCTTCCCAGAGAAGCCGAGATGGTGTCTGAGTGAACAGGTCTGTCAGGGAAGTAAAGTGTAAAGCGCTTTGAACGGTCCTGAGGACTGGATACTGCGCTATATAAGAACTTGCCTTTTTTAAACAGCACATTGAAATATACGGTCGTTTGTTGACAGAGTTATGACGTCAACCTACAGTTGACGTCTGTGGTGTCCCGGCTCGCACTGCTGCCTCACCCAAACATCCACGAATACCTGCTCAACCCACTGCTCCCTCTACAGGACAACTGCAGAACCCTGCCGGTCGTGCTCCGAAAGGTAAGTCATTGGCAGGTTAACCACTACAGGTATATATTAACTATGAGAGGTAGACAATATCCAAAACAGGCAGGCATTAAGTAAATCAGGTAGACATGTACCAAAATAGGTAGACATTAACTAGACTAGGTAGGCATTAAAATTACTATTCTTTTGGCATTGCATTTAATTTGAATGTGAGGATCGTTTTGTGTCAGTCTTGGTAACTGTGATTACCTACCACGGGTGATGTCAATAGAGAGATTCCATTGGATATTTCAGTTTTGTACTTTACACCGTACTAACGTTATTTTGTACTTCACACTAAAGTATTAACATTATTTAGTACTTCAAGCTATACGGTTGTGTATTCTCAGTCAACCTTGTATGATTATGATCACTTGTGAGATTCTGTTATTTATTTATGAGTACCTGAGACTTCACATGGAGTAATAAGGTCTTCATATTACCCACTAGGTGGCTGCAGATGTCGAGCATCGGATGAAATCGATGCCAAGCTTCCAGGTTCAGTTGATGATGACGAGAAAGCATCTACTGGGCATGTCCACAAACATACGAAGGTTTGTATGACATGTACAATTGGGGTATAACAGCATGTCAAGCTATCAATGCATTGTCATAGTTGAAGGGACGACCCAATACTGTCGATTGTAAATTTAACTATCAGTACTTATCATCGACACTCCATTGAACTGTTGATGATAAAGACAAATTAAGCAGGTATGCTAAAACTACAATGATAAATTCAAATAAAATAAACATGTATTTACAACTTTGTTTTCTAAGGTGGATTTACTTATAGACCTAAATGACTGTAGCAGCCTGATTCTTTGATTTATCATTGTGAATCTACTGCCTCCAAGGCTGTATGGTGGCATACACGTCACATTATCAATAATGGTTTGGGACAGCCATTTGATTAATTTACAATTTCATGATACTATTACAACACTGTTACAATAGTAGTGCACTACTAAACACCTGCCACAATACTGTTGCAACAGTAAGACAATCCACAAAAGAATTGTTTGCCTGGCCTAGTTCTGTTAGGATGTCATGTTTGTTTTTGTCCTAGTTCTAGTCCATGTATCATTTGTGTGTTTGGCCTAGTTCTGTTAGCTGTGTCTTTTGTTTTTGTCCTAGTTCTAGTCCATGTATCATTTTTGTGTTTGGCCTAGTTCTGTTAGCTGTGTCTTTTGTGTTTGTCCTAGTTCTAGTCCATGTATCATTTTTGTGTTTGGCCTAGTTCTGTTAGCTGTGTCTTTTGTGTTTGTCCTAGTTCTAGTCCATGTATCATTTTTGTGTTTGGCCTAGTTCTGTTAGCTGTGTCTTTTGTGTTTGTCCTAGTTCTAGTCCATGTATCATTTTTGTGTTTGGCCTAGTTCTGTTAGCTGTGTCTTTTGTGTTTGTCCTAGTTCTAGTCCATGTATCATTTGTGTGTTTGGCCTAGTTCTGTTAGCTGTGTCTTTTGTGTTTGTCCTAGTTCTAGTCCATGTATCATTTTTGTGTTTGGCCTAGTTCTGTTAGCTGTGTCTTTTGTGTTTGTCCTAGTTCTAGTCCATGTGTCATTTTTGTGTTCGGCCTAGTTCTGTTAGCTGTGTCTTTTGTGTTTGTCCTAGTTCTAGTTCATGTATCATTTTTGTGTTTGGCCTAGTTCTGTTAGCTGTGTCTTTTGTGTTTGTCCTAGTTCTAGTCCATGTGTCATTTTTGTGTTTGGCCTAGTTCTGTTAGCTGTGTCTTTTGTGTTTGTCCTAGTTCTAGTCCATGTATCATTTTTGTGTTTGGCCTAGTTCTGTTAGCTGTGTCTTTTGTGTTTGTCCTAGTTCTAGTCCATGTATCATTTGTGTGTTTGGCCTAGTTCTGTTAGCTGTGTCTTTTGTGTTTGTCCTAGTTCTAGTCCATGTATCATTTGTATGTTTGGCCTAGTTCTGTTAGCTGTGTCTTTTGTGTTTGTCCTAGCTCTGTTATGTGTATCAAATTGTTATTTTTTCTAGTTCTCTTACACATGCACCTGTCATATTTGATTGCCCCATGCCATATTTGTGTTTGTCCTAGTCATGTTATCTGTGTCATGTTTGTGTTTATCAAGTTATATTACCAGTGTCATAATTGTTGAAGTGAAGATAGCTTGAAGCTGCTTCTTCGATTATGTTAAATGTTTATGTTAAATTGCATACTTTTGTTAAATGGTTGAAGGACTCAAGCAAAAGCTTTGAAATCTATTTGCACAGATGAGCTATTACATTGTCATTACAAAGGAGTTTAAACGCTTTTGTAATGACAATGTAATAGCTCATCTGTGCAAATACATTTTAAAGCTTTTGTTTCACTGCTATTCAATAATTGTTTCTCCAACCATATGTCAAGCTAACTTTGCAGAGTTTAAAACGCTTCAAAGTTAGCTTGATATATGGTTAGAGAAAAATGTATTGAATAGCAGCAGTTAAGGGGATTTACTTCCAAGTCTTATTTAAGAAGTCACACTTTTGTTGTAGAAAATCAAACACATCAATGTTAATCAGTCTAAATATTGGAAGGTCATTTCGATCATGGGTCTGTTTGACGTACCATATTCATTCTGTTAAGCGTACATGCCATAATAAACATAGACCACATTTTTAGCAGCATCTGACACCGTGTTGAATTCGCCAGAGGTAATAATTTAATTAGAATTCTGCATTTCTGTGAGCAGTAACAGTGTTACTGAGGCCAAATGCTATAATGGTAACCACTAAGGAACACAGCATCGAAATGTACTTGCATTGTTTTAGCTGTTGTACACAATGTAACAATGGGTATCATGAGTTGTAAACTTGTGGAAAATCATACTTATGTGACATTTTGAGAACTTGTAGAAAGTCGCAGTTATGTGATATTTTGTGAACTTGTAGAAAGTCACACTTATGCGATATTTTGTGAACTTATAGAATGTCACACTTATGTGACATTTTGTGAACTTGTAGAAAGTTGCACTTATGTGACATTTTGTAAACTTGTAGAAAGTTGCACTTATGTGACATTTTGTGAACTTATAGAATGTCACACTTATGTGACATTTTGTGAACTTGTAGAAAGTTGCACTTATGTGACATTTTGTGAACTTGTGGAAAGTTGCACTTATGTGACATTTTGTGAACTTGTAGAATGTCGCACTTATGTGACATTTTGTGAACTTATAGAATGTCACACTTATGTGACATTTTGTGAACTTGTAGAAAGTTGCACTTATGTGACATTTTGTGAACTTGTAGAATGTCGCACTTATGTGACATTTTGTGAACTTGTAGAAAGTTGCACTTATGTGACATTTTGTGAACTTATAGAATGTCACACTTATGTGACATTTTGTGAACTTGTAGAAAGTTGCACTTATGTGACATTTTGTAAACTTGTAGAAAGTTGCAGTTAAGTGATATTTTGTGAACTTGTAGAAAGTCATGCTTAAGTGACATTTTGTGAACTTGTAGAAAGTGTCTGAGTCAGCCCAAGGGGTAAGTTGGTCCTGTGTACTGGTGGTGGTGGAACTTGAGGGTGCTGACATGGATCAAGTGGGCATCAGTTTCTCTCTTGACACGGTTACACTGTCAGTGTCAATGTAGTGACACTGTTGTTAAGGCCACACACAGCAGGAAGGATAACTACCACAGAGATGAAAATTCCAAATGCAAAAATTCGAGACATTTTGTATTTTTGTTGAAGAGATACTTACACATTTGATCCATGAATAATAAATGGAATTTAAAGGTATGTAATTGTAATCAAATTGAATTTAATTGATAGTAAATATACAGCAGTATTATAATCAAGTAGAGGAACAAGTAGTAGACAGATGTGACTTTTCTCAAAGATACTATTTCACCTGGGGTGTGTGGGTTTAAACAGTTAGTGTTTCACGTGACACTAATACATTGGCGTGTACACTTCACACGACACTGTTTTGTTATGTATACAGGTTTGTCCCATTTCTGCTGCACGCAACATAAAAATGTGAAGAAACTCTTCTATATACAAATTCTCTAGTGCATATTTTATTTTATTTGTGCCACCAAAAGATTAGAAACAATTTTTAGTGAAGTATATATATATAATATATATATATATATATATATATTGATCTATAAATGTGCATAATATACTTCACATTTATTCACATCATTCAAAATCTGTTTAATGAAATTCATGGCATTTTTCAACCTGATAAAACGGCAGATCTTTATCATGTGACAAGCTCACGATTTATACTCAAGCAGTTAATATGTTGGCCTACCGGGAAGGCGTCTCTAACATAAGATCCAGTAACATTTCAGTGTTTAGCGTACAGCAGAATTGACAGACATACCTACATGCTTCATTTGACACTTTGTATGTGTATTTCATGTTACATCGATCTCTTGTTATGTACCACAAGTCTGCAGTAGTTAAAGCACACTCTCACTGCTTATTTTTTTATATTATATAACTCTTAGGAGAGATGTTACCATTGTTGCTTCCGCTGTCTCTGATCCATGGGTGATGGCATTGCACCTGCAATTCTATAACTATGACATGTATATGTGTGCATGCATGCATGCATGCATGCATGCATGCGTGCATTCATGCACATGTACACATGCCTGTAAGCTAACATTTTCCTTACTTAAGTTTGTTGTTGGACAAGAGGTGGTGGCGATGATTAGTTTCAGTGATAACAAACACAGCTAACACCAGTTTAACATGAATTATTAGCGACGTGATAAGATGAAAATGTTGTGAGTTGGTAAACTTGTCCATCAGACAATAGTTTGTTTTTCCTCACTGTCACATGTCAATGTATTCTATGTCTGCTTGTGCCCTATGAAAAACAACTACCTTACAAATATGAATATATTGTTAACGATTGATTGAAACGTACATTTCAAAAGGTATGTTCCAAAGTAAGTCAATGTCTTACAAATAAATAACCTTGCAAATTGTATAGATTCATCTATTTATTGGTGTGGTATATTATAATTATGTTTGATTTTTCAATAAAAAAACTTGAGCTTTAATACCTGCAAAACCATTTAATTCCCAGGCTGGTTTCATTGTTGGTGACACAGAACTTGCATCATTGTGAACATTTATTTGTGACACGTGTAAAGAGTGAAGATTCACCAGTCGTATTTCTAGGTTTATTGTTGGTGTTTCAGCCAGGAGGACGAACACTTTCTCAGCGGCACGATTGTCCTGGAGGAATTCTGTAAGGAGCTGGCAGCCATTGTGTTTGTCAAGTACCACGAGGCAACGGCGGAGATGTGACGTCGGTGACACAGTGTCATATATGACTGACGCAACTGTCTTGGTTTTGGGCAGACATTGTGACATTACAGCAGAAATGTCCTGGTGTCATTATGTCTCATGACTGGAGACAGTGTAGCGTATTAACATATCATATCATTGTCAACAGTCTGACAGTGGTGACTCACAATGGTGACAGTCTGACAGTGGTGACTCACAATGGTGACAGTCTGACAGTGGTGACTCACAATGGTGACAGTCTGACAGTGGTGACTCACAATGGTGACAGTCTAAAAGTGGTGACTCACAATGGTGACAGTCTGACAGAGGTGACTCACTGTGGTGACAGTCTGACAGTGGTGACTCTCAATGGTGACATTCTAAAAGTGGTGACTCACAATGGTGACAGTCTTACAGTGGTGACTCACAATGGGGAGTCTGACAGTGGTAACTCACAATTGTGACAGTCTGACAGTGGTGACTCACAATGATGACAGTCTGACAGTGGTAACTCACAATGGTGACAGTCTGACAGTGGTGACTCACAATGGTGACAGTCTGATAGTGGTGACTCACAATGGTGACAGTCTGAGAGTGGTGACTCACAATGGTGACAGTATGATAGTGGTGACTCACAATGGTGACAATCTGACAGTGGTGACTCACAATGGTGACAGCCTGACAGTGGTAACTCACAATGGTGACAGTCTGAGAGTGGTGACTCACAATGGTGACAATCTGACAGTGGTGACTCACAATGGTGACAGCCTGACAGTGGTGACTCACAATGGTGACAGTCTGACAGTGGTAACTCACAATGGTGACAGTCTGACAGTGGTGACTCACAATGGTGACAGCCTGACAGTGGTAACTCACAATGGTGACAGTCTGACAGTGATGACTCACAATGGTGACATATGACAGTGGTGACCTACAGTGATCACAGATTAACAGTGGTGACAGACATGTAGTGGTTTCAGACAAACACTGGTGACTGACAGTGGTGAGTCTGACAGTAGTGACTTACAGTGGTGACAGACTGACAGTGGTGACTCACAGTGCTGACTTACTTGGAGTGGTGATAGACTCACACTGGTAATAGACTGAGATTGGTGGCTCACGGTGGTGACATACTGGCAGTGGTGATAGACAGTGGTGACAGACCATGCTGACACTGGTGACTCACAGTTGTGACAGTAATGACAGACTCACAGTGATGAGATATTGTTTGGTTGTTGGACTGACAGTGGTCACAAATTGACAGTGGTGACAGATTGGTAGGTTGATGGGACTACCTGTGGTGACAGACTGACAACGATGACAGACTGACAGTGGTGACAGATTGACAGTGATGACAGACTGGCAGTGGTGACATACTAACATCTCTCACTTGTGTAAGTAAATCCCTGCTCATGTTATAAGGTGCCAATCATTACAATTATTGTCATGGCTTGTTATATTCAACATAGGTAATGCAAATAAATGCTGTTAAAAGTCAGTGTTAAGTGAATTATATGTGTTATAGCATTATTATAATACTGTTATGGCATTTTTACTATAGTCATGACATTGTTATTACTTTGTTATGACTACATTGTATCAAAGTGCAACAAGCTGTTTGCATTACTAAGCTTTATAGCAGTGTTACATTAGGACAAGTTATGTACATTTATATGTATAATTATGAATATATAAATATTTCATGCCTACTTAAAAGGTGTACGTCTGCATTGATCTTAAATTATTAAATTGTGTTGAGATACCTTCATTGAGTGATTTACTTACTTGGAATTTCCTTTGCATTGAAGCTGTCGTGCGACTTGTTTATTAACTGTAACAGTGTTACATTACCTTACGTCTGTCTACTGCAAACACACAAGTGTTAACACGTATTTGTGGTAAGTGTGTATGCCTGCCTGTGTTGTGACTACAGATGTTATATTTTGATGTATAATACAGCGTAATTATATTACCCTGTCATGAGAGAGCAGCATTACCCACACTCCGTAATGAGGTGTCTGCCATTTCTTGAGGGCATCTCAAAATCGACTGAAGGAAGGATGGACAAAATTAGAGTCGGTTGTGTGTTTATGGAGCACAGTAGGTCATTTTCAGTCCTTTTAGCCAAAGATCCAACTGGCATCACTCTGCATTCACCATTAGCTCCCATGTCTTGGAAACCATTCAGGATCTGTGTTTCCTTATTTTCGGGTGTGCCACTATGCACAAGAAATCTTTATTTGACCGGTTGTTCAACAGGCTCAATAGGACCCTCAAAGGCCCCAAAACTGATAAAATGGCACAGTTTGATTTTTTTTTTCAAAACCTATTTATGTAACGTTTCCTCACATTTGACTTGCTCTTTACATGTGTCACATGCGCGAACAAAACCCCCTCCGGACAAAACCCCCTCGGACAAAACCCCCTCCATACATAACTCCCTCTAGACATAAACCATTTCCGGACATAACCCCCTCAGACAAAACCCCCTCATCAGTGATACTAGACTCAAGAATGATTAAATGAATAAGTACTGTATTTTTATTTCTATTGCAAACATCAACCTTCTAGTTGCATTTATCAGAGTGTTTATTTCCACTGGTGTTCATTTCCACCGAATGGTATGGCCGACTAGAGGGTAATTTGTTTCCACCACTATCTGAAGCCACATTCACAAACATAATGGAGTTAGGAGGGTAACTGGGTTATAGTAACAGTGGTTACCAAGTTGCCTAGAGCTGCAGACTGCCAGGCAGACAAACTCGGACTAGAGGCTAACTTGCTTGAATAGCACCTTTTCATGCCAGTAATTATAAAATGTATTTAAATGTTTAACATACCAAATTATATATATATTATAGTATGCACAAACATACAAGCCAAGTTAAGTTTAATTATATTGATAATTCTTGAGGCTAGTATCTATGAGAGGGTTTTTTGTCCGAGGGGGTTTTGTCCGGAAGGAGCTTATGTCCTGTTGGAAGGGGTTTTGTCCAAGGGGGTTTTGTCTGGAGGGGGTTTTGTCCCGCCTTCGTGAGAGAGAGAGGGACAAAAACAAGACAAGGAGATTCAAAGTAGAATCGTGGTCGGATGGACAGCATTCGCCACTCTCTCGTTTCCCCCATAGATTGGTCCTGGTTATATCAACGCTCCTGTACTCAGGCTCTGACACCATACACATGCGCGCACATGCTCACACACATACATGTATTCACCCATGTTTTAATCATATTGAAAATTTATATAAATGTAGGCCTACTTGGAAAACTACAAAAGAAATTATGTCAACACATAACAGGGGCGTAGCTAGGCATAAATACATGTGGAAGCACTAATTAATTATGTCAGTCTAAATTCTATCTTGAGGGTCTGGTGCTACAGAATGTTGCGTAGCATGTGTGATACCCAATCAGTTGCTTCATAGGTCACAATAAATCATAGGTAAATAGAACATGCTAAGGAATAAATAGAAAAATACACATTATTCTTTCTATGTAAAACACTTTGAAAAGATAGAGGACGTGAACGGTTAATATACTATGTTATACACAGCATGTGTTTGGGTGTGCTTCATAATAGACAATCACAATTTGTTATTGTGTTCAGTGTATTATAATAACATTAAAAATCAGTGGCACATATCTATGTTACAATGACTAGGTATATCGTATGTATTACATAAGCTATGTACTCATTATAGTGATTAAAGAGAAAGCTATCACTTTTCAATAGTTACAGCATTTTAATCATAGTGAAGATAATAATTATAATAATGTAAAATGCATACGTGTTGTATTTAAGATTCTGTATTGTCTTCAACATCGATTTAGTTACTACCCCCGCCTTGATTCGTGGCGGACTAATATGCGCCTGTTCTTCTGATGAATGATGCGTTCAGCATCCAACTCGGTGTCCTTGTGGACGTGCATCAAACCCAGTCCCGACATGCATTCAGTTGTTGTTGTAGAGCGCAGACAGTTCTTGAGACGCTTTTCATTGCGCTGAAAGAGCGCTCTACAGTGTACATGTTGCGGTATAGGTCGGGATTGATTTCTTGAAAACGTTTTATTGAGGGTGTCTGCCAGCGACATGCATCGTATCCCATCTTGGCTTCCAGCAACCATCTTCGTGTTGTAGTTACCGCAGATCTCCAGGCATGTCGTCTTGGAACAGTTCTGGACTATTCTTTCTGGTGTCAGATGCACCAGTTGTTTCCGTATGATGTACGTACTGAGCTACGTAGCGATCTTGAGACTAACAGTTGTGTGTTCATTCCGTGCAGCAAGTGGTCCATGGATGATGTACCTACCATAGTAGGTACATGACCATCTTCCAGTATTGACAAGGGGTGTCAGCGGGAAACTTGTCGCTGTGTCTTTGTTTTCCACCATGGCTGGTTCGATTGAACCTCAAATTTCGCTGCCAGTTCAACAGCGCCTTCATATATGGAATACATATCTCTGGATCCGCCCTGAGTTGTTGCTGTTGTTGCTTCCTTTGCTTCTCCACGAAGTCACATAGTTTGGCTTGTAGAAATATTGTAAGAGATCGAAGCACACTTTCGAGTACATGCTCCTTCGTCACCAATGTAATGACGAAGTAAAACCTATGGATTGTAAATAAGTGGTTCCGAGTCATCCCAATCAGCTTCCAGATATTCCAGAGCAGACACTACAACTCTGAAGGCAGACATGAATGTGTACAGTGCGTTGTAACAACTGGCCCATCTCGTTTCACAGAGCGACTAAAGTTTGGTCCAGTTGTTCATGCCAGCTTTAGATTCTAATCTTGTAATTTTAGCCCATGGACGCTAAAACATTGATAAATTGTTTCTAGTGAATTACTATGTGCCCGTTTGCTGCATTGCCAGGATAGCCTACAAGCGGCGGCAGTTATTTGTTCAGTGCACTTGCGCCTGTGAGGAGCGGTGGTCGCGTGAGGAGCGGTGGTCGCGTGAGGAGCGGTGGTCGCGTGAGGAGCGGTGGTCGCGTGAGGAGCGGTGGTCGCGTGAGGAGCGGTGGTCGCGTGAGGAGCGGTGGTCGCGTGAGGAGCGGTGGTCGCGCGGTAGAGCGCCGTCAATCGAGGGGCCGGTGGTTCAATCCCACTTGCCGCCGTTTCGAAACATAGGCAATTTCGTTCACCTCACGTTGCCTGTGTCTTTCGGAAGACACTAAAAGCCGGTGGTCCCTTCTATCTGGTGTCTATGCCAGGGGAAGTAAAAGATCCCACACAGGGGGTAAATGTGTAACATTATACTGGACTCACTAATTCTAGAGAAGGACAACTCTGAAAACCAAGCTCGATAATACTCTAGACTAGTCACAATCATGTGGCTTGTTAGCCACATGTTTGTGATGAGCTAACCGTAGAGTGATGAGCTAACCGTAAGAAGAAGAGGTAACTGAATACAACGTTGTCAAAATGTTGACGAATTGTAACAAGTGAACGATGACGTTTTTGTTGCCAAAGGCTATGAACATATCTGGGCATCCTCTGGCCACCGTTTGAAGTGGGCATTTTGTGGTTGCCTTATTGATGTGGAAGCCCGTGCGTACGTGCGTACGGCTATCTACGCCCCTGCATAAAATTAACAAATCATTTTCGAAATCTGATTCCATTGTGACAGACAAATTCAATAAAAAATTACCAATGTAGACCTGTACAATTCTAAAAAATTATAGTACTTAAAGACAGATTGTCACATGAATCATCTTGTTGACTCACTTTTGTTATATTTTAATGATTTATTTATTCAATGGTGAAGCATGTGATATCAAGCTCGTAAATCAGGAGTATGTCGATCTAAGTTCTAAAATGGCCTACTTATATTATCTAGGAGACCATAGTCCTGCAGGTCTTCGTATACAAACTTACGAGATGAGATCCCCTTTCCTGTATCTGGTTTGAATGTATGAGTGTGCATTCTAGTATCCGAAAACTAAGTTTGATTTATGAATTTAGATACCGTTTAGATAAATGAGGTAGACAGCTTGAATATATATCGACCAAGGCCGGGGTGACTGCATGGCATGTTTGAAAAGGTGTAAGAAGGACCGACCAGCGCAGGGAACAATAAGTAGCTACCTTTCAATAGGTGTGACGCTAATAAGTATGAAAGGGGTGTGATCTGTGTGGGGGCAGTGGCTCCACATGCAGACCGTTAAAGGAAAAAAAACGCAACGGTTTCCCGTCACATACTTAATAGAGTTTATACAAAGTAACAATTTCCACATATACTCAATTTTTTAACGTCAGCCCTTTACTCAGAATGTGACTTTAAATTCTAAAATTTTAACGAAATCCACGATGGTCTAGACGCCGCCATCAGTGAAGGGTTAACTTGGCTTGGCCATTCAGCGCGCGGCATTCTATGTCTCTGCTGAAGCCGGTCAGCTTCCTGCGACGTTGTTAAAGGGGAAGTGAAACACAACTATAACATTTCATATACCTAAATGTACACTATATAAGTATACATTAATGGTGACAGAAGCATATTCACTTATCAGACAAACTGGAAAAAAATATTTTTTCAGTGCCTAAATCGTCGACATTGAACACTGCGTATCGCCATCTTTATTCCAAGCCGAGTGGTTTGATTACCTCCTATCTAGCCCATGCAAAATTTTGGTTTTTTTCGGTTTTCTTCGTTATTAGACATTTCTGCGCAAAAACAAAGATATGGTACCTTATTATACACGAAAGGGGTCCTATGTGTCAACAAATAATATTTATTTGCATTCGAAATAAAAAGGTGGAATTAAATGTCAACGATTTTTAACCAATGAAAATATTGCTTATTCCCGACAGCAGAATTGACAGACTTCAAGGGGCGGGGCTACCGAACGGCATGTCAACCGGGACTATTTTTTACTTTTGTTTACAAATATGTCGGAAGTGTTTTGAGTTACAGTCAGAGGAAACGCTAGTTGCTAGTGATCTTGGATAAATCACAGTAGAAATGGATCCGACAGAGGAAGCATATGTAGCATAAGTGAGAGGTTGACACACGTAAAGCCACTCTTGCTTAAACCAGCGTGCGAGCCGAGGTACGAGGCGTTAAACCCGGCCCGCCGAGACGGCGACAGACTCAGTCTCAGAGGTTCGCCATTTTTATGGAATCGATGATCTTGGACGTCTTTGGGATCAACGGTGCTGAAGTCTGAACAGTGTGAATAATTATGATGTTTGTGTGGATACTGCGTCCCAATGTCGACGGACATGTTGTCGAGAGATGGCTTGCCCGATAGTGCTGACAGATGCCTGCATGAGTCATGCCTGACCACGAAAACTGTCGATGTTGGGAGTATCGGACTGCTGTCGATGTGCGATTTGCCCGGAGACTCGCTCGTTCGACCAATATAGCTAGTAGGTAAGTACTTACTAATACGTAGTTCAACATGTATCGAAAAATAATTTAACAATTCAAACCTAAATAGAGCAATTATACTTGTATGGCTACACATATTACATTTAAAAAAATCTATCTTCGAATTCGTAATGTAAATCTTTGTTATAAACTTACTTTTTGTTTTTTAGCAGATGTTACATGATGTGTGCATCCTTTTAATATATAATTATTTAATTTCCAATTTATAAGTGCTAATACAATTTGTTAAATTTATGTAAAATAATGTCATTTGGATATGTATGCTGCTGTGCAATTTATAATAGTCTGAATAATAAATAGATTTGTAATAAGGAATTCAATTCAATGTGCAATTCACATGAGAATATTGAAGTGAAGTATTAATGTATTGTATACAATGTATTGGATATGTGCGGGTGTGTACGTCATGACATATGTAGTCTTACAATCATAAAATTCATGTGTTTGCAAAATGCTGTAAAACATTACATAACAATCGTTTGATTGTGAAATGCTGTGAACATTTTATTACAGTATTTCATAAACAAATCAACCAAAGCGTTGACTTTGCAATGTGATATTGATGAATTACACAGTTTTGCCATTTACTAATTAATAATGATTGTTTACTATTACTATAAATCAATTGTCAGAATGTATCAGTTAGCTGCATATCATGACTGCACATGTTCAATGGGATGCTTCCAAGCGGCAGCAGACATGTTATGCCAGTGGTCCACCATGCCAGTCAGGGTGTTTTGCAGGTGCAAAAAAAGGAAATTATTTGTTTCTTGTAAACAACAACAATTTCTCTGTTTCTCATTAGTGTCAGAACTGCTTGATTCATCATCAGTGATATCGCTGTCACCCGCTACGACATATTCTGCATAACTCTCTTCAGTCTTTTCCTTCTGACTGTTGCAGACAGAATGATCTGAAGATGGCGACAGTGACACTGGGACATCCGAAGTGTCATCCACATTGATAGGACTGCCATGGTCGAAGAAGGCATGCAGGACTGCGACAACAACTTCGCATACCCATGGTCATGATGAATATTCAATGGACCAACAATATCATCTATATTAATTACTGCATCGATAAAATATCCCATTGGCGACATAATCACTGGCTCTGTTTGAGTTTGACACTACGAGTTAATGGCATTGCAATGTGACATCCATACTGCCATGAGGGACAATGTCATCTGGTGCACTGAATCCTTTGAAAGTTGTGCTCTGTATTTGTGAATCCTCCATCTGAAAGAATGATTCATATGTAAGATGGTATGTATCTTCTGTGATATACATATAAATAATATTGTTTTGTCATCTTTTGTTTTCTCGTTGCAATACCTACATCATAAAAAATAAAAACAGAATAAATCAACTTGTAATTGGCATTTCGGAAAGTGTCCAGGATATAATTTTGTGTAGATGCATCTGTGGATATTGTAACTGTGCATGAGAAATCTAAATTTGATTGAATTATTCCACAGGCCCTGTATGGTCCTCCAGGATCCCCCAAACTATTTCCCCCCAAATGTTAAACAAATCTACTTTTGCATGGCTGTTGCATGTGGTGGAGCTGCTGTACACAAGAAATCTGTATTTTATTGCATCATTCTAAGGGCCTCCAAAACAAAAAGTAATGCTGGTGATTTGGTTTTTGAGAAGGTCCCTTGAAATCACATCTCAAACCCCATATCAGTTTTGTGCATTGGGTATCTGCTTTGTGGCTTGTCTGCTACTGCTAGCCAGGATCACTGGTCAACTTGATCTCAATGGGACCAGTGGACAGTGGGCTGACCAGGGTGTTGTGTTTCAACCAGGGAACATTCATGCAATAAATAGAACATTGCCTTTTCAATGGTGCATTCTGTGCAGATTCCATTATGTGACTAACCTTCCTGGCATATTTTAATATGTATGTATTCCGAGTCATTCAGACATTCTTTTCACTCTTGCTGGGAAACACAAGACACTACTAAGATTGTGATCTTATTGCCTAATTTGCACTAGGCTGTTAATGGCAATTACTAACAGCAGTCCTCTGTTGTACTTTGATAATGATGTTTACAACCCTTGCATGTAACAATGCAGGCTATGTGCTAATGTAAGGTTCCAAATGTTTTTCACCCATGTAACTATTAATTTTAATCATGGGATCAGTGATATTACTAGCTGCTGTCTGGCGACTATTCTGACCCCCAACTAAAAAAAGGTGTGCTTGTTTGTCACTTGGAAAGCAAAACTGCAGATTCTTAAAGGTGAGATCCACATTTGGGTGCATAATGTTTTGCGGGATAAAAACCGTCGTCTTTGATTATTTATAAATGTATTAATCTGTGATTTTTTAAATATCGGATACTAGTGATATTCTACGGATATTTTATGATGACACTCTTAATATGTCTAAATTAAAATACTAAATGTGTTCCCAAGTAATATTTCCAACTGACTTGTGTTATGATGGGTAGTGTCATTGGATAGACACATTAACATACATAATAGTGACATTATGTTAAGTGTGATTGATTCTGTAGCATGTTTTATTGTTGTTATACTCATTATTTTATAGAAGTTGTGAGTTGCACACATGTACAGATGTTACCAGAAATAAATACAATGATACCATAATCACAATGACAATAATATTTCATTAACCTGCATGGCTGCTGCTCGTGCCAATCTGGTGTCCAATAGCTTCTGCTTCTTGGCTGATTTTGCCAATGAGAAATCAGTAGAGCCAAAGGTGTATGCGGAAAAATCGATCACAGATGGAACCGCATCTTTGACCAAGAATTATGTTTTTTTTTACCAAGTGTCCTTGTTCATCATAGGTGTCTTTTGTTTTGTAATCGCCATCCACAAAATGATCACTGCAGACTCTTGCTGATTTAGCAGATGGGGGAGACGCCAACTTCAGTTTCTGCAGCCATCTTTTCTGTTGCGATTCATTTGTTGGAAGTCTATGGAAAGTTTTTTCATTACACCTATAGTACCAGTTTGTACATCCTGGAGCCATGCAGTGCACTCCATGCTTTTTCTTTTCTTTATCTCCATTCTTGTCGGACATTTTCCCAGGTGATGCTGCTGCTTCAGTCATATTGAATCAATGAGTGGGACAGTGTATTCAGGCTAGATGCCCACATGGGGAAGAGGGGATTGTACTAGCCCTCCACCCCCCCCCCATCCCCCACCCCCAGCCCCACAGTAGCATCCCCCATTGCCAGTGGTGGTAGTTATGTATTTACAAGGTGATAAGGGTTTGTATGTGTGGATTTTAGACCCTATGGTTGTTGTGATACTTCTATAATTACATTATGAACACAATGTTATAGTCTTGCAAATTGTGTGTTGTATTTATTTTTCATGACTGAGATGCATAGTCACCACAGAGTTAGATGATTAATCTTTCCCTTATGGTTGAGGGTAGTGATCTGGACATTTTCCCCTGGGTTCCCAACACAGAGAGTGGTGTAGTGGCTGTAGCCTCCACATTAGTCATTAGGGGAAGGGTTGTGACCTGGAAATGAGTTTCACCTGAGGTCAATACCCCAGGTGGATTATCCGACAAAAAATAAATACGGTTATTTCCTGTGTAGCTGACACAAACAGGATCTGGCACCTTTCCACATGTGAGAATCTCAGTTATATAATATAGCTTAGATAATAGCCTATAGGAACATGCTCCAATGCCATTAATTTTTGGAAATTAACAGTTTTAAAACAGTACAGTCATGAATGACCAAACAATGTATGTTGGCTTAATTAAGCACCAAAACAATTTTTAATAAAGTTACTAATATAACAAAAAAGTGACATTTTCATATTCATTGAAGATCTTATTGAAAATATTGCCAGTGAGCATTCTGGTAACAGAAAATGTTGAAAACACTGTTGAAAGCACTCATAATATGTCACTGTTTTGTGGTTTTGCCCTGCCAGCTTTAGTTATTCATTAGGGTGTACATACAATAAATAACAGTAAAAGAAATCACAGAAAAAAATTATAGTTTTCTCTAGGAAAGTCGCAGGAAATAAGGTCACAAAATAATGTTATTCAGACACTGTCTTGTTAATACAAAGGTTTGGTCTTGCATACACGAGCACCATAAAATCTTTTCAATCTTTGACAATAGAAGAAATAAGATAGCAAAATAATGTCATTGTGGCACAGATCGCAATAGACTGCCTTTTGTACACAATCGTAGCAATGATGACAGACCTAGCTAACAACCAAGTTGATTTTGGTTCTCCCTTTAACACCAGTATCACCATTCACCAGACTGCCCTGTCTTGCTGAGTGATGTTTGAACAACTCCCAAGGAGACCTACTTAATTATTTGGGATACCTGGCTTAGACAAAGGGCTTGCTTATCTGAGCCAGACCTTCTCTAACCCACAAAGGCAATTAGCAGGCTGGTGGTGTCCAGTTTTACTGCCCAGTACCCACAGTGCTAATCTGTGTAAATATTACTAAGCAAGGCCTGAATGAGCTTACATTGGCATTGCTGACTCTTAGCAGAAACTTTTCATTTCTTGATAACCATGTCCAATGTATTTATCATGACATTTGTTACAAGACATTGGCTGTAATATATTAATAAGTATTTAATAACAAAAGTAAAACAATTCTTGAGGGGTTTTAATACAAATGTTCCGTAATGGCTGGTGGCTATTTAATGTATAATATATTAATGAGTAATGAAAATGTCTGGCAGGATATTCAATTACCCAATGTGGTAAGCTGGGGTGCCATTTCCTTCCCTCAAGCAAATATTTCTTATCACTTTGCACCTCCACTGAGGCACTGGCACAATAGCAGGCCTTAGCAGTTGCCATCTAGCAGGGCTGGTTACAACAGGGCAAGGGGCATGGAAGCCAAGATCAAAAGACAGGCAGGCCACAGCAAAAGAGGCCTGTTGTTGCTTATTGCAGCAAGGTCCAGAGGTCAGAGGTGACAACTGACTACCTGTTAGTAGTAAAGCGCTTTGGTCCTAACGACTGGACACTGAGCTATATAAAAACTTGCCTTTAGTGGATATTAGCTTAACTTGTATGATCAGTGTTGTCATGGTGAATGACTACAGTGACTTCCAACATAATTATTTCAGTCTGACTGAAAAAAATTGGTTGATTGAATTTCAAGTAATTAAATGGTTACAAAAAGCAAGGTGAATATAAAATATAACTAGCCATATATTAATTTATATACCCAATGGATTAGTTATTTTTAATTATTCCATGTTATCTGTTCAATCTGTTATAGACTGATTTTTGAATGAAAAATTATGCGGGCCGAACTGCGGGGCGGGCTGCGGGCTATGATGTGGCAATATTTGTGTCGTTTCGTTTCAATAAACATATATTTAACTGATTCTACATATTTAATACATTCCTGTCATGACTGATTGACTGTTGTTGACGAGTGTTGTTTTGCAAAACGTCTTCATTTAAAAAATATTATATTGAAAAAGGTTATTTCCCCCACCGGCGACTGCTTATGTCGATATAATATATACTCGTAGACGTAGGAACTCTAACTCTATCTACCAACCGTGGCACAATGCCGCTGGTTGCTAGGACTAGGTACAGCTTGCCGGCGAAGAAACGTCAACGACCGAGTGTTCTAGACTAAATCTGTGGATTATATAAATTGCAAATGATCTTCTTCTTCTTCCGAGTACCGCCTAGCTTCAACATGCTGAAGATACAGGCGGGCGAACAGGAAAAAAATCAGAAATATATATATATATATATGTATATATATATATAAAAAAAAAAAATCGTTTTGGGTGCATTGCAGTGTATCAGAGCCGTAATTTGTGCATGTAAAAAGTAATGCGTGCAAAAAAAATAAAAAAATAAAACTAGTTATATCTAAAAGGTGGAATAATGGAAAGTCTGGATATTGCTCTTAAAAGAATCAAGGCTGTTTTTATTTACAATATGTTGGGGGAGGGAGTTCCAAAGTCGAATGGTATTTGGGAAAAAAGAAT
The DNA here is from genome assembly GCA_964017155.1 of Oasisia sp. SBJ-2009. Classification (NCBI taxonomy): domain Eukaryota; kingdom Metazoa; phylum Annelida; class Polychaeta; order Sabellida; family Siboglinidae; genus Oasisia; species Oasisia sp. SBJ-2009. Next base: position 25,638,538 of record OZ024864.1, on the reverse strand, counting down.
ACAAGTGGTAGTTACATCTGGAGTGAGGGATAACGTAAGACAATGAATGTTGCTTTCTAGTGACTGTGTTTGAAGGAATTAGATATTTATTTGCAGGTATGCCCACTAGGTCATTTGATATTTTATATAACATGCATAGTTTTGCATCTTTTCTACGGTCTGCTAGGGATCTCCAGCCTAATGACTGGAGCATATTGGTGACACTTGACGTATTATGGTGGCGATGTAAAACATATCGAGCTGCTCGGCGTTGTATCATTTCAAGTTTATTTATTTGTGTAGCGGTGTAAGGGTCCCAGACAGTACAGCTATTTTCCAGGATAGGTCTAACAAAGGTGAAATAAGCAAGAGTTTTTATTTGGATTGATGATACTTTTAGATTTCTGCGGAGGAAGCCTAATGATCTATTTGCTTTTGAAGAGATGCTATTTATGTGGGCATTCCACCGAAGGTCAGATGTTATGGTTAGGCCAAGATATTTAGCTTGTGAAACAGTTTGAAGTGGTTGTCCGTGGAGAATGTACTGGGTTTTAGTGATAGTTTTATTTCTTGTAACAGGGATGACATGGCACTTTTCAAGGTTGAAACTCATTTTCCATTTTTGTGTCCATTTGTCGAGTGTGTTAAGGTCTTCCTGGAGTGCAGCTGTGTTTATCTTAGGCTTAAGAGCTATATACATTATGGTGTCATCAGCAAAGAGTCTAACTGTAGAAGTAATATTGTCTGGAATGTCGTTAATGTAAAAAAGGAATAGGCAGGGACCAAGTACAGAACCTTGAGGGACTCCTGATGTTACAAGGACTTCAGAAGAAGCCTCGCCCTCTATCAGTACTCTTTGTGATCGATCGGTTAAGAATGCTTTAACCCAGGAATTTGTTTTGCCTTGGATGCCATAGTGATGGAGTTTGTCAACTAGTTTGGTATGGCTGACCTTATCAAATGCTTTAGAAAAGTCCATCACTATGACATCCGTATGTGCGCCAGATTGCATATTTGTGACTAGGTCGTTTGTGAACTGGATGAGTTGTGTCTCACATGACACACGAGATCGAAAGCCATGTTGAAGGTCGTAAAGGATGTTGTGTGACTGTGCATGTTTCATTATATTACTAACTAAGATATGTTCCATTAATTTAGATGCTATACATGTCAAGGAGATGGGTCTGTAATTGGAAGCAAGGTATTTTTGGCCATGTTTGAAGATAGGTGAGACATTTGCTTTTAACCAGTCTTTGGGGACTTCTTCTGTTTCATATGATTTCCGAAAGATTAAGGTAAGTGATGGGGTAATTTCAACAGCTAACTCTTTTAGAATTCTTGGGTGGATGTTGTCTGGTCCTTGGGCTTTATAGGGTTTAAGATTTTGCAGGAGTTTTAGTACACCAGTTTCTGTAATTTCTATGTCTGGCATTTCTGGTAGAGTTGAATTGTATAGATTGGTTTCTTGAGGAGATTGGTCATCTGTAAAGACTGACTGGAACTGTTGATTTAGTATCTCTGCTTTGGCTGTGGGGTTTGAATGTAGGATTCCATTTTGTCTGAGTGGTGATACCCCTGTGTGGTCTGTACGGCAGTGTTATACAACTATCCACACATATATGTACTTTATTATGTTCACATTTCTCATTATATTTAAACTTCGCTAAGATCACATTCGTGTATTATGCAGACAGTGAAATACAACCGTGGGACTAAATTGTCGTCGTAACGATACATGACTGAACTCGTGAGTGCCGAGTCGCCTTGGTAACAACAAGCTGTCATTTCCTACGCGCCGAATCGCCTTCCAAATAAGGAAATCATGTCCGGTTTTCCTATCGAGTTCGACGAACTTTACTTCGTCGCTGCGTACTTATTTGCAAGCAAATCGATCAAACACGGACCTGTTGCTCTGATCGAAACTTATGTTTTGATGTTCAGTGTCTCTTTGTGTTCGTCACGTTTGCAATTAGGCTTGCAATCGGCGTTTGAAAGTGACCACCGCAGACGCTTGTCGAACTTGCCGCCGGCGGACACGCCAACTTCATCATGTTTAACCTGCTTTTTCTGCAGGAATCCTTTCGTGGAAGTATGTGAATGTTGCTTGCTAACAATCATAATATATCTATTAGCCATACAGTGCATTAAATAGTTTAATTATGTTTGTTTTAATGCGTTTGGCCCGTTTTTGTGAGAGCTATGCTGCGTTGCCTATTGACTCGCGGCTTCCGCGATTGTAAACAACGCGGCAATCAAACCGGAAACGCCGCTCAGAAAGCCCTAGGCAATATGGCAGCGCCCTGGGTTGAAAGTAGCTCAGTTAAAAAAATTATTAAAAATATACCGTGACGCTGTGCTTGTCAAATCATAGTGACAAGTGCTGTAAATTATATGTTCTTATGTTTGGGCTGTGGTTGTTCAGCCGCTTCAGTCCCCCTTTAAGGGTCAACAACTTCGAGTCTTCGACAGTTCGTTCAGTTGGCGTGACATCTAGCAGCTGCTTATAGACGTGTATCTAAATATGTGGTTAAATCTATGGTAAACTTTAATAATTATGCCTTAGAGCATACGGTTGCATGCGATAATAGTTGAAACAACCGGTAGTATTGAAGCAATGGATTCACGTTTGCGGGCGTACTGTTTGGAATCCCTCCAGTCCAAGTACAGTTCACTTTGCTCGGTCCATTTTGAGGAGAAATGCTTTGAAGTATAGACATGTAGACATGTATCATCATTTGATAGGATGATTTCAGCGATAACAATAATAGACAACTTTATATTTACCGTCATCAGCATGTTACGCGCGTTGCCGAGTTGCAGCCATTTCATGACAACAGCCAAACCCCACGCAGGGAATCTGCGTGGAGAGGGTCTCACCATCGTGACGTCATTCTTCGTCTAAGATGGTGTTGCTCACAGTATTTGGATGGCTGGGTGTTCAAAAATATTTTTCTGGTAAACCGCTGGCGTTAAAAAATTGAGTATATGTGGAAATTGTTTCTTTATATTAACTCTATTAGGTGTATGCCACGAAACAGTAGCGTTTTTTGTCCTTTAACCTTATTATATATGTTACAATTTATATAATTATGTCGTAGGATCCCATTTGTAGCGGAGTTGAGGGGCTGAAAAGTGGTGCCACCTTACGGAACTTGAGTAATCGAGTCTACGATTTCTCTGTGCCAACATTATGCAAATGATTGTTCGACCTATTTTGTTGATCACGTGAACCAATGAAAGTTCGATCTACGTTGTGACGAAATACCCGGTTTTTTTCCCCGGTGGACGCTAGCGAGTAAGTAGAGCATAACGGCAGAGTTGAAACAGACCGATATGGAGCAGCGAAAGGTTGCGCGTTTCACTTCGTACTTGCTACGGCAATCGAAATCAGCAATATAAGGTGAGAACCGCATATATGTATGAGTGTATAAATGTATCGGTTAAAATAATAATAATAGGCAAGTGTCAGCTGGATATCGGACCAATGTGGCAATGATATTGGATGCCAGTTCATTCATAGGATTTGTTGCGTCCTTTAGTTTGGCTTTGCGATAATACTAATAGGGGTCAGAACGCAATTAGAGACTTCCGGGTTTACCCACATAATACTAAAGATCTAATTTGCACAAGCGAATGACATTCGCAAACTTTTTATAGTTATGGCATCACTCTTCGTCTCGTCCCCTATTACATCTCTGAAACTGCAGTTCAGAATCTATTTGCGTAGCCGTAGAAATGTCATTTGTATCACTTTCTAAATGCAACACCTACTAATTACCTTGTGAAAAATCAAAGTACTATAATTATGTTAATATAGCGCGCAAAACTTTTTATAATTGACGCAGATATTTGTTTATGTATAATTATTAATTAAAATGATATTGATGTTAATTATTTATGCGTGGCCGCGTGCAAGAACGCAATCGATTATTGCAAACAGGCACGCCACACGCTGTTTGGTGTTGACAGTTGAAAAGTAAACTTTATATAATTAGCGGCGGTGGTGCGCACGGTGCTCGCGGCACGTACGCCACGTTGCATAAAGCCCGGTGTGGCGATCCAGAACGTCGAAAGATTAGCGGATCATGTCAAAGGTTAGCGCGGTTTAACCCATTAGTCCTCAGCCGATTTTAACGTGATGCCTGTGCCTCCTCAATTATTTGACCTAGATGTTTAAAACATATTCCTTGCGCCATTGCCTTTGCTCTAGCACCTTTATTATTCAATTATCGCAATTGCATGTTGTATGCATGTTGTAGATAATAAAAGTACCTACACAGTGGTGTCAAAACTGTTGTTGTAACTTTAACATATGTTGACCATTTCTTGATTGACGCTATTACATTTTGAAACTTTCTGTGAAATAAATATTTTGTTGCGGTGTAACTTTTTTATGTTTGGATTTCTACTGCTACAAGTTGGGTTTATTTAAAAGAACATTAAATGATCTACACACTTGCATATAACTTGTTATAATATGTTACACATTTTAGCTGTATACATGGCCAACTCCTGGCTGGAGGACATTTTTAAATGTCCCCCCAAAAAACTATTGTTTTTAAATTTAGAAAACGCGGTAAATATTTTTGAGAACGGAAGTATACAAAATAATCATAATTTAATGTTATATGTCTAGATAGGTAGCACATTTATTGCATCTCTAAATCACTAGATCAGATGCAACCATGTAAACCGAATTCAAACGCTGTGATGTATTCGCTGGCCGGCTGTGGCCGACCTGAGGAGACTCGGGGTGACTGTCAATGCCCAACTTGAGTGCTAATCGGTTAAGTAAAATGTTAGCGCGACGTTTCGGCCCGCAGCTAGCCAGACTGGAATGTATATATGCGGTCCAGGATGTAGTTCCACCTCGTTTTGAGTGTTGTTTATGGACTTCTTATGTGCATGACAAAGGTTGACCTCTACTGTGACCAGCGTAAACATGGTGACTGCCGAATTAACCTATAAGTGAACCATGCATATTATAGTTTATGTTAATCATTTATTGATTCGTTTCCTTTCTTGCAATTAATAACAACCATAACAAAACCTCACAATCAGCGGTACTTGTAATTATTTATAAACAGTGTTTTCTTAATGGGCTTGTCTCAGAGCATTGCGCATGTTATGGCTTCGTTACAGCCATGGTTTTCAGTGTAGTCCATAGTATGTGCAGCATTAAATACAAATCAGTGCGTCTTTGTGACATATATATATATATATGTTATATATATATAATATATATATAGCATTAAATACAAATCAACACGTCTTCGAGACATATATATATATATATATATATATATGGCAGTTTAGGATGTATGTAAATGCCTGCTAGCTGAATGCACTGGATGTAACGTGCCCGGATTGGCATAGTTTGTAGGCAGGTCCTATAGTTTGAATACAAATTAAAATAATTCCATTTTTGGCTAGAAGATGGGTTTTTTGACATATATAATCCTTTCATATGTATGCTAACTATATCACAGTGACAACTGAATCAGTAACCCCTATCAACAGAGATAAAAGTCATACATTCATAATATGTAGTTTGTTAAGTTAAGCCACAAGGACCATAATAAAATGCCATAGTAGCCTAGTGTCAGGTTGGAACCTGACTAAAGAACAAAGGGGACATTAACCTATGGTTACTGACAGGTGCTAATCCATGACCTTTGGCACTGAGTAAAAAAATCTTGTGGTCACTACCAGGGCCATGGGCGATTCCAAAGTTCTGTTAAGTGTCTTCTTCAGTAATTAGCACTGTTGGGTGAAGTTTCAGTGAAGGTGATCAGTTTGGCAGGAATACCCGGTACATGTGATCTTGAAACAGGAATGTTGATACTGACAAAAGTATTTGAAAATATCATGCTTTTAAAGTTTAAGAAAGTATTTAAATACAAATACTTTTAATTACAAAATATCAAATACAATTAGAAATATTAAAAAAGTATTTGAATACTTTCAACTACAAATACAATTGTCTGCCTGTGTACCGTACGTTTGCATCTATATAATACACAGTGTGTGCCGTATATTTTATAATGTCTCGCTGCAACAGTGCTAGTAATCAGCAGTGAACTTTCTGGTTGGGCCTTCCTAACTCTATATACCCCTTTTGTGGACTTTGTGACATATATAATTTGCAGCAGTGACTATTCATCCAGGCTGTGGGTCTATGACGTGAACCTGACGGGGGTTGTTATAATTACATTCCACTCGAGAGTGGTGACCACAGACGCCATTGTGGCGAGAGGCTTGATAAGAGAGCTTTGGCACCCGAGGGAAATAATGGCATGATTGTATCAGCATACGATATAATAGTTGTTTGCGTAGATGGAATGTCACTAGATGGCTTGAGGCAGTTCCTCCATTGCATACTCCTCGTTCAAATCAACTTATATAAGTAGATCACTGTGAAATAGACATACCAGTATCCATAGTTACTAGCTAATCATTTCATGACTTTCATATGCATGAATGACTATCTGATTGTAGACAGTGGTGGATAGTTTGTGTGTTTGTGTGTGTGTGTGTGTGTGTGTGTGTGTGTGTGTGTGTGTGTGTGGGTGGGTGGGTGGTGTGGGTGGTGTGGGTGGTGTGGGTGGTGTGGGTGGTGTGGGTGGTGTGGGTGGTGTGGGTGGTGTGGGTGGTGTGGGTGGTGTGGGTGGTGTGGGTGGTGTGGGTGGTGTGGTGTGGTGTGTGTGTGTGTGTGTGTGTGTGTGTGTGTGTGTGTGTGTGTGTGTGTGTGTACAATTAAAGAGAATGACTTGAAACATTTTGTTATTAGAAACACCATTTTGTTGTTTGCCACATTGTACTGTTTGATGTCTGAAACAAACTACCAAATAGGCTTGGGCAAGGATTTTTCACTCAAATTTACCATATTGCTGCATGATTTACACATAGAAATATTAACCGTTGTGGAATACAATTTATATGCATAAAAACGTCATTATGTTATCTCTTTGTATGCCAAATTCCGTTCTTGTTCCTCAAATATAACGCGTTCAGGAGCATTTTAAAACAACCCCCTACTCAACAAAAATCGGCCTGTTGCGACACGCTGCCTGTGCTAAGATGCTATGTTGTTACGCTAGCGCGCGCGCCTCATCGCGTTTACCACCAGGGTGAAAATTTAAGCGTAAAATAGGCTTTCTTCTCAATCGTTGCGCCGCGTCAATTTTTGACCAATTCAATCAGAATAAAGCTTATTTTTAAGAAAAATTATTGCTCTATCGATTGGCGATACACACTACGCTGAACTAATAAGAAATTGTCCGCTAAAACGCAATTAAACATGACAACTTATGTCATGGTCGTATTTCGTGAGCAACGTCGCCGTTCCGCATCAGATCGCGTAGTGTGTGGTACCATTCGATCCGGCGTGAAATTTGCTATCCAGTACATATCATTTTATGAATATAACATTTTATTTGTGGGGGCGCACGCCTTTGAAAGCTGGTGGTACTTTTTCCCCGAGTCGCGACACTTCGAGTCTTCGGCAGATCGCCGCACGCGTTAGTAGAAAGTAAGTCGCTAATGTCGTATTCCACGCGTATGTTAGCAATTTCTAAACATCAAGGCACATAACGGCTACCAATTGTCTCATGGTCAACGTATTGCATTTTATTGATAATTTATAGCGATTAATTCGTCTATTTACCTGTTGCTAAATCTATGGGTTTGCCCTTGCAACGAAATAGGCTGACCTAGATATCAACATCACGGTGGGCGCCAGGACTAGTCGATCTTTGTTGTGAGGGGTGTCAAGGAAGCTGTCGAAGCTCGCCGTTTACTTGAGAAACGATCTTTATGAACATATTTTTCACGTCGTGTTGTTTTACTCGTATTATAGATGACAACTATTACAACTGTATTGTCCACACAACAGTAATTGATACGAAATTCGGCATAATGCGCCGCTATTTCAGCTAGACCAATGACAAACATACGCCGCTGCAATGTCTGCGCCGTTGCGATAAAGCCGACTTTCTACTTGAATTCGCGCAACAAGTGGATTATTACATTTACAATGCCTTTGAAATAGTATAAAACAATTTTAATTAAAAAAAGCAGAGACAAGAAATAACAATTCTTGGAGACGAATTGATCGACCTAGCGTCGTAATTCCATAACATTATAGTTTTTATATCTTTTTGTGTTACTATTATAATTACTGAAATTTTGAAATTAATTCACCCACATGATGGAATGTATTTCGGAATTTATCAATATAATTATTTTATAAATATATGTTATTATATATCTTAATTACCTCAACCAGCATGTCATTTTTATTATTATTTATTAATTAATAGTTTACAAATTAACATATGTTATATGTTATTAACATATGTATATGAGTTTTTATAATTACAATTGACACAACTATTATATTGCTGTAGTCATTTGTTAATAATTAAGTACTATGTATATTATTATATATTTATTTATTCTGCTACTTTATTTATTTACTTATTTACTCTTAATTAGCTCAGTCAGCATGTAATTTTAATTATTTATTAATTAATAGTTTACAAATTAACATATATTTGAGTTTTATAATTACAATTGACACAACTATTATATTGCTGTAGTCATTTGTTAATAATTAAGTACTATGCATATTATTATATATTTATTTATTCTACTACTTTATATATATATATATATATATATATATATATATATATATATATATATATATATGCATGTATATTTTCTTGACTACATTGACATATGATATAGACTACAACAATGCCATCTCTGTTTAATTTTAGTTTCTCTTGTAGTTCTGTACAACACTGATTTAGACAAACGTACTCATATGTTTTACTTGTACTTTTATTTTATTTATTTCTTAGGATGTTTTAATGTTGTCAACACTACCGAACAGAGTTTGTACTTTGGATTTTAGTGTCTAAATAAAGTGTATTATTATTATTATTATAATCTTATAATACTTTTATTACATTTGGTCATATATGACAAAATATGTAATCAAATAATATATATATATATATATATATATATATATATTATATATATTTAATGCTTTCTAAATTATAGATTAGTTCATTATGTAAAAATTGTACAAAAAAAGAGAATTTTAGAAGAACTCTTATTTCACGTAAACAACACAATTATATGATTTATGTGAAAATCATGCAGTAGATAAACATAACAACAATACCTGTGCTAAATTAAAAGTTTGTAACTTTAATATATGTTTGGCTAGAGCATGGCCAAAATATACCTAATTTTCACTGTCATGGCAGCCATATTGGATAACTAATTTGCATAATTTATGCAAAAAATGAGAAATAGCTAAATTCTATTGAAAACTAGTTACATGCCAAATTTGGTTGATCTGTGTTGAAAAGTAAAGATTTTTGTTTGAATCTATACTACCTACCTTGAAGTTTTGACATTTTTCCCTGAGGTAATCGGGGAAAAAAGTAAAATGTCATATAAAACCCAAACGACATGACATGGCTGAACGAAACTTGTTTTACTATCCGAATATAATATGTATCTTTCACAATTTCATATTTGTATCGCTTTTAGTGACTTTTTTCAATTTTGTGCTTGTCTCATGCCAAGTGTCAATTTGCTAAAATAACATATTCCCACATTTTCAATATGGCTTATCTCTGGAAATATGAGTCATACCACTCTAATAATTTATGTACATGTTGACCATGTTGTTGTCCTTGGATGCATGTAATATTGAGTTATTCTAGTAATAAGTTAAAAAGTTGTGTTAAGTCAAAAATGACATTTTATAATAAATTCCTTGCCCAGGCCTATACCAAACATAAAGGAATAATTAATAGCTGAATTAATAGCAATATAATAACACAGTACAGTGTATTCAAATATATTATATGCAACATTAACAATGCTACAAACTAACTATTTGTACCAGCTTTATTTTCATTCTACTAATGTTGATGTTATTACTTTTACTTTTCTGTTATTTATTTACACATGTCATTCAGTTGAAATGCAAGTATTATATCACAACACACATGTACGTACAATAAAATTACCAAGTGACACGTACTTGCTCTTCATCCACAAGTGTACTTAATTTAATGTATATCTGAACGTTATTATTTGCCCACTCTAATAATATTTTCAAGGACTCTTCTACAATAGTATACAATATTGTGTAAAAAATATTAGCAAAATCAGAGGATACATTTTTTGAGTATCTGAGGTCTCAAAGGTCAAATTTCAAAAATTACAACATTTAATTTTATATTAATTTATATAATTTGCATACCATGTTTTTAGTAATATACATCTTAAAAGCAGTGTTTACTATATTTTATTTTAAATTTATTTATATCATTTACATACATAGGTTTGCTAGTGCAACTTAAAACCAAAAATTAGTATGATTTATATTAATTTATATAATTTACATTTCTATTTATTAATATACATTAATTTTAGTATATTTCGTGTGTAGTGCATTGACCCGCCATGCAGGAATTAGCACTATATAAAAACTGTATTATTATTAATATTATATATCTGAGTTCACCATTCGCCATACACTAATTTTTGTACAGTTTGGCAAAACGAAAAATGCACGCTATCGCCAATTTGGCGAAACATGAAATACGGAACGGACGAATCTAGAATTTCATTCGAATTGAATATAGAATCGAATAACCTAGAAATTTCGAAAACGAACCGAATACGGCTTCAAATTCGATTAGCATACTGAAAACTGAACGGTATCAGGATGTCTTGCTGGGATGCGGCATCATCCCATGGGCATGGCCACAACGCATCGATCTTTTTGTTTACTTTCTGACCTAGCCATGAAAACAACTTCTTACAGCCACCAAACATATCCTCACATATATTATCTACATATACACACTAGTTTACAAATAAAATAATTTAAATTCCTGTGAAGAATAAAATTAAGAAAACAGACTCGCAGTCGCACCAAACTCGTACATGATCTACGCCTGCGGGGCCTACTCGCAGAGCGCGGCGTTTACCGTAACATCGGTCATTTATCGCAGGCGGCGCTAAATAAACGACCTTCACAAATTTCAGTTTTATGCTGACCCTAAATTAACCGTAACCATAATTAAACTTCAGTTAATTTTAATTAATCCAAAATTTACCCTTAACGCGACGCTGCTATCAACAAGACCCCCATTCGACATAATACCGGTATTGCAGTATAAGCTACGCGTAGCCGGGACGCCACAGACGGCATGACACCGCGTTGCCGGCGAGGTTTGCGCGACGTTTTGTGAAGTTAGAGATTTTATTTTGTAACCTAGTGTGTGTATAGGTGCATATATATATATATATATATATAATCTCTTTCGTAGTTAGAAGATCGCCAGGCACCAAGTTTGCGGCGGAGGACATGACGAAAAAAATTCATTTATATAGTTACGAATTTTCTAATTTCGCAGCGAATCGATTAGCGAGAAAACGTTTGAATATTCAAAATTTCGAATACGAATCGAATATTCTTCCGTTCCTTAATGCTCTTACCAAATGCTGGTTTTATATCTTTATTTGATTAAATGTCATTGATTTTAATAGTTGGGCAATTCCATATTGGAGAGCCCAGACTGCTAAAACTTGAATCTTGGTGAAACAGTGTAAAAGTTGTACCACTGGTGTAAAACATACGTAAAATTCAGGCCCAAGTAAAAAAATGGTGCCGTCAGTTCACAATTTTTTTTAATTGCGTTTCTAATGCAGTGAATTCTTAGCAGTCAGACTAATGGAAAAACTAGGGCCAACAGAAACCCCTCCCATCTTACCATTAACTCTTAACTAATTTACCTTTATTTTATAGATTTTCAAAGTTCATACTGTATGTGTTCAAAATTCAGAAAGCAACTTGTACTGCATAAGCTTGCTGTATTTTCATATGGGTAGTCACACATTTTAATATATTTATTATGTAATTCCGTTACCGAAAAAGTACATAAAGTTTTTCTAAAAGCCAACAAGTGATCAAAATTAACAGTTACTTGAAATTCTCTTATTAGATACACCCACGAATAGGTGAGAGTACACAATTGATGTGTGTCTTTTCTCATCTTGCGGGAATCATGGTAACGGAATTACATTTTGGTAACGGAATTACAATAACAGAATTACATGTTTTTTTCTCTTGCAGTATAAATCATAATAAGAAACTAATAATGGGACCTAAGTACATTAGAGGTCAGCACAGGCACTGGGACAATGTTTCAGTTAAATATGAATGGAATCTTTGGACTTTATGAAAACTGTCCATGGATTCAGAAACATGCACTATTTGTAACATGTACTATCTGTAAAAAACGTGATACTACACGGAATGGCAGCAGTGATCCATATAAATCTACAAGATAGGCCAGATTATCTATCAAAGATCAGTTGCAGAATGTGTTCATGGACTTTCAAAGAAATTCTACACAGTATATCTTTACCACATGGCTAAGGTTTATTGTCCAAGACTATGACTCCAATTGTTCTCTGGAGTGATATCGCCTGATCACATCCAATGAGTTTAACAAAGTTGCTGCCAGGACCTGTCAGAATATTTTACATGGATGCATCAACAAAGCCATGGTTGAATTTAAAATGATAAAGTTCATATGACTGGAATGAGATTAGTCTAATTCCCAACATTAAGCAGTTGCAAAGAGTCAGAGGGTAGTTGGTTACATTGTTTGTGACTGTTATACAAAACCATGTCAAATAATAATCCATGAGGAACTTCTTCAAAATTAAAACACTGAAATAATGAAGATGACAAAGAAGACAACAGTATGGGTAAGCAAAATTGAGAATACAGAAAAGACCATGCCAAAATGTCTGGACTTAAAGTGGATGGTTGTAAAAAAAAAAGCAAAAAAATGTGTCTTCCCGGGTTTTTAAAACTAAGGTGACAAATTACTTGAAGTGTGTTGAACTATGTAAATTTGTGTGGCCTGATGTTGAGGATATATTGACTGCCTCTACTGATAAAGATTGTGACATTAACATCCTCCCTGACCCACAGATGGACTGGAGTTCAATAACTGCTTTCGACTGATTTTGAGTTAAATGTGAAACACATCGCTGTACTGTGTGTACAATTATTGGCCAGTACAATTGTTATTTTTAGTAGAACATGAAGTTATGGTGTTCTGTAATCTTGCAGAAAAGAAAAAATTAGCATCAATTATTATTTGATGTTTTATTCCAAAAATAGTCAGACTCGTAATTCCGTTACTATTGCATGTAATTCCGTTACCGATCAAAACCTGTTCACTATAAAAAAACAGTACATATATCATGAGTAAAATTCTATCCAATACAAGGTCATGTTATATGTATATTTATTAATGCTAGTTGTTGGCCCTGGTAGATTGCAGATTTCAGACGATATATCATGACATTTAATAAAAACTGATGTTCAAATTTTCTGAGTAATTCCGTTACCAAAATTAAAACAGCCATAATTTTGTAATTATTTTACATTTCTTAACAGGTACCACTGGTACTTATAGGGTGTAGTGTGGACTTCAAACCATGTTTAAGTTTCTTTTGTAGATACATGCTGAATGGGAAAATATAACCATTTTAAACCAAAAATTATTGTGAATTGTAATTCCGTTACCGTGGAATTGCCCAGAGCACAACTGATATCATTTAAAATTTGTTTTGTGGTTTGGTGTCTCGTTGCTCTCTTTACGCAGTGGTTGCCATGGTTTTAGAGTAATAGGCATAATTACCATTTTGTTTAGGTATTGTTTTTTTATGGCATTGAGATGGTGTGATTGTTGTTGTTGTTGTTGTTGTTGTTGTTGTTGTTGTTGTTGTTAACTCGTGCTTCAGTGCAGCACAATATACAGTCTTTAGAAACACTCTGCTCTGTCAAAAAGATATATTATAATTATAGTGCAGTATCTAGTTCTTAGGACTGTTCAATTCGCTCTATACTTTGCTTTCTAGCAAAACTTCAATCAGCCAGCATCTCAACTTCTCTAGGAAACATTCAGCCATACTACAAATAATGCAATAAGACTTATATGCATCATTATCCACCAGTGTTTCTAGCCAGATATTCATTCATACAGATGCGTGATCTGGTGCAACATTGAATAAAAGTTAACATATCTGACATAATCAAAAGCAAGAGATGTTGATATTCTTGCTTAAGGAACCTAGTCATCTTATTCCATGGAGAACTGTATGGGAACTATGGTGCAAAATGCACACTACTGTTTTGTTTAAATATAGGCAATGGTAAACTTATTTATGTTCTCTTGGTCTGTGTGATGGCAAAGTAATATAATGCAAAGTAATATAACATCATATTTTGTAGATTCTTCAAGCCAAACTCCGGTAAGATACGATGAGACACCAAGAGATGCACCCTGTGCCATAATGTCATCACGTGACACTCCCGCTGTGACACCTACACATTCGTCACCCCCTGCAATGACACATCCCACTGCTTCAAGGAACACGGTCACGGTGAGCGGCATTAAAGGGACCACGACAGACGACCTGCTCAGGATGTTCTTTCAGAGCAAGAAGAGGTCTGGGGGAGGCCCAGTGAAGGACATTCACTACCGACCCACTGAAGGCCAGGCTACCATCACATTCGACAGTGAAGAAGGTACACATCCTATAAACAATAACCTACACACATGGCCTATCAAACCAACAAGTACAGTGTGTGATCTTGACAAATCAGTATAGCTGACCACTTCATTTCTAATATCGCCATTTGCGACATGCCTGTAAACATGCGTAGTACCTCCGGAGGGAGAAACAAATACATATTCTAACGAATAATTAAATAATTTGATATATTAAACAGAATTTGTATTTAGCCGATTGCATTGATATGTAGATCACAAATAATGGTCAAACGAGCCTGGGAGGAGATGTTTGCTTTACTTTATTGTACACAAAAGGTAATATTATTCACATTGGGCTGATACATAACTTTAATATCCAAAATTTGTTTTGTATGACTATAATTAAAATTAGTACAATATGATCTGAGTTGTTTGCATGCAGTGTATGCACATATATTAATTACAATAAACTATACTATCGTATCGACCTTTGTTGTGTGCATGCAATGTATACACATATATTAGTTACAATAAACTATACTATCGTATCGACCTGTGTGTACATGCCGTGTATACGCATATATTAGTTACAATAAACTATACTATCGTATCGACCTGTGTTGTGTGCATGCAATGTATACACATATATTAGTTACAAGAAATTGTACTATTGTACCGATGTGTGTGCATGTGTGAGTGTGAGTGTGTGCGTGTATGTAGCTGTATTCAATATATATATAACATTAATCTACATATGTTGCTACATATAAATAACATTAGTATGTTAGTATGTCTGCCAGTGGCATGAATGTACAAATGTCATGAATATTTATATATATTTACGTACGTGCATACATACAAGTTGCTATATTTCACCAGATACCCAGCGTGTTCTTCATCGAGACGATCTGTCATTGGAGGGTGCTGAACTCACTGTAACCAATGTGATGGTTCAAGACACTACCCCTAAGAGGACATACAAGCCAGTGTCACCACACAGGTCACCACCCCCTGCAATGTCACATCCCACTGCTTCAAGGAACATGGTCACGGTGAGCGGCATTAAAGGGACCACGACAGAGGACCTGCTCAGGATGTTCTTTCAGAGCAAGAAGAGGTCTGGGGGAGGCCCAGTGAAGGACATTCACTACCGACCCACTGAAGGCCAGGCTATCATCACATTCGACAGTGAAGAAGGTACACATCCTTTAAACAATAACCTACACACATGGCCTGTCAAACCAACAAGTACAGTGTGTGATCTTGACAAATCAGTATAGCTGACCACTTCATTTCTAATATCGCCATTTGCGACATGCCTGTAAACATGCGTAGTACTTCTGGAGGGAGAAACAAATACATATTCTAACGAATAATTAAATAATTTGATATATTAAACATAATTTGTGTTAAAGATTGCTTATACATGTAGATCACAAATAATGGTCAAACGAGCCTGGGAGGAGATGCTGTTTGCTTTACTTTACTATAAATAAAAGCTAATATTCTTTACATTAGGCTGATACATAACTTTTATATCAACAATTTTGTATGACTATAATTAAAGTTAGTACAATGTGATCTGTGTTGTGTGCTTACATCTATACATTCATGCTCCTAGCATTGCTAGGTACACATACTAATATTATTTGTATATAGCAACATATCTAGATTAATGCTATATAATTCAATACAGCTACAGTAAACACCCTGAATCTACTTCGTAGAGACATGTGGTGTTAAAATAAAACTGACTCATTGACTGACATGCATATGTTGCATGCACGAATACCATCACTTTTTAAACACAAATTTTGTGTAATGAATGCATTTATTTGTAGTTGCCAAAAATGTACTCAGAAAGCCAGAACTGTCATTGGAAGGTGCGAGGCTGACAGTGTCTCCGGTGGAGGAATGGGACGGAAAAACCATTGAAGTCCACGGACTAAATCCTTCTTCCTCACGAGATGGGATAGAGATGTTCTTCGAGAACAAAAGGTGGTCTGGTGGTGGCCCTTTTGAACATGTGGAACTTGACACTGTCAACAGCATTGCATATGTGACGTTTGAAAGTCCAGAAGGTTAGATTCAAAGATGTATTTTTGTAAACACGTACTGGTATATGCTATGAAAAGGATATATATATATATAACTTATATATACATTAAACGTAGTTTGTGAGGTTAGAGAATGGGAATTAAAACAGGCGTGGTTTTACATTTCAGTTCTTATTGTAACTATAGTAATATCCATGACTGGAGTGACAATGGTGGTTTTAACCCGAGTAATTGTTTTTACCAAATGTGTTAACACATTGTGTTCATTGTAGTGGCAGAAACTGTGCTGAAGACACATCTCCTCCTAGATGGCGCCACTTTAACAGTTCGGCTAAAATCAAGTATTGCCTGCCGCCACCAAACGACACGAGAAAGAAGCAGCAGGAAGGACGATGAGGCAACAGGCCAAGGTAATGAGACTGACCGACCAACAAAGATGGCAACTTGAAAATGAGGGTTAGGATTGAGATATGTTACACTTCAAATATAAAACCTCCAATATGTGTATATATATATGTATATATATATGTATATTTATATACATATATATATATATATGTATATATATACATATATATACATATATATATATATGTATATATATACATATATATATATATATATATATGTACTGACCGACCAACAAAGATGGCAACTTGAAAATGAGGGTTAGGATTGAGATATGTTACACTTCAAATATAAAACCTCCAATATGTGTATATATATATGTATATATATGTATATTTATATACATATATATATATATATAAATGTATATTTATATACATATATATATATATATATATATATATACATATATATATATATATATATGTACTGACCGACCAACAAAGATGGCAACTTGAAAATGAGGGTTAGGATTGAGGTATGTTATGCTTCAAATATAAAACCTCCAAGAAAAAGGTTTCTCCCCAAAATCAAAGATGTTTTGATTCACCTATTTACTGATATCTGGGTATGTGACTTACACAAACCCTTCAAATTAAACAAAAAGTTGTACCCATACTCCAAAACCAGAAGTTAAAACTTTATGCAGACCAACTTTGATCTGTTAAAAACATCCATCTGCCTATATATATATATATATATATATATATATATATATATATATATATAATATATATATATACACATATACAGTGTATATATATTATATTTATATATATATATATATGTAGCGTGCACATAAATATGCATGCTATATATATGTATATATATATATATATATATACATACAATTCAAAACTTGCTTTAAGGCAATGTTCCAATTGCAAGCCAAATTTGTTCTTCACATGATGTTCAGGTGACCTGCAAGACACAATGAATGATGCTAATAATTAGAAATTGTCACAACCATTTGGATGTTTTGTACCTTAGCTGGATAATACTGAGTATCAAATTAACTTCACAGCCTGACACTGATTTTGTAACATATGCATCAAGACAACATGTATGAAAAACTGTTGACATAAAGCTGTCACCGTGAACTTCACAATTCACGCCCAACAACTTTCTACATTTCAAGTGTACAGCACAATGAACAGTTCTAAGGACTGGATACTGCAGTATAATATTGACCTATTATCTTTATGCCAGAGTAGTTTTGCAAGACAACTTCAAAGAGTACAGAACAATAAGAGTTTGAAAGGAGTGTAATTATGAAAATAATCTCCAGCTTACAGGTATGATATAACTGTCTCAGTTTCAGCACCGTTTCATACACCACAGAGGTGGTATTTCCAGCATCATTTGACCAAGTAATGTCAGCAATTCCAACATATAAAGCACAACTGATATCATTTAAAGGTGTTTTGTGGTTTGGTGTTTCGTTGCTCTCCAGGCAGTGGTTGCCATGGTCTTAGAGTAATAGGCATACTTACCATTTTGTTTAGGTATTGTTTTTAATGCATTGAGATGATGTGATTGTTGTTGTTGTTAACGCGTGCTTCAGTGTAGCACAGTACAGTCTTTAGAAACACTCTGCTGTGTCAAAAAGATATATTATAATTATAGTGCAGTATCCAGTCCTTAGGACTGTTCAATGCGGTCTATACTTTACTTTCTGGCAAAACTGTTCAATCAGCCACCATCTCAACTTCTCTAGGAAATATTCAATTAAGACTTATATGCCTCATTATCCACCAATGTTTATAGCCAGGTATTCATTCATACAGATGTGTGATCTGGTGCAACATTGAATAAAAGTTAACATATCTGACATAATCAAAAGCGAGAGATGTTGATATTCTTGCTTAAGGAACCTAGTCATCTTATTCCATGGAGAACTGTATGGGAACTATGGTGCAAAATGTACACTACTGTTTTGTTTAAATATAGGCAATGGTAAACTTATTTATGTTCTCTTGGTCTGTGTGATGGCAAAGTAATATAATGCAAAGTAATATAACATCATCTTTTGTAGATTCTTCAAGCCAAACTCCAGTAAGATACGATGAGACACCAAGAGATGCACCCTGTGCCATAATGTCATCACGTGACACTCCCGCTGTGACACCTACACATTCGTCACCCCCTGCAATGACACATCCCACTGCTTCAAGGAACATGGTCACGGTGAGCGGCATTAAAGGGACCACGACAGACGACCTGCTCAGGATGTTCTTTCAGAGCAAGAAGAGGTCTGGGGGAGGCCCAGTGAAGGACATGCACTACCGACCCACTGAAGGCCAGGCTACCATCACATTCGACAGTGAAGAAGGTACCCATCCTTTAAACAATAACCTACACCCATGGTCTATCACACCAACAAGTACAGTGTGTGATCTTGACAAATCAGTATAGCTGACCACTTCATTTCTAATATCGCCATTTGCAACATGCCTGTAGACATGCGTAGTACCTCCGGAGGGAAAAACAAATACATACTAATACTAACACATACTAATATTATTTATATATAGCAACATATCTAGATTAATGCTATATAATTGAATACAGCTACAGTAAACACCCTGAATCTACGTCTTAGAGATATGTGGTGTTAAAATAAAACTGACTCATTGACTGACATGCATATGTTGCATGCACGAATACCATCACTTTTTAAACACAACATTTTTGTAATGAATGCATTTATTTGTAGTTGCCAAAAATGTACTCAGAAAGCCAGAACTGTCATTGGAAGGTGCGAGGCTGACAGTGTCTCCGGTGGAGGAATGGGACGGAAAAACCATTGAAGTCCACGGACTAAATCCTTCTTCCTCACGAGATGGGATAGAGATGTTCTTCGAGAACAAAAGGTGGTCTGGTGGTGGCCCTTTTGAACATGTGGAACTTGACACTGTCAACAGCATTGCATATGTGACGTTTGAAAGTCCAGAAGGTTAGATTCAAAGATGTATTTTTGTAAACACGTACTGGTATATGCTATGAAAAGGATATATATATATATAACTTATATATACATTAAACGTAGTTTGTGAGGTTAGAGAATGGGAATTAAAACAGGCGTGGTTTTACATTTCAGTTCTTATTGTAACTATAGTAATATCCATGACTGGAGTGACAATGGTGGTTTTAACCCGAGTAATTGTTTTTACCAAATGTGTTAACACATTGTGTTCATTGTAGTGGCAGAAACTGTGCTGAAGACACATCTCCTCCTAGATGGCGCCACTTTAACAGTTCGGCTAAAATCAAGTATTGCCTGCCGCCACCAAACGACACGAGAAAGAAGCAGCAGGAAGGACGATGAGGCAACAGGCCAAGGTAATGAGACTGACCGACCAACAAAGATGGCAACTTGAAAATGAGGGTTAGGATTGAGATATGTTACACTTCAAATATAAAACCTCCAATATGTGTATATATATATGTATATATATATGTATATTTATATACATATATATATATATATGTATATATATACATATATATACATATATATATATATGTATATATATACATATATATATATATATATATATATGTACTGACCGACCAACAAAGATGGCAACTTGAAAATGAGGGTTAGGATTGAGATATGTTACACTTCAAATATAAAACCTCCAATATGTGTATATATATATGTATATATATGTATATTTATATACATATATATATATATATAAATGTATATTTATATACATATATATATATATATATATATATATATATATATACATATATATATATATATATATATATGTACTGACCGACCAACAAAGATGGCAACTTGAAAATGAGGGTTAGGATTGAGGTATGTTATGCTTCAAATATAAAACCTCCAAGAAAAAGGTTTCTCCCCAAAATCAAAGATGTTTTGATTCACCTATTTACTGATATCTGGGTATGTGACTTACACAAACCCTTCAAATTAAACAAAAAGTTGTACCCATACTCCAAAACCAGAAGTTAAAACTTTATGCAGACCAACTTTGATCTGTTAAAAACATCCATCTGCCTATATATATATATATATATATATATATATATATATATATATATAATATATATATATACACATATACAGTGTATATATATTATATTTATATATATATATATATGTAGCGTGCACATAAATATGCATGCTATATATATGTATATATGTATATATATATATACATACAATTCAAAACTTGCTTTAAGGCAATGTTCCAATTGCAAGCCAAATTTGTTCTTCACATGATGTTCAGGTGACCTGCAAGACACAATGAATGATGCTAATAATTAGAAATTGTCACAACCATTTGGATGTTTTGTACCTTAGCTGGATAATACTGAGTATCAAATTAACTTCACAGCCTGACACTGATTTTGTAACATATGCATCAAGACAACATGTATGAAAAACTGTTGACATAAAGCTGTCACCGTGAACTTCACAATTCACGCCCAACAACTTTCTACATTTCAAGTGTACAGCACAATGAACAGTTCTAAGGACTGGATACTGCAGTATAATATTGACCTATTATCTTTATGCCAGAGTAGTTTTGCAAGACAACTTCAAAGAGTACAGAACAATAAGAGTTTGAAAGGAGTGTAATTATGAAAATAATCTCCAGCTTACAGGTATGATATAACTGTCTCAGTTTCAGCACCGTTTCATACACCACAGAGGTGGTATTTCCAGCATCATTTGACCAAGTAATGTCAGCAATTCCAACATATAAAGCACAACTGATATCATTTAAAGGTGTTTTGTGGTTTGGTGTTTCGTTGCTCTCCAGGCAGTGGTTGCCATGGTCTTAGAGTAATAGGCATACTTACCATTTTGTTTAGGTATTGTTTTTAATGCATTGAGATGATGTGATTGTTGTTGTTGTTAACGCGTGCTTCAGTGTAGCACAGTACAGTCTTTAGAAACACTCTGCTGTGTCAAAAAGATATATTATAATTATAGTGCAGTATCCAGTCCTTAGGACTGTTCAATGCGGTCTATACTTTACTTTCTGGCAAAACTGTTCAATCAGCCACCATCTCAACTTCTCTAGGAAATATTCAATTAAGACTTATATGCCTCATTATCCACCAATGTTTATAGCCAGGTATTCATTCATACAGATGTGTGATCTGGTGCAACATTGAATAAAAGTTAACATATCTGACATAATCAAAAGCGAGAGATGTTGATATTCTTGCTTAAGGAACCTAGTCATCTTATTCCATGGAGAACTGTATGGGAACTATGGTGCAAAATGTACACTACTGTTTTGTTTAAATATAGGCAATGGTAAACTTATTTATGTTCTCTTGGTCTGTGTGATGGCAAAGTAATATAATGCAAAGTAATATAACATCATCTTTTGTAGATTCTTCAAGCCAAACTCCAGTAAGATACGATGAGACACCAAGAGATGCACCCTGTGCCATAATGTCATCACGTGACACTCCCGCTGTGACACCTACACATTCGTCACCCCCTGCAATGACACATCCCACTGCTTCAAGGAACATGGTCACGGTGAGCGGCATTAAAGGGACCACGACAGACGACCTGCTCAGGATGTTCTTTCAGAGCAAGAAGAGGTCTGGGGGAGGCCCAGTGAAGGACATGCACTACCGACCCACTGAAGGCCAGGCTACCATCACATTCGACAGTGAAGAAGGTACCCATCCTTTAAACAATAACCTACACCCATGGTCTATCACACCAACAAGTACAGTGTGTGATCTTGACAAATCAGTATAGCTGACCACTTCATTTCTAATATCGCCATTTGCAACATGCCTGTAGACATGCGTAGTACCTCCGGAGGGAAAAACAAATACATACTAATACTAACACATACTAATATTATTTATATATAGCAACATATCTAGATTAATGCTATATAATTGAATACAGCTACAGTAAACACCCTGAATCTACGTCTTAGAGATATGTGGTGTTAAAATAAAACTGACTCATTGACTGACATGCATATGTTGCATGCACGAATACCATCACTTTTTAAACACAACATTTTTGTAATGAATGCATTTATTTGTAGTTGCCAAAAATGTACTCAGAAAACCAGAACTGTCATTGGAAGGTGCGAGGCTGACAGTGTCTCCGGTGGAGGAATGGGACGGAAAAACCATTGAAGTCCACGGACTAAATCCTTCTTCCTCACGAGATGGGATAGAGATGTTCTTCGAGAACAAAAGGTGGTCTGGTGGTGGCCCTTTTGAACATGTGGAACTTGACACTGTCAACAGCATTGCATATGTGACGTTTGAAAGTCCAGAAGGTTAGATTCAAAGATGTATTTTTGTAAACACGTACTGGTATATGCTATGAAAAGGATATATATATATATAACTTATATATACATTAAACGTAGTTTGTGAGGTTAGAGAATGGGAATTAAAACAGGCGTGGTTTTACATTTCAGTTCTTATTGTAACTATAGTAATATCCATGACTGGAGTGACAATGGTGGTTTTAACCCGAGTAATTGTTTTTACCAAATGTGTTAACACATTGTGTTCATTGTAGTGGCAGAAACTGTGCTGAAGACACATCTCCTCCTAGATGGCGCCACTTTAACAGTTCGGCTAAAATCAAGTATTGCCTGCCGCCACCAAACGACACGAGAAAGAAGCAGCAGGAAGGACGATGAGGCAACAGGCCAAGGTAATGAGACTGACCGACCAACAAAGATGGCAACTTGAAAATGAGGGTTAGGATTGAGATATGTTACACTTCAAATATAAAACCTCCAATATGTGTATATATATATGTATATATATATGTATATTTATATACATATATATATATATGTATATATATACATATATATACATATATATGTATATATATACATATATATATATATATATATGTACTGACCGACCAACAAAGATGGCAACTTGAAAATGAGGGTTAGGATTGAGATATGTTACACTTCAAATATAAAACCTCCAATATGTGTATATATATATGTATATATATGTATATTTATATACATATATATATATATATAAATGTATATTTATATACATATATATATATATATATATATATACATATATATATATATATATATGTACTGACCGACCAACAAAGATGGCAACTTGAAAATGAGGGTTAGGATTGAGGTATGTTATGCTTCAAATATAAAACCTCCAAGAAAAAGGTTTCTCCCCAAAATCAAAGATGTTTTGATTCACCTATTTACTGATATCTGGGTATGTGACTTACACAAACCCTTCAAATTAAACAAAAAGTTGTACCCATACTCCAAAACCAGAAGTTAAAACTTTATGCAGACCAACTTTGATCTGTTAAAAACATCCATCTGCCTATATATATATATATATATATATATATATATATATATATATATATAATATATATATATACACATATACAGTGTATATATATTATATTTATATATATATATATATGTAGCGTGCACATAAATATGCATGCTATATATATGTATATATATATATATATATATATATATATATATACATACAATTCAAAACTTGCTTTAAGGCAATGTTCCAATTGCAAGCCAAATTTGTTCTTCACATGATGTTCAGGTGACCTGCAAGACACAATGAATGATGCTAATAATTAGAAATTGTCACAACCATTTGGATGTTTTGTACCTTACTGGATAATACTGAGTATCAAATTAACTTCACAGCCTGACACTTATTTTGTAACATATGCATCAAGACAACATGTATGAAAAACTGTTGACATAAAGCTGTCACCGTGAACTTCACAATTCACGCCCAACAACTTTCTACATTTCAAGTGTACAGCACAATGAACAGTTCTAAGGACTGGATACTGCAGTATAATATTGACCTATTATCTTTATGCCAGAGTAGTTTTGCAAGACAACTTCAAAGAGTACAGAACAATAAGAGTTTGAAAGGAGTGTAATTATGAAAATAATCTCCAGCTTACAGGTATGATATAACTGTCTCAGTTTCAGCACCGTTTCATACACCACAGAGGTGGTATTTCCAGCATCATTTGACCAAGTAATGTCAGCAATTCCAACATATAAAGCACAACTGATATCATTTAAAGGTGTTTTGTGGTTTGGTGTTTCGTTGCTCTCCAGGCAGTGGTTGCCATGGTCTTAGAGTAATAGGCATACTTACCATTTTGTTTAGGTATTGTTTTTAATGCATTGAGATGATGTGATTGTTGTTGTTGTTAACGCGTGCTTCAGTGTAGCACAGTACAGTCTTTAGAAACACTCTGCTGTGTCAAAAAGATATATTATAATTATAGTGCAGTATCCAGTCCTTAGGACTGTTCAATGCGGTCTATACTTTACTTTCTGGCAAAACTGTTCAATCAGCCACCATCTCAACTTCTCTAGGAAATATTCAATTAAGACTTATATGCCTCATTATCGACCAATGTTTATAGCCAGGTATTCATTCATACAGATGTGTGATCTGGTGCAACATTGAATAAAAGTTAACATATCTGACATAATCAAAAGCGAGAGATGTTGATATTCTTGCTTAAGGAACCTAGTCATCTTATTCCATGGAGAACTGTATGGGAACTATGGTGCAAAATGTACACTACTGTTTTGTTTAAATATAGGCAATGGTAAACTTATTTATGTTCTCTTGGTCTGTGTGATGGCAAAGTAATATAATGCAAAGTAATATAACATCATCTTTTGTAGATTCTTCAAGCCAAACTCCAGTAAGATACGATGAGACACCAAGAGATGCACCCTGTGCCATAATGTCATCACGTGACACTCCCGCTGTGACACCTACACATTCGTCACCCCCTGCAATGACACATCCCACTGCTTCAAGGAACATGGTCACGGTGAGCGGCATTAAAGGGACCACGACAGACGACCTGCTCAGGATGTTCTTTCAGAGCAAGAAGAGGTCTGGGGGAGGCCCAGTGAAGGACATGCACTACCGACCCACTGAAGGCCAGGCTACCATCACATTCGACAGTGAAGAAGGTACCCATCCTTTAAACAATAACCTACACCCATGGTCTATCACACCAACAAGTACAGTGTGTGATCTTGACAAATCAGTATAGCTGACCACTTCATTTCTAATATCGCCATTTGCAACATGCCTGTAGACATGCGTAGTACCTCCGGAGGGAAAAACAAATACATACTAATACTAACACATACTAATATTATTTATATATAGCAACATATCTAGATTAATGCTATATAATTGAATGCAGCTACAGTAAACACCCTGAATCTACGTCTTAGAGATATGTGGTGTTAAAATAAAACTGACTCATTGACTGACATGCATATGTTGCATGCACGAATACCATCACTTTTTAAACACAACATTTTTGTAATGAATGCATTTATTTGTAGTTGCCAAAAATGTACTCAGAAAACCAGAACTGTCATTGGAAGGTGCGAGGCTGACAGTGTCTCCGGTGGAGGAATGGGACGGAAAAACCATTGAAGTCCACGGACTAAATCCTTCTTCCTCACGAGATGGGATAGAGATGTTCTTCGAGAACAAAAGGTGGTCTGGTGGTGGCCCTTTTGAACATGTGGAACTTGACACTGTCAACAGCATTGCATATGTGACGTTTGAAAGTCCAGAAGGTTAGATTCAAAGATGTATTTCTGTAAACACGTACTGGTATATGCTATGAAAAGGATATATATATATATATAACTTATATATACATTAAACGTAGTTTGTGAGGTTAGAGAATGGGAATTAAAACAGGCGTGGTTTTACATTTCAGTTCTTATTGTAACTATAGTAATATCCATGACTGGAGTGACAATGGTGGTTTTAACCCGAGTAATTGTTTTTACCAAATGTGTTAACACATTGTGTTCATTGTAGTGGCAGAAACTGTGCTGAAGACACATCTCCTCC
Organism: Oasisia sp. SBJ-2009; assembly: GCA_964017155.1. Lineage (NCBI taxonomy): Eukaryota > Metazoa > Annelida > Polychaeta > Sabellida > Siboglinidae > Oasisia > Oasisia sp. SBJ-2009. Next base: position 25,611,552 of record OZ024864.1, on the reverse strand, counting down.
TAGATGGCGCCACTTTAACAGTTCGGCCAAAATCAAGTATTGCCTGCCGCCACCAAACGACACGAGAGAGAAGCAGCAGGAAGGACGATGAGGCAACAGGCCAAGGTAATGAGACTGACCGACCAACAAAGATGGCAACTTGAAAATGAGGGTTAGGATTGAGATATGTTACACTTCAAATATAAAACCTCCAATATGTGTATATATATAGATGTATATATATGTATATTTATATACATATATATATATATGTATATATATACATATATATACATATATATATATATGTATATATATACATATATATACATATATATATATGTATATATATACATATATATATATATATATATATATATATGTACTGACCGACCAACAAAGATGGCAACTTGAAAATGAGGGTTAGGATTGAGATATGTTACACTTCAAATATAAAACCTCCAATATGTGTATATATATATGTATATATATGTATATTTATATACATATATATATATATATATATATAAATGTATATTTATATACATATATATATATGTATATATATATACATATATATATATATATATATGTACTGACCGACCAACAAAGATGGCAACTTGAAAATGAGGGTTAGGATTGAGGTATGTTATGCTTCAAATATAAAACCTCCAAGAAAAAGGTTTCTCCCCAAAATCAAAGATGTTTTGATTCACCTATTTACTGATATCTGGGTATGTGACTTACACAAACCCTTCAAATTAAACAAAAAGTTGTACCCATACCCCAAAACCAGAAGTTAAAACTTTATGCAGACCAACTTTGATCTGTTAAAAACATCCATCTGCCTATATATATATATATATATTATATATATATATATATATATACACATACAGTGTATATATATTATATATATATATATAGCGTGCACATAAATATGCATGCTATATATATATATGTATATATATATATATATATATATATATGCATACAATTCAAAACTTGCTTTAAGGCAATGTTCCAATTGCAAGCCAAATTTGTTCTTCACATGATGTTCAGGTGACCTGCAAGACACAATGAATGATGCTAATAATTAGAAATTGTCACAACCATTTGGATGTTTTGTACCTTACTGGATAATACTGAGTATCAAATTAACTTCACAGCCTGACACTTATTTTGTAACATATGCATCAAGACAACATGTATGAAAAACTGTTGACATAAAGCTGTCACCGTGAACTTCACAATTCACGCCCAACAACTTTCTACATTTCAAGTGTACAGCACAATGAACAGTTCTAAGGACTGGATACTGCAGTATAATATTGACCTATTATCTTTATGCCAGAGTAGTTTTGCAAGACAACTTCAAAGAGTACAGAACAATAAGAGTTTGAAAGGAGTGTAATTATGAAAATAATCTCCAGCTTACAGGTATGATATAACTGTCTCAGTTTCAGCACCGTTTCATACACCACAGAGGTGGTATTTCCAGCATCATTTGACCAAGTAATGTCAGCAATTCCAACATATAAAGCACAACTGATATCATTTAAAGGTGTTTTGTGGTTTGGTGTTTCGTTGCTCTCCAGGCAGTGGTTGCCATGGTCTTAGAGTAATAGGCATACTTACCATTTTGTTTAGGTATTGTTTTTAATGCATTGAGATGATGTGATTGTTGTTGTTGTTAACGCGTGCTTCAGTGTAGCACAGTACAGTCTTTAGAAACACTCTGCTGTGTCAAAAAGATATATTATAATTATAGTGCAGTATCCAGTCCTTAGGACTGTTCAATGCGGTCTATACTTTACTTTCTGGCAAAACTGTTCAATCAGCCACCATCTCAACTTCTCTAGGAAATATTCAATTAAGACTTATATGCCTCATTATCCACCAATGTTTATAGCCAGGTATTCATTCATACAGATGTGTGATCTGGTGCAACATTGAATAAAAGTTAACATATCTGACATAATCAAAAGCGAGAGATGTTGATATTCTTGCTTAAGGAACCTAGTCATCTTATTCCATGGAGAACTGTATGGGAACTATGGTGCAAAATGTACACTACTGTTTTGTTTAAATATAGGCAATGGTAAACTTATTTATGTTCTCTTGGTCTGTGTGATGGCAAAGTAATATAATGCAAAGTAATATAACATCATCTTTTGTAGATTCTTCAAGCCAAACTCCAGTAAGATACGATGAGACACCAAGAGATGCACCCTGTGCCATAATGTCATCACGTGACACTCCCGCTGTGACACCTACACATTCGTCACCCCCTGCAATGACACATCCCACTGCTTCAAGGAACATGGTCACGGTGAGCGGCATTAACGGGACCACGACAGACGACCTGCTCAGGATGTTCTTTGAGAGCAAGAAGAGGTCTGGGGGAGGCCCAGTGAAGGACATTCACTACCGACCCACTGAAGGCCAGGCTACCATCACATTCTACAGTGAAGAAGGTACACATCCTTTAAATAATAACCTACACCCATGGTCTAATCAAACCAACAAGTACAGTGTGTGATCTTGACAAATCGTTATAGCTGACCACTTCATTTCTAATATCGCCATTTGCAACATGCCTATAAACATGCGTAGTACCTCCGGAGGGAGAAACAAATACATATTCTAACGAATAATTAAGTAATTCGACATAGTATACAGAATTTATATTTAGACGATTGCATTGATATGCAGATCACAAATAATGGTCAAATGAGCCTAGGAGGAGATGCTGTTTGCTTTACTTTATTGTACACAAAAGCTAATATTATTTACATTGGGCTGATACATAACTTGAATATTCAAAATATATTCTGTGTGACTATAATTAAAGTTAGTACAATGTGATTTGAGTTGTGTGCATGCCGTGTATGCACATATATTAGTTACAATAAACTATACTATCGTATCGACCTGTGTGTACATGCCGTGTATACACATATATTAGTAATAATTAGTTACAATAAACTATACTATCGTATCGACCTGTGTTGTGTGCATGCAATGTATATACATATATTAGTTACAAGAAATTGTACTATTGTACCGATGTGTGTGCATGTGTGAGTGTGCGTGTCTAGCTGTATTCAATATGTATAACATTAATCTAGATATGTTTCTATAAATAAATAACATTAGTATGTATACCTATCTATCCTAGGAGCATGAATGTACAAATGTCGTAAAAATATATACCGTATTGTCCCTAATAGACACGCAGTGCGCGAGTGGGAAGGCTTGGGTGCGCGTCTATTAATTTCTCAAAAGTGGGACGAATGTGGTCACCCGCTATATTGGCTTCTAAACAGAGTAGATAACTAATCCGCTATGTGGCGCCACTGAAGTACACATATGTACAGCACCTCCAAGTGAATGACCCGAGATATACTTCTTTTTAAATCAACATTTTACTGTGTAATGATTATGGTACAATCTACGTGTTCTTCAAATTGCTTTAATACTGTTAAATAAATATAGTAATGTGAACATAGAGTGGATTTACTGCATGCATGTAAAAGCCGCATTGACCCGGAAACGGGAAATCAGTGTCAACACACGATATCAAAGGCGATGTACGTGGTCCTGATTAGAACTGTACAGTCTATAGAACCACAAGTCAATAACTTAACCATGAGTCAATAAGCTTATTAATTGAAACACATACGCTTGAATATGAATTTATATGACAATTGCTCTTATTCTTGTTATCGAAGTTGGTTGATGTCAGTCACACTCCGGGTCTCAGCTGCCACGGGCGGTTCGTCTGCAATGAAGTTTTGAAACAGATGACAAACTCAACTTTATCTCTGTTAAAATTCGTTTGCATAATTCCATCCAATTTGTTGTAATTGTGTATCTTCATTGATGCAATAAAATACACAAGCGACACCATATTTACGCGAACAGTCGGCATTTAATTCAACGTAAACATGTCTGCCATTTGTTTGATGCAGACGATGGCCACTCTCTGATGGTACCATAAAATACAAAATAAAAACCCTCGTTGTGGTAAGCTTTTACATTTACTAATAATTTTATGTATTTACATAAGTCTCACCAGTAGCGCTTCGGTTGCCCTACCCACAATTGTTATTCACGAATAGCATTAGTCTGGGCGCCATCTTTGCTAATAATTGTAGCATCTACTCTGTTGCATTTTTGCGTCACTCAAATACATGTTTATGGATTGTTTCACATCTAAAAATGGGGTGGGCGTCTATTAGGTAGTGCGCGTCTGTTAGGGACAATACGGTGTATATATATATTTACGTATATACGTACAAGTTGCTATATTTCACCAGATGCCCAGCGTGTTCTTCAACGAGATGATCTGTCATTGGAGGGTGCTGAACTCACTGTAACCAATGTGATGGTTCAAGACACCACCCCTAAGAGGACATACAAGCCAGTGCCACCACACAGGTCACCACCCCCTGCAATGACACATCCCACTGCTTTAAGGAACATGGTCATGGTGAGCGGCATTAAAGGGACCACGACAGACGACCTGCTCAGGATGTTCTTTCAGAGCAAGAAGAGGTCTGGGGGAGGCCCAGTGAAGGACATGCACTACCGACCCACTGAAGGCCAGGCTACCATCACATTCGACAGTGAAGAAGGTACACATCCTTTAAACAATAACCTACACCCATGGTCTATCACACCAACAAGTACAGTGTGTGATCTTGACAAATCAGTATAGCTGACCACTTCATTTCTAATATCGCCATTTGCGACATGCCTGTAAACATGCGTAGTACCTCCGGAGGGAGAAACAAATACATATTGTAACGAATAATTCAATAATTTGATATTATTAAACAGAATTTGTATTTAGCCGATTGCATTGATATGTAGATCACAAATAATGGTGAAATGAGCCTGGGAGGAGATGTTGTTTGCTTTACTTTACTTTACACAAAAGCTAATATGTTCTACATTGGGCTGATACATAACTTTAATATCCAAAATATATTATGTGTGACTATAATTAAAGTTAGTACAATGTGATTTGGGTTGTGTGCATGCCGTGTATGCACATATATTAGTTACAATAAACTATACTATCGTATCTAACTGTGTACATGCCGTGTATACGCATATATTAGTTACAATAAACTATGCTAAAGTATCGACCTGTTGTGTGCATGTGCATGTATACACATATATTAGTTACAAGAAATTGTACTATTGTTCCGACGTATGTGCATATGTGAGGGTGCGTGCGTATTTGTAGCTGTATTCAATATATATAATATTAATCTAGATACGTTGCTCATTATATATATATATATATATATACAGGTGTATATATATATATATATATAACATTAGTATGTACACCTATCTATTCTATGAGCATGGATGTACAAATGTCTCCAACACGCCATATATATATATATATATTTACATACGTATATACGTACAAGTTGCTATATTTCACCAGATACCCAGCGTGTTCTTCAACGAGATGATCTGTCATTGGAGGGTGCTGAACTCACTGTAACCAATGTGATGGTTCAAGACACCACCCCTAAGAGGACATACAAGCCAGTGCCACCACACAGGTCACCACCCCCTGCAATGACACATCCCACTGCTTCAAGGAACACGGTCACGGTGAGCGGCATTAAAGGGACCACGACAGACGACCTGCGCAGGATGTTCTTTCAGAGCAAGAAGAGGTCTGGGGGAGGCCCAGTGAAGGACATGCACTACCGACCCACTGAAGGCCAGGCTACCATCACATTCGACAGTGAAGAAGGTACACATCCTTCAAACAATAACCTACACCCATGGTCTAATCAAACCAACAAGTACAGTGTGTGATCTTGACAAATCAGTATAGCTGACCACTTCATTTCTATTATCGCCATTTGTTGCACGCCTGTTGTACATCCAAATTGATTTAAGAGATTTGCCCTCAATTACGTCACTGTGTCCATGTTTCTTTGCCAGGGTGAAATAAATATCGTAATCAATAGTTAAATAAATGTTAATATATTAAAAGTAGATTGTGTATAGGTGTAGACGACAAACAATGAATGGTCTGAGGATGTTGTTACAATGGTTGAATATAAGCATACATAGAAGGGAATGTAACTTATTTTGATCAATTTGTACCATATAAAAAAATTATTCACTATAAACAAAAGGTAATAATTTTACAAATATTACTCACCACGTGTTAATACATAAATTTAAAATAATATTTAAAAGGTATTGCATGTAACTATCCCATACATTCATACAGGCATGTATGTGTTTGACATTATGTATATACGTCAGAGCCGTAATGTAACGAAGTACATTTACTTCGTTACTTTACTTAAGTAAAAAAGTTTACTTTTCTTGAGTAACGAAGTACATTTTTTGGGAAGTACTTTTACTTGTAACGAAGTACAAATGTGTGTACTTTTTCTAAATGTAACGAAGTACTTATAATTTCCTTGTTAAATTTGCGAAGCTCCGAAAACGTTCAGCGAATGATCTGTGTCAGAAGCACGTGCGGCAGTCAGCACAGATTTATTTACAAATATCAGAGGAAATAACATATAAGAAGAGACAGGCATGTTAAATGTCCAGGACTGGCCGAATTTCTGTTGTTACTTGATGAAGCCAGTGAGATAATTGCAATCTGGGATCTGGCGCTGAGCCTGAATTAGGTGTCAGTAGAATCACAGCCGGCTGCCCTCCGCTGCCACTAGGCCGCTCCGCAACAATGGCCAAGAGTTATTTTAATCCTTGCTTTGACCAGACAAGAACAAACAGCTGCGTTACTATCTTCTAGTGTCTTGCTTGTTGTTGACACAGTTTGATAACTTTAGATGATCGTTGTGAATGGCACATGCTCGATATCGAGGGTTCCCCATTATCGCCCACCGCAAACCTGCCGATCTTTATTATCAGTAGGCAGTCAGTAATATAGATCAGTGTGTATAACTGAGTGAAATCAGTTTCTATATATATTTACATTAAAGTCTGTTTTAAATAAATGTTGCAATCATACAGGAAGGCATAATTATTATGAAAGGAATGTTGTATAACCACTGGTCTAGAACTCGTTCGTCAAGTATCACAAATGACAATAATATTCTTCATCCGTCCAAGATAGACAAAAATTAAGAACTCTATTATAACGTGTATATCTTTTTCTCCTTATGAATATGATGGTTGTTGTAGTAGCCCTGTTAGTAATCAAACATGATGGAAGCTATTTACAGCTTGTATGCAATGTTATTTGACTTTAATACATATATTTCACACTGTTAAAACATTTATTTATTATGCAGAGAAAAAATATTACTAAACAAATTATATCTGCGTGATATATACACTAAATTATATTATGAATATTTTTTTAATTCATAACAGTTGGCTGCATCGGCCATTTTTTTATTACAGGTGAAAAGTACTTTTGTGTTTACTTCAAGTACAAGTTTTTACTTGTACTTCAAGTACATATTTCTAGAAGTACTTTTACTTTTACTTGAGTACAAAATAAATGTACTTGTTACAGCTCTGATATACGTACATAAATACCTACATACAAGTGATGACTATATATTTCACCAGATGCCCAGCGTGTTGTTCAACGAGATGATCTGTCATTGGATGGTGCTAGGCTCACAATAAGCAACGTGATGGTTCAGGAATCCACCCCTACGAGGGCAAGAAAGCCAGCACCAAGTTGTGCCTACACAGATACGTCACCAGTCCATATCCTACAGATCAGTGGATTCAAACCAGACGCATGTCAAGATATCGTGGAGATGTTCATTGCGAACAAAACTAGAGGCACTGAGCTGCAGTCGTTTGATTACGATGCATCGACAGGCGTCGCTGTAGTAGAACTCAGGAATTCTGATGGTAATTCTCTGTTCAATAATTGCTTTATGATAAAAAAATATGTTCACCATTGGCACTGCAATAAAGGTAAAACGTGGAGATTTACAGTCCTACTAGAAAACACCAGAAGCATTATCATATGTATATAAACCAACATATTATTCATTTGATATAGCACAACAACAAGTTTGATATACTGCATACATTATTGTTTATACTAGTTTGTCAATGCCCACGAGTCACACACAGTCATCCTCCATGTGGCATCAATGCCCACGAGTCACAGGCAGTCATCCTCCATGTGGCATCAATGCCCACAAGTCACACACAGTCATCCTCCATGTGGCATCAATGCCCACGAGTCACAGACTGTCATCCTCCATGTGACATCAATGCCCACAAGTCACAGACTGTCATCCTCCATGTGACATCAATGACCACGAGTCACAGACAGTCATCCTCCATGTGACATCAATGCCCACGAGTCACAGACTGTCATCCTCCATGTGACATCAATGACCATGAGTCACAGACAGTCATCCTCCATGTGGCATCAATGCCCATGAGTCACAGACAGTCATCCTCCATGTGACATCAATGCCCATGAGTCACAGACTGTCATCCTCCATGTGACATCAATGACCATGAGTCACAGACAGTCATCCTCCATGTGGCATCAATGACCACGAGTCACAGACAGTCATCCTCCATGTGACATCAATGCCCATGAGTCACAGACTGTCATCCTCCATGTGACATCAATGACCATGAGTCACAGACAGTCATCCTCCATGTGACATCAATGCCCATGAGTCACAGACTGTCATCCTCCATGTGACATCAATGCCCATGAGTCACAGACAGTCATCCTCCATGTGGCATCAATGCCCATGAGTCACAGACAGTCATCCTCCATGTGACATCAATGCCCATGAGTCACAGACTGTCATCCTCCATGTGACATCAATGACCATGAGTCACAGACAGTCATCCTCCATGTGGCATCAATGCCCATGAGTCACAGACAGTCATCCTCCATGTGGCATCAATGCCCATGAGTCACAGACAGTCATCCTCCATGTGACATCAATGCCCATGAGTCACAGACTGTCATCCTCCATGTGACATCAATGACCATGAGTCACAGACAGTCATCCTCCATGTGGCATCAATGCCCATGAGTCACAGACAGTCATCCTCCATGTGGCATCAATGCCCATGAGTCACAGACAGTCATCCTCCATGTGACATCAATGCCCATGAGTCACAGACAGTCATCCTCCATGTGACATCAATGCCCACGAGTCACAGACTGTCATCCTCCATGTGACATCAATGACCATGAGTCACAGACAGTCATCCTCCATGTGACATCAATGACCACGAGTCACAGACAGTCATCCTCCATGTGACATCAATGACCATGAGTCACAGACAGTCATCCTCCATGTGACATCAATGACCACGAGTCACAGACAGTCATCCTCCATGTGACATCAATGACCACGAGTCACAGACAGTCATCCTCCATGTGACATCAATGACCATGAGTCACAGACAGTCATCCTCCATGTGACATCAATGACCACGAGTCACAGACAGTCATCCTCCATGTGGCATCAATGCCCATGAGTCACAGACAGTCATCCTCCATGTGGCATCAATGACCACGAGTCACAGACAGTCATCCTCCATGTGACATCAATGACCATGAGTCACAGACAGTCATCCTCCATGTGGCATCAATGCCCATGAGTCACAGACAGTCATCCTCCATGTGACATCAATGCCCATGAGTCACAGACTGTCATCCTCCATGTGACATCAATGACCATGAGTCACAGACTGTCATCCTCCATGTGACATCAATGCCCATGAGTCACAGACAGTCATCCTCCATGTGGCATCAATGCCCATGAGTCACAGACAGTCATCCTCCATGTGACATCAATGCCCATGAGTCACAGACAGTCATCCTCCATGTGGCATCAATGACCACGAGTCACAGACTGTCATCCTCCATGTGGCATCAATGACCACGAGTCACAGGCAGTCATCCTCCAGGTGGTATCCATGGCCATGAGTTGGGTGTCTGAAGTATGAACTACATTTTTACTGAATGCAACATTTATTGCATCAAAATAATTCTTGATTTCAAGATACACATACAGTGTGTATCACAATGATTATTCGAGATCAGCTGATATTTTTGTTGGGTAAGAATAACAAATGTTTTTTACTTTATATCAGATGTAACAAAATGTAGGCTACAAGTTATTGTATACTAAAGTGATACTTACTAGTGTATTGATGACCAAATAATAAAATAACTCTAAGGATTTTTTTATAGTTCATAAAAATTCCTCTAGAATACGATAAAGATACCTTTATTTCACCAGCCTCACTAAAACAGTATTAACTGTGCGTGCGTACGTTCATACGTACATTACGAGATGGATGTTCTAAGGTTCCTGGGATATTATCAGAACAATGGAAATTATCTAGGTGATTCCATTAGGTATCTGATGATGATGCATAGACATTCAGTGTAGATGTCCTGTATTTGTGTTTGTGATAAAACTGTTTGTGTGAGTGATGATCAATGTTATGATTAGTAATCACTCAACTAGGGGTGTGGTGCAGAGCTGTAACAAGTAAATTTATTTTGTACGTAAAGTAAAAGTAAGCCTAGAAAAAACTACTGACGTAAAAGTAGTTCTTACAAAATTTACATGAAGTACAAGTAAAAATATGTACTTGAAGTAAACACAAAAGTACTTTTTTCCTTAAGCTAGTTCTCAATGTTGTGAATAAAATAAAGCTTGCACAATTATTATTTAGTGCGTACAAAAAAATAACTTGTTTGCTATTTTTTTGAACTTTGATGACGCAAACAACACTGCATAGGCCAACTAGGCCTACAAGCTGTCAATACACCATGCTTTATTAATAATAGGCCCACAGCAACCATCGTATTTATAAGTTGAACTAATACTAATTGACGTTGTTATAGGGGTGTTATATATTTCTTAAAATTGTCTTATCATCGTGGGTTTCAGATGGACGTATGATAAATTTTATCCTGTGTTACTTGAAGGAGGCAATCGGTCTAGATGAATGGTTACAATAACGTGTCTTTTAAAATATGCCTTCATTTGTAATAATTACTGATTGTAACATTTATAAAATACTTTAGTTAAATTAAGCAGTTACACACACTGATCTATATGTAACGGGGGATTTACCATTGAAGACAGAACACACTGGTAAATGATTATACCATTTATTGTGGTGCGTTATATATTATATGACTAAAACAAATAAACCTGTAAACATAAAAAATGTCAATACTACATGTGTTACAATGGTAACATAAGATCATTCAAGCATAGCAGGAAACACAATATTCATTGCATAATATTGATATAGTAAATTGCCTGTAGATCGTCTCAGATACCAAATAGCAAGCTAGCTCCTGTGATATTTGTAACTAGACATCAATTGTGCAAAACTCAATAAACACAGATGTATATAAATGTAAACATGTCTATAACGAATGCATCCTAATTAACATCAACACAGTAATAAATCCAATTAATTATGTCGTACGTAATAAGTAAATACTCAGTAATAATGCATCTACAATTAAATGTATATGTTACTACATTATACCGTTCCATGCATAACGTATCATAAACACTTATGCATGACAATTAATACTAACGCAAGCAATATGTATTGTCTAAAATAAATTCCATAACATATGACAAAGCATGTAATCATGTGTGCTCACCCCAACTAGGAAGTGTAATCTGCAGCTGAGTACGGCTCAGTACTACCAATGGTAGTAGCCGTACTACATGTACTCTCTGTCCTACATGTTGTCTTTCTTGCGTCTTACAAGGGACTGTCCAAAACACGTCTCTTTTATACAGGAATTACACCCTGTCCATGGTTTTTCTAGGAATAAAAGCTAAATGCAGAACTCTTGCTCAATGGTAGTAAATACGATGCGACTGGGCCTGCTGGCAGTTATGACACATGTCAACAAGCAGTTTTTCTAGGGAGGCAATCTGTTATCTGCATCCTCCTTGATTACGCAACCCTTGCACCCCAGTGGTAACAGGATATGATTCCACTCTGCGTTGGCTGCCTCTTGACACATGACACCACAGGGTAAACAGGGGGGGGGGGAGGTGATTTATGGGTTCTCCCCAACTACAGTTAACAATCTATTCAGTAACCCTACTGGTTACATACTCCTGTTAACAATCTATTCAGTTAACAATCTATTCAGTAACCCTACCGGTTACATATATTAAAAGTAGATAGAAATTGTAATGATGTGGTTCCACTAGAGCAGCAGGTTTGCAGTGGGCGATAACGGGGAGTCTTCGATATCTACAGCATGTGCCGTTCACAGTGAACATCTAAAGCTAATAAACTGTTACAACAATATGCAAGACACCAAAAGGCAGCTGTTTCTCATGTCTACTCAATGCAAGGCTTTAAATAACCTCAGGGCCAGTGCCATTCATCGGCATTGTTGTCTTAGCGGCCCAGTCAGGAAGTCTTGCACTGCAGTTGTGACACCCAGTTCAGTCTCAGCAGCACCAGCCCCAGACCCCAGATTGCAGTTATCTCACTGGCTTCAAGAGGTGACAAAGCAAATCTGGCCAGTCCAGGGCACTTAACTTTCTGTTTGTAGTACGTTCCAGCTGATATTTGTAAATGAATCTATGCCAACTACAGACGGCCTTATTGCTTCCAACAGGAGCTTTCAGGATATTAGCAAATTTAACAAAGAAATGATCAGTACTTCACTACATTTAGAAAAAGTACTCATATTTGTACTTCGTTACAAGTAAAAGTACTTCCAAAAAATGTACTTCGTAAAGTAAAGTAACAAAGTAAAAGTACCTTGTTACATTACGGCTCTGGTGTGGTGTATTTCATGTATAAGCTAAACTCAACAGGACCAAGGACAGATCTGTTGGAATTCCTAATGGAAAATCTTTGGACAAGACAGTGAGTCATCAAAATGGCAACTACTGTTGGGCTTAGCTTTGTATAATTATTAAATGTAATCGAGAAAATGTTTGTTAATTTGGAAGAATATTTTAAAAGTCCATACCCTTATTAATAGAGGTGACTTATACAAAATATGTATGCACTTCAAAGTCTGGTGGTGCAAACACTATTGCAACCATGTTTACTTACAACATTTTTCATTCCTCGTAGCTGCCAGTCGAGTTGCACAAAAGGAAGGACTGACTTTCGACGGTAGACGTATACAGGCGAAACTGATGAGACCCTCCATGTCACTGCCTGTAGTGGAAGGACCATTCGAAGACAATCTCATCTTTGTGTCGGGGTTGTCACCAAAATGCACTAGAGACAACATGGATACATTCTTCTCGGTTGGGAATACCCATAGTAAAATACAACGGGTGAACTTTGGTATGAGACCAGGGGAGGCAATACTACAGTTCTCTCAACCTCCAGGTAATCACTTTTTGTCATCCATTGAGTTGCATAGCAATAGGAAGTAAAAGTAAATTCAGCCGAATTTAGCAACAACACACGTTGCCGACCCTATACCCAGAATTGAAAAATAATATGTTGTCAATTGAAAAGGTTGAAGCATGCTTTAAGAAACCAAACAACTGTCTCTCTCAGGATGCTTTCTGCTAAGTTTTTTCACTAATATTTCCTGATTACTGATACACTGGGCCATCTTAAGTTCATAACAACCACTCCCAACTCGGTCCTTTTGGTCTCAGGGGGCCAGAAACCCCCCTTTTTGGCCTGAAATGGAGTAAATTCACATATTTTGTCACTGTAGGGCCTAACATAGCTATAGATACACAAAATTTGGCAGAAAGCATCCTGAGACATAGGGGGAAGGTGGCGGTGTATGAAGTAGGGGTTTGCTCCAGTGTGAACCATTGAGTCCCCCCAAAAATGAAACAATCGTCCTCCGCCTGACAGGTTAGTGTCATAAATGAATATTTAAGTATTTTTATGTAACATAATGGCCATTTTGTCACATAGTCAAATTCCCACTGCCATTAGCTTCGATTTGTTACCGAGATGACCTCTGCGTCTTGGAAATTATGCCCGCTGTGGGTGAAAACCGTAAGCCAGCCCCTATATCACATAAATTAAATTTGTTGCATGTTGGGTCTTCTAATGTGCTACTATCTTTATTGTACTGATAATCATCATGATGAAGAGGACAATTCGATGTTTTTCGATGTTTTTCAGTTTGATTGTGCGCATTTAAATTATATTGAAGGTCAAGGTCAACGATAAAATTAGGTCAATGCGTATTATCCCACGCATTGACTATGTGTGTGAAAATCTTGACAGTATGGCATGTAGTATATCATTTGAAGCTATGCATCTCTAGGTATCGAATCTTGAACTTTGGTTCCTCATATAATTACGCCCGCTATGATTGAAAACCCTATCGCACCCCCTAAATCACAGAAATTCTTTTTGTCGAATGTCGGGTCTTCTAATGCATTACTATATTTAGTGCATTGACACTAACAATGATTTTGAGTTAATATTTGTTGAATGTTGTTAAGTTTGATTGTGTACGTTGCTATACATAAATTATACTGAAAGTCAAGCTCACCGATAAATTTCAAGGTCAGTGTGTTTTGTTTTGCTTGTGGACTGTGCGGTTGCGAAAATGAAACTGCTTGACCATATGGCATGTATTACATCATTTTGAAACTCTGCATCTGTAGATTCCGAGTCTTGGAATGTTTTCTCATATAATTACGCAGGATACCCTGCAAAGCTCCCTGGAGGTAATACGGCCGCCACTATATCTGCCAACTTATCGAACACGAAATTAGCTTGATGCGGTGGAAACTGATGCAGTCACTTAGTGGATACTCTTTGCAATATAATTGTTTTATAGCCAAATACCAGGAGCTCACAGAAGCAGTGAGGAATGTAGAACTGCGAGAAGTTGAACGCTTCTGGATCAAATACATGGATTGCATCTGGCTCGTCTTGTAATTGAACAAAGCAACCGAACGATCGAACCAGATCGGTACAAATTTGTTAGAAGCGGAATGCCAAACCCGTTTTTGTGTGCAGATCAGCAGAATTATGCTCGATTTATCACATACTACAAACAATTTATGAAACAAGTTAAGAAAACGTGTCCTGGTTCAGAGAAACTACTGAAACTATCAGTGTTCCCATATAGCAGATCCCATTATAATCCTGCAACACTGAATTAAAATAACAGAAGAAACAGCAATGAAGAGACTAAAGACGAAATCAGGTTCTATTGCATATCCTGTTGGAAATGGCAGTATCATCCTTAATGTGAGCCAACTTCACATATTGACTGCACACACGAAGGGAGAGTTTGTAGAGGCTTTGTTGAATATGGTTGGTCGCATATGCAGCAATGCAGAGAGGCAACAAAGAGACATAAGACCACTGTTGGTCCAAGGATCAGGTGACGTGAACGGTCTAAGCTTTCCAAAGCTTTGTCAATCCAATTCAGATCAAGCACTCAACCAGTGACCAGCCTATCTTGAGGAGCAATTATGCCAGAAGATGTAAACCATGAATCTTTAAAATGGCAAAGTAAAAAAAAGAAGAATTCATTCAAGATTGACTTCTCATGAAGACAGTCACGTTTTTGACCCTATCATAATGAGCAAGTAAATAAAGATGATCCAGTACAAGATCAAAGTAGATTAATCTCTTAGGTAAGCATCACTCTGACCTGATGATCTGTGTTCTCGCTTTGAAGCCATATTCAATGGCAACAATTGGTAGGCTCTTTGCGAAAATCAATAAACCGCAACGGGTGAAGTACCTGATCAAAGATGCCGATCATAGCACCTGGTCTTAACGATTATGCCATAATACAAGAAGGTAACTCATCCTTCCATATTAGTAATGTGTCCCAGAGTATGAAGATGATATCACATTGAATCATCTTTAATACTCTGCTTGTGGCAGCAGACAAAATCAATACAAACAGCTATGTCTAACTTTTCCATTAATAATATTAATAATAATCACTTCTCATGCATCAATATACTCGAAGATCGAGCTCACTGGCGAGGAAAACCAAGGCACTAAGCAATCTTGTAATTGTAGAACAATGCGTGAGTCATCGAAGGATGGATGAAGGGGCTACGAAGGATAGGCAGCATTATAGCGATAGGTTTTTAGACGTCGGCGGAATTAAACTATATTTCGTTGTAATATAACACAGTTGGTTCATCAACAGAGAGAGAGCTCAGGTTCCAGCTTTCGTTTCACCCGAGCAATGTGAAGAGGTCATTACTGGCTGATCATAGCTGTGTTGATGTTCACCAGAATCAGATGAACGTGATCGCAGAGGGTGGTGTGAAAGGGTCGTCATTGATGGGTTGAACATTCGCCAACCTGCGGATTGGAAAACCGTCTTCGCAAATGCTGAAAACAACATTTATATGTCTTCTACTCAGCCGATCACCTTCACCGAAGCTGGCCTGATCTCTTCATTGATATGTCAACATTTACACAATGCTGAATAACTCCCATCCAGCACATCATGAGAGAAATCCAAGATTAGACAGATATCCAGAGCTTCAAAATGAGGTATTACATGTCATATGGGCAAGCAGTCTAATTGTTGTGCCTGCACAGCACAGTCCACGAGCGGGGTGAAAGCACATTGACCTTGACATGTGTCAGTGACCTTGATTTTCAGTATAATTCATGTATAGTAATGTACAAAACCAAACTTAACAACAGTAAAAATATATATTAAGTTAAGATCATCGTTAGTGTCGATGCACTAAAGATAGTAGCGCATTGGAAGACCCGACATTCGATAAAAAGAATTTCTGTGTCTTAGGGGGCGCATTAGGGTTTTCACCCACAGCGGGCATAATTATATGAGGAACCAACGTTCAAGATTCGACATCTAGAGATGCTGAGCTTCAAAATGATATACTAAATACCACATTGTCAAGCCTAGTTTGATTTTGCCACCCGCGCGGTCAATGTGCGGGATAACACGCATTTACCTTGACTTTTAGCATTGACCTTGACCTTCAATATAATTTAAATGCACACAATCAAACTGAACAACATTGAGAAACATTAAATCAACATATAGATTATGATTATTATCAGTACAATAAAGATAGTAGCCCATTAGAAGACCCAACATGCGATAATTAATATTTCTGTGATTTAGGGGTGGGTTAGGTTTTCGTGCATCGCAGGCATAATTTTCGAGAGTGTGTTGATCTGTTGATCGTACTGCCATGTTTGCCGTACCATAACATCACGTGACCTTAAATGTACATCCGGGTCTCGGGCGTCGAAGCTAATAAACCTGTCAGTGTGTAACTTGCTCGATGGTGTTTCTCTACTTTATGTTCGAATGTGTGATACACACCAAAACATACCATGGTGTCAGAAAGGTAAGAGAGACGCACGCCGACCGTGGACAAAAGCTCGGACAACGGTGCGGTGTGGTTAATATTGACAGTTCGTGACATCGAAGTCAACCTAACCGGTCGAGGACATGTCGAGCACGCCGGCATGACAGATCACGCCACATGCAGCGTAGCCGGGTAGCCAAAGCCGAAGGCATGAAATAACCGGTGAAGTAAACAACTGTCGTACACCATATCAAATTGTTACGAAGAAATAACAGCAGTGGTACGAAACAATTCGTCCTTGGTGATACGCATGCAGAGACACTGACGTTGACAGCGAGAAACTTGCGGGTTGTACATCAATCGTCTGACTTGTAATCTAGCTGAGTCAGCGATTGAGTGACAACGTGACAGTCACAGAATCAAGCATGGCTGATATAAGGCAACCAGATGAGCTCATTCTCCTAACCGGGAACGTTGCAGAGAACTGGCGAAAATTTCGGCAGGAATTTGAGCTCTACATGATCGTGTCATGTCACGACGGTAAGCCAGACAAGCAAAAAGTCGCGTTGTTATTACATGTGGCCCGAACACAAGCCATCGATGTCTTTAACACGTTCGCGTTGACCGACGAGCAGAAGGCCGATTATGATGTCGTCGTCCAATGATTCAAGACTAGTCCAAAGACCAACGAAACATATGAGCGTTATATGTTTAATAGCCGCAAACAATTTCACCGACCTCAAAATTCGGGCACAAAGCTGCAACTTCGGCGAGCTGCGAGACAGCATGATCAGGGACCGTCTGGTGTTGGGTATCACAAGCCAGCGGGTCAGAGAGAGGCTGCTGAGGGAGGAGGACCTAACCCTGGGAAAAGCTGTACAAATATGTCAGGCTGCAGAGATAAGTGAGCAACAGATACAGACGATGGCAGCAACAGTTGATGGAGATGCAAGTGTCAATTACTGCAACACCAGGGGGCGACACCAAATACGGAAACCAACCCAAACTCCAACAAAAATGAAATGTAGTTGTTGCGATACATTCCATGGACCCCGAGCTTGCCCAGCGTATGGCAAACCATGCAATAAATGCGGGAAAAGGGACATTTTGCCCTCGTCTGCAGGACACAATCAAAGAGGGGGAAAGTTCGCTACGTGGCACACAGCGAGCCTCCAGACACTACAAATGAGTTGTTTGTAGGCCTAGTGAACAACGGGGACAAGGAAGGCGAACGCAAATGGACACAAAAGCTGCAGGTGGGAAACAGCTGGGTCAACTTCAAATTAGATACTGGCTCTGATGTAAGCATCATATCAGAGCAACAGTATCTGAAGCTGAAACCAACGCCACAGTTGGGAGAAGAGTCCTGCTGTCATGACATCATACAGTGGAGAGAGGATTCAAAGCCTGGGTGTCTGCCGTGTGTCCGTGCGATACAAGAAGCGGAAGATAGCGAGCTTCATGGAAGTCGTGAAAGATGAATGTCGTCCAGCACTCCTAGGGGGCAATGACTGTGAACTGTTAGGTCTCCTAAAGAGAGTGCATCTCATCGAAGCTGGCAGGAAACCACAAAACGAGAAGATGAAAGAGAAGATCAAGAAGAAACACCCACAGTTGTTTAGGGGTAACGGTGCATTGCCAGGTGTGCACACAATAGTCCTGAAAGATGGAGCTACAGGCGTCATTCATGCACCAAGGAGAGTGGCAGTTGCTAAAAGGCCACAACTCAAGAAGGAACTTGATCGGCAAGTGAAACTCGGGTTTCTAGCTAAAGTTGACGAGCCAACAGAATGGGTGAATTCCCTAGTGATTGTGGAAAAAGCAAATGGACAAATGCGACTATGCATAGATCCAAAAGATCTGAATACGGAAATAAAGAGGGAACGTTTCCAAATACCAGCAAACGAAGAAATCCTGGGGAAACTCGCAAATGTGAAGTATTTCTCTAAGATGGATGCAACCACAGGGTTTTATCAAATCCAGCTTGACAAGAAATCATCGATGCTAACCACCTTCAATACTCCCTTCGGAAGATACCGCTATCTGAGATTGCCAATGGGTATCTGCTCCACTCCTGAGGTGTTCCACAAGACGATGCATCAGTTTCTGGAAGACTTCGAGGGGATCAGCGTCTACATGGACGACATCATCGTTTGGGGATCGACCGAAGCCGAGCATGATGAGCGTCCAGGTAAGACCCTGGAGAAGCTGACCCAGGTGGGGTTAGTCTTGAACTTGGACAAGTGCTACTTCAGACAAACTGAATTGCCATATCTCGGAGAAGTCGTGACCCAAAATGGTGTGAAACCAGACCCCGAGAATGTCCAAGCAGTGACAGAGGTGCCTACGCCAACGAATGCAACAGAGCTCCAACGCGTGCTGGGCATGGTGACGTATCTGGGGTGATACATTCCAAATCTGTCAGTAAGAACTGCACCACTTCGTTCGCTGCTTGTGAAAGAAATCGAGTGGCAGTGGAATGCAGAGCAGGAATACGCATGGGTAGGCATCAAAGAGGCACTAACGAAACACCGAGTACTGCAATAATATGATGAGAGAAAGGCAATTACAGTTTCGAGTGATGCGTCTAAGGACGGAATCGGTGCTGTCCTACTCCAGGAGACAAAAGGAGAATGGATGCCAGTGGCATAGGCATCGAGATCTATGACGACAGCGGAGAAGAACTACGCACAAATCGAAAAGGAGCAACTGAGTGTTGTCTTTGCCTGCGAAAGATTTCACTCATACATCTATGGGCGCAGGGTCCTCGTAGAAACAGACCACAAGCCTTTGATCTCGATATCGAAAAAACAACTCAGCGATGCTCCACCGAGGCTACAGCGACTACTGCTTCGCATACAGAAGTATGACTTGGTGCTGGAGTATACGCCGAGAAAATACCTCGTGATTGCTGACACACTGTTGCGATCGTAACTTACAAAGAGGACGGAAAGCATGACTGAGTCAGAAGTGCACATACATGTGTGTGCAATGAAGTCTGGCTTACCTTTCTCTGAACGCAAATGGGGACAAATCGCAGAGGCGACAGCAAATGATGATGAGCTACAGAGAGTAGTTTGCTGCATGAGGGGTGCCACTGTCATCTGCCCAAAACCGTATCTGACGTTCATAGACGAACGCAGCATTGTTGACGGGGTGATCGTAAAGGGACAATAAGTTGTTGTGCCAAGAAGCATGAGAAAACAGATGCTGCAGCTAGTCCACGAGGGACATATGGGCATAGAAAAGTGCAAGAGACGTGCACGGGAGATACTCTACTGGCCCAACATGAACCAAGATATCTATGAGACAGTGTCGCGATGCGATGTCTGTCAGGAGCATAGATATGCACAACCGAAAGAGCCATTGCGAATGCACGAGCGACCAAACAGACCGTGGGCGAAAGGAGGATGTGACTTGTTCTACCTGAAACAGAAGCCGTACTTACTCACCATTGACTACTACTCGCACTACCCCGAAACAGCACTGTTGGCAAGCGAAACGAGTGGGCAAGTGATCATCCACATCTAGACGTTGTTCTCGAGATATGGCATACCAAGCACAGTGATGTCAGATGGAGGTCCACAGTTTGCCAGTGCTGACTTTCAAAGATTCTCAGAGGAATGGGGCTTTGACCATAAGATGTCCAGCCTTTACTACCCTCAATCCAACGGACTGGCAGAGAATGGGGTGAAGATAGTGAAACGTCTGTTGACAAAAGCAGCAGAGAAAGGAGAGGACCCGTACCTAGCAATGCTAGCGTATCGAGACACACCCTTGAACAATGGGAAAACACCAGCAGAACTGTTGCTGGGACGAAAACTGAGAACACGGCTGCCGTCTACAGCATACAGACGAGAGACATTACAGACCAGTCTACCAAGACGCAGCGACAAGGGCAAGCCACTGCCTGAGCTTCATCCCAATGCGACGGTGAGGGTGAAAGCAAACAACAGACGTCAAGAAAAGTGGCCAGACAGAGCAAGGGTTGTCGGATCATCAGGCCCAAGATCATATGATGTGGAGCTGGAAGATGGACGTAGAACGCGCAGGAATTGTCAACACCTGCTGCTCACCAGAGAACCCTACCGACCAATCCTGTGTGAGACCGGTGAGACAACACAGGAGTCACCAACACCAATGGTGATCCGCAATGACGAAAGTAAACCGTCATCACCAGTGTTGCGTAAACCATCATCACCAGTGCTGCGCAAACCGTCATCACCAGTGCTGCGTACATCATCATCACCAGTGCTGCACGCAAGTGCAACCAGTGAGAGTGAGCATCCGTGTGTACGTAGATATCCGGAGAGAAACAGGAAGCCTCCGAAGAGATTGGACCTTTAGTGAGCACCGCTGGTACATGAAAGGGCATAATAATCCCTTACCAGTGGTTGGGACACAAGTAGTCTACTTGTGTTCCCTAGAATCGTAGATTAGCTGTGAGACAAAAGGACATTTGCTTAACTGATTAAAAGTAGTGTATTCACAAATGTTCCTACAGACTGATCACATGGACTTTCGAATAATGGACAATTATTTCGAATGATGGACAATAAGTAGATAGAAAATTGTTCAAGTTACTCTCGTGCTTAAAAAGGGAGTTGTGTTGATCTGTTGATCGTACTGCCATGTTTGCTGTACCATAACATCGCGTGACCTTAAATGTACATCCGGGTCTCGGGCGTCGAAGCTAATAAACCTGTCAGTGTGTAACTTGCTCGATGGTGTTTCTTTACTTTATGTTCGAATGTGTGATACACACCAAAACACAACAATAGGTAGTCTTGGTATCAAATCGAAGCTAATGGCAGTGGGAAGTTTTATGTTTGACAAAATGGCCATTTTGTTACAAAAAAGACTATTCATCTATAACACTAACCTGTGAGGTGGAGGATGATTGCTTCATTTTTGGGGGTACTCAATGGTTCACCCTGTGGATTTGAATTGGATCAAACCCCTATATCATACACCACCGCCTTCCCCAATGTCTCGAGATGCTTTCTGCCAAATTCTGTGTCTCTATATCTATGTCTGGCGTCACACTGACAAAATATTTGAATTTACTTCATTTCAAGCCCGAAAAGGGGGTTTCTAGCCCCCTAGGGCCAAAAGGCCCCGAATTGGGAGGGGTCAACATGAACCTGCTATGTCCCAGTGTAATAGTTATCAGGATATACTAGTGAAAAACTTAGCAGAAAACATCCTGAGAGCTGGACCTGGCTCCCGGTCTATACAAAATAAGAGGGTAAGGTGTGTTATGCTGTATTGACAAGAATAGATGATACGTGTGTTGAACAAGAAACAAATTACTGGCACTGTGCAATAAAAAAATATATATATTTGTTATGACAAGATTGAGATAACTAAAGATTTATTGAGTTATTGCATAATCTCAGGCGCTGTGTTTTCTAGTGCTTAGGTGGGAAAGAAATACCTTATTGTTATTGTTAATAGTATAGCTAGTATAGCAAAGAGGTTTTTGTCTTAACACAATTGCTCATCTTAATCCAGTAACATAAAAATCATAACCGCATCTATTTCAAGAATAACATGACCGATGTTTATACTAGAAAATAACCACTGGCGCTGGATAACGGCATGTAATAGATATATAAAAGTGTCCTGTCTTTATGATAATTAGAGACATATTCACTTATATCATGTTGGAAGGTATTTTCAAAACAGTCAACGCATTCTGTTGCAGAGTTTGATCGCCTACGTGAACTGTGTGTCTCAACGCCACTACGAGGAACAATGGTGAACCTACAAAGAGTGCCCCAGTCCAAAACCATCCAAGTGTACAACATTGGAACAATCACGGAAGAGCTACTCATCATGTACTTTGAGAACAAGAGTGGCAAAGACGGCCGCGTGATTGGTGTGGATGTTCGTAGACAAGACGACTTTGCTCTCATTGAATTTGAAAAATGCGCCAGTAAGTTGCATTGTTAAACTGAGCACCATTGCAAGCCAGGAGTGGTGACAACGTACACTACCTTTGGTAGACGTGCTCCGCAATGTATGGAAGTCAGCGGATTCACATTATACACAGTAATTCACTTCGGCGGTCCCGGTTGTAACAGTAGTGATAAAAGTGCTGACATCTGAACCAGTTCTCACAGCTACTTTGGTTAATCCAAATATTCCTACGAGTGGCTATATATTCAAACTTATTAGTTCTGTATCCAGAACACTGCATGTAACATGGACAAATCGTTTGGCTGAGAAATTAACAAGACAAAAGCCCCGGCAAACAAAATCATACGCTAAACGTAGAGCGCAGTGGCTCAGGGGTAGAGCTTTGGACTCTCGACTACGAGAACCCGGGTTCGAATCCTGGCTGCGGTGTTAAAACCTTGGGCACATTGTTTCACTCTACATTGCTCCAGTTCACTCAGCTGAATAAATGAGTATCTGGCTATAGTCAGTGGTGGATATGTGTACGAGCAGCCTTCGCGCATTAATTGTAGCATATGGCTGGATGCTTCCCAGAGAAGCCGAGATGGTGCTGAGTGAACAGGTCTGTTAGGGAAGTAAAGTGTAGAGTGCTTTGAACGGTCCTGAGGACTGGATACTGCACTGTATAATATCTTGCCTTTACCTTTACTTTTTACACTCGAGTATCGCAAAGCTTTTATCACAGCTGGTACCTTGTCACCACGACTGTCTAGCAGAGGGCACTGAGGCTAGTGTAATCAGCTGCTCCCTCTGCGGTGCGAGGATGGAATTGAATACTAATCACCATCCGTGACAAAGGTGCAGACACTAGTAAATATGCTGTACTAACGTAATTTATATAGTGATGTGCATCTTTTGCAGTTGCTTTTGCCACTTTTTGACACTACGTGAATTCTGTTTGTAGATGTTCGATACATCCTAGCCAAGCCAAGTCACCAACTTGAGAGTTACGAGCTCGATGTGACAGAATACCACGACTGTTTGGGCCTGATTCCTCCGTATCATGACACCTCGATGCCAGGTGGATGGATTCCAAAGAACGTGCTGGTGACTGGGTTCTGTCCACGTGTTGTCAGCTTCCTTCAGACGTCTGCCGAGTCTCGGCAACTGGTGGACACTAAGATGGCGGAGGTGGCAGCAGTCGTTGAATGGGAGACATACAATGTCACATCTAATGACGTCCAGTTGACATGCACCATCACCCCCATGATGAAAGATGCACAAACTAAGGCCAAGACGTGGAGTCAGGACGTATCACAGACCTTCCTGGACGCACTGACTAGACATTTCACATTTGGCAAAATCGAGACACTGCAGAAAGCCTGGCCCATGTTCATCGAATGCATTGACGTCAGTGTCCGTGAAGCTGATCCCAGTAAGATTGTAGTTGAGACCAATGATGATGAATGCTCCATCTACATAATTGGGCTGAGAAATGTAGTTGAAAATCTCTCTTCAAAATTGAGAGAGGAGCTCTTGAAGGTGCAACAGGAAATGATCCGACCTACAACCAGGATAACCGAAACAATGTCAGGATTAAAATTGCAGCAGTTGAGAATGCTGAATGCGAAGACATTTAAGTCACAACAGCAGAAGAAATTCAAAGGCCTAACCATGACGATTGACATGCTAGCGCTGGAAGTCAAATTCTCTGGAATGCACGATGAGGTAATGCGTTCAAAGGTTGAAATGCTTGAGATCTTCGCCAAGATGACAGAACAGATAATAGAAATATCTCCTGCACTAATCGCCATGCTTGACGAAAGAGAGATGAGGAAACACGTAGTTGACGAATTCAACAACCACAACATTTGTGCTGTCTTCAATGGTGTGGAAGCAAACAAACTCGGAGTGTATGCCTTCAGCAAAGAACACTTGAACACCGCCATTGACGTCATCAAAAATACCACATGTGAGACGTCAATTGAGGCTGACGTGACCAAGATGGCAGATCGTGAGAAATGGGAGCAACTGATAATAGGCCAACAAGGTAAGCATGGTGGCTTACTCTCAGTCACAGTGGCTGGAAACACTGTAGTTCTAGTGGGAGCAAAATCACGAATGGAAGTAGCACTGGAGGAAATACAAACATTCCTGAGAGACAACATCATCAGTGAGCAGTTCGTCCCAATGAAGCATTCAGTTGCTTGCCGTATAGACAAGTACATGGCGGATGAGATTGAGGAAATCAGGCAAAACTTTCAACATAGCGCTGTAAATATCACTCCATGTTTCGATGGACCGTATGGATTTGTTGTTTCGGGAAACAGCTACGAAATTCAGAATGCTGTTCGACAATTGCAGAAATTGGCAGACAAGGTCAAAAGGCATCAGTTCAAGGTGGACAAACCAGGCAAACCGAAATACTTGCCAAGTGATGTCGGTCAACTTTCCACTCGAGGAAGTGTTACACTTCGCGGCGGTGCCATAGTGGAAGTGGTTCAAGGGGATTTGACGACGTTTCACGCGGATGCAATCGTCAACGCTGCAAACGGACTACTTGCGCATATCGGAGGGCTTGCAAAAGCAATTGCCGATGCAGGTATAATTTTCAGTTTTTCTTCCATTCACTCGGTATTGATGTTTTACAGACGGTCGTGCATATTTATGGTTTTAGTAACTGTAACTACGCCGTTCATTGTTATCTCTCGTGTATCTGACTAGGTATCCAATAAACGATTGCACAGCACAACGTAAGTGAATAATATACGACAATACGAACTGAGTTATCATGCAGGTGTGTATACTAGACTCACGCTAATCAGTAGTTATTCAGTCAATGGTACAACAAAATGTAATAGTGGGAACTAGAAAATAAGTTTAACTAATAATTACAGTTGAAGACCCCTCTCTGGGGAATTTGATAAGAATACTTGACATAATGACTAAACAAAACAAACTTCGAAAGAAACGAAATGTGATAGCATAAAAGTCTCGAGATTGTATTGAAGTGTGGTAACTATAGCCACTGTACTACAATACATGGACATGTATCTGCTGTTTGTGCAGGAGGACCAGAGATCCAGCGGGAGTGTCGAAACCACGTGCAACGGAATGGTGTCATTGAAGATGGCCACGTGTATGCATCAACATCGGGTCGGCTGCCATGTCAGATGGTGATCCATGCGGTGGGGCCGATATGGAGAGGCGGAAATAGCAGGGAGGAAGACAGTCTCTATGAAGCCGTCTTTGAAAGCATGTTGGCTGCCGAACTGACGAAGATGTCCTCGATTGCACTTCCGGCTCTGAGTTCTGGAATTTCCGGCTTTCCCATTGACAAATGCACGTTGACGATCATATCAGCCGTCAAGGATTTTCTTGAAGCTAACCCAGACTCAAGTGTGAAGAAGGTGTCGCTGGTGGATCCAAAGGAAGATGTACTGAAAGTATTTCACATGAGTCTTTGTGCCGTCTTTGGTTCTGAGGTGGTGAAAACGTCTGGTAATCGACGAGCCCGTTCCAAGGCAGAAGGCAAGTGACATGTCCCTTAGAAGCAATATATTTCAATACGTCATGAGATTCTGAATTAAACTGGGCTTATTTAATAATTGAGTGTAACAGGAGGGAATTTACAGTGGCTTTGCATTTACATTTGTAGCCACAAATACTAACAAAACCTATTTTGCTTCCCCGTGTAACATAATATGCTGTCGGTACTGCTGAGGGTATAAATAATAGCTAAATCATTTTCATTTGAAATACGCAACTCTTAGTGATTGGCCCATCTGATCGGTAACCTCTTGTATTTTTGGCGCTGATATTCATAACCACGTGTATAAAATAATACTGTTTAAATATGTTTGGCAAGACCCATCTGCAAGTATTACATAATTTCGGACTATATAAATTTCGGTCTAGTTAGAATTAAAAGAACAAACTTGAAACAAAATGATATTGATTGACGTGACCATAATTACAATTAAGTTGGCTAAAGCACCACTCGAAAGATGGCCATTTTTGCGAATTTTGATTTCTTTGTAGTGGCATTTACAAATGCTTTATATTTTGTTATGTCTTATTTGTGCGTTCTTGTTTATACTGAGGCTTATTTTGTTAGTGTTCACATTAACTGTTACATATCTCGCAGAATACGTAGTCTTTCTTATAATTATTATTATTGTTAGTATTATTATTACTCGCAAAAAATGCCATTCTGTATTCGGTTATTCTTTTTCGTTGAACAATGCTAAAAGTAACTGTATTACTGTTTCGCTATCTCATGTTAGAGGCAGCACTGGTCTAGACTTGCATAACCTAGCATTAGCAACAAAAAATGATTACGTTGTGGTGAACTGACCTCAGTAGTGACGTCGGTAAATTACAAAGTCAAGTCATCCCAGGTGATAAGGTCATCTCCCAGATGACTAATTCCTCTCCTCCCAGATGATAAGGTCCTCTCCTCCCAGGTGACATGGTCGTCTCCTTTCAGATGATAAGGTCCTCTCTTCCCAGGTGACATGGTCCTCTCCTCCCAGATGATAAGGTCCTCTCCTCCCAGGTGACATGGTCGTCTCCTTTCAGATGATAAGGTCCTCTCCTCCCAGGTGACAAGATCCTCTCCTTCCAGGTGACATGGTCCTCTCCTCCCAGATGATAAGGTTCTCTCCTCCCAAGTGACAAGGTCATCTCCCTCATGACAATGTCATCTTGCCAGTTTCCAATAACTAAAAAGTAGTTGTCTGCCAACATGTTTTTTTTTTATAAATGCTCCTTTTCTGGAGGATAGTTCTTCATGAGAGATTACAGTGCAATATTTTAAAGGATGTATCATTGCAAATGAGTGTTGTAGTTTCATGTATGTATGTAGATCTATAATTTGTGCTGATGCACACACGCTACAGCTGTGCACGTGACCAGTTCACGTCATCTTGCAGATCATGTAACCATGTATGTTCCATTTCGCAGTATTCGTTCAGCTGACTAGGCTGTCATTGTATTGTTCCTAGAATGGAATGGTTCAGCCTATGAGTTTTTTTATGCCCAGGACTCTCCCTTCGCTACTGTTACCGCTAAGATCACAACGTGTTTCTGGACATTTCAGGAAGGATCTGAAAACCTTTCTATATAAACAGGCCTTTACTTAATTGTTTACATTATTTTGTGCATAGTCTTACTATCGTAATGTGTATTTTTAATATGCTGACCTTATGTAATATAATATAGATATACATACATATATCACATATATATATATATAATGTATATATATTTATTATATATATATATATATATTCACACACAATTCAAAACTGGCTTGAAGGCAATGTTCCAACTGGCCTGCAGGCCAGATTTGTTCTGCACATACTGTTCAGGTGACCTGCAAGACATAATTAATGATGCTAATAATTAGAAATTGTAACAACCATTTGGATATTTTTTCACTTAGCTGAATAATACTGAGTATTAAATTAACTTCACAGCCTGACACTGATTTTTAACATATGCATATGCTACATCAAGAAAAACAAAAATTGGTTGACAATGTATATGAAAAACTGTTGACAACGTATATATAAAACTGTTGACATCATGTCACCATGAACTTCACAATTCATACCCAACAACTTGCTACATTTTTCTAATTAATTTATGACAGCAGTCTGACTGTGTTGAACTTGTCACAGTGTTTTGGAGATGAGCATTCTGATGCAGTGGGTAAGGCTGTTTCAGTTGATACCTGGATTTGAATGCTGTGTTCTAATAAGCATCAATCAATTGATATAACTCTGTTTTGAATCCTGTGCATTCATGTGAAACTTTTATTACTCAGGCTCCATATCTCACAGCTGTATGATTGATACATGGCTATAGGCAGTGGTGGATAATGAGGCATGATAGCATTCATTTGTTAATTACATCATGGCTGAATTTCTCCTAGATCAGTTGAGATGGTGTTTGATTGAACAGTTCTGCCAGGAATTAAAGTGTAGAACACATAGAACAGTCCTAAGGACTGGATACTGCTCTTGTATAGCTCAAAACTGTTGAGCAGCGCCATATCAAGCATGTTGAAGAATACCTTCCAATATCGCTTCGAGGGGCGTTCGGCAGACACGTGGTAGATCTTTCGATCATTAATTAATGTCAACGCCCCCCCGCCCCCATGTAGCTGGGGTGTAGAG
This sequence comes from Oasisia sp. SBJ-2009, assembly GCA_964017155.1. NCBI lineage: Eukaryota > Metazoa > Annelida > Polychaeta > Sabellida > Siboglinidae > Oasisia > Oasisia sp. SBJ-2009. Next base: position 25,582,202 of record OZ024864.1, on the reverse strand, counting down.
GGCCACACACTGTGGCTTGTCCTTGTCAATACCAGTAGCGGTCCGCACCTGAACTGTGCTAGCTGCCGCTGCTGTGCTCAGCATCAGCACTGGTTTCTGCTGGGAAGGCATCAAGCAAAACTCCCTGACGCCGATAGTTCACAATCTGTCCAACATTCATCTTTGTTACAAGAGGAGGCAGGCCTTTCGAGTTTGTGCGTACAATCTCTGTCAGCAGGGTCTTCTCTTTCAGCAGTGTAAAAATTGTCAGTGAATATTGGTACCCTTTCTTCAGCAGGTTAACCTTCCGCATCAAGTCCATGACCACACCATGGGCCTGCCCCATGTCACTGTGATTTGGGAAATCCTTTCCGGCAAACAACTCGACATGAACGACATAGCCAGTGGTGAAGTCGCACAGTTCAAATGTCATTATACTCAATCGCGAATGGCGTTTGTTTGGCATGTACTGCAGAAAACCAACCGGTTTTTCATCCCAACCATGCTCTCGTCAATCGCAACGTGTTGTGGGGTGACACAGTACTGTTTGAAGGTGTAGTTGATGGCATCTAGGCCGCACCTTGTTCCACAGGTCGAATCCTTGCTGACCACGAGCTGGGGTGACCAGTGGACCGACGTGCAGGAATCGCTGCATCATTGCAAACTTCCAGAAGGGCATGACGAACGCCAAGAAGGGGGTTACTTGCGAAGGATGCTTCTTCGACCAGTAATCCTTAACGGTTGTTGTACGTGTCAATTCCATGTTGATGCACAAACCGAGGTACCGCTTCAGGAGCTCGAGGGTGACATCGCCCAAGGACCAGCGTCTCATCCTGGAGCTGGGATGCCGCGCGATCCACCCAGCCATGTCTCCGAACACCTGCATTGCGTATTCCATTGTGTTATCCAACGTAGTCCTCATCGAAAGTAGTCGATTGGGTCCGAGTTGCGATTAGGCAGCTGTCATTGTCCTGGTGTCTGCACAGAAAGCAATTATGTAGCAAATATACGTCCTGTGATTTTGCTATGTAAATTTTAAATTGAGAACATTCAAGATGGCCGCCACCGGTCACCGAAAGTCTTAAAATCGCTATATCTTTAGTAATAAACGGTATAGAAACTTGAACTCGGAGTCGTTTTAGATGTTTTTAAGCATGTTGAATCTAATGCAATTGTTATTTTGATGAAATAAATCAAAATAAAGCTATACCAGCCACAAATGCGTTAAAATGAGCTTAAAATGTATATGGTATACGCAATTATGTAGCAAATATGTCCTGTGACTTTTTCGTATCCATTTTAAATAATTGTGTTTTTTTCCACTTATATTGACCCAAAAGAACTGAGAAAAAACAGTTTCCATTTTGTTCGTTCACTATTTCATGGGAAAATGCAAGATGGCCGCCACTGATCACCGAAAGTCTTAACATTGCTATATCTTTGGCAACAATCGGTATAGAAATTTGAATTCGGAGTCATTTTATATGTTTTGAGGAATCGAAAGCAACTATTATTTTGATGACAGAAATGAAAATAAAGTTATACCAGCCATATATGCATTAAAATAACCGTAAAATACTGACAGCAAATGTTGGATGTAAAACATACTTTCCTGTCACATTTGTACAAATTATTAAAAGGCAAGTCGAGCAGAACCAAAACATTTAATATCTTCATTTTTGATGGAGATGTGTACAATATACTAATCGGTTATTTTTTACTTTACAATCTGGTGTTTTTTCAGTATTAGCACTTTAAAGCCATTTTACATACCGAACATAATAATAATACAGACCAAAGCTCTTGGACACAATGATTGCTTAGCGTTTCTATTAAGGTATGTGTATGGTAATATATGACATAATTTAAATTTACTTACATTTCAGCAGGACATCAGATCCGACCTCTTTCTCAAAAACACTATATGCACGCCCATTCACTTCGGGTGCAGTACATTTCGTTTTGTTAATCTGTCGTAATCGGCAGTAAATCACATATTTCTTTTTGGAAGTTATTTATCAGAAAGATAAACTGATAATTGACCAATGGTTTGTTTTATTTAATTAACTGTCTCCACATACACACGTACAACTAGTGAAAGGCAACTGCTGTGGGAGAACATTCAACAAAATGTTGCTAACGTACAGTTCACAGCGCCAACACATAGGAACAAAATCATGCTAATACTCTATGGAGGCACAATATGAAGCAGTAGCTAGGAGAGGTAACCAGCAATGGCAATCTGCGTAAGGCAATTAAGCAGGCATAGAAAGACCCATGGGTTTTCAAAGGATCGCTAGATGATGTTGGAGAAGCTGTAGTTCCACACGAACTCCACAATGTGACATTGTGGATGCCGAAAGGGGTACAGACTGTCAAAACGGAAGCATGCATGCACGCCCTGCATCGATCAGCATCATTCGTATCTCGACAAATCATGCAAACTCACATATCTGATCGCCAAGCATTGTATATACCCAAATCAATAGATGCACCTGTTTTCCGATCAACTGTCGAAACTCCCTTAATGCTTGGCATGTCACAGTAGTGCGACCAGTGGAGAAACCAGAAACTAACGGAAGTCCTCTCATCGTCTGGAATTGGCATTCCGTTCAAAGAGTCAAACAATGCGTAACTCAAACTTGCAGAGGGAGTGCAACAGAATATAGAGGAAAACGCTTGGAACAATGCGCACTCAGGTCTTCATCGGCAAAAATGTAGACACACCTGAGGGTAAGAATTTGTTTCATGCGACAGCAATGTCATTGTACTAGAGACCCCCTACGATGGATGATAGGGCATACCTGACTGAGGCACCGTATCTGGACAATTACCTACCACCTACCATCATTTTCGATGGCATGGCTGTTGTGCATGAATGAATGTTCACAAAATTCACATAGTAATTGTCAAGACCATTCAGCATTCTTTATTCGCGCAATTGACAAGTCTTTCAGCTATTGCAAGGCATACTTACTCTTTGATGACTACATCACCAATTCGCTTAAAGATCATACGAGACAACTAAGAACAGCTGGCAGATCTTTTGACCCAGGCAATAAAGTCAATGATAACACACCCACAAAGATCTAACGGCATTCCTGAATAGCAAGAAAAAAAAACGAGCCTCACTTTGTACCTTGTAGAAAAGGCTGTTCAGTTCAGCAAAATGCCTACCGTCTATCAGACACACAAAGATGTCTTTGCAGCCCATCCATCTGCAGAATTTGCAGTACACAGAAGTAAGCAGATGCAATGGTGATGAACTTCACCATCTTAAACACAGAATGTCATAGCGGTGCTGACTTGTTCGGCATGAACTGTGCATCCTATCTTTTACTTTCTGAGCTAACGACCACCAACAGCTGCCAAGCTTCTCCTCTCATATCTAACATGTCTTTTTAGTATTTATTTTTAAAGATTACCTGTCGGTAGCATTCGTTTTATTGCGTAATATTTAATAACAGTGAAGCGCCACAAATAATTATGGATTTGCTGCTATATGAAATAAAATATAATTATAATAAAGCTTAAGATTTTCTGAAGATAATAATGATAATTAATTATTATTGTATTACTTATGTAACTAATTAAACTATTTTATGCGTGCGAAAGTAAAAGATGGTATGCACTATACATACGCTACGTTATAAAACACAAAATTCACAAACAAACGTGCAGATCCCGATGGCCACTCGACATCTTAGGCGGCTTCGCAGTTTCTGTAAAAGCTTAAAAGTAATAACACTTCTGTAATGTCCACTTCTTCAGAAAGCTGACTTCAGATATGCACACAAAATAGTGAACTTCTAAACTCGAGAGTCATAAAGCAAATTAGCCAATTTGTATTTTGACACTGTTGAAGAGGATAAAAATGCATATCAGTGTGACACAGTACTATTTTATAGACCATTTTCACAGTTTTCATGGCAATGTGTTTAAACAAATAGTGATTCTCAGTGTTATTTGGAAGATGCTGATTGTGGTATTCTAAACCAGGTTTTTCCAGTAACCTGTATCAATTAATTTATGTTTGTAGTTTGTAACAATATAATGTAAGTTTCCCAATTATACCTGCCTTTGTGTGCTAACTTATATAGCGATTTTACAGTAGTCGCGGAGCCGCCGAAGATGTCGAGTTGCCGTTGAGATCTGCGTGTTTGTTTTGTGAATTGTCTTCGTTAGATGAATGTATGTATGTATATGTATTAAGATATGTGAGAAAGGTTTAGCAGCTGCTGATGGTCGCTTTCATGGTTAAGTCAATCCATCCCGGTCGTGTGGTGTCCGCACTGTCTCTGGGATTGTCAATTCCAACGAATCCACTGAACCACTGTTTCAGTTATGATCAATTCAATGTGTAACAAAACAGACAGCTGACTGATAGTGTCTTTCTGTGTACTGTTGCCACAACTGTATGAGGAACAGTGTGGCATATTGCTGTCGCGACTTCGCTGTAAGCCGACTTTTAACGAACCGCTTGGCTCTCCTTTGTTATGACAGCTGGACCAGCACTATACACGTTAGCATATTGTTTTTCCAAATTGCAAATAGAAGCTGGGTTTTGATTGGTTTCATCGATCAAGATGGTCCAGTTCATGGTGTCGGTTGTTTTGCTAAATTTTCCCCTTTAAGACCACTTTCTGACTAAACCAGTGATGTAAAAAATTGATTGTAGATGCAAATGCTCATTTTGTGTAAACTCTGCATAACATACAGTTTTTGACGTTTTTGCCCTTTAATCTAATAACAATTATAAAAGTATTCGTAAATTAATTAAACTGATTTCATCATCATTGTGCAGATGTAGTGTTCCGTCGTTGGGCGTGGACCTTAGCAAGGTTCTTTCCTGCATGCGTTTCGCTATCCTCTGCCAGATGGTTCCCTTCCAGTTCTCATCTGGTTCGTTTATCCTCTCACTGGTCTTCTATTCCTCTAAATCGTGTATCATATATATATATATATATATATATATATATATATATACATATATAGATAAACACACACACACGCGCGCGCGCGCGCGCATGTTTGTGTGTGTACACTGAATAATTGTGTAACATGGCAGTCTAACTATGTTTCCCTTATAGGTCGTGGAACTGTCCATTCGACTTGCTTGTACTCAGAGGTGTGTCATCGTTACTTCCGAACACTAAACATACAAGGTACATTGCTTATGCATTCATAATTTTAACCAACTATTACAACATCACTTCTTTAATTTGTAAATACGTACATGTTCCACGTCACTTTGTGGACTTTTGATAATATTTTTAGCCAGATAACGTTTTGAATAACAACGATAATCCTAACTATGTTCAAAAGTACAATAATGGTTCGATCCATTTTTATTCAATCGGATTTCTCAATAACCGTTTTACTGGTATGTACATATGCCGATATATATTTTACTACCTCCCAGTATGTTAATTTTCATTCGATACAAATATTGTTTTAAAAAGATTGTTTTGTACAATTGGTCGAGTTGTTTATGTTCAATCAAAATCTCCACCTATTTTCTTATGCTCCGCATTGAGGCACCTGAAACACCCACCAATAAAACATCACTTATAATGTTAGAGCTTAGAGTGCTCATTCCGGTGCCGACGAGTTTTCTGAAGAAACATTTAGGCTTCTCTACCAAATATTACTAACACTGTTAACAGTAATTGTGCCGACACAAAAAACGGCTATTGTGATGCCCTTGCTCAAGAAGGATTTTGCGTACAATGAGGTAATGACATAAGTCAGCCAAGTCTGTAAAAGCGGGGTTGACACGATACAACGCCATTACTTACAAGGTTGCCATGTAGATAAACATGCCATGTAGACAATAAAGTAAGGTTGCATGATGTGGGATTGTATGGTTTACACGATGCACCGCTGTCTCGAGCAATGAGGCATTGTTGATATCGTAAGTCAAGACCGTTTGATGTGCGAGCGAAGCAGTAGCATGCATTGATCGATGGGAGAGGGGATCGAGCCAATTTTATGCATCCTTATGGACCAACCATATTTTTGAAATTGATGTAGCTTATGCGTAAATATGATATAGTGACTCAACTTACATTGTCGCGATCTCCGTATAAATAGTCATTATTTATTATGAGTCAATATAATTGTAAATCCAACGTTTCGACTATTTTACATTATTCCAAAGATAACACAACGTTGTTTTCATACAGATTGCGGAGAATATCCCGGATATCACAGCAACCCAAACCAGATCACCATATAATTTTTAATGTTGTCATGTTGTAAGTTTGTTTCTGAAACGACTGTCTCTCAAAGATTGAGCAACTGCATTCGTTTGTCTAAGGAGCATATTTATTTTGTCTTGTGAGTGCATATTTATTTCAAAATATCAATGGTGTCAATATCGAAAACATATTATATTTTCTTTCTGCAAATTTAGTAGTTTACAGATTTCCATAGCAGTTCACAGTTTGCTTTACATGCATCAGTGTTTATGCTTTCTTTTGATGTGTAAAATATGTGCAAATGCAAGACGTATGTTGCTATATTCATGAAACACTCTTCTGGCTATTCGCAGTGGCACGTCACATCACATTCAGAGGCAACTACACACCTCTGGAACCTTGTTGCTCATGAAATGAACCAATATGAACACAGATTTAAAAAAGAACATGAATGCAATTATGTAAACACACCTATTATTCTACAACTTATGCAGCTGTTTAATGTTTTTGCTGGGTTGGAATTTATGAATTGATTTGAACTTTGGTTCTGTCGTTATGATGTAAGGTACTAATGCTATATTTCTGTGTTTATTCTAGCCTTGCATTTTAAACAGATTTTTGTTACCATCATTAAATAATGTATGGGATGTAGGATTTCAATCCAATGGTTCTACGTTTGTTAGCGCCGTTGAATATGGTAATCTGAAACATATCACTGTGAAAGTATCGCTATTATTATTGTCATTAATATTATTAGGCATTCCATATTTGATAACATATTTGAATGTGCTACAGTAGTGTGAAATAGTGTGTTTGATGATGTTTGTAGAAGACCTCGTGAACAATGAGTTTGACGTCTGCTACTGCAGCCACTGCCACGCCACAAAGAAGGAGAAAGACTACTACACCCGCGGACAACCGGCCAAGACATATGGGATCCCTGTTGGATGGTGTCGCATTGGGCTCCAGTAAGTATTCCACCTCCTACGTCCTAGTTCAGCGAACATTTAATGTAATAGAGCGTCTGTTTGACTGTCAGTCTACCAGCATGCCATCACATGGTTCTGTTTGCAGCACCTCAGTGCAAGCCAAGGCCCTCAAGGCGTTTGACACGTGGCACCGGGCCTTTCATGGCACTAAGGAGGAATATGTGAAGCCAATCTTAACTGTTGGCCAATTGCTTGTGCCAGGTAATAGTTTCAATTATGAATTAATTTGGATACATAAACTATAATTTATGTCTGCTCAAGCACGCACGCACGCACGCACGTGCACACACAAATGTATATGTGTATGTATATATATATATATGTATATATATATATATATTATGTGTGTGTATATATATATATATATATATATATATAACGTATATAATTGTATATATACTTGTGTGTGCGTGCGTGCGTGCGTGCGCGCGTGCGCGTGTGTGTGTATTACCCGAGTAACACAGCCATTCTTGGAAACAGTCGCCACGCTTCCAACATTTGAAAATTGCGATCCAGAGGTTATATACCCACCGCCCTGAATAAATGTGCTAACCGGGTGTAAAATTTAAGGAGCATTTCCCCAATATCGCTGCTGGGAGAAAACGCAGCTTCTAGCTAAAATAAAATATTTAAATGTTTCATAATTGTGTGAAAATTTCTAATATGTCCCAGAATTACGTCGCGCGTTCACACCATGACGCAACAAATTGTTAATGTGTTGCAGAATTCACCCATGCTTTATGTTAATCCATCCACGTTCTCCAACCGCCCCAATGAATTTAAAACTGTATTTATTACCTAACATAGACTTAGCCTGGCTCCGTCGCTTCACAAGGTGCAATAGACTTGGCCGCGCCCAAGTTGCTCGCCATAATTAATAAAATGACCTATGCCCACAGCTCCCACTACCTTATCCAATCACTGAGCTTCTTCTCTTCTCACTTGGCGCCACCACTGTAAAAGTCCCGCCTTCGAGTAGCTCTGTATTGTATCAGATTATTTAGCTATATCATATTTTTATTTAAACTGAATTACGGTGTATCTTTTTCTTATCACTTCTGTTATATAGTGGATTATTTTCATACCACTTTTCAGTTGTAATTTTCTATCATCAACCGTTGTTCTACTTCGCCCTTTCATCTTTAACTATTGTCATGGCCGATCACTCGCGACAAGGCCACCGAAGCAAATGTCTCGTCTGTACTAGATTTATGCGTGGGGGCGATAACCAGCCGAACAAGTGTCGCTATTGTCATGGATGTACAATAGACAACAAGTGCGACACTTGTTCAAAGTGGACAGACATATTTTGGGCAGATATAGTAGAACGGTCCCAAGCCCGTTTGAACAGAAAAGGCCGCGCCGTCTCAGAGACGCAGGCTATTGATAAACCGTCTACAAAGCTGAAGCCCGCGCTTAGAGAGGAACACAGCCACAAGGACTTGTAACATTTTCAGCGGCAGCTTCCTGGGATTTTCTCCAGTGCTATCCCCGGAGATAATCCAGAACCGTGAGTCCATGTTAGAAGAAATCCTCGAAGTCCAGCATCGTAGCCGAACCCCCGGACGGTTCTCCAGGGCCAAACCCGAAGATACACCTCGTTCGGCCCAGATCACCGAACGACCGGGAAATCCCGGAGCCGTACGAAAACCCGAGACGTCACACAGGTCGGCTGGTGTCGCCGGGCGACCGGAGAAAAGCTCGGCCGACCTCCGGACGGAGCCGAACCGTTCGACCAATCAGAACCTGTCGCAGAAGCGGAGCCCGTTTGTTACATCTAGCCAACCGCCAATCTGCGTCCCGACTCGCGACCCAACCGGCGTTACTAAAAACTAGTTGGAGTCTCCCGTTATCCGGGGACGATAGCCGAACAAACAGAACGCAGCTACGGGAAAATGTAGGCGCATTAAACCCGGAGTTTGCAATCGAAGGCGCCACGACACGGGGCCCTGTAGCGCGACACGCAATTACTACGGTTTTTGACCGCCAGCGAATCGGCGCCTTGGCTTCCGAAACATTTGACGGTCCGTTCGTTTCCGGGAATACACAGGCTATAGCCGGACATCACTTCACAGAAGGTGAGGTAACGTATCAACGAAAACAATTTGTTTTTACCGTTCTCCTGTTCGGGCGATAATAGCACCGCTCACAGAGCGTATGGTTACTTACTTAGTTTTACTTATGCCTTTTCGCTCGCTGGGAGCATAGGCCATCGACTAAGGAACGCCACCGTTTTCTGTCAGTGGCCATCTTCTCCATTTCTCTCCTAGTGTATCCCATCTCCTTTGTTTCTTTTTCGGTGACTCTCTGCCAGGTGTTTCGTGGCCTACCTCTTCTCCTCTTCCCTGGGGGGTTCCATGTAATGGCTTGACGGGTGATTGTTTCTGGTGGTTTCCTGAGTGGATGTCCTATCCACCTCCATTTTCTCTTTTTTATTTCATTTTCTATGGGTAGTTGCTTGGTCATTTTCCAGAGTGTAGTGTTGGGTACCTTGTCTGTCCACTTCAGGTGTAGTATTCTGCGCAGGCATTTCTATTCTGTTTAGTATCTTCTGTGTACTACGCCATGTCTGCGATCTATAGAGTAAAACTGCCTTGACATTTGAGTTGAATAGTCTCAGTTTGGTGTTAATTCTGATTTGTTTTGCCTGCCAAATTTGTCTCAACATGATGAATGCCACTCTTGCTTTCTGTATCCTTGCTTTGATGTCTTCTTCTGTGCTTCCATTTGTGTTGATTGTACTGTCCAGGTATGTGAATGAGTCTGACTCTTCCAATGGCCCTCCGTTCAGTGTAATGGGGTTGTTGTTCTTTGTGTTGGCTTCCATAATCTTTGTCTTGCTTCTGTTGATGTTGAGACCAAGCTGTGTTGATACTGTGTTTAGCAGCTCTATTTTTTTACTGCATTTCCTTGATCTGTTGCCATTGTGTGTCTATCTATGTCCATGTTTCTTTCGTCAAGAAGCTCTTGTTGGGCTTCATATTTGTTTCTGACTGTAAGTCTGAAGGTCTCTGTTTTCACCCTGTCCTTTAGGAAGTCCACATTGTACTGCGTTCTGGTGCTACTCTTGACTTCTCTCTTCTTGCCAGCACTAGATGGTGGTCCGAGGCTGCATCTGCCCCTCTCTGCACTCTCACATCCTGCACTGATCTTCTGAACTTTGTAGTCCTATGCAGATATGGTCTATTTGATTTTCTGCTCTGTGGTCCGGTGATACCCAGGTTGCCTTGTGAATCCTGCGATGCGGGAACACGTTGCCTCCGATGTTCATATTGTTAAATGCACAAAGGTCAGCCAACATCTCGCCATTTTCATTAATTCTGCCAAGTCCCTGTGTGCCCATGACTTCTTCATACCCGCTGTTGTCTGATCCGATTTTGGTGTTCAAACCTTCCATGAGTATTGTCATGTCCTTCTCCTTCAGTTTGTCACACAACGTCTGCAGTTTGTTGTAAAAGTCTTCTTTTGTTTCTTCATCCTTGTCGTTTATGGGTGCGTAACACTGAATGGTGTTGAGCTTGATGTTTTCTTTCTTTGTTTTGAATGAGGAATAGATGATTCTTGGTCCCGCTGCGTTCCAGTTAATGAGAGCATTCTGTGCCTCATGTGACAACATGAGTGACACGCCTTCTGTATGATGTGCATCTTCCTCTTCATGCCCCGAGTACAGAATCATTTCTCCCGTATTCAATCTGACTTGTCCCGACTGGGTCCACCTCGTTTCACATAGCCATAGTACTGTGATGTTGTAGGCCCGTCGTTCCCTTGCTATTTTGGCTGCTTTTGCTTCGAACATGGTTCTCATGTTCCATGTTCCGATTTTTTTGGAAGATAAGAAGGGTATCGGCGATGTAGCTTCTTTACGGCTTTCACTGCATGGCGTCATACTGTCCCCAGGAGGCCCTCCCTCTACCAAGTTCATTAGAGTTCCTTTGGTCGATGTTTTCGTAACAATCTGTTTTTTTTTTACCTGAAAGGGTTGTTAGCCCTTTGCACAACCCTCCTCTTTTCTCAGCCGGTCTTGGGACCGTCCATGGCAGAGTTAATCGACTTGAATATCCAGGCTCGGATGACGATGAGGTCTGGAGTTCGGTAGACGGACAGTACACTGATCAAACTCCACATTCAGTTACCGTACAACCGGACGAACAATGTGACACGATGTCACATTCAGAACGAGTTATCCTGGCACGGACCTTTCTCTGTGATGAATTGCCAGCGACTGACAGTCTCGATCCTCGTACAGTGCCACGTTCGTCAGCTTTAGAACAAGCCGATTATACCGTTCCTGTCGCAAGAATTACAAACCACTCCCAAGGGCAAATCACACCCATTTGCTTCGGTACCTCGCTCCAGAGAGACCATGTACTCCCCGTTAGAGTTTCCTTCAACAGGTTTTCTGTTTTCACGAGATTCCCCCGTTGTAGATGAGGACTTCGTTGAGATTTCTCGGTCGCAGGTGGGGGGAACACGACTCGGTACGGAGCAGAAGTATTTCCGTGACCTCGCAGCCATGACACGCCGACGGCTGTGTATTTCTTTCTTCCAAGATTGGACGGGAGCTGCCCTCAATCGGTCCATATAAGGACTGATTGGAAGTGTTTCCACAGAACAACTGCTGGAAGGCAACACTACAGTTGTCTCAGTCAGTGGCAACTGCTTGGTCCGATGGCGCTACAGTGGATTGCGCCATCGCCTACACCATACTATTGCATCAAAGGGATCAAGCACTACGAGGAGTTTCTCCTCTTGTGTCTCAAGAGGCACGGGAGCGTCTTCGCACGGCTCCATTTGGGGATTCGTCACTATTCGACGAAATCGCACCAAAACTACAGTTGCGGGACAAAGTGGCCAGTCGGCAACGAGACTTTGCACTATACAGGGGAACAGCACCGTTTACAGTCGGTAAAAGACGTGCTACTCCACTTCGGTCATCACCGGCTAGATCCGCGCCACGACGGCAGACTGCTATGCCACTGTCGTTCTCACGTCAGCAGCCTTTTCTGGCCACCAGAGGACATGGTTCAGGACTTCCCTTTCGCCAACGAGGAGAACGACGACACAGGTCATGACTACCTGTGTCCCAGGACTCAGACACCAGTCAGACCTATCATTACCCGACCTTCGAACCTCCACCCTCTAGACATACCACGACAGGTTGTTGTTTTACCTCCTTTGCTTACAAGGAAGGTAGGAGCTCGACTGTCCCTGTTCTGCGATGTCTGGAGACGAAGGAGATGCAGCGAGTGGAAGTCGATTTCCGTCTTCGGTTCCGAGTGTCCCCCTTGACGGGTACCCCATCTGCGTTTGTAGACAAGGGCTCTATCATGAAACGCACAACCCTCCGGTCACTGATACAGTCCATGCAACAAAACAACGTTGTAGAGGTAGTCCGCGACACTACATCTCCCGGGTGTTACAGTCACCTCTTCATTGTTCCAAAGAAGTCAGGAGGTTGGAGACCAGTCGTCGACCTCTCATTTCTCAACTCCTTCGTAGAGATTCCTCACTTCCCGATGGAGAGTGCGGAAAGCATTCGGCGATCTCTCCCTCGAGGCGGCTGGGTCACTTCCATCGATCTTGTGGATGCCTATTTCCATATACCCATCCACAGAGGTTACAGAAAATTTCTTCGATTTCAGACTCGGGACAGAATATACCAATTCCGGACACTACCGTTTGGCCTTTCTGCAGCACCTTGGGTATTCACCAAGATTATGACAGAGATCAAAATGCTAGTACACATGATGGTCATCAATCACTGTCAGTGCCTGGACAACTGGCTCATCTATTCACCATCTCACAACACTCTGAGACACTGCACAAGTGCTCTATCTCTGCCACACGATGGGCCTCCTGATTCACGACAAGTAGTCGGAACTGATCCAAAACAGAAATTCCGTTTTCTGGGATACCACCTAGTTTCCTTCCAGGGCACTCAAGCTCTGGTTCGATATTACAAAATCAAAGCCTTGATTCGCTCATTCCTGCTAAGCCAAGGAGGATGTGCTCGGACGTGGCAGATCCTACTCGGTCTGTTTGCGTCCACAAAAAAACTGGTACCTCTGGGACGACTACACACCCGCGAAGCCCAACATTGCATATCTCAACATTGGGATTTCGATACTTGAACCAGCAACTTGTGGATACCTCTTTCCCCATCGGCGGAGGAAGATCTCCAATGGTGGAAATCAGTACGCAATGTTCTGAGGGGAGCTCCTGTTACCCTGACAGAACCAGACTCCCAGTTGTTCATAGATGCATCGAACATCGACTGGGGAGCACATTGGAATACATTGACGGTGTCCGGTGTATGGACAACAACCGAGAAAACACTCCACAACAACGTACTCGAGTTAGAAGCCATACACAGAGCCATGCTCTACTGGCTGCGGAGGCTTATGGGTCTGACAGTCCTGGTTGCGTCAGACAATTCCACTGTAGTACGAACTCGCAGGGTGGAACACGGTCAATACAGATGTGCAGACGGACCAAGAAGCTACTCCTCATGTGTCAGGCCAACCAAATAGTGCTTCAGGCACGAAACATCCCGGGAAAATTGAACGTCCTTGCAGACATCCTGTCACGCCCTTCCCATATATCAGGTACAGAATGGTCTCTACACCCATCTGTCGTCCGAACACTGACTCGGAAATGGGGAATCGCATTATTGGATCTATTTGCAACAATGTGGAATCACAAACTTCCACCATTTGTGTCCCCCGTCCCAGACCCATCAGCCATGGCAGTAGATGCTGTGTCAATGAGCTGGAAGACACTGTGGGCAAACGCATACCCACCACCAGCTCTTTTACCACGGGTGCTCGAGAAAGCACAACGGGACCACTGCGAACTGATACTCATTGCCCCACACTGGCCCCAGGCAATGTGGTTCCCACTACTCTTAGGAATATTAGTACAACCTCCACTCCGGATACCCAACAGTCCCCGGTTACTATCGAGGTCAGATCCATCGCGATCCGTCCAATCTCCAGCTACACGCGTGGGGAGTATCCGGGATACCCTCTGCACTGTCTGCAGCAGAGGCTTTTCGGTCGACGTTGCCTCACGTGTCAGTAGACTCCAGCGAGAGTCTACTCTGGCAATCTATGAGTCCAAGTGGAGGATCTTCACTGCTTGGTGTAACATACAAAACAATAATCCACTATCAGCTTCTGAGATTGTAGTGTCGGATTTTCTTCTCCACCTTCACACGGAGAAACATTTGGCCATCTCGACCATTGCAGGTTATCAGATGGCAATCGCCAGCACTCTTCCTGCCACTTTCGGTGCGGAAGTATGACGGAATCCTGCACTGAAATCGCTACTTCGAAATGGAACAGGGGCAACATCAACGTCATTTTCCAAAGTGGAATCTCGCCTTTTTGTGTCAGCATTGACAAAACCACCTTTCGAACCGCTAGACCAAGCATCAGATCAGCTGCTTACATGGAAGACAGTTTTTCTCATTGCGCATGCCCGACTACAACGGACCACAGGCTGGACACAGGTGAATTTACGAGTAGGCCTGTCATTTATATCGAAGACGCAAGTATTGGGCAAGGGCCCAAAATGCGTACTTTCATGCACTATTCCAGCACTTGACCGTCATTTGAGCAATGGCATGGCTGAAGACCGATTCCTGTGCCCAATACGGGCACTCAGATTCTACCTAGAAAGGTCCATGTCTTGGAGGGAGCACAAGCGCCTCTTTTTTGTGTCGTTCAAACCAGGGCATAAACGAGACATTGAACCATCCACAACCTCCGGGTGGATCAGGAAAACGATTCTGGAGTGTTACACAAATTCTCCTACACCTCTCCTTGAGTCCCACAAGGTTAAGGCACACCAGGTACGATCCATGGCTGCATCGCTCGCATTCCACAGACAGGCCTCCATGGAACATATTCTGCGAACTGGTACCTGGCGCTGTCATAACACCGTCACCGACTTTTATCTCAAGGACCTATCTCTCTATTCTGCCGACCTCATCCAACTAGGACCGGTAGTGGCTGCAGAATCAATTCTGCACCCAACATGATATCATTAGAGATAGCATTGTCTATATCCCACCATCCATTCACCTAGATTCTGCACCTTGTGAAGCGACGGAGCCAGTTTAAGTCTATGTTAGGTAATAAATTCTATATTTTTAGAATTAAAATATGTTTTATAAGTAACATATTTACCTGGCTCCGTCGCTTCACCATGTGACCCTCCCTCCTTCCCCGATATAGGGAGTTTACCTATCACAGTACGAACCTTTGTGCCAAGTGCGAACAGAAGAAGCTCAGTGATTGGATAGGGTGGTGGGAGCTGTAGGGATAGGTCGATTTTTTTATTTTATTAATTATGGCTAGCAACTTGGGCGCGGCCAAGTCTATTGTACCTTGTGAAGCGACGGAGGCAAGTATGTTACTCATAAATACATATTTTAATTCTAAACATATACATTTTAAGTTTAATGGCGTAGACAGTGGTGAATATGTGTACGCGCAGCCTTTCGCACATTAATTGTAGCATGTGGCTGGATGCTTGCCAGAGAAGTTGAGATGGTATTTGATTGAACAGGTCTGCCGGGGAAGTAATGTGTAAAAGCGCTTTGAGCAGTCCTATGGGCTGGATACTACGCTATATAAAAACTTACCTTTTTTTAATGCTACGAACCATCTGCGTGGGCCCGCTAGATCAGATGCAAAGTTGCAGCCTGGTAAATGCAAAACTGACCACAGGGGGAGATGTGCGTCCACATAGTACAGGCCGGGCGGGCGGGCGCGGGCACGGGGACAGACTGACATAAACAAAGCTACAATGAAATCACACAGAGGAATTGATTTGTCTACCATTTGCATATATTTTACTCTCTAGGTGACGTTGCCCTAGATGGGAGAAAGATCGGAGAAAGACCAGGCCACTACAACGATAGGAGAAAGCCAGAAGGGTTCAACACAAAGAAAATTTTTCTGTCACCAAGCATTCGTTATGCTGGTCACAATATATATGCCACGCAGTCCAGGTAAATCTGAAATACTACCATTGTCTCATGCTTGCTCATGGATAAATACAATATGCAACATTTGACATTAGTTGATTCTAAAGATATTATTGATGACACCTGAATTCGTATCAATTTCATGTGTGTATTAATAATATTATAATTATGAAAAAATTATGCGGTTTCCACATTATATTATATTCGCTGGCAACACACTTCTACAGTGTAGAATATGAAATGTACACGTTTCGTACATCTACAGTAACTTCAGGATAATCTGGCAATATCTTCATCCGGTTTTCGATATGCACTCGCCTATTTCGAGATAATTCCCATCCTTTGACAACTAGCCCGTGATTGACCAATCGATTAATATACCCAAAAGCATAAATGCAGTTATTTGGAATTACTGACTTAGCACATGTTTGCTGCTGCTTGTCTCTCCAGGGATGCCACTGTTGTGTTATGGTTGACCAGAAAACAACGCAGTTGGTGGCTAATGAAATGAATTGGTCAATATAATCGAATTTAAGATTGCACTAGAATAACAGTTGTGGTGACCTCTGTGGGTGGGTTTTAGCTACTGCAATCATCGAACGCAAAACAGAACGATTTCAAATTATGCTTACATAGAAATGTAACAAAAAACGCCTATTTGTTCAAACTGTGCATTGGTACTTAATTTCCCAACTTTCAGTACTGACTACTACGACGTTTTCGGCTTTGTCGCAAGGAATCACTTACATGGCCATCGTTTCAAAATAATACACGACGCAATGCACGAATGCACTAAATGTTTCCATTGACTGATGGTTTGACGGAAATGTATTGTATTGCATTTGTTTCAGGTATGTTGACGAGAAATCGGGGAAGAAATACACCAGTAGAGTTGCCTTTCAAGTTCTCGTCGCACCCGGCACATACCACGTAGGAGCCGAGACAATCGGCGCGAGAGGTGCCGTCGACCCAGTGATCAGCAACAGTGAACTTGAGTGGTCGACGAAGCGACGTGGTAGCATCTTCATCTACGGCTTACTCATTCGACTTGAGTAGTTGCACAAATGAATACTTACACAAGTGTGTTGATGTGTCTTTCTCCATGACATTTTTGTTGTGAATGTGTTGATAAACTGTGAAAATATATCCGATCAAGCGGCACACATCCACCTTGTCTAAACACCATATGTTTCATTACTTCGTGGTCATGGTCACCAACATGGATCGACGATTTCATTGTACCGAAGTATAGTTGTATTTACGTGTTCTCAAGTGGGTAAACAACATCAACATTTGTTTGTGCGTGCGTGCGTGTATGCGTGCGTGCGTGCGTGTGTACGTGCGTGCTTCAGTGCACGCATGATTCCATGACTGATGCGTCCTTGAAGAACGGCGTCATCGTATGAGTAAAGTTGGTGGTAGGACAACTGGAAAAAACAAGGCTAACTAGTCTACCATATTACATGTGCGATGCACGTATAAAGGGGATGATACACATACAATAAACCACATACAATAAACCAGTACGAGTGTCTCGCACTAGTTTATTGTACGAGGCAGTTGTACGAGTGCCTGACACACGTAGGTAGTCTTACGGGGTAGGGAGAGTTGCATGGGTTACATCATAAAGCGAAGGTCATTTGTATATTTATGGCAATGCAGCAGTAGCATTGAGGAAGAACTTGCAATTTTACTGTGAGCAATGGCTACACTGCAGCACATTGATGAAGAAGAAAAAACCGAAGAAACGATTAGGATGGTGGGTTCGCCCACGCATAACAGTTTCAGTATCTTTTAGACGATGTTTCGCCGAAAATGGGCCACAAGGACACAGCAATGCGGTGACACAATACCACCTGTTAGGCGCTTTCGTTATAACTCTTCATTCAATTTTTTGCGACATGTGTATTACTATATTATATAATTATGTGCACGTCATGCTGCCGATTGACAATTTAATTATTTGATTGTTTTAGTTTAAATGTTTGGCTTGGCTAAGCTATTACCGTTTATGAAGAAACTTCGGGAAGTGTTATTATAAAGGTTAAAATAAAAACAGAAAAGTGACATCCACCCGCTGTCTTCTCGATATCAATATTGGGGGATTACCATAAAGCAGACCACGGGCATAACCAGGCTACCTATTGATAAACAAATTTCACAATTGTGCAATGATGATATACTGCATATACATTAATTTTGTTTCATAAATGAAATATTTGCATTGCCTTGATGTGTCTTACATGTAACAGTTGTTACATGCAGATGCAAGAACTCAGGTATTTGTGAGAAGTGTTTTATAGAGCGATAAAGAATTGGAACGGGCTATAGTGTGTCGGCATAGCTGACCTATTGTTCATCTTGAACGATGCTCCACATTTGGTATACACAGCTTAATATATTCAGAAGAAACCACAATGCTGATGTCAACTCCTTGATCTGCAAAGGCAAGGTGTTGAAAGAGGGAAATATCTGTGCCTTTTGATGTAGTTGAGCTGGGGTTATGGTCAATATTATCAACCTCGGCAGTTGTGAAGACGTCACCACGCATCTTAGCAGGGCAAACCACCTGTTCCTTGTGGAACTGCCGCATGACAGTTTCTCCTAGCTGGGAAAAAAGACGAAGAACACGGTCATACATGATACTGACACCTACATGTGAAAGGCGTCCACAAGGTCCATCTTTCTGGGAATACTACTACTACAGTTACTACTACTTTAACATATTTATTTCACCTATTAATTAAATAAATGTATGTATATGATGTCCTTGAATGCGAAATAAACCTATATAGTATAATGGAATACTCGTTTATTTTAGTGACTAAGTAAACCATT
The DNA here is from genome assembly GCA_964017155.1 of Oasisia sp. SBJ-2009. NCBI lineage: Eukaryota > Metazoa > Annelida > Polychaeta > Sabellida > Siboglinidae > Oasisia > Oasisia sp. SBJ-2009. The sequence goes on along the minus strand of OZ024864.1, from coordinate 25,563,204 downwards.
CGAAACGAACGAACTAAACCACCGATTAGTTTATTTTAGCGTGCAAGAGATGGCACTCTCGTAAATTTGAGTTCTGAAAACTGCGGCAGATGGATCAACGGGTGAAATTGTTGCAATCTATTAGGCTAGCGCTGCGGATCGCCAATTGCGCCATTGGCGAAACAGTTTCACATTTGGCGAAAATAAATAAAAACTTCGCAAAATTGGCGAAATGTTATTTTAGTTGTTATTAGTGACGTTATCAGAAGTACATGCCTACAATATTTCCTGCCCGCCTCCGTTGAAATTGCCTAAACGATCGGACATCAAACCAGTCACCGTGACGTGCCCTGCATGGTAAATAAGTCGACAATTATGATAGCCCGTAGCGATGCCCATTGAGACGATTGGAACCAACGTTGCAGAAGATGATATGTACGGTTCATGATAGTGGTCTTGATGATTGAACGAAAATGCTTTTGGCTTGTAAGACGATACTTTTCGGGGACAGACACGACAGTAGATGTTTTCCATAAGGTAAGGACTTACGTCTGTAAACTAACAGAAGCTTGAATATTGGAGTGGAACATACCACACAACCGAGCGGCACAATGCCTCAAAACCTGACCGGAAATGCCACCAGGATTCTTCCGCATATTTGTACACTGGAATATTGTCAACATATCTTTATCTTCAACTTGTAGTTTACCACGTCATCTAAAACCCACCTCTCTCTGTGTGTCCAGCTAAGACAGCATGGCGCTACCTGTCTGAGGTCGTGGCCCACCTTATGCGCGGGTAGACCAGTCGGGCCGATGACGTGCTGGAAGAGATGCTTGGCGATGTGGAAATCGACTGCACTGAGCGGGTCGTCGAGAAGGTACACGTCGGTGTGCTTGTAGACGGCCCGCGCCAAACTCACTCGGTGTCTCTGCCCGCCGCTCAGGTTGATACCCTACAACCAGGAGATAGCAAGACACCAAGAACTAGACTCCCTCGCTCTCTCTGGACGCCGCTCATGAGCATATATGCTCTACATATATGCTTGAGCAGAGTGTACATACTGAGAAGGCCAGCACAAGACAAAACCTCGGCGTTGGACACTGTCTTTCCAGGATATACCAAGGATACGGCGAATACTTTTCAGGTGGAAGATGTTGAGTCTGGCATACGTAGTCCATGTCTCAATGCCGTACAGCAGTGTGCTGATGACACAGGCGTTGTAGACGGCCATCTTTGTTTTCACAGTCAGCTTGGGGTTTATTCACACACGAGTCGTGAGGCGGGCGAGAGTTGTAACTGCCTTTCCGATCCTCTTGTCGATCGCTGTGTCCAAGGAGAGGTTTTCGGTGATGGTGGATCCGAGGTATGTAAATAATTCACAGTCATCGATGGTAATGACTGGCGGTGCCTCCGACTTCTGTACCAGGACGTTCGTCTTCTTCAGGCTGATGGTCAGCCCGAAATCTTTGCAGGCGTGTGAGAAGCGGTCCATCAGCGACTAGAGTTACTGCTGGGAGTTGGTTCCAACTGCCGCGTCATCAGCAAACAATTTGTCTCTGGCGAGGGCTTCACGTACTTTGTTTTGGCTCTGAGGCGGGCGAGCTTGAACAGCCTGCCGTCTGATCTAGTACGCAGGTAGATAGATCCCTCTGTTGTGGTATCAAAGGCACGTTTCAGGAGCAGAGCGAAGCAAATCCCAGGATTGTGAGAGTGAGGACGCAGCCTTGTTTGACACTACTGCGGATGTCGAGTGGCCCCGAGGAGCTGTTGATGAACGGCACTGTGTCCTTCATGTTGGTGTGACATGATTCTATCATACTCTGCAGTCTTGATGGGCAGCCAATCTTTTGTAGAACCTTAAACAGGCCGTCTCTGCTGACCAAATCAAACGCTTTGGTGAGGTCAATGAAAGCGACGAATGTTTTTTTCTCTTGGAGTTGGCGAAGGGAGAAAATCATATCTATTGTTGACATATATGCTCGGAAGCCACATTATGACATTGGGTAGACACGTTCTGCCTGCTTCTGCAAACGGATCAAGAGGACCCGAGCAAAGATCGATGATGCTGATGAGGGAAATGCCTCTGTAGTTGTTGCAGACACTTCTCTCGTCTTTGTTCGTGTAGAGGGTAATTATCTTACCGCTTGGTAATTTTCTCTTCCATCACAGTAATACAACCAATGTTAGTTTTAGCATCTACCTGCAATAATAAGCAAAACTCCACATGATATATTAATTTATATGTTTCCACAACTAATTCTATCACTGTATTGCATCACATCTCATTTGAACCGGTAAGATTTAAAAATATTGTCATTGTACTCAATCACCAGTGCTATGATCACCAGTCCCTTATTATTTTTAAACTGCTTTGACTTTGGTATCTGCTAGCTAAAGATATTATTGTCACATGTAAGTTACAATTGACAAAGATAGAAAATTAATATTCTATACAACTATAAAGTGATAACTCATACATATTGTATTGATATTGTCTGCTGCATTCACAAAATATGGCTGTGATTCTGGTAATCTCGTATGGAAAGCCAGGGAAAATGCTAATTAGGTCATTTTGGTGAAGACACCAGGCAGTGACTATGATTCACCCAAACACATTTCATTCATAACTACTAACGCATTATATAGTCCAAAGGACTTCAGGGTCACTTGGTCCAGTTTAGTGTTACCCTGTTAGTGGAATTAAAAATGTGTTCTGACATTGTTTTCATGTCATGCGCTCCGTCTCCCATTACCTAGGCTAAGCAGGAGATCATAGCGTTATGCAGAGTGCTGTCAGTTGTAATTTACAAGCGTAAATCATGTTGTGGATGGGTGAAAATATCACTAATCACTGGTTAAAAAGAAGAAGCAAAAAAGCTCTCCGTAAATCAAAGATATTGTCAGTTATGTCTTGAAAATGTGTGTCACATGTGTTCGTACTTCATTTCGGGTCATGAATCGCATCTCAACTGGCATGTATGTAAATTATTAACATCTACATATCCACCCAAACAAATCTGTTAGTGGCAAAACTGTGTTCCTGCTGGGATTAAATGTGTCAATCCAGCAAATAATATAATACCAGGACACCATATACATATTGTTTCAGTTTACACGTCTAGTTACTTGGCCATTTATCTCATACCACAATACTGACAATGACGTTTTAGATTGCTGAGATACTGTCGCTGGAGGAAAGGCTTAACGTGAAAAAAATTACCATTCACAAGCAAAAGAGCAAGTGATCCATCCTCATCCAAGGACTCAGGGTGGACACAACCCAAGCACACGTCCACATATCTGATATCTTCAGACATGTGGAAGTGGCCACTGTGAAGAAATCACAGGAGGCTCTGATTGCTAAAACGGTACAGACATCTGTCAGACTTTATATGTTCCAGTTCATTGAACTGGCTCAGTGTTTATTTTTATCAGTTGTTCCATGAATGGGTTAACACCATATAAATACATTTCAAAGATAACCATAGTTGGACGTAAACAAAAGTTAGGCATTCGTTTTCGACTGGTTTTTTTAATTAAGCAATAATTGTGACAGGTGATTTAACTTACAACAGTTTGTCTGATACCAGGGTATGTCAACTTATTTTTTATGTATGTTACTAGAGTTAGAAATTCCACTGATATTATAATGCACTGGAAATGCGCACGTATGTGTTTACCAATGATAGTGCAGTGGCCGGGACCAAATAAATTAGACGCACCCCTACCAGAGGTATAACAAGCTGGGACCAGTCTCATTTTGACCATCTTGATCTCTAGTTTATGAAAAACGATGTTGTAATTGCAATAAACTTGCACAACATGCTGAATTAGCCCCTTGTGTGCAGCAATCTCTGCAAATATGACATTTTCCGTTACTTGCTTAATTTACGAAACCAGCCCTGTTATTGTTTAGAATTGGTAGTTATATCAACGTATTTCATTGAAATGGACATGTAGCATGTTTTAGGCAGTTTTATGCCGAAAAGGGGGCAACGGATCCACAAACAGATCAAATATATAGCATGAAATGTGCTTCAGTTTAGTCAAAATCACACAAAAATCGCCAAACATATGGGGATATTTTTGCGATTTTGACCACACTGAAGCACATTTGCCTGCACCCTACTACCAATACATGTTACAACAGTGTCAGACCTGACTTTGTTCATCACCCAGGATGTGTCATTGATGGAAAAATCAGTTTGAGCATGGTGAAGTGGGTATAACAAGGTCCATTAACCCTCTGTTTGCGACAATGGACAAACTACGTTTTTAAATTTCTGCTTTTGCTTTATCTTAATAAATACGGCATGCAGAGCAATAACTGTGGTATACAAGTATATGTTTTAGGGAAATCTTATTTCAAATATAAAATTTCTTTGCTCCTCCGGCATTTATTTCCGCCATGTCTAAAGATGGTAGTCGCCAATACAAATGTTACAATATCTCAAACACTACATCACCTAGAGTAATTTGTTTGACGTTGTTGGATAGCTTGGTGGATAGCGATACCAACCATGCTACTTGTCACCTTCAACATCATAACAATTTGCGCCATTTTTAGAGATGGCGTCTGGTTAAAGTATATTACCCTTACAAAAAAATACCATTCAAATACCATTGAATACCATTCAGTACCTTTGGACCATTCAATGGTATTTCAGCAGGACTCAATGGTATTCCCAATGGTAATTTGTAATACCATTCAGTACCATTGGACCATTCAATGGTATTTCAGTAGGCTCAATGGTACTTTGGGCTATTCAATGGTATTTCTGTAGGACTCAATGGTACTGTGAATGGTAATTCGTAATACCATTCAGGACCATTGGACCATCCAGTGGTATATATTATTCTCAGTGGTATTCTGAATGGTATTTCAGAATACCATTGGACTACTCAATGATAAAGCTTATTTCAATGGTACTCTCAATGGTATCGGAACATACTTTTCAACAATAAATCAGACTTCAGTGGTATTCTCAATGGTATTTCAGAATACCATTGGACTACTCAATGATAAAACATGTTTCAATGGTACTCTCAATGGTATCGGAACATACTTTTCAACAATAAATCAAACTTCAGTGGTATTCTCAATGGTATTTCAGAATACCGTTCAATGCCATTGGACTACTCAATGATAAATCATGTTTCAATGGTACTGCCAATGGTATCTGAACATATTTTTCAACAATAAATCAGACTTCAGTGGTATTCTCAATGGTACTTGAGAATACCGTACAATACCATTGGACTACTCAATGGTAAAACATGTTTCAATGGTACTCTCAATGGTATCTGAACATACTTTTCAACAATAAATCAGACTTCAGTGGTTTTCTCAATGGTATTTGGGAATACCATTGGACCATTCAATGATAACATCTTGTTTCAGTGGTATTTGAAATGTAATCATGTATGACACATATTGTTTCGGTGGTACCTAAAATTAATATTTAAAGGTATAATGTATATTGATGTCTCAGTGGTAATCTCAAGTAATAGTATTTGAATATACCACTCAGTACCACTGGACCGTGCAGATCAATGATAAATCAAGTTTCAATAATACTCTCAATGGTATCTGAATATAACTTTTAAAGTAATATATCTATGTCTCAGTGGTATTCTCAAGTGCCTTAGACTAATTTTGACATGTTACAAAATATACCATTACAATATTGCTACCAATAGCCCTGACAAAAAAACAGCCAATGGTATACCATTGAATACCATTCAGTACCGTTGGTCCATTCAATGGTATTCCAGTAGGACTCAATGGTATTCTCATCGGTAATTTGTTATACCATTCAGTGCCATTAGATCATTCAATGATAAAATCAGGCATCAATGGTATTCGCAACGGTAGTGGAACATTCATTTCAAAAATAAATCAGACCATTCAATTATAATTTTTTTTTTACAGTTGTTCTGTCAATGGTATTTGAACATACTGTGCAACAGTAAATGTGACTTCAGTGGTATTGTCAATGGTATTTGGGAATACCATTCAGTACCATTGGATCATTCAATAATAAAATCTTGTTTCAATGATTCTATCAATAACATACTGTTCAATAATAAATCAGACTTTAGTAGTATTCTCAATGGTATTTGAGAATATCACTCAGTACGTACCATTGGACCATTCAGTGTTAAAGCATTTTTTAACGGTACGCTCAATGGTATATAAAAGTACCATTCAATACCATTGGACCGTTCAATGATATAATCAGGCTTCAATGGTACTGTCAATGGTATTTAAGAATACCATTCAATACCATTGAACCACACGTGACTTCGAGTTCGCAGCAGCTCACTTGATTAATCAATTGTTGTTACGTAGTTATATATTTTATGTATTCTTCATTATCAATTGAGATACATTATTCTTATTTTTTATTTTCTATTATAACTGACTACCCTATCTTATTGAATGTTTAATCGTATTTAAGTCTACAAATAATAAACCAATCGGAATACGACAGCTGATTTCTGCGGGTCTCATCGTGGGATATTTGAATCTGTATGAAACGAACTTGTGTTCGCAATGTTCCGTCGATCACATAATTTGGACGTTAAACATCTTAGAAATCTACATGTCGAATCGCCATCGATGCAGAATGGAGGTACAGTGTTATGCCTGGGTAAATTTTAAGGGTGACAACACGACACAGATTGTCAATATTGAAGAAGTGACCACTTTCGACGTCGGAATTCGGAAACTGACGGAAAGCTCGGTAATCTTCCATGTTAACTGGCCTAAATTATGACAGCCTTTTCTAAACGGTTTTACCACCTGTTTTCAATGTGTATGTTTTCGGAATGTCATTCTATATCATTTCCGGTACAAAGAAGTAAGATATTATTTGTTAAATTGTGTGGACGTAAGTCGTATCGAGTCGACGTAAACAAGCCGATGACGATGTCATTCACTCACAGCAGTTAACGTATCCCAGATGCATCAGAGCCGCAAAGGCGACGTCTTGCGTGTGCATTGCGAAGTCGAAATAGAAACAATTAGCAACCTTTTATACATTTAAAATGTAAACAATAAATCTGCGCGATACAGAATAACTATTAATGATGTGGCCTTAGTTTTGGGGATTTATCCATAAATCGCAAAACATCGCCTTTGCTGTCTTGATATGCGCCTGGCCCTGTGGTGCGCTAACTGTTCACGCCCTGTGACTGTGACATCGGCTTGTTTATGTTGACTCGACGGCATAACTGTTTAATCTGTGAGGGATTGTTTGAAAACGAGTTAACGAAAGCGTGTGTGTATATCTTGAAAAAATTGCATACTTGTTTGTCTTCTAAGTGTGTTTTCTAAATAATTTAAATTCAATTTGACTGCATGCTAGTAACACCTTTTCAAAAAAATTACTGTGAATGCCTGATTAATCAAATAACAAAATATATGTATTTGTTATATATATATATCCAAAAACTGCTAATATTTTATAATATATTCTAAGCACACTATAACATATTTTGGTTAACATAGATTGAAAAACATAGTGTGCTTTTATTATTATTTTTTACTTCTTTGCTTTATTATTATGGCTCAATCAATTTAGAATTAATGTACTTTTGGAATTGTATAAAGATTTTATAAAGAAAAAGATCTAGCTAGAAGTGAATTATGGCCATAGTAAAGATGAAACCAAGTTCCATTATTGTATTTGTATTATATGATTATCATAACATGTATAATATAATTTCATGGAAAACAACTTTATAGCTGCATTAATTGTACATTGTTTAAAAAAACAGAAACATTTCATTCGAGCTAGTGATTGATAAATCTTTTTTTCCCAGAATATGTTCGAGAAGTATACCCACTTCTGGGCGAAGACCAGAAGAAAGGCTTTGTGGTTACCTTGGACGCGTAGGACAAAGCTGTCCAAAGTGAACAAAAATCAAGTAAAATGTGAAGATTGATCGACGGACATAATATTTTATGATATTTCAGATTTGATGTGCATGTATATAATTATGTACGTTCGAGAGCAGCGCACTTAACATATTAAAACATGTTAATTTATCTTGACTATGTTTTCAGTTTGATCTATATGTGCATATGATCTCTGTAAAGCTAGGTATATATTGATTGGTTTATCATTGAATGGTATTTGTCAATGGTATTTTGAATGGTACTAGGAATACTGTTCAGTGGTATCTGAATGGTACTTGACTGAATGGTATTCTGAATGGTCCAATGGTATTCTGAATCTGCCTCTACCAAATATTGAACTACCAAATGTTCAAGGGTGCACAAATGACGCCTGTCAACATATGATAATCTCAGAACACAACTTAACAACATCCATTTCTCTCACCTTTGCTGCAGTATTTTCTACGCTAATATCTGATGAAAAGCACATTGCATGGGCACATTGACTCGATAACTAAGACAGAACTGAATCGTATCACCATGGTTGTCCAATACTCGTATCTTGGAATATCTGTTGTATAACACAGGATCATAATTCTCTGTTTGTTTGGTCAAAATCACAAACGAATGCCATATTTATGGTGTATTTTTGGACTTTTAATTAATCGTTTTTCATAAACTAGATATCCAGACGGTCACAATGAAACCAGTCCCAAATTGGTATACCTCCAGTATGGGGTATCTCCTTAAATATAGCCCTTTATCAGCTTCGGCCACTGCACTATGTATGCCCAAGTTGCTCGCCACAATTATTAAAATGAAAAAATGACCTCTCCCTACAGCTCCCACCACCCTATCCAATCACTGAGTCTCTTCTCTTCTTACTTGGCGCTGCCATTGTTTAAGTCTTGCCTTCACGTAGCTACGTATTTATCAGTTTTGTGAGCTCATATCACATTTTTTTAAACGAAGTTACGGTTTATAGTTTTTCTTTTCACCTTTGCAATATAATGGGCTTTTTCAGACCATTTTTCATTTGTATTTTTCAATTATTAACCGTTTTTCGACTTCGCCCATTCAATTTTAACGTAATTGTAATGGAGGACCAGGCAATGAACACGCCACCGTCTGTACTAGACTACATACGCGGCGACCATAATCATCCAAACAAGTCTCTCTTGTCAATGTATTACAGTCGACAACAACTTTGTACGACACTTGATCACAGTAGACTGATTAAAGATACTCAATCCACTAATTCCCGTAAAATCGTTTGCTCCTAGCGATTATTAGTCATTTCACAAAAAAGCGGATGTATCAAATACACCCGAATGATTGACTAGTTGGTTTATGCATACATGTTACTTCAATTTTCTTCAATTAATAGAACAAATGCGAACGTTTTCGATTTTTGTTTCTACACGGAACGTGTAGAAACTATGTACGATTCCTAACTATGGAAATGGCGTTTTGAGCGGAATACGCTTAAGTCTTCACGCGAACGAGCCTTGGGGCGAGATTGACAGCTTCACCCTGTCGAGTTGTTTACGTTTAGAAACGGCAAGTGTAGCCGTAGGCACAAATATGATTTTTATATGCCACCAACACGGCAAATTAAGCAGACAAAGACAGCATCGACACATGATTGGGAAAGAATATGGAACTAGTCTAAGCAGTGAACAGAATGACTTCGCTTTCGGAACAGTGAAAGTGCCCTTTGCAAGCTACGGGCGCCGTGGGCCGGCGGCGAGGGCCGGCGAACGAACTGTCACTGACACTGACTTACTGCACAGTCCACATGCAGCGTTTGGAGATGTTCTTTCAGATAGGTTAGTAATTACGAATTGCTCAGCTATAATCACGTATATATATTTAGGCGTATGAGTATATACGTCACTGATATTTCTGTTGTTTTTATTAAATTTGTGTTATTGTTTACCTTCAATCTTGGCGCTTGGTATGTTACGACAAAATAGCAGCGTTGAAGGTATGCATGGCTATGCTATGAGTATGACTACGCCAGCCATAGACTATGGCCTATATGACTATCACATGCCAGTGATTTATTATAATACTGTAACTATGTAATGTTTTTATTATGTCACATATGGTAGGTAGCAGGTTAATATCCTAAGGCTAAGATTAATTAACTAGGCTTAATTAGTTTAATAGTAGCTAGGTATAATGTAAAATTAATGCATTATAAGTGATCCGTAACACTTATACTTAGGCCTGCGTTATACTTATTCATAATGACAATATTTAATACATTTATAATAATAACTTAATACATTAAGCACAATTTGATGATGATTTAATACATAAAAATAGGTATATACATATTATTTTAATTTATTAGTAACATTAACGTAATAAAATAACAAGATATTGCTTGCATTTGGAAGCCTGGGAGGTGATCGTTCATAACATTGCAAGTTTTTTCAAGTACATTAAAAGTTAAATGTGTCACATTTTCAGAACTTGAGATGTCATCACCATAGGGCATGCGAAAAAGCAAAAAAAAGCAAACAATTTGGTATTCCTAGGAACTTTTTATAATAGGTCAATGCTAATGGGGGGGGGGGGGGGGGGGGTAGGCTCCACTGTTCCAGTGGAGGGTGGGGTTGTTTTCCCCCCTTTACGGTTTCTGTCAATGTATACATTCGCTTAACGCATGTGTTTCTGTCGATACACTATTATGCAATATATTGTATCAGTATACATGCAAGCAGCTGATTGTACGATAGGCTTTTTGTTGTACTTGGATGCTTATCATTTACCATAACACTGTATGTCTTTCAAGGTACAATCAGCCGGGCGCACACGTCAAGTTAGCGCCAGGCAATCCAGTTGTAAATAAAAGATCTAGATTGCCATATTACCATTACAAGGTATTTTGTGTCTTATTGATCTACCGTAAACAGAGCCAGGCCCAGCTGTAGTTTATTAGGGAATATTAGGGCACACCTACGAACGGGAAGGACGCAGGCACGCAAAAACGATATTGTGTCCATAGGGATGCAATATAATTTTGAGGCCAGCCCTGAATGAAGCCAGGCATACGATACGAATGTAGGACTCCTAAGGTCACCGTCGGCCGTCGCCGAGCCTGAGCCCGAGCCCGAGGCGCAGCCATCTGGCCGGTGACCTCGAACGAACAGTTCCGCTGTATTCGTTGACAATGCAACAGGGTATTTTGGGTACCTCTGTTGGTTTTAACGAAATTTCCCGCCCGCCCTCCCTGTTCCTCGACTAGTGTGTCCGTTTTACATGTTTGGTGCTACATTGTGTGTTCGTGTCTTCCGTGTGCACTTGTGTTTACACATACGGCGACTATTTGTATATGTCTGCACTTTAATGCGTTCCTCGTTAAGTTGTGGCTTGATGGGGTTGAGTTACCCCTATTTTCAGCTACCGCTTCCGTCTTACACGCTTGTCGTTATCTCCCTGGATGTTTCTATATCCCTTACCGTTGTTATTTGTGTACGCTTGTGCGCCATCACTCACGAATAGGCCGTATACAGTTTTTACTTATTTGACTTCCCTGCATTCGTTATATACACGAGGTTTGGCAATTTGCCTTTCTTCCGCTGGATGTTCTGCGGAGTATACAGGGTTTTTAGTGCGGGTACTCGTTAGAGTACGGGGGGGGGGGTTGTCTTCCCCCCTTTACGGTTTCTGTCAATGTATACATTCGCTTAACGCATGTGTTTCTGTCGATACACTATTATGCAATAATTTTTTATATTGTATCAGTATACATGCAAGCAGCTGATTGTACGATAGGCTTTTTGTTGTACTTGGATGCTTATCATTTACCATAACACTGTATGTCTTTCAAGGTACAATCAGCCGGGCGCACACGTCAAGTTAGCGCCAGGCAATCCAGTTGTAAATAAAAGATCTAGATTGCCATATTACCAGCCACTGCTAAACCGTAACAAGTGCTCAAACATGATGGAAGAGGCCATGGTCATCGAACATGTTATAACGAAACATGCGGCAACATAACGTAGAAAAGAGCCGGAAGCGCATAATGCATCATACTTTCTCATGTGAGAGAACCACATGTAAGCACAGGAAGAAAAAACCCAATACCATGCGCCTAAACCAGGAGGCCACGGAAGGTGAGAAAAGTGTTGGAAAAAAAACACCTACCATAACCCGCTGCATACAGCTGAAACACCGGCAATTAACCTCACCGATAAGATATGCAACACCGCTTTCACGACTGGCATGTGACGGCCGATTAACCGGCACCAGGTAACAACGGTGTAATATGCCGGCAAAACTGCACAGGTAACTGGCTTTTGACGGACGGTGAACCGGCGCCAGAGTACAACGGTGTAACATGCCGGCAAAACGGCATAGGTAACTGGCGTGTGACGGTCGATAACCGGCACCAGAGTACAACGGTGTAATATGCCGGCAAAACGGCATAGGTAACTGGCGTGTGACGGCCGATAACCGGCACCAGAGTACAACGGTGTAATATGCCGGCAAAACGGCCTAGGTAACTGGCGTGTGACGGCCGATAACCGGCACCAGAGTACAACGGTGTAATATGCCGGAAAAACGGCATAGGTAACTGGCGTGTGACGGCCGATAACCGGCACCAGAGTACAACGGTGTAATATGCCGGCAAAATGGCATAGGTAACTGGCGTGTGACGGCCGATAACCGGCACCAGAGTACAACGGTGTAATATGCCGGCAAAACGGCATAGGTAACTGGCGTGTGACGGCCGATAACCGGCACCAGAGTACAACGGTGTAATATGCCGGCAAAACGGCCTAGGTAACTGGCGTGTGACGGCCGATAACCGGCACCAGAGTACAACGGTGTAATATGCCGGCAAAACGGCATAGGTAACTGGCGTGTGACGGCCGATGGTCACTGTGTTCGGAGGACAGCAGTGAAACAATGCCGGTAAAATCGGTACAACTGAAAAAAAAACGAAACCACCCGGGCTTGTAGCGGCCAAAATTATTAGCGCCGCGCCACGAGAATCCTCAGTGAAGTGAACAAGGAACTGAAAAACAAGAACAGAGAGGGCCCAAATTTGGCGCCCACTAACCGCAGAGAGAACGCGCAAAGAAGATAAATAGCCCTGACATGCCGCAGGCGGTAATCTAAGCTGTGTAACTGGCCGCCTCTTGATGACGTGAAAAATGGGATAACACGAAACTACGCACAAAAACGACGGGTGCGTGTACACCGACATAACCAGGTAATAACTAATGCATACAGGCGTGCCCACACGTGTACACACGGACATACATAAATGTATACATACATACAGACATGTATACATACGTAATACATGTATATACACACATACAGACGTACGCGTATACACACACATAAACAGGACCACACACATACACACATGGAAACACATACGTACCTACTTACAAATACACACGCACACAAACACACAGACCTGTGTGTGTGTCGTGCATGCAAACAGGTAAACACACACCACGACAACACAGCCAGTAATACAAAACAGAATCAAAGTTAAGCAAAACGGGAAAAGCTGCCAAGTGACGCTGTAAGGAAAACAGAAGACCAGTAACACAGCATGCCACTACCACACCCCAAAACCAGGGCGCCCCGTGCGTCGCAGCCTGGGGTAGCTGACGTAACCACCCGCCGGTATTAATCCAACCGGAACTCTAAGGCAGCGCGCGCGGCGATGGTCCAATGGTGATTAACCCATCGTAAGTAGGGGCGGAGACCTTCAGTCAATTAGCCGTACGTACAAACAACGGCTTACGCCGGCGGCCACCTGACCAGCTGCCAGCTGACCCGGGCATACCGCGCCCAGTGTGTGGACGCGCCCATGATGTTAAAAAAAAACCTTGCAGACAACATGAAACCTTCAGGGAGACTTGATTAAAGGCAAGCGTCACTTCAGTTACTTCTCACCGGCACGAGGGTAACAAGCAAACAACACATCTTGTACCGACGCACCTCACGCCAAGGTGAGCCGCATAAACGCAGAGAGTGAGCGCAACAAACACCAATGAGGCGTCAAATATGTGCACAAGAAGATAACGTGTGTGACATACCACTACGCGTAGAATATGTCGCACGAAGAAAGAAAACTCACGCGCCGTCGAGAAGGTCCGTAGAACTGTGTCCAATTAGCACCACGTATCTCAGATCCAGCCAAAACGTTAAGCTGATATCGCAGAAGCCAAAAAGCCGTGGTGGCTAGTCAAGGTAGACAGCGGGACTCTGCACTCGACACCGTTTAATAGAACGGATTGGATGGCGCTCACCCGTTGTGAGTGTGCGGCTGATAATCATCTTAATTAATCTAAGTACGCAAGGAAAAACAGATGTATAAAATACATGACATTCTGTAGTATAAGTATTAGGACATATAAAAATAGGTATCTGAAAAGGTACAATGCAGTAAAGTTACCCACTCTGCCACTTAATCCACATGGTTGTGTTGAAAATAATGAATACTTCTGTAATCTGATACTGTGATTATTACTTGTAACATTGTTCAACACTGCCAGTCAAAGTAACAGCAGAGATAATCGTCTTGGCAGTCTCATCAGAAAGTAATGGGACAAAACTAGCACCTGGGACGTCTCCTTCACATAGAGTAACCGAAGGATTAGCGTAGCTGCAGGCCATGTTGCCTTTACGCCGTACGTAGTTGTGCCGACTAACTACCCGGATGTGACATCTATGAATAGTCAAGAAGGCGCGTGTCGTCAATCGCGACAAGCGCTGTTAACTGCACGTATCTCAGACTTTAGCACCCGCCAAGAGTAATTAAGCCGTATCTCTAAGGCAGGCCCCCGCAGCGAAGTTCCAAGCAGTAATCAACCCGTCGTCAAATAGGGGCGGACCCGCTAACCCGCCGGCGGCTGGGCAGCGTCAACATGTCAAGCGGTCCCCCGGCCGGGAGGGGAAACGTACACAGCCCGACATTCAAAAGCTGTTATCGTACCCAGGGCAAGAGGGAGAATAATTGGGTACACATATCGTACCTACAAGGGACGTGAGGATATGTTAGCGTCCCCTAAATGACACCTCACCGGCACTTAGACTACTGGCAATCAACATCTCTTGTACCGACGCAACCGTAGCTAAAGTGACTCGCATAAGGAAAGAGAACAATGGTAACAAACACCGACCGGGGTGTCGAATCACGCGAGTATGATTATACGACGAGGAAGGCATACTACAACAGCATGATTATGTCGCAAAAAGAAATAAACTTACGTGACGTGGAAGGAGTTCCGCAGAGCAACGGTCCAAATAACTGCACGTAACTCAGCTCAACCAGGAAATGTATGTGTTGATCGCAGAGTTACAACACCACGCTGTATAGTCAATGAAGACAGCGGGATGAGAAATTTCGTTAAAACCAACAGAGGTACCCAAAATACCCTGTTGCATTGTCAACGAATACAGCGGAACTGCTCGTTCGAGGTCACCGGCCAGATGGCTGCGCCTCGGGCTCGGGCTCAGGCTCGGGCTCGGCGACGGCCGACGGTGACCTTAGGAGTCCTACATTCGTATCGTATGCCTGGCTTCATTCAGGGCTGGCCTCAAAATTATATTGCATCCTTCTGGACACAATATCGTTTTGAAATATGACTCAGTTTAAGTGATAATAATAAGTTGTGGCATTTTCCGATATCACTACTCCAAATGAGATAGTGGAAGATGAAGCTATGCGGTATCAACAAAAATATAGACCACACAATTTGGTTCAAAGGCCAATAGGATTTTGTGCCCTCAAGACGATTTCTGAATCTGCCCCTCTATGCGATATTTTATTTGTCTGTAGTAATGGGTGGGTGTACTTGTTAAATTGTATATAAGTAAAGACATCATAAAGTAAACACATTTTATAAAAACTATTTCATGAAATTAACTACAAAATAATGGCAAGCACAATATAAGTATAACTACAGGTACAATGACTGCACTTGATATATGTATTTATTTCATCAGATAACAAGCAAAGCAGCAATAACAAAATTAGGACAAAGTTGAAAACGTGTTAACTAGGTAAATGTAAAAAAACAGTTACTTTTATAAATATTCGTTTCATCGAGCATCCAGCGCATGGTATGTCAAATACTAATTAGTTCAAAAACATTAATCCCATTCATTAGGCTTTCAAATTATGTCTTTCATAAGTTCGAAGACATTAGCTTTAGCAAACTTGTGCTTAGTGATACATGTCATGGGAAAGTTGTTCAACATTCTGAAAGAATTGTCGGTATGAAAACATATTTCTGGAAATTTACTTTTGCAAAGAGTTGACCCATAACACACACACAATTGTTACAGAAACATGCTGTAAATAGATAACATATACATACTATGCACATATAATAACATTCTGTACATAACAAATATGCACAGCACTTTGTGACCATGTTGGATATTGTGCTTTATAAATAATAAATATATTAAATAAAGTAACTAGATTATATTTTATTTAAAACAAATCAGTAGATATAAAATAACTTGTTTTTAAATATATTTAATATCTTGTATCTTTACACATAAAAAGTGGTTAAACTAGTCAGGGTCCTTGCCATGTGGCTGAGAGTTACATGTGCAATTGCTATATGTTACTCAATTCTATGAAGAGTACTGGCTAGAGATAGTGGTGAATACTTTTCTTTTGTACAATTAGTATTTTCACATATTAATTTCAGTGTGGCAGAATGTTTCCCACATTAGTAGAAATGTTCAATATAACAGGTCTGAGTAATGTATATATAACATGTGGGCATGCAAATTTTATAACACGAATAAAACAATTATATTACCCAGAGATGGAGTAATCGTATTAGTGTACTCGTACTCATGTACTCGTACTCGAGTACAAGTACTTTTTGAGTCCTCGTACTCGAGTACGAAGGAAAGTAATCGTACTCGAGTACATTACCAATATAATCGTACTCACGATTACATTTTTATCGTATGAACAGTTGCAAGCAAATATATTAGACAGATAAAAATAGCAATATTAGAAGTAATCTAATAAATGTAATAATAATCAAGGTATTCATTTTCTATTACTGTTGAGCATTTCAGTTAAATACATATTCAGTCAGATTTCTCTAATTAATACCTTCTCTTCCCAGAGAAGCCACATCTCCCCACCCTCCTGGTTATAACAAAGTACAAATTATATTGTGACAGTCCCAGGGAAGCACTGCAGGAGATAAGTATCCCCTAACATCTTGCTTTGTAATTTTAGAAGCCATGCCACAGCCCCACCTGTACTGTTTGCTCGTTCAGTATGGTGTGAATGATTGGGCAGTTAGCTGCTAAATCCTTGTCCATTATGTTTAGGTAAGTGTAAATTCATTCAAGTACAATTTCTGATTACACAACTAATAATTTCGACTCACTTCAACGTTTCAACCGCCATCGGCGGCCTTCTTCAGGAACTGTGGTCACTGCTCGCTAGATGGCGTGGCGAGCAGACTGTCCCACACGTGACTTAGTCTGTAGCCCCCCTCGTCTCTGTTCATAGTTGGTTTCGTCTTACTAATCCATGTAAGACATGCAATATGTGTTACATTGGTGAAACAGGAAGAACATTTGGTACCAGACTTGAAGAACATAAAAAAGAAGTGGAAACAGTAGCATCTAGACGTTTTACTCCCGAGGCAAGGAAGTGTTCGACAAACGTCGAACACAAATCAGCCATAACCGACCATGCGGACAGACGCAACTGTGTGATAGACTGGGAGGGTGCGAAAGTGGTGGATAAAGAGACGAACAGGTGTGCGCGTTGGATAAAAGAAGCCATCTGGATTAGGAAGACGAAACCAACTATGAACAGAGATGAGGGGGGCTACAGACTAAGTCACGTGTGGGACAGTCTGCTCGCCACGCCATCTAGCGAGCAGTGACCACAGTTCCTGAAGAAGGCCGCCGATGGCGGTTGAAACGTTGAAGTGAGTAGAAATTATTAGTTGTGTAATCAGAAATTGTACTTGAATGATATACTTCCAACTTGATGAACATTTTCACCAATATAAGTGTAAACTGTAAACCTGTCTAAATCCCCAACTATTATGTTTGTCCCATCTGATATATGACATATTTGAATTGGATATTATTGCTAATATGATCCCTGGGATTTGAAATGTTGTTATTGTATAATTTATATTTGGTCATGTGTATTTGACATTTAAAAGGGGACATTTGAAATTCTTAAATGCATCATATATGTATTTGATTAAGAAGTTTAATATTTTCAGCTTGAGACTTCATTGACATAGTTGAACCACCACTAAATTGACACTCATTATAACACTTGTATGCTATTTGTTACAGTATCACTATGATACCTTTAGTTTGTAGTATCATGATATATGGACTTCTTGAGTATCAATCCAGTATTAAATGGTTCATTCAACACATGAGAAAGTCATCTGATGATTTATAATAATAATAACATATGGACAGTGGATAGCAGTTAGCAGTAATCAGTTAGAACACTAGATATTGGCACAGCAACAGAAAATGAATGACACCTGATTCCACGGAGGTCACCTTTACGGTAGAAACAGGATATTCATTAAAGTAATTGTGAAAGTACCAGTAATCATGATTACATTCAAAAGTAATCGTACTCGTACTCGAGTACATTCTAAAGTAATCGTACTCGTACTCGAGTACATTTGTTTTCTGAGTACTCGTACTCATGCATGTTCAAAGTAATCGTACTCGTACTCGAGTACATTTGTATTGTACTCACTCCATCTCTGAATTATTACCATGATATTGACTTTAGCTACATGTGTCACACATATAAAATATCATGCATGTCAGACCCATGTTAATTGTCACTTTGTTTCTTGTATAGGCAGATGTGGATGTACAGCAAAATGCCAGGAAGCTGGTATGCAGTATCATCAAAGAGAGTGAACTCACACAATGTCATCGATATCCAAGCTGATGTAGTTCACCAAAGAATGTCAAACCTGTCTTACAGTGTCGAGAGAGGTTGACCAAAGGCTCATGCCATATTTGACAGACCATGGGATCCACCGTTCCATCACCAATTGCAAAGCTAGTCAGGCGTCACCATATTCGCATGTCAAGCACTCTGCATTCTACATTCTAGTTAGTCAGGATATCTGACGGGCATGGAATTAATGGAAACCAGTGCACCAGTACTGTGGAGTACATTCGAATATTTGACATGTAATATGCAGCATCTTGCACGGCTCATAGCAGTATAGTCCTGTCCACAAATACAACTGTCCTGTAACTTGTTGAACTAGTGCTAGTAAGCATTGTTCAGTTTCTTGTTTACCTATAAAGAAAAGCATGTATTCAATTTCAGTAAACAAACAACATGCTTCATGGTAGTGGAGTTGGGAGTAAATAATGATGCCACGCAATAACTACTACATGGTGTACACATTTTCATTTTCGACATTTTATGTCAAACATGAATATGTGAGGTTGTCTGGTCAACACAAATGTTGGAAATGACAAAATAAGGTTATTGTGATACCAACAGCACATTCCCTCAGAAAATATTCAAGCATTCATAATATGTATGTCTACCTTCTTCAAAACTGTAAATACTATTGATTTCTTGAGTCATCGCTTCAGTATTTCCCCTGCTATATGATGAGTGAGGTGGACCACATCAGTGTTTTTCTAAGCCATTTTGCACAAAATATGCCAGGATGGCCACCTCATAGGTATTTCTTGCTATAAACATGTTTACACTTGTAGCTGTGCATTTGTTTCCTCTCTATTTCCCAGGGAATAAGTTAAAGCATCCTTCAAAATGCACTATTTTGAAGGTAATTTAAAACATTGATCTATGTAGCCATGCCCCACGACTCACACAGTGTAGGTATGTGCATTAATGTCTGTGTTGACACACTGGGTATAATATGCATTATACAAGAGCAAAGGTTATTCTAGTTTTCCATGTTCAAGATAATATGTTAATGAAAACAAATGTATATTTAAGTGGACATATTAAAATATGTTGATAATTTATACATTGTTGATTGTTAAAATGTTTAAATTACCTGGATTGATCAGATGTGAGCCTCCCGCAGACTACATATCATCACTGCATCTGCCATACCCATGTGACTATCTTAATATTAGCCTCTCCTCTGCCTTGTGTCACTTTTGCATTGTAGTATGGCCTGTAGCAATATTATAATTTGAATATATTATGCATTCATATACTGCTGTGATGAAAATGTTGATAAATATTTGAAAACAGCTGTTTAAATTACCTGGATTGATCAGATGTGAGCCTCCCGCAGACTACGTATCCTCCCTGCATCTGCCATACCCATGTGACTGCCTTAATCTTAGCCTCTCCTGTGCCTTGTCTTATCTTTGTATTGTAGTGTGGCCTGTAGCAATATTATAATTCGAATATATTATGCATTCAGTTACTGCTGTGATGAAAATGTTGATAAATATTTGAAAACAGCTGGAATGTGTGAGTTGAAAGGTACCAGGTACATAGACTACAGCCAGGCTTTGATTACAATGGAGACAAGTGCAAGAATGTTATATGTAATACTTGCATGATATAATGTACACCTACTGTATTAACATTTTATTTTCATGTTTATTTTTTATTGAAAAAAATCATCACCATCAATCATCGCTGTTATAAAAATTTAAATAATTTTGCATAACATAATAGAAATTAAAAAAAATCAGTAATAGTACTGAAATGTGAGTCGCAAAAAACTTTTTTTATAATTGTGAAATATAATATAATTCTCCGTTTGACGTTCTGTTACACGAGATAACGGATGCTCCCCCTAAAGATACAACGTTTCTTGCCCGACCGACAACAGCCTAGGGCTAGGCCCTAGGCTGTTGTCCCTCATGTCAATTTTATTTTTAATTTCGTCCCTCACGTCATCTATTCTCTCTGGATATGTACTTTCGCAATTACTAAGTTTATTAACAAGATCCTGCGTAATCAAATACAATACCGGTACATATCAACACAGGTTGTGATGCTGAGCGATATCGATGGTGACTCACTGACTGTCAGTGTCAGTGACAGTGTCAACTCAAACTGGCTTGCCTTGTCAGTGACACTCAGACTTATATTTATTCTAATCTTACAAGTTAGAGAATCCGCGTCGAGTCAACGTTCACAAGAGTGAATTAGCCCCCGACTACTCGCTCTTGTTGCTGACTGCGTTAATGCACTTAATGCGTACCTTCATAGTGCGATTTGTTATTGTACCGTAGTAAGTCGATCTCGCATAAAACACGTGACCCAAAAAGCACAGGGCGTCGGCAGCTGCTGATTGTTTCGGCAGTTATACCCGGTGTAACGGCGATTCTTTTTTTACAATTATAAAATGACAAGTACGTATTTAAAAAATTAAATGACTGTGCATACTAGTTAAACTATTAAAACATTACACATCTGGTAATAAAAGAACCGGTTTGGCGATTAGCAAACGAGTGGATTGTGTACCTTTAAGTTGGAATAATAGAAACGCCGCAAGCGGGCTAACCTACATACATGTACTGATGTAGCATATCTAGCGACAGCTTTCTTGGGTTTTCTCCGGTGCCATATCCCTGGAGATGGTCCAAGACGATGACCATTAGTGCATGTGGGAAGATATTCTCAACCATCTTCACGATCAGCATATATATCCAACGCGCTATTATCGACGGTTCAACCATTGTTGATACCGCGAGTAATCGGCCATGTTGTGCTTCCAGAGGCCCAGTTACGACATGGGAGGTAACGGAGCTGCCCGGACAATATTGTCCCGCCATGCAGTTGGATTCCCAAAAGCGAATCCAAGCACATACACGGCAGTCCATGTTAATGGACTTAGGCTTAGCCGGCGGGCCCGGCCCGGGCGGCATAACGGTAATATTCCTCCCGATCGAACGGAGACGAAGCCAGATGCCCGTAAGCCCGGATGTCCGGAGACCAGAGGCCCGGAGACAGGAGACCCGGCCGAAGCCATAGGTTTATACCGTTCGGCCGTATGGAAACCCGAATCCCGATACCCGTCCGTTTCTCGGAAACCCGGAGGTTGACCCCGTTTCAGCGCAGGTCACTGACCGAACCGGAGAGGCAACCAGAAACCGCCGCACGCGGCAGCCGCAGCCTTAACTCTAACCGGGGGCGATCACAACCGGGTTCCCGTCAATACATTCCAACAATTATGTTTCTCGACCAGTCGTGGTCGCCCAGTCTCCAGGTACGGCAACCGAACAAACAGACTGCAATTACGGGAATATTTTGGCGGATTAAAACCGGAGTTTACCTTCTCCGGCTGCACGACACGGGGTCATGTTTCGCGACAGGCAAACAACTCACGGCTGGAAAAGCCAGTTTTCGGCCGACGAATCGATGCCGTTTCCACCGAAAATAGTTGACTTGGTCATTGAAACGTTGGCCCTGGAATAAATAGGCGATTCCCCGACATGACTTCCCTTGAGTGAGTTCACCGGCTTTTAGTGTCTCTTCCGAAAGACACAGCCAACTGTGAGGTGTACAAAATTGTCTAAGTTTCGAAACGGCGGTAGGTGGGATCACTCCCCTTGATTAACCGTCCGGTGCTCTACCGAACGACCACCGCTCAAGACACAAGTGTTGAGCAAGGGCCCGAAGTGCATGCCTTCATGCAATATTCCAGCACTTGACTGTCATTTGAGCAATGGCATGACTGAAGATCGACTGCTGAGTCAACTACGGGCACTGAGATTTTACCTGGAAAGGTTTCTGCCAAGGAGAGAGCACAAGCGCCTCCTCTTTGTGTTATTCTAACCAGGGTATAAAAATGAGACATTGTACCATCCACAATCTCCGGGTAGATCCGGGAAACAATTCTAGAGTGCTACACAAATCCCCTACAGCTTTCATCGAGTCCCACAAGCTTAAAGCACACCAGGTATGATCCATGGCTGCATCGCTCACATTCCACAGACAGGTCTCCACGGAACAGATTCTGTGAGCTGGTACCTGGCGCTGTCATAACACCTTCACCGACTTTTATCTTAAGGACCTATCTCTCTATTCTGCTGATCTCATTCAACTAGGACTGGTAGTGACTGTAGAATCGTTTCTGCACCCAACAGAAAATCACTACAGGTAACATTGTCTATATCCCACCTTCCATTCACCTATATTCTGCACCTTGTGAAGTGACGGAGCCAGGCTAAGTCTAGGTTAGGTAATGAATTCTATATTTTTATAATTAAAATATGTATAAGTAACATACTTACCTAGCTCCGTTGCTTCACCATATCACCCTCCCTCCTTCCCCGCTATAGGGAGATTACCTATCACAGTACGAGCCTTTTTACTAAGTGCGAAAAGAAGAAACTCAGTGATTGGATAGGGTGGTGGGAGCTGTAGCGAGAGGTCAGTTTTTCATTTTATTAGTTATGGCGAGCAACTTGGGCACGGCCAAGTCTATTGCACCTTGTGAAGAGGTAAGTATGTTACTTACAAATACATATTTTAATTATAAAGCATTTTCGTAGGAAGTGGTAGTCTGAGGCATGCGTTATGGCGAGATTGATTACTTCTAAATCGTGCATGTTTATTGTCTCGTAGGAAATGTTTGCAAAATATAAACAAAACATAATAACAATTAACCTTATTTATTCACAATAACCTTATAAAATTTATATTTTATTTTCCTAAGGGTCGTGATTCTGTTGGTAAAGTAGTGGATGCTGGACCATTGCTGGTTGATTTAGTTGTAAAGATCTTTGACATCAAAGCATTTCTGATGTTTACCCCAATCTATGCAAGCTGTTTAAAAGCAAGTTTTGCAGTGACGCAGGAATGTCCGATATGTCGCACAGGGAAGTACGGGAAGATAGATGGAATACAGCCAAAAAATGCAACCATGACCGTAGTTCGTGCTAAACGGTCTCTGCCTGGTTATGAATCATGTGGAACAATTATCATTGAATGCGAAATTCCTAGCGGCATACAGACGGTGAGTGCGTGTGATTGAAATGTCACCAGACACCTACTCCTACCAAAACACATATGCAGGAACACACAACCAACACACAAACAAGCATTCACAAACACACAACAAACACAGTCACATACATGCATGTAAACTACTGCGTACCCAACACAACAGACTCCAAACACATGTTCACATACACAGTCACACTCTCAGTTACCCACACGCACATACACAGTTTTACATACCATTTCCTTAGAGACGGTTTAGCTTAATTAATATAAAAGAAATAATATAATAATTGTCTGTTTTAAGATGATTATTGGAAATTGTATCGTCCGTCAGATATGGTTACCCATTTACATTACCATATTCTACCATGCATGGTTATTATTTCAGTCATGGCATCTGGTAACATTCTGAAGGCAACATTACTAGACTAATGTATCAAGTGAACCAAACTCCAAATTGAAATGGTATGGCTAATCCACTCACTAAATAATGGGAGCCCTCTGACTGTTGGCAGGCTGAACACCCTCACCTCCCAGACAACCGCCAAGGCAACAATGTTCTTCGAATGCTGAAACAGGTTGGTGGATGACTCTCCACATGGTACAGTTTTTGATTGCGGTATGTTCAACCTAGTGAACACCCTTCCAACCTCCAATGGCATCATCCCTGAGGCTACCGGGTAACCAGGGCTTTATGCAGGACCAAATGATTGCCAGTCACACATGTTTTGGTGGACACATGGATGTTAACTGTTAAGCCAGTTTACAAACTGTACATGTGTCTGATGATCTGAAATGGACTGCAAACACACATGTGACACCATTTACATTCACTTTTGAGGCATAACTGACAATATCTATGTTTTTGGAAGACCTTTTTAGCTCCTTCATTTTTTTACCCGTCTTGGTGAAGAGACTACTAGGGTAGGTAGTGAGTATGATTCACCAAAACACATTTCATTCATAATGGGAGACTTATACTTCATGCAGTTATCCGCCAGATGGCAGGTGCTACCAGGCCTAGAAGCTACTTCCTGTGTTTTTCCCAGAACAAGTCTATTATGTGTACAAACAGTAAGGCATCTACTGCCACTTATAACGGATTATAAATGCCTGTTCTGTTCAGGGATTTAGTAGTATTTCCCCATACATAAATGGAAATATAATGCTTAGGTGATAGCAATTAGTCGATCTGAGGTAAATGGAAAATGACAGAAGCCAACATTTACAGGGTGGTGTAAGGCTCGTTTCAAGACGACGGATTATAAATTGAAAACATTATTTGTGACGGTTGCAATCTTGTGAGAATTTCCCGTCAATAGAATGGCTTTATTTCATATAATCTGGCAAGTTGTATTTGTGCCTATGGAGGGACGGGGCACGTTGCATCCAGAATATTCAGAGCCGGTCAAAATTCACGGTACTTAGTTAATAAATCATGTGTTCTAGCTTGGCGTATGCTAATTTGTTTCCACAGCATTTAACACGTATGTAACTTGTAAGAGTGGTAGAATAAGACTTTATTACAGACGGATTTTTATCAGGTCCTCTTTTATACCTGGCATATTGCCCACACCAGTACAAAGTGTGTTATATATGATTGTGTTATATTTTATTATTATGCATAAACATTTACACTTATAAAGGCTATATAAAATAATATAAGGTAATATGCAAGGCAGTGTGTACATTTTCATCAGTTGGAAACCAGAATTGCCAATAATTGTCTACATGTGTAGCTGTATTTTCTTTCAATAAATGTTTTATTGAAACACTCAAACAATCATTGTAGTTGTAGCTATAGTTATAGTTTATTGCTCGCGGTACAGTGTAGGCTGAACACTTCGTAAATAGTATACATCTGACATGACATAGGCACATAGCAATATTCACAGTTGATTGTCCTATCAATCCATGGAACAATAATATATATTCACACAATGCTGCAAACACTGTTCAGGCAAAGCAATGTTCATATTTAGGTGTTTCATAACGTCATGCATATGCTACAATAACTGAAACGAATCGTGTTTGCGTGAAAATGAATTATGCTGACACATGGTGTTCTGGTCAAGTTAATCTGCTGTGGTGGCTCTATCACAGGTAGGATTCAAACTATTGATCCTTCGAGTGCAGCATATAGGTAACATCTTTCTTTTTAAAGTGTGTTTGCTCTAATAATAATAAAACACTTTGCTTAGACACTAAACAAACTCTGTTCAGTAGTGTTTAAAGCAGTAGTTAAAAAATTTAAGAAATAAATATAATGAAAGTACAAGTAAAATCATATGAATATGTATAACTAAATCGCTGTTGTACAAAAACTGAACTAGAGAAACTATAATTATTAACCAGATATGGCATTGTTATAATTTATAGTATATGTTAATGTAGTCAAGAAATAGAACTATATATAATATGTGTGTATAAATATTTTAGGTTGTATATAAAATACCTATGTGCTGTATAGACAATTACATAATAAATAAATATATAATATACATAATACATGTGTAGCTAATTAATAATAAAAGATTACAGCTATCAAAAATTTGTGTCAACTGTAATTTATTAATAAAAAATATATGTGAACTAGTAAACTATTAATTAATAAATGATAAAAATTATATGCTAGTTGAGTTAATTAAAAATAAACAAAGGGCGAACGTGTAAAAAAAACTAGACATTACATAATGTTCCAGCGTCAGACTAGTGAGACAGACACCATCAACTCAGCAGTTGTAGCTTGCTGAAACAATTTCGATTTTCGTCCCGTAACTCTCCAATCACGTTTCCTCAGTTCACATTTCCGACGTGCTAAATACATTTCTTCATATTGCGACATAATGATGATAATTTGTACTAAAAACAAATGAAAAGGCTAATCTTGTTTACGTCATGCCGATGGAGTTCTTGTTTACCGCAAACCTTCTAGGCCCAGTGACGCCTAGCGCCATCTGGCGATCATAGCCTGAAACTGACTACCATTACAAACTCACTATATTTTAGTGCAAAGGACTTCAGTGGCTTTGCCTTTTTTAACCAAATATACCATGACCATTTTATGTCATGAACTCAGAACTCTACTTTGGAGTATATATTGGAGTTAAATCACTAATGCCAATTAACTCGGCTATTGAACTTGGTTTGTACAGACATAATAATAATTGTAAAACGTCTATAGCATCTATATCCTTAAAATAATTCAAGCTCAGAGGTGCAACAAAATCATTTGGCTAGTCATATACGGGGACAGGCAAAAGCAGTAAAAAGTTATTGTGGTGGAGAAATAATTTCAAACAAATATGTTTTTATGAAAGGTGTGAAGCTACAGGAAATTTAAAAGCAACATACAACTTACATATAAGCGTACTACAACACAACTCTCACAGGTATGCTCTCAAACACATACACATGTATGCATGTCGACATGCATATGCAGACACTGACATGCTCACTGAGTACACTTATAGTAATTAGATTAAGTAAATTGGGTGTCTTTACAAAATCCTAACTTACTTGTCATTTTATGGAAATGCATCATGAACAATATTCAGATGACCACTTACATCTTCTGTAGGCCTTTAAGCAACGCTTGACCTTCACCATGGGTCGGTCATCGACAACTGGCAAGGACAATGTTGTCACATGGAATGATATCCGCCATAAGACCAGTGTTGATGGTGGACCAAAAGCGAAAGTGTCATGTGATTTATATTTACTCTCTACCAATTAGCACGGAACCAGTCTGATAATGATGAGGTTGTCATTTTCCACCTGAGTGTGTCCAAACAAAAGGAATTGTCAATTTCGAAATTTATAAAGTAAGAAATTTCAACATACATGGATATGTCAGAGAGCAAAGGTGGATATGCATGTATGATTGTGTACCACAATAGACATGCTTGATAGTGATGGGCAATTTATATACCAACCAGTACTTTATGAATTGCATCCTCGTGTGACATGGTGGCACAGTATCACAAATAGTACCACAGATTATTGCACACGTCAAGAATATCACACATATTATCACATGTCAAGAGTATCACAAATAGTGTCACATGTCAAGAGTATCACAAACAATTGCATATGTCAAGAGTATCACAAACAGTTGCACATGTCAAGAGTATCACAAACAATTGTGCACGTCAAGAGTATCACAATTCACAAGCAATTGTACATGTCAAGAGTAACACAAATAATTACACATGTCAAAAATATAATAAATAATTGGACATTTTCTTTGTTAAGACATAGCCAATCCATCTCCATCTTCTGTGGCGAGTATTGTGTTCATAGTATCTTGTCCCGTAGTTCTGAACAATTGCTTGTTTGAAATTATTTATGACAGAATATTCTCATTATGTTATTATCTTAGTCTCATTTTATTTATATACATTTTTATACCAGATTTCATAGTCACAATTGCTAACTAATTCTATCAGGCTGAATTTACAATTTCATGATTTTTTTAATTTATGTATACATGACTTTATTGACTAATATTATTTTATAAGTATGTGTAAATGCTATTGAACAGTGTCACATTCCGGCAACAAGTGCATAAATAAAGATTTGTTATTATTATGTAGTATTGTGATAGTGTTGTTGCTGTCTGCAGGTATGGCTACCCTGATCCTGACTACCTGGATAGGGTGACTGAGGATCTAGCAGCAAAGGGCATCAAGTGATCCTTCCAGCTGAGGGCATCAAATGATCCTCCCAGCTGAAGGCATCAAGTGATTCTTCCAGCTATGGGCATCAAGTGATCCTTCCAGCTAAGGGCATCAAGTGAAATTTAAAAATGTAGTATTAATACGAATATATTTGTTGTTTCCTGAAATTATACGGTATGTGTGCACATCTGCTGTATTCAGTTCTGCAGAATTATTAAATACCTGGTATGTAGCAGTTTATTCCTAGAACAAAACTAAGATTGTCGCCATAATGATGACTAACATTAATATTTAAGTAGTGTATGTACACGTCATGCAAGAAAATAAATCTACTTGCGATCTGATACAGTAATGTAAATTATACACGTGTATTGCACCTATATAAAAAATATTGCTATGTGATAAATATGCCTAAACTACATTACTAATGTATGGTACCCGGTAACTGATTTCATACTGACATTATTAACTGGGTACACAACTACATGTCATGCACTTGAAATCTGACACAGTAATGTAAAACATACATGCATATTGCACTTGCATAAGCATAGAAATTAATAAAGGAGAAATGTAAAACATATATTCATTTCACAAATGGCATAATACTAGTATATATAGTTATACAAAAGGGTTACCACGACACATGCTAGATTAGTGGGCAATGTAGTATATACCAGCCGATACAATGATATCAGATATGTAAACAAGTGTAATGACAAGAAATGTTACCCAGATGGTACAATGTATAAACAATCAAATTTTTGTTCACGCACCAGTCATTTTTACCAATAAAATCAAAAACATGAAATTGGCATAATTAATTAATATTGTGTTATTTAAAGTGACTGGCAGATAGGTTATCTGAATAGTACATAAAATACTAAGCCTGTGGACTGTTAATATACAACATCTACTAAAAATGCAATGCATGGCTAAGGAACAGTTCCTCAACTAAGGCAGACTATTAGCATAACTTGCAAGTTACCATAACGATACATTTTACAAATATTAGTTTTTTACTACAGTACTTGTAATTGTAAAGTGCTAATTATACATTATGTCTTACTTAGACATTATGTCTTACTTCATGCATAATATTCTAATCAGATACCAAAATGTACATACAGTAATGTGTAACTGAGATACGTGACCTACTCTTTAGATACAAGTACATCTTCCTACCACTCTGAGACATTGTTGCACTCTTATGACCATAATCAAGATGGATGGTCAGGCTAAAATGTAAATAATAAAAAAATAGTACATGGCTATGTACAATATATAAGATGTTATGATTTTGTCTGCTGGTACAGATACTATGTTATAAACAAAGTGGCTGTTTTTCCTGTAGTAATATTGAATGTAGTTGTGCAAAATAAAACGCAGCAAAGAATAAATGGTACATACAAGACATCATATTAGTTGTATGTTAGCACTGATTCAGTGATTGGATTTCAGTACGTGGCTTGTGAGACTTCGTGAGACAATCGTTTTCGTTAATTTCTCCCACCCATTCGGTTGCTTGGTATGCGAAACCATTCCCGCATGGCCCCCTCAATATGCTTGTCTGTGGCATTCCTGGGACTGAATGTTTCGACGCACAGATTCTGTGGTGGAAAGGAAATGAATACTATAAGCATGCAATTATAGGATCAAGTACACCGTTGAATAAAACAGTTGGTTCAGATGACATATGCCTGAATATATGCATCATTTAAACATGGAGAGTCTAGTCATTCGGTAAACAATTTGGTTGAATGTCCGATAAAATGTGATGTTGAAACTTCTATACGTAGCTGTATGGCTGCTATGTGAATAGACAGTATGCTTAATAAAATATAAATAATTTCTAAGTAACCATTACACAACAATAGTAATTATGACAAATGATTATTTTTCATTAGCTCTAAAAGGTACATAAACCCTAAAAGAATTAATTGTATTAGATTATTAGTGTAACGTAAGCATGCTTACTGTGTCTGCCTTCGTTAAGTTTGACAAATCATTGAATGCAGACTTTCCTTTAGCGCCTGTAACATTATAGAGGAGGCTGATGTCGTGGATCAGTAGGTGACATCCTCTGTGCTTTTGCCACCAAAGGTACTGAGATGTCTGATCTGTGGAAAATAAAGATAATTATGAATTTCTGAAACAAATACTGGACAGAGTAGGGCTGTCATATGTATATCTGAGTTACATAAATCAAGTCAATTGATAAACAGTACAATATATGAAATGAAGCTATTAAAATAAATTCAGACTAGATGACGACTGAACAGTTTGGAGTTCCTGGTCTATAATCATTCTGAAACGTGTAGTTTAAGACAAGTTCTGCTTCTAACTTACATAACAATTATGTATCATTAATTCCAGGTATGATATGGGCCCATAACCATGGCATAGATTGTAATATATATATATATATATATATATATATATATATATATATATATATATATATATATATATATACATACGTACTTTTGTTGTAGAAAATCAAACACATCAATGTTGATTTGTCTAATTATTGGAAGTTCATTTTGATCATGGGTTTGTTCAGGGTTGCCAACCATTGCGGATTTTCCGTAATCATCACGGAAATTGACCTCATGTTATGGCAGTACGGAAACTGCTCCTGTATTACGGAAATAGACACTTCAGAATAGTAAACACAACAATGTATTGCCGAAACATAAACTAATGTCCTGACAAATTCATACCCAGTGGCTGTGCTTAAGAAAATGTAACAATTCGCTCGTTGCACTTGATCAGAAAAATGAAGCTGTGACTGCTGGCTGGCGATTGGGCAATTGACTAACCAGACTAGGGAAAGAAACAATTCAGCAAAGTGTTAATGACTTGGGATTTAGTTAGAGGTCTACAGCGAAGGGATGGGCTGACTGTCACTGAGAACGGCTTGATTAATTACTGTACGGTGGAGTGGATAAGAGAGGGGTGGTACTGCCTGAAGTAGTAGTAGTAGTGGATGTGTTGACTTTACGGGTCAAGGGTCTTATATCCAGACTCTGCTTGTTTAAATGTTATCGGGAGAAGGCAAGAGCAAGGTCCAACAGTATACAGATGATCCATAGACATGGGTATTGTTACAAAGAATGATCCCTTATACAAGTCTAGGTTTTTATCGCACCATGCGTGGTTACCTACCGAATAGGCTACATTTCAGTATATATTGGCAACTACTCAGGACAATTTCCAAGGCTAATAGTTTTGCTCTTTAATGTAAGTGTAGTGTCCCCCCACCACCAACTCCACCCCATGGTCATTTGAGAAAAATATTTTGTTAAGTAGGTTTAGGCAGACATTGTGACATTACAGCATAAATGCCCTAGTGTCATTATGTCTCATGACTGGAGACACCGTAGCGTATTATCATATAATCAGAGTCAACAGTCTGACAGTGGTGACTTACTGTGGTGACAGTCTTACAGTGGTGACTCACAATGGTGACAGTCTAACCGTGGTGACTGACAACGGTGACAGTCTGACAGTGGTGACTCACAATGGTGACAGTATAACAGTGGTGACTCACAATGGTGACAGTCTGACAGTGGTGACTAACTGTGGTGACAGTCTGACAGTGGTGACCCACAATGGTGAGAGTCTGACAGTGGTGACTCACTGTGGTGACAGTCTGACAGTGGTGACTCACAATGGTGACAGTCTGACAGTGGTGACTCACTGTGGTGACAGTCTGACAGTGGTGACTCACTGTGGTGACTCACCGTGGTGACAGTCTGACAGTGATGACACACACAGGTGACACTCCGAGAGTGGTGACCCACAATGGTGACAGTGGTGACTCACTGTGGTGACTCACTGTGGTGACAGTCTGACAGTAGTGACCCACAATGGTGACAGTCTGACAGTGGAGACTCACTGTGGTGACAGTCTGACAGTGGTGACTCACAATGGTGACAGTCTAACAGTGGTGACTCATTGTGGTGACAGTCTGACAGTGGTGACTCACAATGGTGAGAGTATAACAGTGGTGACTGACTGTGGTGACAGTCTGACAATGGTGACTCACAAGGGTGACAGTCCGACAGTGGTGACCCACAATGGTGACAGTCTGACAATGGTGACTCACAAGGGTGACAGTCTGGCATTGGTGACTCACAATGGTAACAGTCTAACAGGGGTGACTCACTGTCGTGACACTCTGACAGTAGTGACTAACAATGGTGACAGTATAACAGTGGTGACTCACTGTGGTGACAGTCTGAAAGTGGTAACTCAAAATGGTGACAGTCCGACAGTGGTAACGCACAATAGTGACAGTCTAAAAGAGGTAACTCACAATTATGACAGTCTAAAAGTGGTAATTCACAATGGTGACAGTCCAAAAGTGGTAATTCACAATGGTGACAGTCCAAAAGTGGTAACTCACAATGGTGATATTCTAAAAGTGGTGACTCACAATGGTGACAGTCTAACAGTGGTGACTCACAACGGTGACAGTCTGACAGTGGTGACTCACTGTGGTGACAGTATGACAGTGGTGACTCACTGTGGTTACAGTCCGACAGTAGTGAATCACTGTTGTGACAGTCTGACAGTAGTTAATCACTGTGGTGGCAGCCTGACAGTGGTGACTCACTGTGATGACAGTCTAACAGTGGTGACTCATAATGGTGACAGTCTAACAGTGGTGACTCACACAGTTGACATTATGACAGTGATGACTCTCAGTGGTGACAATGGTGAAATATGACAGTGGTGACAGATGTACAGTGGTGATAGACATGTAGTGGTGACAGACATACACTGGTGACTCATAGTAGTGACAGACTGAATGTTGTGACAGAGCAGCAGTGGTGACCCACATTGGTGACAGTCTGATAGTAGTGACTTACAGTGCTGACAGACTGACAGTGGTGACTCATAGTGCCGACATACTTGCACTGGTGATAGACTGATAGACTAGAGTGGTGGCTCACGGTGGTAACATACTGGCAGTGGTGATAGTCAGTGGTGACAGACTCATAGCGGTGACAGTCTCACCATGCTGATACTGCTGACTCATAGTTGTGACAGTAATGAGATATTGATTGATTGATTGGTTGATGGACTGACAGTGTTCACGTATTGACAGTGGTGATAGATTGGCAGGTTGATGGGACTACCTCTGGTGACAGACTGACAACAATGACAGACTGACAGTGGTGACAGATTGACAGTGGTGAGATACTAACATCTCTCACTTGTGAAAGTAAATCCCTGCTCATGTTATAATGTGCC
>OZ024864.1:25439402-25524402 GCA_964017155.1 Oasisia sp. SBJ-2009 | reverse complement strand
AACAAAGACGGCATGGAGCTATGTTTTGAGGGTCATATCTACACAAAAACGTCAAGTCCAGAACACCACCAGATAGGAATGTGCCAAGCGTGCTGCTCTCTCGGGCAAAAGTGTGTGTGTGTGTGTGTGTGTGTGTGTGTGTGTGTGTGTGTGTGTGGGTGTGGGTGTGGGTGTGTGGGTGTGTGGGTGTGTGGGTGTGTGGGTGTGCATGTGTGTGTGAGATATTGTCCATTGGGGTTTTGTCCGGTTGGGATTTTGTCCTTTGGGGTTTTGTCCGCTGGGGTTTTGTCCGTTGGGATTTTGTCCGTTGGGGTTTTGTCCTACACTCACATTACTACCACATTTGTTTATGGTTTATTATCATCTAAACAATAGTTATCGTCTAAATGGTAAAACGACTAAATCATGGATATCTTGTGCATCAATAAATTACACTGACAATATAATAAGAACAATCTGTTCAGAACTCGATCTGCTCATTACATAGGAGCACGTGCACTAATATCAAAGAAAACATCATATATACTTTGAGGAGCTTAGACAAGCCAGGCATGATTAGCAGGCAACGACGCTAACGCCTGCGAATGTTTCATCGGTTTGATCTACGGATTCAGACTTTATTGTAGTCTAGATGTTCAAACAGTGCACGGGCGTAGCTAGGCATACATATATGTGGGAGCACCAATTAATATATCAATCTAAATTCTATCATGAAGGTCTGGTGTTTCTGAATGTTGTGTGGCATGTATTATGACCCAATCAGTTGGAATATAGTGCATTTTAAAGGGAAAACAAAGTCAATGTTTGGATCATATGGGATTAACAGAGTTAATAAAAAGTAACAACTTCCAACAACAATCATATTTTTAACGTCAGTGGTTTACCAGGAAAAAAATGGAAAACACATAGACATAGAAAGTCTACAGACTACGCCATTTTAGAAACAAAATGACGTCAGAGAGTGTTCTTGGTCGGCGTGAACTGTGCATGCATATTATTATCTGTTAATTTCTAACCTAACCACGAAAACGACCGCCAACAGCCGCCAAACTTCTCCCCACATTTCTTACATACATATACATACACTACATTACAAAAAAATCACTTGTATTCGTCTAACGAAGAAAATTCACAACAGAAACGCAAATCTTGGCGAACGGCAACTCGACAACTTCGACTACCGTAAACTCGCTATTATAAGTTAGCTTTACACAAAATACCGCTAGATGGCGCGCGAATATTTATTAACCTTACTGCATTCGCAAGCGCGAATTAGTTTAATTAATTATAAATAATATAATAATAATTAGCTGCATCACTATGATCTGCAGAAAATGTTAAACGGCAAACTAAGGCAACGCTTTGGTGATATGGGTCTAATAGAGTTGATAAAAAATTACATTTTAATATACAAATATATAATTTTATTAGTTTATTTTATATAGCGCCAAATCCACAATTCTCTTCTCTTCTATTCAACATACTGTTATTAAAGTATATGCAACAATAAGAATGCTACCCACAGGTAATATTTAAAAATAAATATAAAAAATACATGTGTCTGCATAATTATCCAAAATTGCCTATTAGTTATAAAAGAAAACGGAAATTACGTGTTTTTCAATGAAGTCACATTGCTTATTTTATCAATATTTCTATAAACATCCCGCGTGTACTGCGAGCATGCAAGCTTATATTACATAAGCGATGTTTTAACAATAATAACTAAAACAATAACATGTTAATATTACTGTTTTTAAATCCTTCTTTTTCTACCACCATAATATTTCCCATATATTCATATTCCTTTTTACATTTTAGTGATTTATTGTTCCGATAATTAATAAAGTGTCTTGTTCAAAAATAATAATTATTACATTTCTGATGGTGGAAATGTCATTCATGAGTAGAACAAATAGCTTCAGTAATATGTTCTTATGCATAATGGTTGTGTATGTGCTGAATGAAAATTATTATTACGTTGTACTTATTTTACTACTTTAATTATTTATTACTATTAACCACACTTTTATATTCATTTATTACAATTGTTGTTATGTAATTTGTATGTTTATTTATGACTGATAAGTCAGCTTAGTTAATGATATAGAAACATGTATTTTCATTATTTATTTTTAAATAATATTATCTGTGGGTAGTTTTCTCTTTATTGTATTTTTAATAGCATTATTTTGTGAAGCCCCACAAACAATTATGGATGTGGCGCTACATAAATAAACTATTATATTATAATAAAAAAAATGGTTTGTTTATTTAATATAGCGCCACATCCAATTTAAACTTGTTCATGGCGTTTTACATACATTAAAATGCTAAACAACAAATACACACCAGAAGAAAAAAAACATAAATATACTAGAAACATATATGAACAATTATAAAAATAAAATATCAATATAAAAATAATAAAACTTATAATTTCCTGCAAATCATAGTGATGATAATAATTAATTGTTATTATTATATTATTTATAAGTAATTAAACTATTTCGCGCGTGTGAAGTAAAACAATTAAATATTCGCAGTCAGAAACGTGGCGTCTAGCGGTATTTTGTGTAAAGCTTTTAAAAGCGATTTTACGGTACCGCTGGGCGGCCGAACAAGTTGTACTCGAGGTCTGCGCGTTTTTGTGGGTGAATTTTCTTCGTTAGAGGAATGCAAGAGATTTTATTACATAACATAGTGTATGCATATGTATGTATGATATGTGAGGAGAAGTTTGGCGGCTGTTGGTGGTCGTTTTGATGGTTAGGTCAATCAAATCGGGTCGTCTAGGATCCGCGCTGTGTCTGTGACTGTCCAAACGAATC
Organism: Oasisia sp. SBJ-2009; assembly: GCA_964017155.1. Taxonomy (NCBI): domain Eukaryota; kingdom Metazoa; phylum Annelida; class Polychaeta; order Sabellida; family Siboglinidae; genus Oasisia; species Oasisia sp. SBJ-2009. The sequence goes on along the minus strand of OZ024864.1, from coordinate 25,521,571 downwards.
CACCGAACCACTGTTTCAGTTCTGCTCGATTCATAGGTTAACAAGAAGACATCTTACTGATACTGTCTTTCACTGTACTACTACTATAAGCGTTTGAGGAACAGTGTGGCATATTGATGTCGCGATTTCGTTGTAAACCGACGTAAGGCAACTTTTAGCGTACCGCTTGGCTCTCTGTTATGACAGCTGAACCAGCAGACGACTCTCTGACGTATTACTTTTCCAAACTGCTGGGTTGTGATTGGTTGCAAGGTCCAAGATGGGCCGGTTCATGGTGGCGGTGATTTAGCTAGATTTTCCCACTTTAAGACCACTTTCTGAGGTAACCACTAAGGTGAAAAATTGGATTGTAGATGCAAATGATTAGCTAGTGTAAACTCTTTTAGGTGCATAACACTAAACTGTTGCATTTTTTTTCACTTTAAGTCACACTATAACATAGCCAAATAGAAAACGTAAAGTAGTATATAAAAAGAATTCTTACTACAGCACTGTACGTGAAACATGTAGAAAAGGCGGATGATTTGAACGGTTAATATACCATATTATACATAGCATGAATGTGCTACATAACAGACTGATTCTGATGATAATTTATCTGAACTCTACGTATAATTCCTTGTATACATCCATTTATTTTAAAATAATCATATTAATGTGACTAATGAACTAGGGGTTGTAACACTAATTCTGTTTATATTGTTTAGTTTTCTTTCTTATTTGTGTAAGCATTTTGGATATATGCAATATTTACATATCTAATGATTTCTTATATTATGGTTATGACCACACATATTGCAGGGCTGCCTACCATTACGGATATTCCGTAATCAGTAAGGAAATTGACATCACATTACGGTAGTACGGAAACTGCTCCTGTATTACGGAGATAAGAACTGCTGAAACTAAAACTAATGTCATGACAAGTGCATACCGTGTGGTCGTGCCTAAGAAAATGAAACAATGCACTCCTTGCAATTAATCAGTAAATGAAGCTGGTGGCTGCTGTGGTGGTTGGACAGGGGGCAAAACCAGACTAGGGAAAGAAACAATTCATCAACTGATATCCCTGGGTTTCGGTATCATTTTGCGATATGGCCTTCATACTTATATACAATATTCTAGATAAATGAGGCCTAACTATTGTTTTGTACAGTGGTATTATAAGTTCCTTTTCCGAATTCATTATATTTCATTTAATTAATTCAAGAATTTGGTTTCCCTATGCTGCATTTCCACAACGCTCTGATACTTTCACTACTTGACCAGGAACAGGAGATAACGTCACACCTTTGTCCCTAGAACAAAGGTAAAATTGTTGTTCTGTGATGTAAGGGTTTAAGATGTGGTTGTTCATGCCAGCTTTAGCTTCTAATCTTGCAACGGTTTGTTCCGTGCACAAGCGTCTGGAAACTTAATATAGTGTTGTCGAAATGTTGACACATTGTTCCAAGTGAATGATGACATTTTCATTGCCATAGGCTATGAACATATCTGGGTATCCTCTGGCCACCGTTTGAAGTGGATATTTTGTGGTTCTCTTACTGATGTGGAAGCACGTGCGTACGTGCGTACGACTAGCTACGCCCCTGCAGTGTGAATCTGAATAGATCCTCTTTATTCACACATGACCGTTTACACTTGACTGTCATTCTGTGGAATCTAAGCGAATATGGTACAAAGACAAACACGTACATCAATAGAAAGCTTTACAAGTGAACACTTGAGTATATCTAACGTGTAACTTTGCAGCAGTTTGAGTACAAGCTAGTACAGTTTCTGAAATAATAACATTGACGTTAGTGATTGCATTTAGATTGGTGTTAGTAGGAGTCTCCTATTCCACAACAATTGATTTTGTTTTCCTTTCATGAAAATATATGTTCTTATATTTTGACTGTACATCTTCAATTGTATAATATTGATTATATTGCTACATCATATGCCAATACACGTGTTCATTATTATACACTGTTGATATAAATTATGCACCAAGATATACTGAGATGAACGATAATATGAGATAAAATAACAACCTGGCTCTCAGTCGCTGAACACGCAAGAGTTGACAAGCACAGAACTAAACTTGACTAAAGGTTCGAAACTAAAATAATTACGCTCGTTACTGGCATAACTGCTTTTGTCTTTCAGTTGACGTTAAAATACCGATTCATAATGCGCATTTGCCATGTCAAAAAGACTGCGACTCCCCATTTCATAGGCGGTTGATGAATACATGTAATATAATTAAGTTTATGCACGAGTAGCATGTTTTGCGTGGCGAACTGTTATGCAAACATTTGCGAAAAAATGCATCCTGCCTTTTTAGCCTAGCATTATGTTGACCTTTTCCAATGAGTTTCAGCCTATTTATAAAATTTCCAAACAAGAAGTGTCTATGAATCTCGATTGCAGTTTGCAAGCCATTGACTTCAGACACGGTTGAAGCGTTGGTCTTACAGCTGAGTTCATCGAAAGGATGGACCAACTGTTCAATGCCTTTAACAGCCAGACGCTGACCAGTCCAGCACTGATGCGACACCCTCTGACTGAAACCAGTGGCCACAAAGTGTTCTTGCTAGGAATCTTAGATTGGCTATCCAAGATTAAAAGCAAAGGAAATGATGGCAGTATATTAATTTTGTTAGATGTTGTGTCATTTGTTTTATACACTCTTGACTATTACATGTACCAGGTAGATCTAAATCTAAACAAAATGGCATATTTTTTCAATCTTTTTCAAACATCCTGTATATACTATGACTTACACCTGAATTGTATTAATGAGCTTTAAGTGTCATTAGTATTCCATGTTTACTTCATGCCATTGACTGTACACAAGATACCGTTTATGGCAATACTATTATTAAAACATATAATATTAATAAAACATGACGTTTAGTTGTGGCATAATAATGGTGTGAGTTTTATCCATGACAGATATTCCGAGTAGATATTTAGTCGAACAATAAAAATAAGAACGTTTTAATTTGATTGTAACCATTGTAATAGTCACTGTTTTGTTTGGGTTGTGTACACGCCATTGGAACGTTTATGTTTATATAAATACTTTTTACCATTTTAACTGAACGGTAACGATCATTTACGTTTTGAGTTGTATACATTATTAATTGGGACTTTTGGGCTTGTTATCATTCTGTGAATAAATCTTCTGTACCTCTTTATAATCATATTCTGTTTGTCTTAATTGTACAATGCATCTATGCTTGTATGGGAATTTGACTTTACTATATATGTGCATTTGCAACCCAAATGTCTTAATTCTTGCAATTGTGTCGCTTCAAACCGAGCAAAACAGGTACGGGAGTAATTGAACAAGCATTTCGAGCAAGAAGTTGAACAAATTCTAACATCTTTAATAATATGGGGCCAGGACGATCGCGTTTATTAGCCTACGGAATAGGCCCAGTAATGTACTGTGTCATTAACCTCAATTAAAATAATACACTAGCTTAAAAACATTATCTACAAGGGGAGTGAGTTAGGGTGAGAGGGGGGATATATGACCGCTGGTGCAGCCTCTGTCATTTGAACCTTTGCTATCGTGCCCTAACACGCTGGTGCAGTCTGTAATTTGAACCTTTGTTATCGTAATTTAGCACGCTTAAAACCAGATGATGCCACTTACGTAATGTCACGCTATTTACGGCAAAATCGCGAGGAGTTGCGTATCTTTGGGCGTATTCTATTTGCAGTCCGCGGAGTCCGCGGACGCGGAGAATGCGGAGACGTGAAAAAGAATAGATTCGGAGAAGGTCGGAGACGTTCGAGACGCATAGCAACCAGCATAGCAACCAGCGGGTTTAAAGATGGACGGAGACGCAGCCTTGGCGCTACTGTGTAATGATTTATTTTCGTCAAGTAATGGTGATCATCATCCTCATGCCATCGACCAATACGCGGATGAGTTAACATCAGCCACGTTGATGTTGTAAGTTGCATTTCGTAAATTATGAAGGAATATTTTAACAAATAAACACTTGTTTTACTCGCATGGCTTGTGATTTGTGTGGGCGTGGGCCCGCGGCACAACTGTGACCTTGGCCGGCTTGGCTTTTTGGCTCGCTATGGAGTTGGTTGTGTTGTTTGCATAATGGAATACTTATTTCATAGGATGTCTATGTTATGCTATGCTATATATACTTACTTCAGAAAGATATTTGTAAATAAATGTTATACTTTACCAGTGTTATATGCATATGAATATGCTTGTTTATTTGTAAATATATGCCTGGCACATATAACACAACAACTAATAAACAGTAAAACACGCATTGTCTATAAACCACCTCCAAAGACAAATTGTTTACACTGCTTCTTGACATCCTTATACATATTATACTTTATCATCATTGCATATAATAGTTTATGCTATATATACCTGCCCCGTTTGTCTTGAATAAGTTGTAACTGACATACTATATAATTATATTTTGCTTAAATAAACATGTTTATTTCCTCTTCTGTTCCTCTAAAACAGGTTACGTGATGACCATCATCGACTGCAACATATGTAATGCCACAATTACTTGCCTGCTGACTTCATTGCCGTGTTCCACGTGAGGCCAAGTACATTCCAGGTGGTGGTGTATATACTTGGTGCAGTGACCATCCGCGAGTGCTGATTACATAGCAATTTTGCATAGCATTAATGTTCAAAAATACTAAATCTTACTATTTATCCTTCTTTACTGTTGAATATGCAATGATATGCATGCCTGTTTTCTTGATCACAATAACTTCTTTTGTAATATTGTGCAATGTTGTAAATTGTCTACTGTCTAATAAGACATAAAAATAATTTTGTAACAATGTGCACTTTTAAATTACCTCACTATTGTTATGTTGTAGAGATTCGCATTATGTTTCAGTCCACATATATATTTCTGTTGTGCTACAGCTTGCATATAAATAACTTTCTCTTTTATGGTATTCTTATTAATTATTATACATACTATTGTAATCGTGGAATAATGTATGTCACTCATGTTAATATGTATATGAATAAATATTCTTCGTTGTGTTGTATTTGTCACTGTAAAGCATAAAACAGTTGGGAAAGCTGATAATTTTTATTATAGAATTTATTGTTATATAAATGCTATAACATGTTTTTTTGTAAAACATGGATGCACATTAACATATGTATCATACGTAGTATGAAGGAACATAAGCAATAAACATATGTAACTATACACAGTAAACACTTGTTGTCAGTCATTGTGTGATATATTCCATACAAAGTTTTAATGTTTTGCACATTAATACCATACAAATGTGAACACAACAGTAATTACTTTTACATTTTCTTATTAAGTAAGCCTGAAACATGTCAAACAACAACTCGCATGTCACATATTTAAACAAAATAATACCATCATAGTAAATCCTTCACAATGGTAATGTACATATTGTAGGAACAAACCACTGTATTAATACTGATTTTTTTTTTAAACAATGGCACACCATGAACAAATTACAATACAGAAAAATGTCAAAACAAGATTTATACTAAAAGTAAAACATAACATCTTTACAAAACTTCATATATTAACCATTATAACATATAAATGACAAACAAACTATTGATGATTTCCTACATGAAAACATCTCAACAATACCAGTATCTCCACTACACACTAAATGTAGAACTACACATGTATCATTACTATATGCATACATTTTACATATATGGCTATGTCAGGGGAAATATAAAATCCAATTCACATCCTGTAGTGTCTAACTCTTCAATATCATGACAAAGGCTACGAGCATGTTGCTGTTGCATGTAGAAGCCACAGTTGTGCAAGGACACATGGCCCTGGCCTTTCACTTAGATGTTTACAAATTATTATAAGAAGCGTGTACAAGTGTATATATATATTATATATATATATATTGCAATTTGTATGCTATGTATGACACTATTTGTAAATAATAATTTTAAATGCATATATATATATATATACACACACATATATATATATATATATTATAGCACCTATTTAACCCCAGGTGTAGCAACATTTAACAACCATGTTCCCTAGTTTGAAAATTTCGTCAACACACTGAAAACATCCCAATACTTTCAGTAAATATTTGTTTTCACAATTTGTCTGATTTTCAGTGTTAGGCTTCATAATGGTTTACATGTAATATGGGAGCATGAAGATAAAATGGAAACTATGGTGCACAAAATCCCTCTTGGCAGTTTGTAGTGCATGTCTTGAGGTATATATCCTCCAAATTTGGAGTTGATCTGCCTTCCATATTTCCAAGGATTTTTCTAGTGCCTTGTCCACATTTTTGGTTGTTGTCTTTGACCAGTTTAAAAGAAGACACCATTATATGCTATTGTGGCATGAGTTTTTCGTCATGTTCTCGTGGACGAGGTCAATCAGCTGTTTGGTTGCCGCACTGGTCCACACTGTGCATGCATGCAAAATAAATGTCACAGTGTTTATGTATAGCTAACACACTGTTGAAATTATGTATTTTTTTTTCAAAATGATCAGCATATACTTATTGACAGAAAATTATGAAACATTCTCATATTTTATCAGATATTTCAAAGATGAGTTTATTATTCAAAAACTGTGCCTATAAATTTATACTCATTAACTACTTTCTCGTATTTTCAACAAATACGTTGTATGAAAATTACTGTTTAACGTACTGACATAAGCATAAATCGTGTGTGTGTGTGTGTGTGTGTGTGTGTGTGTGTGTGTGTGTGTGTGTGTGTGTGTTCGTACACATACATATATGTACTAATAAAAGCATACAAGCCATAAGTGCATTACCACATATTATAGAAATTATATTTTATTATAAACATTTATGTTTATGTAGTTTCAATTATATTGCTATAATTATACACTGTAAATAAAAGTAAACGTATCATTTTACAAAATGCCTGATAGTAAATAAGAATGTATATATTTTATAATTACCTCCAACTATCAACTGTTGCCCGTCTAGGGAACTCAGAACAACGTTTTCACCTGTCCGTCAGGCATGATGACCTCATAGCTTCTCCAATATCTGAAATAGCCATAGCCAATACAGAAAGTGGAACAGTACACATAAGAAATAATTTTTAAGAATAATATAAGGTATGGAATGGACAACTACATATTTTTAATAATATAATTTTAGATCAAAAAATTCATAGCTTTTAAATGGATAATAAAATACAAACAAATGACTGAATACAATAAGAAGATTTGTAATATTTGATAATGATTTGAAAATAATAAAATAAATATATGAAAATGTAATTTCTATGTATAAATAACAAAATACAATTTTAAATAATGTAGCATTTCGTAAGAAAAAATCACTATACGTAACATATGTGTCATAAATATACATAATAATTCCTGATGTGTCTGGGGCGCGCTAACTGACTGGCCCGCTAACTGCTCACGCCCTGAGCCTGAGACATCGGATCGTTTACGAATTACGTCGAATCAACAGCATTAAATTTATCTGAAACACAATTTAAAAATAATAGTTGACATCTTTGTATTGAAAATGATGCACAATGACATTCAGAACACATACACATCGAAAAACGGTGGTAAACCCGTTTTGATAAAGCCCTAATAATTTAGGCCAGTTAACTGAAAGATTACCCAACACTCACAATCACATTCACAACTTCACACAACACTGGCAGTGTGACTGTCTTTTGTGAGCGATAAATTAATAAATTCCTTATTTCACTTTAGGGAGTATTCCACTGACATGCTGACATGCATAAATGCATATATTTCATTGATAAAGTACTGATAATTGCGCTTTCACATTAGCAAAATAAATATATACTTATATTATTGTATTTCAAATGTTTTATTACATCGTACTCACCCTTTTTGTATTCTGCCATATTTGTACCACGTGACTGCGTCTCTCCGAATACGACATGCCACGCAAGCGGCGAAACCGGAGCGGTCCGGAGAGCCTCTCTTTTTAACGCGGAGAGGTCACATGACCTCTCCGCGTCAAAAAGAATGGGAATTTTCGGAGAGGTCGGAGAGGTCGGAGAGGTCGGAGAGGCAAATAGAATACGCCCTTTGTGAAGCTATAGAATCCTTGCTAGCATTATATCGACCCGCGACTCGTGATTGTGTAGCCGTTGTTTGTTCTGCGCTCGCGCCGACATCCTGGCATCAATCGTGTTTCACGTTTATCTATTATATTACTGGCGTTTGGTTTCAGACACATCCCAACGTTTGTTAGAACCTATGAAGAGTTTGTTGGATTAAGATCAATGGTATAGAGTAAATATGGAGCAAGGCAATGTTTGTTTTGTGATCAATGATCATGCAGTGGCATATCCCTGCTGCCTGTTCTGGTTTCGCGCATCAATCCAAATTCGTTGCAATTATAAACTTGGGAAAGCTGTAATCTGAAAATTGATGGGAGACTACAGTAACGTAAAATTAAAAGTAAAACGTAAGACAGTAAAAAAGTACTTCGTTACAAGAATATTTCAAAATAAACTCTTTATGTAATGCAACGAAGTAAATGTACTGGTATATAACTGGTATATATATATATATATATATATATATATATATATATATATATATATATATATATATATATATATATATATATAGATCTGATGAAGTGTCTTTCTGCCGACTCGACCAAATTCATCATTATTGGTTGGATCGGCAATGGTACCACTTCGGCATGGGTACACGTTCGGTTCTTTTGCCGTTGCGGCCAAATTAACCGCCGATGCGTCCCAAAATTCCAGGCGACGCGTACAAACTTCTCGCACGTCCTAAGCTTCTCGCATACGCGTCCAATGTTTCCCGCCGAAGCGACTATTTCACTTTGGACGCCTCGGCTAGCCGAGATGGTTATGATGCCGACGCGACCCGTAATCGTTGAGGGTAACAAATACCATTTTGGATATCGCAATCCATCAATCTACCAAACGGCGTCATTCAAATTGCTCTAGGTGACGTCGTTTTTGAGATATGGTGACATTTGTATTGACGACCGCCATCTTTAGAAATGGCGGAAATAATAGCCGGAGGAGCCAGGAAATTGTATATTTGAAATTGGGATACCCTCAAACATACACTCGCATACCACAATTATTGGTTTGCATGCCGTATTTATTCAAATATGGGGATATTAAACTGGACAGCTATTTTGAAAGATGGCCGTCGCCACGTTATACCCAGTTTTTTTTAAATTCCACCTAGTAGGATTTTAAAGCCACACACACACACACACACACACACACACACACACACATATATATATATATATATATATATATATATATATATATATGTATGTATGTATGTATGTATGTATGTATGTATGTATGTATGTATGTATGTATGTATGTATGTATGTATGTATGTATGTATGTATGTATGTATGTATGTATGTATGTATGTATGTGTGTGTGTGTGTGTGTGTATGTATGTGTGTGTGTGTGTATGTATGTATGTATGTATGTATGTATGTATGTATGTATGTATGTATGTATGTATATATTATTCAAATCAACAGTCAAACTTTCTTAAGTCTGAAATGTCTACGCGTCTATAGGACAGGTCCTGGAGTAAGGGAGCTAATAGTGTGAAAGGGGTGTGACCTGCGTGGGGGCAGTGGCTCCTCACGCAAACGTTAACTCATCAATTATCTGAACCTTCAGTTACAATTTATATAACAGTATTGCAATGAAGACTTTTTAAGGTAACCACAGGACTGTACATAAATATTGCAACATTTACTATTAAGACTTGAATTAAAAGACCGTGTACCGTTTGCATTCTTATAGCGGGGTCACACCTTTGTTTAACGGCCATCCGCCCACCTTCCTCTGACACCGTTATGTTTAAAATACTATACATTAAAATAATATACATTAAACATAATGATAATACTGTGTTTAATCCAAATGAGACCAAACTGGCTAAACCGTGTTTAGCCAGTTTGATCAATAATAAAAACATATTAATAGACTGGGTCTTATTATTCACATATGTGCTTCCTAAATTTCACAATGGAAAATATACTGAACGAATGTGAAGCTTAGAATTTAGGTGTTAATTAAAGGTGCACGTGACCGTGACCACATTTACTGCGTATAAAACACAACCACTACCCAGATAGCATGCATTTGGTTAGAACCGTCTGATTTTGGTTACGGTTAAATCTCTAACGTTTCCGAAACGTTAGTTTTTCATTATTTTTGTTTGGTTTGGAACTGAAACGTAGATTTATGTAAAAATAAACCTAGCCAGATAACGTAAAAAAGTTCGCATTTAAACGATAAACCAACGTTTCTGCTAATGTTAGGCCTACATTAACGTTAGCTAGCTATCTGGGTACCGGCTACATACGGGCACGCTGCAAAATACACTTGCCATTGTTTATTTTGTCAGAGGCCAAAGGTTTGTGAAAACGGATATCTACTACATAAACTTGGGGATTTCCCAGTTTCCGGAAAACACGGTGGTTATGTATTTGGAATTAACCGAACGTTCGGCAGCATCACTACTTTCTGTATCTCTTTGCGCGGCGCCACAAGCCTGCGTTTGTTAGCACTATATAAGACGCTAGTCTGACATTGGCTTCAGATGGGTGTACGCGCGTTGAATGCTTTCTAACCGAGCTCATCACAACTCGCGCTTCACCTCCAGACATGGCGACGGTCGACGCTGAACCCTAGGTGAGTCTGGCTACATTGGGTGTTAGTCTCGCTTAACGGCCCGTCTGGTCATATACCGTCTTATCCTTTTTTCATCGTCGTTATTTAGTTTTATATAGTGAGCATGGGTGAATCAAGGTTTTACGTGTACATTTCTGGAACATCCCCCTCCCCTGATGCTTTGCCAGTGACTTGATACACAACACTGACATTACAAATGGTTTAAAACACAGTAGCCAGACTATTGTGTAGAATCGACAAGTATATGCCCGTATCACGAGCAACAACACTAAAGCCACGTCACTGGTTGCCAGTGGAATTTCGGATGAAATACAAGAAAGCTGCATGTCTATTGACGTTTAATTCTTCATATTGTCAAGAATCAGAATACGTATCGGACATGTTGATTCATAGAACCACCCATGATTCAAATCACAAAATGACCTAATACTTGTCAAGTCCGGGGGACTTTGTGAGTTTCGCCCTCAGTACAAAAATAGGACTCTGTGATAATAATAGTAATAATATTTATTATTTATAAAACGCAATATCCAACATGCTCAAAGCGTTGTACAATAACATATCAAATTACTCACTGTGTGTTATAAAATAAATAAAAATATAAAAGAAAAAATATATACACGTTAAATTAGTCATGTTAAAACGGTTAATTAAACATTGTAAATAAGTAATGTCGATGACTAAAAAACCAAAATGTAATTATTACTCTATTTACATGCAAAACACTTACTAAACGCTCGCACAAATAAATAAATACAATCAAAAACAGTACATATGTTTACAAAATAAGGCAAGATAAAATATTGAGATCAATGTCTAGAAATGTTATGGACTATTTAGAATGTCAGCAGTAACATGCATGATTATGATCATGATACACCACATGCATGCACGATACACCACAGTCTGGACATGTGTTGGGTGATACGGTGCGTACAAATCAAGACTTCTGTATGACTTCAGGGCTTATGCAGTGTACATACCCGGAGTATTTATGAAGTATGTGTAAATGCAGCCGTAATCTACAGAGGGCCACTTTGACACCTCATCTACCCATTCCGTCCTGTCAGTGTCAGTGTCAGCCGCAAAGCTGTGCGGGTCTGGGACATCGTATCCCAATAATGACAGTTGCTACGATTCAACGACACACTGTCAATATGTTTTATTTGGTCAGCCAAGTGTGCCATTACTCACATGTGTCCATCCATCCACACAACAAAACTAAATACTAACAGATATAAAACCCACAAAACGAACGACTAACCAACATAACACAGCACACCCCGTCTTAGCATGGCTGCTTGCTTACGTCTTTCTGCCCTACATGACCCTGCGCATGCGTGTGGTTGTGTGTTGCCAAACTTAGTCTAGTCACTGACGGCTGCGGAACTACGCCGAGAAGACAGTATGAGCGGCTTAAAAGTGCTGCCACCTCACGGAGCCTGGGTAACCGAAGCTATGCCAAACTCGGTGTCACGCTTACATTTTTACGGTCGTTAAAAACGTTCCGATTGACGTTTCTGCGCATGCGCAAAAATGTAAAATCATCAATATCCAGCGAAACAACAAAGCATTTTCGGTATAAATGCCACGAGCTGTTCGTTATCTCTCCTGTGATGATTACTGTGAAGAGTTTCTTTAAAATAATTCAATGCAATAAAATATTACGTTTTTTATAAATCACTGTCACGGATAATGGCGCACTGCTGTCACCTGATTTACGCTTGCTATCAAAATATGTCTCAAAACTTGTTTGCCTCGTGTTAATTTGCGACAAATAGCTTTTGTGAGAGGTTATACACATCCTAACGAACAACCCATAGTATTTATACCATAAATGCTTTATATTTTTGCTGCACATTGGTGATTTTACATATATCGCGCATGCGCAGAAACATCAATCGGAACGTTTTTATCGCCGGAAAAATGTAAGCGCTACATCGGCAACCCCGAATTTTCCATCCACGGCTGACTTGCTGACCTGGCAATCACATGCCAACAGCGCAGTATTGGCCTGTGATTCCGATTTTGCCTGGTGGCACAACGAGGCTGCGTGACTCACAAGCACGAGCCCCGGCGGTTGACAGCGGCTCGCTCTATCGCACTACGTTAGTCTGTTTCGAGCTTCCGATGCAAAACAAACGCAATGATTGCTGGTGGGTTAATATACCATATTGCCGTAGACTGCCAGTTTTCCTGCGACCGCTCAAAGTGAATAATTAATCACCGGACGTAGACTATGTGACCATGCGTAGCATGGGTAAACTCTTGGCATAGCTAGGTAGATCAGAATCCGCTAGGTGGCGTATTGAAATGTCGCGGTCGTTTCCGTTCCAAAAGTTGTGACCAAAATGTCTTCCCGCGTCAGCCCTCCTCAGAAATCACATGGTTGCGCAATTTGCTTTGCCGCTGCATACTGATTAAAAATACACTTGCCGTTGTTTGTTTTGTCAGAGGCCAAAGGTTTGTGAAACGGATATCTACTACATAAACTTGGGGATTTCCCAGTTTCCGAAAAAATTAGGTGGTTATGTATTTGGAATTAAAGGTACTTCCTCCACTCGTTTGCTAATCGCCAAACTGGTTCTTTTGTCACCAAATGTGTAAAGTGTTAATAGTTTAACTAGTATGCATAGTCAGAAATTTTTTAGAATGCGTATTTGTCATTTTTTTATCATGAAAAAAGAATCGCCGTTACACCGGGTATAACTGTCGAAACAACCAGCATCTGCCGTCGTCCTATGCTTTTTTTGTCACGTGGTTTATACGAGACCAAAACATCCAGGCAAGCTTACGCAAACATCAACAACCGGGAAGAGCGAGCACGTGCTTCGGAGATAGGTCGAGTGGAAGGTACGTAATAACTACGTATTATAGTCACGATTGATAATATAAAGATGTACGATGGATAATGGAATATTAATTCATCATGAATTAGTCAATATTAATAATAATTGCGAGTTATGTGCCAGTCATGGCGATCATTTACTTTCTGACGTAGGGCTAAGCTAAGCATGAAAACGGCCCCTAAATCTTAGTGTTACAGCCGCCAAACACATGTTTGATACACCTTAACCCCAGATATTACCCGTACACTGCTGGCAATCGTCGCCCGTCGTAACAATACCGATATTACGGTGATCACAGTACGAGCTACACTTCACTTCGTCCTGCCGTCGGCGGCGATGATGTCGAGTTGCCACGAAGTTTTGCGCGATTTTTTCTTCTTTTTTTCTCAATAATATGGTTTAATTTTGTAACCCTATGTGTGTTGTTGTATACAACATATGTGAGCAGACGTTTGGCGGCTGTATGTTGTTAGATAAGAAAATGAAAGATCGCCCTGTTCATTAACATTGGGTCATCACTTGTACTAGCGGCCTGTGTAATTACCACTGCGTCGGTAGTAGTGAATATGTAATCACATATCAAGTGTGCGCGTGTTAAAATGTTGAACATTTTAGTTACGATATTTTGTATTAATGCAATTATGTAGCTTTGTATTTTAATTATGCAAACATTTCAAGTAGTGTTATACAACTACCAGCATGCCTATATGTAATGTTTAAATTGGCTTCCAGTGAACACTTTCAAATGACAAAGTTTAGATGTTCATGTGTAATAATCCAAATGTGTGAGTTGTCATAACAACTGAGAAAGTATTTGTGGAATATGCAGTACTAAATTATTGTTTAGTGAACATGTTATTAAGTTCATCCATGCCTTTTTATGTAAACAGATGCCACCCCGCAACCGAGTTAGGACGAGAGGAGGGAGAGGAGGGAGAGGGAGATTCAGCACAATAGATGCTGAACGAATACAACAATTACAGGACGCACGTATTCGTTCAACTGAGGTAATATTAAATATCACATACAACAATTAACCGTAATAGATTTTACAATTTTAATAAGCACATATATATATTAATAAGCATAGGTACTTATATAGGACATTTATACTTTTAATTTTATTAAAACAATTTCACATAAACATCACATCCATAAATATTCATTGAAGCAATTTTTTTTATAGTTTTTCCATTGCGTGTGTGTAAATCATTAGTACAATGGTGATTCTTCCATGTAGTACATACATATTTTTGCATTCATTTACACAGGAAATGGTTCAGCAATTGGACATTACAGCGATGCGCCGTTTGGTGCATTCAATCATAACAGACCATCCAGGCATCGTATTTGATGCCCTGGATGCAATGCAAGCTGGGGACCCCAACCCCCCACCACCAACACCAGCCACCAGTAACCACCCCCAGTGGTGTGTCTGCGGCAGATGCCGAGACATGCCGACAGACATCGAAAGGCTATGCTGTGGGTTATAGCACTGCATTTCGCAAAGACCCGTGAGTACTTAACACTGAATTGTAACAAAGAAACACTAGTTAAGCACATTACACTTGTGTAATTAGAATGCTTTTGTTTCTAAAGGAACAAATATCCATAAATAATTTATTAATGAACCCTGAAATGTGTCTTATCTTTCATTAATCACAGGTGGAACATTCTTCCAATACTTCCTAAAAACGACATTCTATTACATATAACTACTAGCATAACACCACCATAAACATGTTGGCTTTACATTTATCATGATTATTCAACCTTTACATTCAGGCAGCACATTGAAATGTCAAAAAACTGAGATATGTTGTTAGAAAAATAAATGTTCTATTCAGTTTGCTACTTATGTATATTGTTGAGTGTAGCTAAAATAATTACAAATGAAATGTAATTTAATGACAGAGACCTCATATGATAAAAATAGGTAATTTCCACCACACTGTACAATACTACTGTATACCCCCTTATGTACCTGTGACACAATCCCCTGTGTACTATTCACTGCTCGCATAAAATGTGCAAGCAGGAATCAGCGTCTCTATCCTATACTGGGGTAAGATCTGCAGAGCATAAATCTACCAGGTGGAGTTGAGGGGCTAAAAAGTACTGAGTCTGGCTAATCAAGGCTAATTACCACAATGAATACTCCACATTTACCGTACAACATTATAATGGCCAATTACTCATAACATTTTTATCTTTGCAGGAGATTGAACTGGTATGCCTGGAGCCCCTTGTGCTTCAAATAAATATGGCGTACTGGGCAGAGATCTTTGCGCAGGATCCCGGACATGACACTGCAGCCCTTCGTCATGCTGCGTACCGTCATTTTGTGCTGTGGCGGCATGGCCGGCTTGGCGCAAATGTCCAGCGAGTTATTCCAAGCTGTGTCGTCTGCCGAATCCGTGACAGATTCCCCAGCGCGAACGGCCTGTACACAGGATTTCAGGTGAGCCGGCTAGCGTGACTCACCACCCCTGGTCATCCGGGAGCTGTGACGCCTCACTAGTTCGCTAGTCGGTGGTGGAGCGGTTGGTGCCATCGTTCTGCTTATCCTGCGTGGGTCCTCCGCCATCAGTTTGCGACGCCTCGTGACAAGTTCTGTGTCAGCCATCCTCCTTCGTACTGCATCCATCTGCATCTCTATGATGTAATTGTATGTTTTTGGCGTCTTGATTGGTACAGCGTACCAGTTTCCTGATTTCTTACTGTACATCCGTTTGTACCTGTAATTAAGACAAAGCTATTTTAATAACTGTGGTATGATTTCTGTAACGATACTTCAATAGTAGTGGGTTAACGTTATGTACAAACATTGGTTACCAACATTCATGACACTTCAGAATGTTCACTTTGTGTGTTTTGTAGCAGTTCCATGGTTGATTATGAACCGTATTGATCAACTTTGTACTATTTATACTTTTACACAAATAGTATTGCTGTGATAATTTGTGTGTACCAGTATTTTTTTCTAAATTTATATATTAATTTCACTACACACTTAATTAATATAAATGTAACTGGAAATACTCACATCATTTCTCCTGCAGCATTCAAGCGGTACGGTCGGTCCTTGTGCTTTTGAAAATCTATTGCAGCCAGCTGCGTTCTGGCGACGTACACCGGGTAGCTGTAAGATACGAGAGATGTCAGTGAACTTTGTCGCAACAATTTCTTTATATACTGATTATAATGTGTATTTAATTATTTGCATTTTTATTTTTTTACATTATCACCAATTTATGTTATTTTATAGTATATTAATTTATTTGTTTACCTTCTCACAGTATATTTTACAATGTCGCAATCAATACTGTTTGCTTAGTCAATAATTTTTCATTATATACAAATTGTTGTAAGCAATAACTACACTTTAATGTAATCATTTCTTTGTTTTTTAACAAAGGATCATAATATAATTATTTTGTTATGTTCATTATGTTATATTACATGTAAGGTAAAAAAATTCAAATGACACATTTACAATGTACATGTGAGTTTATGACTTGTATTTATTGTCTAGTCATTAGAACATGTGTTAATATATTCTTACTTAATATGCCTTGAATTACTGTTTATATCACGTTTGTAAGCATGAACATAATAGTTAATACAAAATGGTCACGAAAGCCAATAAATTCAATAATAATATATGTTGCTGTTTATGTATGATTTTCAGCAAACGTTTAGCCAGTCATACAAAAAATATGTAATACATGATTAATTTACCTGAATGTGAAGAGTTTCGCAGCATACATCAAGATGTGGTGATGAAAAGCTTCCAGCTCTCCAGTGTGCCTGAAAGTTTAAAGAAAATGAATAATGGTAGGGTGATACTGTCAATGAGTGTAATCGGCATTCTTTTTCAATTGCGCAATTTTTTATACAGATCATATCTTCACTTTTTAATTAATTACTTTTGTTATTTCTGTATTATTTCTTTGGTACCTTTATGAAAAGTGCATTGTTATGTAACTGGGGTTGCAATATGTACTCTTTTTTAGTTCAAAAACAAACTGGAACGACTTAAATTTGGATTTTTTTTTTTTGCGGACTAGTAAACCTTTTGGCGGACTAGTAAACTTTTGACTTTACTAGTCCCGCTGTCTAGTAAAATAAATGCTGAAGTTCTATCCCTGAATTAGCTTATCTGAAATTAGTGATTATTAGTTATGTCATAAATATTGTATGTATGTTTATAAATGAGATAAATGGGCTTTGTAAACATAAATATGCCATAAAAAAAATATGCACGAAAAAAGTATTCATACAAGAACTCATTAATGAGAACAACAGTTACCTGCAAGGACGAGTGGTTTTCCCCGCAGCTGTCCAGTGGTTGTAGTTCGAAGCTTCTCCCAATACTCCATTACTGCCGGCACAATGTACAGAGACTGCAGCCGGTCGAACTGTGCTGAACTCACCATTCCCAGGCACATGAATTTGAAGAGCAGGGCCACTTTCGTATAATTATTCCCTGACAACAGTATATTCACAGCCAGGAGGAAATCGCCTGCAAACCCTCCACGCTTGCGCAGCCTTGGCTGGGATGCCCAACTACGACCTTTGTGTCCCTTTGTGCAGGTCTGAAAACAACATCATTCTGTATGAGATGATGATGATTCATAAGTTGTTAAATATGTTAGGCACGTGTCGATTAACATTTACCTGATATATGTGAATATGAATATTATTTGCATCATGACTATTTCAATGCCACTACTAAAATACAAACGTATGATGCCACAAGAAATTGATTGTGACTAACTCCATTTCCTACATGAAAGTAATTTCGTATCTTTTTCAGACAGTACTTTATGATCCATAAAGTAACTGCATATATATATATATATATATATATATATATATATATATATATATATATATATATATATATATATATTAATGGTACTCACCCACACAAGTACGGCAGCACTTCCAATGTGGTTGACTTTCATGTTGAATGATCTTCCACACCCTTTAACTTGGCAAATGTTGTCAACCTATACCAGTAGACATATGCATAACCGTCAAAAGAAAGTAACAGTAATCGATACACAGGCATTCGTTCACCTACAAAACATATAAGGTTCTTTAAGAATGTCAAAGTATACTTCCACATATATCAAAAACATTTAGACGCATCCCAAAGGTTTATTAAGGAACATGTTTTCCAGGCCGTCTTTGATGTCCCTATTATTTCTCACGGTATGAAAAAGTTAAACAATTTAATGCCACCACATTTCAAACATAGGCACATAGTGATTTATGTAATACACCAACAATTTAGAAACAACCCCATCATTTAGAAACTAAACCATCAGTGATGCATGTACATTTTCAATGGCTTGGCATTAAGTCAGCATTATTAATTCCAGTTATGACACCCTTATGCTTCATGATTGTAGAACAGAAGTGTCTAGATACCTTCATGTTTGCCAGTTCCAGCAGACAGTCTTCATAAACAATGAAGCAAGGTTTCCCTGTTGTCTCTTCTGGTGTTGTTGCCGTAGCTGTTTCCTCTTCTTCTGGGGTGGTAGTGTCAGCCACTGTCTCTTCTATGTCGTGGACAATATCACATGGGGTGACACTCTCTAGAGAGTCAATGTCGATGTGACACCTATATTTAATAAGCAAACAAGTGACTGTTGCCATCAATACTTCAATTTTACCACAATGTATTACTTAATCTACAATAATGTTGAATTACTTTTGGGCTTTGGCATACATATTGTGAGTTTGTAATTATGAATGACATTTATTTAGGTAATTCAAAGTCACTCCGTTGTCTTTTTTAAACATAATGCCTTCATTGGTTTCTTCTCTCATTATGTATACACAATGCTTAGACACACAGCCGAATTGTTTGAATGCAGCAACAGAACTGTTCATTACTGGCACACACACGCACACACATTTATGTATCTATATATAAATGTATATATCTTCAGCCTCTCCACTCAGCCAGACCAGTTGATACAAATTAGAATAAATGGTATATGTCAGTTGTCATCATAATATAAATGTTTGATTTGGCTACATTCACATCATTTCAAAATACTTAAGTGAACATCATAATCAACATACATTAACACCATATGCAGTGCAAAAGTATATTTTATAATCATACTAAATAGTATATGTTCAATATAAATATGTACCTATGTATCTCTTCTAATGTGTCATCTCCAAAGTGGTATGTAGTATCACCAGGATCCACAGTCTCCAATCCCAATGGGTCATCATCATCTGGGTCACTGCAACAAAGTGTAGTGATTAACTCCAAGAATTTAGAATTGTGAAATAGCTGCCATGATAACGACAATTTAATTATGGTAATGTGTCACCACTTCAGTGTACCCAATGTTGTGTTATGTATTATTTAATGTATTTCACACATTGTGTGTAGAAACAGGCCAAACGAAGTAGTTGTGATGTCTTAGCACACACAAGTACACACATAATATTTACATAAAAATAATCAAACACAACTGAACATATCTTTTTTGTGTGGAACCCATTTTGATGCCATGCATGATATGGCGTTTCACTAAAGTGGAAGTTTAATTAATTGGGCCAAAACCATTGGCAATAAAAGCATGCATGGAAACATAAATAAATACTTACGTTTGTTGCAACTGTCCTGAGCTGCATCCAGCCTCAGGAAGAGACTGAATACCTGACAATGTGCTACCTGGGCTATGACCACTGATGCTTGATAGCGCAACCACAGATCGTGTCATATGTGCGGGCTGCAGTGGTGTCGAGGTTAAGTGTGGCTTTGTGTTGAAGCTGTTAAACAAAACAATGAATTCATAGGAGTAGTAAGTATTATTATTAGTTCTTAAACTACATGATCTCTAAGTAACAGTTACTCAGTGCGCTCACAATATGTATATAAAAACTACTGAAATATGTATGTAAATAAAAAAGGTTAATAAATTAAGTTACACAAGTCAAGTAATATAGCAATGGGTCATTAAGTTCTTTGGACTATATTGTGAGATTATGAATGACATGTGGTTTTGTGAATCAAGGTCACTGTGTAGTATCTTCAATGTAATCACCTAATTTGCCTTTTCTCTGGTTATTCATATGAGCTGACTAGAAACACAGACACCTTTTTGTGAGAACAGCAGTATGAATTTCCAATGTATACTTGTATATTTTGTCTCTGTGTCAATTGTCACTTGCAGGTGACAATATATACCAGTAGACACAAAAGTTACATCATTTTAAAGATAATAAACAAACAGTGAAATAACCACAACTTGCATGTCAAATTGGTAGCTTACATGAAGATAAAGCTTAAAACAGACAGGCATCAAATTTTCCAGTTTAACTGCTGGGTTATTGATGCAGCCCCTAATCCCCCATCAAGGTCAGGGACAGGTAATTTGTTAAGAAGTCAGCCCCTATGCCCTCTACTGGGCTATTGATATAACACCTATCAAAGTAATTAATTACACAACTTAGCACCAATTGCACAAACACCACAGGAGTACTGTGTCCTGAGATCTCCTAAAAGACCTGCAGAAACAGGCAATCTGCTCACATTTAACATTTTGAGAATGCCTTCAGATGTCCTTACAAATGACTAGTTTGTTAATACTCTCAGACATACATATATGCCAAATTAGAGGAAAAGGTTCATAGAAGCTTTCGAATGAAAAAGAAAAATTTTAAATGTACCAACATTTTAGAACCAAAAGTACAAATTTGTAAATCAAATTTACATTTCATGTGCATATAAAATATACAGTATGCAAATTTTTTAATAACACGCTTGACTGCTAACAATGGTCAGCGCACACAAAGTGATGACATAAGTCCGTTGGACTGAAAAAAACTATTTGAATCAATGTCATCTGGCTAATTGCCACTGTATGCTAGCTTAAATAAAATAAATTAAAAAGATAAGGTTTGAAAAGTAAAATTTACATAACATTCTATTGAAAGAGGAGAACACAGCTAGCAGTGAACAAAGCCTGGCAGTGCCATCAACTACTGTTTGACAAAAGGATGGGTTAGTATTTAGAACATGTATGTTAACGTGTCAGTATCCCCTTTGTTCTTTAGTTGGGACTGCTATTGCTAGGTGCAACAGCAAGCTGGCTGCACTTTTGTTGAGTCACCCTGTTGTCTGTATGATGGATCAGCTTCTATAAGTGAGGATTTGGAATGAGAATATTGTAAGAAAATTTGAACATCAAATTGTACTTTGCAGTTTACTTGATTAACTGTTGTTTGTCACTTTGTGTTTTGTGATTTTATGAAAATAATAAGAACTTAACAAGTTTTGCTTTAATTAATAGTTTATACACTGGTAGAAGTATTTGTTACATCAATCACGTACATCCAATAATCTGTAAACAAATACAATTATTCAATATTACTTGCTTGCCTCATTTAATATTCGTCAAACAACCATGCTTTCATGATAGAAAGTGGTGGTTTTCACCTATGACAGTCCACATATCAAATACAAAAGGGTTGGGTTCAAATACACATTTAGGGATCAAATACAATTCGGTCAAATAAAATGCAAATACAACTCGGTCAAATCAAATTTCCAATTCAAATACACAGCAATGTTTTATTGAAATACTATTAATTTACACTGCCATTTTTGAAATTTGATTCAAATACATGGCTGCTTTTCCATTATGGTTCAAGTGTGTTGCCTACTGTAGAGTAATTGGCAGGCAGATTTACTAGACTCTCCTTATCTGCACTACTGTACCAACTAGTGGATAGCTCTTCCCATGCACCAGAGGAAACCTCGGTTCCTTTGTCTTTGCCCAGGATGTTTACACAGCAGGTTTCTTTAAAGCACCTTCCCTGTGAATACCTGCCTTTATGACTATAGATAAGATTCAATGGCTTCCCATTCAAATATTTATGCTAATGTTTGACCACCTTCACTGCAGGCCAATTTCCACAGTGGTGCCTGCCCACTGTTGACCAGGTGTGACAAACATTCTGTCTTGACTCCTGACTTTTTAGTGAGCCAGTTTATGCCAGGCAATGCTTTACCTTTTATTGGACATTTTTATGTGTATTTGATTGTATTTTCAAGTAATTTTCAAATGCACACCAAATATAAAATACAAGCAATTTTATGATATGTCAATGAAATCTTATTCACAGAACTTTATGTGCAAATTTCCATTACTGTTACGAATATGGCAGAGGCCGTTTGGCTCAGCAATCTCACTGACATTCTCTAACTGTAATCTATAAGCCACGTCTGTAAAATTAAATAGGTCACCTTACATTACAGTTGATGGGTATTTTGAAGATTCAAAATAACTTGTTTGTTGAAAGATGATTTGCAGTGAAGGCCTTCAGTTTGGCAAGCATTACATGTGATCATGAAACATACTTTTTTTAAATACGTTGTCAGTATCTAAATTGTGAAATACTTTAAGAAAGTATTTCAATACAAATACTTTTCATTCATAATGGTCAAATACAAATACTTTATAAAAAAAGTATTTCTACACTTTAAAATACAAATTAATTTGAGTCCAAGTCTGATGGCAACTGTCCGTAGGGACTGGTGCACAGTATTTCTAGCTAGCTGGTAGTCCATCATTATCGATAATTAGTCCTAAATGATTTTATTATGTAAAAGGGACAGCTGTTGGCCTGTTACTAGTCCGAGGTCTAAAAGTACTTGTCACAGCTAGGGGAGAAAGGTATTTCTGCTCTTGGGTAGAAATATTTCTTCCGTGGTTTCTGCCCAGATGACATAAACGTGCCAACCCTGCAAGCTCCCATGATAAAACTACAGTACCTTTGGGATAAATATTTACTGCAAAATGTTTGTTAAGTCCTCACCATGTTGTATGTTTTTAATGGATCCATGACATTTTGGTAAAGGACATTTTGGTAACTGACACTTTGGTAATGGACATTTCGGTAACAGGACTGTTTGGTAACAAGACATTTCGGTAAAACAACTAAGTCCAGTCTGCCATATCAGGAGGTAACCAGTTGAGATATCAGTCAGTTAAACCATTTGTAAATTAGGATGGGAAGACAGGGAACTTGGCTTCCCACCTGCAGTCAGGCATGGTGTAAGGTGCTTGCCTCTGAAGGGAACATGGCTTCCAAATAGCAGTGGTGGTGGCTAGAGTGGTCAACCACTACAGCCAACCTGTGACTAGCAGGACACATTTAAATCCAGACACATGTAAGATAATGTCATACATATATATACATATATATATAATATATATATATATGTGAGTTTGAATTAAAATGTGACTGAACATACAACTGTTTATTTTAATTTTACATTATCGATACATTTTTATCTTAAATTAATGCCTTTTAATTAATGCCTTTAAAGAATATTTATTGGTTTTACCAAAATGCATGTTACCAAGATGCCCTATTACCAAAATGTCCTATTACCGAAACGTCCTATTACCCAAATGTCCAATTACCGAAATGTCCGTTACCAAAACGTCCATTACCAAAGTGTCCTTTACCGAAATGTCTGGATACCGTTTTTAATATCATCTATTTGATATCATTTTTTAGATCTTAGAAACTGTTTGTTATAGTAACTAAATAAATATATGGAGATTTTGCATTATGTAATCCTAAGGCCTAATGTATTACCTATGTTCAGTATGTTTATATATATAGTTTATATTGTTGGCAAGTATTACGAAAAGAATGGCTCATTTTCATGTTGATGCGTCTTCTACTCAGATTATTACAAAGACGCATGGACATAAGTAATAACTTGTGTTACCGAGCCCCCAGGGCACTTTTTACTTTATTACCTTTTTTTACCGATTGCAGCTTTCAATAAAATGTTTTTACAATGTGTTCATTTTCCAAAATGTCTTACATATGCATCTTTATTGTGACTGTTTATCTGACTCTGAGTATTCATAAATTAATATGAAATTTGTATAATGGTGTGAAATGTCAGTAATAATTTTAAAGAAAATAAACTGCTGGTTGAGTGCTAACATAATGCATTTCGAGGGGATACCAAGACAAGAGCGCAGGCACAGATCCCACACTGGCCACAGCCCAGGCCGATGCCGCCATCGATTACCCCAGCCACTGCATCGGTATCGCCTGCATTGCCAAAAATAAATCTACGCGGTTTTTCACCATAACATATTCCACTTCATTATAGTATTTCATACGTTTACTGATACAACAAAGTATAACAATGATTGACGCTGACAAATTACTAACCTGTCGAGTAGAAGTTTTGCGAAGGCTGCATCTGATATATGCCTCCGGCTCCGAGGCCGAGCTCAACCGTTTCTTTTGCTTTATTCCATAGATCCATCGATTTTCCTAAATAAATCCTCGCGCGCGGAACCTGTTTCTCTCTTAGTTGCTTTGCTCGTTTCTTCGCCGAACTGGTGGCATACGTCCGTGGACGTCCCATTATTGCACAAAGAACTGCGACCACACGTACACACCAAAGATTGAAAGAAAAACAAACACAAGCACATGCGTCGAAGGATTCCGAGGCACCAATCTCGCGGGTCGATCTCGCGCCAACGAGAAGAAACAGACGTGTTTCCTAACATAGTTCCATTTCCAAAGTTAGGTTTCGTATAGAGTTTCTAGTGGATACAGTCGAAACGAAAATCGAAATAGTTCTTATTTATTTTATTTATTTAAGAAAAATGAAGTAACATGTACGCATAAACCAACTAAACAATCATTAATGAGTATTTGATACATCCGCTTTTTGTGAAATGACTAATAATCGCTAGGAGCAAACGATTTTTACGGGAATGAGTGGATTGAGTATCTTTAACCGAACGTTCGGCAGCATCACTACTTTCTGTATCTCTCTGCGCGGCGCCGCAATCCTGCGTTTGTTAGCACTATATAAGACGCTAGTCTGACGCTGGCTTCAGACGTGTGTACGCGCGTCGAATGATTTCTAACCGAGCTCATCACAACTCGCGCTTCACCTCCCGACATGGCGACGGTCGACGCTGAACCCTAGGTGAGTCTGGCTATATTGGGTGTTAGTCTCGCTTAACGGACCGTCTGGTCATATACCGTCTTATCCTTTTTTCATCGTCGTTATTTAGTTTTATATAGTGAGCATGGGTGAATCAAGGTTTTACGTGTACATTTCTGGAACATCCCCCTCCCCTG
Organism: Oasisia sp. SBJ-2009; assembly: GCA_964017155.1. Lineage (NCBI taxonomy): Eukaryota > Metazoa > Annelida > Polychaeta > Sabellida > Siboglinidae > Oasisia > Oasisia sp. SBJ-2009. Next base: position 25,495,828 of record OZ024864.1, on the reverse strand, counting down.
ATGCTTTGCCAGTGACTTGATACACAACACTGACATTACAAATGGTTTAAAACACAGTAGCCAGACTATTGTGTAGAATCGACAAGTATATGCCCATATCCCGAACAACAACACTAAAGCCACGTCACTGGTTGCCAGTGGAATTTCGGATGAAATACAAGAAAGCTGCATGTCTATTGACGTTTAATTGTTCATATTGTCATGAATCAGAGTACGTATCGGACATGTTGATTCATAGAACCACCCATGATTCAAATCACAAAATGACCTAATACTTGTCAAGTCCGGGGGACTTTGTGAGTTTCGCCCTCAGTACAAAAATAGGACTCTGTGATAATAATAGTAATAATATTTATTATTTATAAAACGCAATATCCAACAGGCTCAAAGCGTTGTACAATAACATATCAAATTACTCACTGTGTGTTATAAAATAAATAAAAATATAAAAGAAAAAATATATACACGTTAAATTAGTCATGTTAAAACGGTTAATTAAACATTGTAAATAAGTAATGTCGATGACTAAAAAACCAAAATGTAATTATTACTCTATTTACATGCAAAACACTTACTAAACGCTCGCACAAATAAATAAATACAATCAAAAACAGTACATATGTTTACAAAATAAGGCAAGATAAAATATTGAGATGAATGTCTAGAAATGTTATGGACTATTTAGAATGTCAACAGTAACATGCATGATTATGATCATGATACACCACATTCATGCACGATACACCACAGTCTGGACATGTGTTGGGTGATACGGTGCGTACAAATCAAGACTTCTGTATGATTTCAGGGCTTATGCAGTGTACATACCCGGAGTATTTATGAAGTATGTGTAAATGCAGCCGTAATCTACAGAGGGCCACTTTGACACCTCATCTACCCATTCCGTCCTGTCAGTGTCAGTGTCAGCCGCAAAGCTGTGCGGGTCTGGGACATCGTATCCCAATAATGACAGTTGCTACGATTCAACGACACACTGTCAATATGTTTTATTTGGTCAGCCAAGTGTGCCATTACTCACATGTGTCCATCCATCCACACAAAAAAACTAAATACTAACAGTTATAAAACCCACAAAACGAACGACTAACCAACATAACACAGCACACCCCGTCTTAGCATTGCTGTTTGTTTACGTCTTTCTGCCCTACGCGACCTTAGGCTAGTCACTGACGGCTGCGGAACTACGCCGAGAAGACAGTGTGAGCGGCTTAAAAGAGCTGCCACCTCACGGAGCCTTGGTAACCGAGGCTATGCCAAACTCGGTGTCACGCTTACATTTTTCCGGTCGTTAAAAACGTTCCGATTGACGTTTCTGCGCAAGCGCAACAATTTAAAATCATCAATATCCAGCGAAACAACAAAGCATTTTCGGTATAAATGCCACGAGCTGTTCGTTATCTCTCCTGTGATGATTACTGTGAAGAGTTTCTTAAAATGTAGTTCAATGCAATAAAATATTACGTTTTTTATAAATCACTGTCACGGATTATGGCGCACTGCTGTCACGTGATTTACGCTTGCTATCAAAATATGCCTCAAAACTTGTTTGCCTCGTGTTAATTTGCGACAAATAGCTTTGGTGAGAGGTTATACACATCCTAACGAAAAACCCATAGTATTTATACCATAAATGCGTTATCTTTTTGCTGCACATTGGTGATTTTACATATATCGCGAATGCGCAGAAACATCAATCGGAACGTTTTTAACGCCGGTAAAATGTAAGCGCTACATCGGCAACCCCGAATTTTCCATCCACGGCTGACTTGCTGACCTGGCAATCACATGCCAACAGCGCAGTATTGGCCTGTGTTTCAGATTTTGCCTGGTGGCACAACGAGTCTGCGTGACTCACAAGCACGAGCCCCGGCGGTTGACAGCGGCTCGCTGTATCGCACTACGTTAGTCTATTTCGAGCTTCCGATGCAAAACAAACGCAATGATTGCTGGTGGGTTAATATACCATATTGCCGTAGACTGCCAGTTTTCGCGCGACCGCTCAAAGTGAATAATTAATCACCGGACGTAGACTATGTGACCATGCGTAGCATGGGTAAACTCTTGGCATAGCTAGGTAGATCAGAATCCGCTAGGTAGCGTATTGAAATCTCACGGTCGTTTCCGTTCCAAAAGTTGTGACCAAAATGTCTTCCCGCGTCAGCCCTCGTCAGAAATCACATGGTTGCGCAATTTGCTTTGCCGCTGCATACTAATTAAAAATACACTTGCCGTTGTTTGTTTTGTCAGAGGCCAAAGGTTTGTGAAACGGATATCTACTACATAAACTTGGGGATTTCCCAGTTTCCGGAAAAACACGGTGGCTATGTATTTGGAATTAACCGAACGTTCGGCAGCATCACTACTTTCTGTATCTCTTTGCGCGGCGCCACAAGCCTGCGTTTGTTAGCACTATATAAGACGCTAGTCTGACATTGGCTTCAGATGGGTGTACGCGCGTTGAATGCTTTCTAACCGAGCTCATCACAACTCGCGCTTCACCTCCCGACATGGCGACGGTCGACGCTGAACCGTAGGTGCGTCTGGCTACATTGGGTGTTAGTCTCGCTTAACGGACCGTCGGGTCATATACCGTCTTATCCTTTTTTCATCGTCGTTATTTAGTTATATAGTGAGCATGGGTGAATCAAGGTTTTATGTGTACATTTCTGGAACATCCCCCTCCCCTGATGCTTTGCCAGTGACTTGATACACAACACTGAAATTACAAATGGTTTAAAACACAGTAGCCAGACTATTGTGTAGAATCGACAAGTATATGCCCATATCCCGAACAACAACACTAAAGCCACGTCACTGGTTGCCAGTGGAATTTCGGATGAAATACAAGAAAGCTGCATGTCTATTGACGTTTAATTCTTCATATTGTCATGAATCAGAATACGTATCGGACATGTTGATTCATAGAACCACCCATGATTCAAATCACAAAATGACCTAATACTTGTCAAGTCCGGGGGACTTTGTGAGTTTCGCCCTCAGTACAAAAATAGGACTCTGTGATAATAATAGTAATAATATTTATTATTTATAAAACGCAATATCCAACATGCTCAAAGCGTTGTACAATAACATATCAAATTACTCACTGTGTGTTATAAAATAAATAAAAATATAAAACAAAAAATATATACACGTTAAATTAGTCATGTTAAAACGGTTAATTAAACATTGTAAATAAGCAATGTCGATGACTAGAAAAACCAAAATGTAATTATTACTCTATTTACATGCAAAACACTTACTAAACGCTCGCACAAATAAATAAATACAATCAAAAACAGTACATATGTTTACAAAATAAGGCAAGATAAAATATTGAGATCAATGTCTAGAAATGTTATGGACTATTTAGAATGTCAGCAGTAACATGCATGATTATGATCATGATACACCACATGCATGCACGATACACCACAGTCTGGACATGTGTTGGGTGATACGGTGCGTACAAATCAAGACTTCTGTATGACTTCAGGGCTTATGCAGTGTACATACCCGGAGTATTTATGAAGTATGTGTAAATGCAGCCGTAATCTACAGAGGGCCACTTTGACACCTCATCTACCCATTCCGTCCTGTCAGTGTCAGTGTCAGCCGCAAAGCTGTGCGGGTCTGGGACATCGTATCCCAATAATGACAGTTGCTACGATTCAACGACACACTGTCAATATGTTTTATTTGGTCAGCCAAGTGTGCCATTACTCACATGTGTCCATCCATCCACACGAAAAAACTAAATACTAACAGTTATAAAACCCACAAAACGAACGGCTAACCAACATAACACAGCACACCCCGTCTTAGCATTGCAGCTTGCTTACGTCTTTCTGCCCTACGTGACCCTGCGCATGCGTGTGGTTGTGTGTTGCCAAACTTAGTCTAGTCACTGACGGCTGCGGAACTACGCCGAGAAGACAGTGTGAGCGGCTTAAAAGTGCTGCCACCTCACGGAGCCTGGGTAACCGAAGCTATGCCAAACTCGGTGTCACGCTTACATTTTTACGGTCGTTAAAAACGTTCCGATTGACGTTTCTGCGCATGCGCAAAAATGTAAAATCATCAATATCCAGCGAAACAACAAAGCATTTTCGGTATAAATGCCACGAGCTGTTCGTTAACTCTCCTGTGATGATTACTGTGAAGAGTTTCTTAAAAATAATTCGATGCAATAAAATATTACGTTTTTTATAAATCACTGTCACGGATTATGGCGCACTGCTGTCACGTGATTTACGCTTGCTATCAAAATATGTCTCAAAACTTGTTTGCCTCGTGTTAATTTGCGACAAATAGCTTTGGTGAGAGGTTATACACATCCTAACGAACAACCCATAGTATTTATACCATAAATGCTTTATCTTTTTGCTGCACATTGGTGATTTTACATATATCGCGCATGCGCAGAAACATCAATCGGAACGTTTTTATCGCCGGAAAAATGTAAGCGCTACATCGGCAACCCCGAATTTTCCATCCACGGCTGACTTGCTGACCTGGCAATGACATGCCAACAGCGCAGTATTGGCCTGTGATTCCGATTTTGCCTGGTGGCACAACGAGGCTGCGTGACTCACAAGCACGAGCCCCGGCGGTTGACAGCGGCTCGCTGTATCGCACTACGTTAGTCTGTTTCGAGCTTCCGATGCAAAACAAACGCAATGATTGCTGGTGGGTTAATATACCATATTGCCGTAGACTGCCAGTTTTCGCGCGACCGCTCAAAGTGAATAATTAATCACCGGACGTAGACTATGTGACCATGCGTAGCATGGGTAAACTCTTGGCATAGCTAGGTAGATCAGAATCCGCTAGGTAGCGTATTGAAATCTCACGGTCGTTTCCGTTCCAAAAGTTGTGACCAAAATGTCTTCCCGCGTCAGCCCTCGTCAGAAATCACATGGTTGCGCAATTTGCTTTGCCGCTGCATACTAATTAAAAATACACTTGCCGTTGTTTGTTTTGTCAGAGGCCAAAGGTTTGTGAAACGGATATCTACTACATAAACTTGTGGATTTCCCAGTTTCCGGAAAAACACGGTGGCTATGTATTTGGAATTAACCGAACGTTCGGCAGCATCACTACTTTCTGTATCTCTTTGCGCGGCGCCACAAGCCTGCGTTTTTTAGCACTATATAAGACGCTAGTCTGACATTGGCTTCAGATGGGTGTACGCGCGTTGAATGCTTTCTAACCGAGCTCATCACAACTCGCGCTTCACCTCCCGACATGGCGACGGTCGACGCAGAACCCTAGGTGAATATAGCTACATTGGGTGTTAGTCTCGCTTAGCGGACCGTCGGGTCATATACCGTCTTATCCTTTTTTCATCGTCGTTATTTATTTTTATATAGTGAGCATGGGTGAATCAAGGATTTACCTGAACATTTCTGGAACATCCCCCTCCCCTGATGGTTTGCCAGTGACTTGATACACAATACTGAAATTACAAATGGTTTAAAACACAGTAGCCAGACTATTGTGTAGAATCGACAAGTATATGCCCATATCCCGAACAACAACACTAAAGCCACGTCACTGGTTGACAGTGGAATTTCGGATGAAATACAAGAAAGCTGCATGTCTATTGACGTTTAATTCTTCATATTGTCATGAATCAGAATAAGTAACGGACATGTTGATTCATAGAACCACCCATGATTAAAATCATAAAATGACCTAATACTTGTCAAGCCCGGGGGACTTTGTAAGTTTCGCCCTCAGTACAAAAATAGGACTCTGTGATAACAATAGTAATAATATTTATTATTTATAAAACGCAATATCCAACATGCTGAAAGCTTTATACAATAACATATCAAACTACTCACTGTGTGTTATAAAATAAATAAAAATATAAAAGAAAAAACATACACACGTTAAATTAGTCATGTTAAAACGGTTAATTAAACATTGTAAATAAGTAATGTCGATAACTACTAAACCAAAAAGTAATTATTACTCTATTTATATGCAAAACACTTACTAAACGCTCGCACAAATAAATAATTACAGTCAAAAACAATACATATGGTTACAAAATAAGGCAAGATAAAATATTGAGATCAATGTCTAGAAATGTTATGGACTATTTAGAATGTCAGCAGTAACATGCATGATTATGATCATGATACACCACATGCAAGCACGATATACCACAGTCTGGACATGTGCTGGGTGATACGGTGCGTACAAATCAAGACTTCTGTATGACTTAAGGGCTTATGCAGTGTACATACCCGGAGTATTTATGAAGTATGTGTAAATGCAGCCGTAATCTACAGAGGGCCACTTTGACACCTCATCTACCCATTCCGTCCTGTCAGTGTCAGTGTCAGCCGCAAAGCTGTGCGGGTCTGGGACATCGTATCCCAATAATGACAGTTGCTACGATTCAACGACACACTGTCAATATGTTTTATTTGGTCAGCCAAGTGTGCCATTACTCACATGTGTCCATCCATCCACACGAAAAAACTAAATACTAACAGTTATAAAACCCACAAAACGAACGGCTAACCAACATAACACAGCACACCCCGTCTTAGCATTGCAGCTTGCTTACGTCTTTCTGCCCTACGTGACCCTGCGCATGCGTGTGGTTGTGTGTTGCCAAACTTAGTCTAGTCACTGACGGCTGCGGAACTACGCCGAGAAGACAGTGTGAGCGGCTTAAAAGTGCTGCCACCTCACGGAGCCTGGGTAACCGAAGCTATGCCAAACTCGGTGTCACGCTTACATTTTTACGGTCGTTAAAAACGTTCCGATTGACGTTTCTGCGCATGCGCAAAAATGTAAAATCATCAATATCCAGCGAAACAACAAAGCATTTTCGGTATAAATGCCACGAGCTGTTCGTTAACTCTCCTGTGATGATTACTGTGAAGAGTTTCTTAAAAATAATTCGATGCAATAAAATATTACGTTTTTTATAAATCACTGTCACGGATTATGGCGCACTGCTGTCACGTGATTTACGCTTGCTATCAAAATATGTCTCAAAACTTGTTTGCCTCGTGTTAATTTGCGACAAATAGCTTTGGTGAGAGGTTATACACATCCTAACGAACAACCCATAGTATTTATACCATAAATGCTTTATCTTTTTGCTGCACATTGGTGATTTTACATATATCGCGCATGCGCAGAAACATCAATCGGAACGTTTTTATCGCCGGAAAAATGTAAGCGCTACATCGGCAACCCCGAATTTTCCATCCACGGCTGACTTGCTGACCTGGCAATGACATGCCAACAGCGCAGTATTGGCCTGTGATTCCGATTTTGCCTGGTGGCACAACGAGGCTGCGTGACTCACAAGCACGAGCCCCGGCGGTTGACAGCGGCTCGCTGTATCGCACTACGTTAGTCTGTTTCGAGCTTCCGATGCAAAACAAACGCAATGATTGCTGGTGGGTTAATATACCATATTGCCGTAGACTGCCAGTTTTCGCGCGACCGCTCAAAGTGAATAATTAATCACCGGACGTAGACTATGTGACCATGCGTAGCATGGGTAAACTCTTGGCATAGCTAGGTAGATCAGAATCCGCTAGGTAGCGTATTGAAATCTCACGGTCGTTTCCGTTCCAAAAGTTGTGACCAAAATGTCTTCCCGCGTCAGCCCTCGTCAGAAATCACATGGTTGCGCAATTTGCTTTGCCGCTGCATACTAATTAAAAATACACTTGCCGTTGTTTGTTTTGTCAGAGGCCAAAGGTTTGTGAAACGGATATCTACTACATAAACTTGTGGATTTCCCAGTTTCCGGAAAAACACGGTGGCTATGTATTTGGAATTAACCGAACGTTCGGCAGCATCACTACTTTCTGTATCTCTTTGCGCGGCGCCACAAGCCTGCGTTTTTTAGCACTATATAAGACGCTAGTCTGACATTGGCTTCAGATGGGTGTACGCGCGTTGAATGCTTTCTAACCGAGCTCATCACAACTCGCGCTTCACCTCCCGACATGGCGACGGTCGACGCAGAACCCTAGGTGAATATAGCTACATTGGGTGTTAGTCTCGCTTAGCGGACCGTCGGGTCATATACCGTCTTATCCTTTTTTCATCGTCGTTATTTATTTTTATATAGTGAGCATGGGTGAATCAAGGATTTACCTGAACATTTCTGGAACATCCCCCTCCCCTGATGGTTTGCCAGTGACTTGATACACAATACTGAAATTACAAATGGTTTAAAACACAGTAGCCAGACTATTGTGTAGAATCGACAAGTATATGCCCATATCCCGAACAACAACACTAAAGCCACGTCACTGGTTGACAGTGGAATTTCGGATGAAATACAAGAAAGCTGCATGTCTATTGACGTTTAATTCTTCATATTGTCATGAATCAGAATAAGTAACGGACATGTTGATTCATAGAACCACCCATGATTAAAATCATAAAATGACCTAATACTTGTCAAGCCCGGGGGACTTTGTAAGTTTCGCCCTCAGTACAAAAATAGGACTCTGTGATAACAATAGTAATAATATTTATTATTTATAAAACGCAATATCCAACATGCTGAAAGCTTTATACAATAACATATCAAACTACTCACTGTGTGTTATAAAATAAATAAAAATATAAAAGAAAAAACATACACACGTTAAATTAGTCATGTTAAAACGGTTAATTAAACATTGTAAATAAGTAATGTCGATAACTACTAAACCAAAAAGTAATTATTACTCTATTTATATGCAAAACACTTACTAAACGCTCGCACAAATAAATAATTACAGTCAAAAACAATACATATGGTTACAAAATAAGGCAAGATAAAATATTGAGATCAATGTCTAGAAATGTTATGGACTATTTAGAATGTCAGCAGTAACATGCATGATTATGATCATGATACACCACATGCAAGCACGATATACCACAGTCTGGACATGTGCTGGGTGATACGGTGCGTACAAATCAAGACTTCTGTATGACTTAAGGGCTTATGCAGTGTACATACCCGGAGTATTTATGAAGTATGTGTAAATGCAGCCGTAATCTACAGAGGGCCACTTTGACACCTCATCTACCCATTCCGTCCTGTCAGTGTCAGCCGCAAAGCTGTGCGGGTCTGGGACATCGTATCCCAATAATGAGAGTGTCTACGATTCAACGACACGCTGTCAATATGTTTTATTTGGTCAGCCAAGTGTGCCATTACTCACATGTGTCCATCCATCCACAAAAAGAACTAAATACTAACAATTATAACACCCACAAAACGAACGACTAACCAACATAACACAGCACACCCCGTCTTAGCTTGGCTGCTTGTTTACGTCTTTCTGCCCTACGCGACCCTGCGCATGCGTGTGGTTGTGTGTTGCCAAACTTAGTCTAGTCACTGATGGCTGCGGAACTACGCCGAGAAGACAGTGTGAGCGGCTTAAAAGTGCTGCCACCTCACGGAGCCTGGGTAACCGAAGCTATGCCAAACTCGGTGTCACGCTTACATTTTTACGGTCGTTAAAAACGTTCCGATTGACGTTTCTGCGCATGCGCAAAAATGTAAAATCATCAATATCCAGCGAAACAACAAAGCATTTTCGGTATAAATGCCACGAGCTGTTCGTTAACTCTCCTGTGATGATTACTGTGAAGAGTTTCTTAAAAATAATTCGATGCAATAAAATATTACGTTTTTTATAAATCACTGTCACGGATTATGGCGCACTGCTGTCACGTGATTTACGCTTGCTATCAAAATATGTCTCAAAACTTGTTTGCCTCGTGTTAATTTGCGACAAATAGCTTTGGTGAGAGGTTATACACATCCTAACGAACAACCCATAGTATTTATACCATAAATGCTTTATCTTTTTGCTGCACATTGGTGATTTTACATATATCGCGCATGCGCAGAAACATCAATCGGAACGTTTTTATCGCCGGAAAAATGTAAGCGCTACATCGGCAACCCCGAATTTTCCATCCACGGCTGACTTGCTGACCTGGCAATGACATGCCAACAGCGCAGTATTGGCCTGTGATTCCGATTTTGCCTGGTGGCACAACGAGGCTGCGTGACTCACAAGCACGAGCCCCGGCGGTTGACAGCGGCTCGCTGTATCGCACTACGTTAGTCTGTTTCGAGCTTCCGATGCAAAACAAACGCAATGATTGCTGGTGGGTTAATATACCATATTGCCGTAGACTGCCAGTTTTCGCGCGACCGCTCAAAGTGAATAATTAATCACCGGACGTAGACTATGTGACCATGCGTAGCATGGGTAAACTCTTGGCATAGCTAGGTAGATCAGAATCCGCTAGGTAGCGTATTGAAATCTCACGGTCGTTTCCGTTCCAAAAGTTGTGACCAAAATGTCTTCCCGCGTCAGCCCTCGTCAGAAATCACATGGTTGCGCAATTTGCTTTGCCGCTGCATACTAATTAAAAATACACTTGCCGTTGTTTGTTTTGTCAGAGGCCAAAGGTTTGTGAAACGGATATCTACTACATAAACTTGGGGATTTCCCAGTTTCCGGAAAAACACGGTGGCTATGTATTTGGAATTAACCGAACGTTCGGCAGCATCACTACTTTCTGTATCTCTTTGCGCGGCGCCACAAGCCTGCGTTTTTTAGCACTATATAAGACGCTAGTCTGACATTGGCTTCAGATGGGTGTACGCGCGTTGAATGCTTTCTAACCGAGCTCATCACAACTCGCGCTTCACCTCCCGACATGGCGACGGTCGACGCAGAACCCTAGGTGAATATAGCTACATTGGGTGTTAGTCTCGCTTAGCGGACCGTCGGGTCATATACCGTCTTATCCTTTTTTCATCGTCGTTATTTATTTTTATATAGTGAGCATGGGTGAATCAAGGATTTACCTGAACATTTCTGGAACATCCCCCTCCCCTGATGGTTTGCCAGTGACTTGATACACAATACTGAAATTACAAATGGTTTAAAACACAGTAGCCAGACTATTGTGTAGAATCGACAAGTATATGCCCATATCCCGAACAACAACACTAAAGCCACGTCACTGGTTGACAGTGGAATTTCGGATGAAATACAAGAAAGCTGCATGTCTATTGACGTTTAATTCTTCATATTGTCATGAATCAGAATAAGTAACGGACATGTTGATTCATAGAACCACCCATGATTAAAATCATAAAATGACCTAATACTTGTCAAGCCCGGGGGACTTTGTAAGTTTCGCCCTCAGTACAAAAATAGGACTCTGTGATAACAATAGTAATAATATTTATTATTTATAAAACGCAATATCCAACATGCTGAAAGCTTTATACAATAACATATCAAACTACTCACTGTGTGTTATAAAATAAATAAAAATATAAAAGAAAAAACATACACACGTTAAATTAGTCATGTTAAAACGGTTAATTAAACATTGTAAATAAGTAATGTCGATAACTACTAAACCAAAAAGTAATTATTACTCTATTTATATGCAAAACACTTACTAAACGCTCGCACAAATAAATAATTACAGTCAAAAACAATACATATGGTTACAAAATAAGGCAAGATAAAATATTGAGATCAATGTCTAGAAATGTTATGGACTATTTAGAATGTCAGCAGTAACATGCATGATTATGATCATGATACACCACATGCAAGCACGATATACCACAGTCTGGACATGTGCTGGGTGATACGGTGCGTACAAATCAAGACTTCTGTATGACTTAAGGGCTTATGCAGTGTACATACCCGGAGTATTTATGAAGTATGTGTAAATGCAGCCGTAATCTACAGAGGGCCACTTTGACACCTCATCTACCCATTCCGTCCTGTCAGTGTCAGCCGCAAAGCTGTGCGGGTCTGGGACATCGTATCCCAATAATGAGAGTGTCTACGATTCAACGACACGCTGTCAATATGTTTTATTTGGTCAGCCAAGTGTGCCATTACTCACATGTGTCCATCCATCCACAAAAAGAACTAAATACTAACAATTATAACACCCACAAAACGAACGACTAACCAACATAACACAGCACACCCCGTCTTAGCTTGGCTGCTTGTTTACGTCTTTCTGCCCTACGCGACCCTGCGCATGCGTGTGGTTGTGTGTTGCCAAACTTAGTCTAGTCACTGATGGCTGCGGAACTACGCCGAGAAGACAGTGTGAGCGGCTTAAAAGTGCTGCCACCTCACGGAGCCTGGGTAACCGAAGCTATGCCAAACTCGGTGTCACGCTTACATTTTTACGGTCGTTAAAAACGTTCCGATTGACGTTTCTGCGCATGCGCAAAAATGTAAAATCATCAATATCCAGCGAAACAACAAAGCATTTTCGGTATAAATGCCACGAGCTGTTCGTTAACTCTCCTGTGATGATTACTGTGAAGAGTTTCTTAAAAATAATTCGATGCAATAAAATATTACGTTTTTTATAAATCACTGTCACGGATTATGGCGCACTGCTGTCACGTGATTTACGCTTGCTATCAAAATATGTCTCAAAACTTGTTTGCCTCGTGTTAATTTGCGACAAATAGCTTTGGTGAGAGGTTATACACATCCTAACGAACAACCCATAGTATTTATACCATAAATGCTTTATCTTTTTGCTGCACATTGGTGATTTTACATATATCGCGCATGCGCAGAAACATCAATCGGAACGTTTTTATCGCCGGAAAAATGTAAGCGCTACATCGGCAACCCCGAATTTTCCATCCACGGCTGACTTGCTGACCTGGCAATGACATGCCAACAGCGCAGTATTGGCCTGTGATTCCGATTTTGCCTGGTGGCACAACGAGGCTGCGTGACTCACAAGCACGAGCCCCGGCGGTTGACAGCGGCTCGCTGTATCGCACTACGTTAGTCTGTTTCGAGCTTCCGATGCAAAACAAACGCAATGATTGCTGGTGGGTTAATATACCATATTGCCGTAGACTGCCAGTTTTCGCGCGACCGCTCAAAGTGAATAATTAATCACCGGACGTAGACTATGTGACCATGCGTAGCATGGGTAAACTCTTGGCATAGCTAGGTAGATCAGAATCCGCTAGGTAGCGTATTGAAATCTCACGGTCGTTTCCGTTCCAAAAGTTGTGACCAAAATGTCTTCCCGCGTCAGCCCTCGTCAGAAATCACATGGTTGCGCAATTTGCTTTGCCGCTGCATACTAATTAAAAATACACTTGCCGTTGTTTGTTTTGTCAGAGGCCAAAGGTTTGTGAAACGGATATCTACTACATAAACTTGGGGATTTCCCAGTTTCCGGAAAAACACGGTGGCTATGTATTTGGAATTAACCGAACGTTCGGCAGCATCACTACTTTCTGTATCTCTTTGCGCGGCGCCACAAGCCTGCGTTTTTTAGCACTATATAAGACGCTAGTCTGACATTGGCTTCAGATGGGTGTACGCGCGTTGAATGCTTTCTAACCGAGCTCATCACAACTCGCGCTTCACCTCCCGACATGGCGACGGTCGACGCAGAACCCTAGGTGAATATAGCTACATTGGGTGTTAGTCTCGCTTAGCGGACCGTCGGGTCATATACCGTCTTATCCTTTTTTCATCGTCGTTATTTATTTTTATATAGTGAGCATGGGTGAATCAAGGATTTACCTGAACATTTCTGGAACATCCCCCTCCCCTGATGGTTTGCCAGTGACTTGATACACAATACTGAAATTACAAATGGTTTAAAACACAGTAGCCAGACTATTGTGTAGAATCGACAAGTATATGCCCATATCCCGAACAACAACACTAAAGCCACGTCACTGGTTGACAGTGGAATTTCGGATGAAATACAAGAAAGCTGCATGTCTATTGACGTTTAATTCTTCATATTGTCATGAATCAGAATAAGTAACGGACATGTTGATTCATAGAACCACCCATGATTAAAATCATAAAATGACCTAATACTTGTCAAGCCCGGGGGACTTTGTAAGTTTCGCCCTCAGTACAAAAATAGGACTCTGTGATAACAATAGTAATAATATTTATTATTTATAAAACGCAATATCCAACATGCTGAAAGCTTTATACAATAACATATCAAACTACTCACTGTGTGTTATAAAATAAATAAAAATATAAAAGAAAAAACATACACACGTTAAATTAGTCATGTTAAAACGGTTAATTAAACATTGTAAATAAGTAATGTCGATAACTACTAAACCAAAAAGTAATTATTACTCTATTTATATGCAAAACACTTACTAAACGCTCGCACAAATAAATAATTACAGTCAAAAACAATACATATGGTTACAAAATAAGGCAAGATAAAATATTGAGATCAATGTCTAGAAATGTTATGGACTATTTAGAATGTCAGCAGTAACATGCATGATTATGATCATGATACACCACATGCAAGCACGATATACCACAGTCTGGACATGTGCTGGGTGATACGGTGCGTACAAATCAAGACTTCTGTATGACTTAAGGGCTTATGCAGTGTACATACCCGGAGTATTTATGAAGTATGTGTAAATGCAGCCGTAATCTACAGAGGGCCACTTTGACACCTCATCTACCCATTCCGTCCTGTCAGTGTCAGCCGCAAAGCTGTGCGGGTCTGGGACATCGTATCCCAATAATGAGAGTGTCTACGATTCAACGACACGCTGTCAATATGTTTTATTTGGTCAGCCAAGTGTGCCATTACTCACATGTGTCCATCCATCCACAAAAAGAACTAAATACTAACAATTATAACACCCACAAAACGAACGACTAACCAACATAACACAGCACACCCCGTCTTAGCTTGGCTGCTTGTTTACGTCTTTCTGCCCTACGCGACCCTGCGCATGCGTGTGGTTGTGTGTTGCCAAACTTAGTCTAGTCACTGATGGCTGCGGAACTACGCCGAGAAGACAGTGTGAGCGGCTTAAAAGTGCTGCCACCTCACGGAGCCTGGGTAACCGAAGCTATGCCAAACTCGGTGTCACGCTTACATTTTTACGGTCGTTAAAAACGTTCCGATTGACGTTTCTGCGCATGCGCAAAAATGTAAAATCATCAATATCCAGCGAAACAACAAAGCATTTTCGGTATAAATGCCACGAGCTGTTCGTTAACTCTCCTGTGATGATTACTGTGAAGAGTTTCTTAAAAATAATTCGATGCAATAAAATATTACGTTTTTTATAAATCACTGTCACGGATTATGGCGCACTGCTGTCACGTGATTTACGCTTGCTATCAAAATATGTCTCAAAACTTGTTTGCCTCGTGTTAATTTGCGACAAATAGCTTTGGTGAGAGGTTATACACATCCTAACGAACAACCCATAGTATTTATACCATAAATGCTTTATCTTTTTGCTGCACATTGGTGATTTTACATATATCGCGCATGCGCAGAAACATCAATCGGAACGTTTTTATCGCCGGAAAAATGTAAGCGCTACATCGGCAACCCCGAATTTTCCATCCACGGCTGACTTGCTGACCTGGCAATGACATGCCAACAGCGCAGTATTGGCCTGTGATTCCGATTTTGCCTGGTGGCACAACGAGGCTGCGTGACTCACAAGCACGAGCCCCGGCGGTTGACAGCGGCTCGCTGTATCGCACTACGTTAGTCTGTTTCGAGCTTCCGATGCAAAACAAACGCAATGATTGCTGGTGGGTTAATATACCATATTGCCGTAGACTGCCAGTTTTCGCGCGACCGCTCAAAGTGAATAATTAATCACCGGACGTAGACTATGTGACCATGCGTAGCATGGGTAAACTCTTGGCATAGCTAGGTAGATCAGAATCCGCTAGGTAGCGTATTGAAATCTCACGGTCGTTTCCGTTCCAAAAGTTGTGACCAAAATGTCTTCCCGCGTCAGCCCTCGTCAGAAATCACATGGTTGCGCAATTTGCTTTGCCGCTGCATACTAATTAAAAATACACTTGCCGTTGTTTGTTTTGTCAGAGGCCAAAGGTTTGTGAAACGGATATCTACTACATAAACTTGGGGATTTCCCAGTTTCCGGAAAAACACGGTGGCTATGTATTTGGAATTAACCGAACGTTCGGCAGCATCACTACTTTCTGTATCTCTTTGCGCGGCGCCACAAGCCTGCGTTTTTTAGCACTATATAAGACGCTAGTCTGACATTGGCTTCAGATGGGTGTACGCGCGTTGAATGCTTTCTAACCGAGCTCATCACAACTCGCGCTTCACCTCCCGACATGGCGACGGTCGACGCAGAACCCTAGGTGAATATAGCTACATTGGGTGTTAGTCTCGCTTAGCGGACCGTCGGGTCATATACCGTCTTATCCTTTTTTCATCGTCGTTATTTATTTTTATATAGTGAGCATGGGTGAATCAAGGATTTACCTGAACATTTCTGGAACATCCCCCTCCCCTGATGGTTTGCCAGTGACTTGATACACAATACTGAAATTACAAATGGTTTAAAACACAGTAGCCAGACTATTGTGTAGAATCGACAAGTATATGCCCATATCCCGAACAACAACACTAAAGCCACGTCACTGGTTGACAGTGGAATTTCGGATGAAATACAAGAAAGCTGCATGTCTATTGACGTTTAATTCTTCATATTGTCATGAATCAGAATAAGTAACGGACATGTTGATTCATAGAACCACCCATGATTAAAATCATAAAATGACCTAATACTTGTCAAGCCCGGGGGACTTTGTAAGTTTCGCCCTCAGTACAAAAATAGGACTCTGTGATAACAATAGTAATAATATTTATTATTTATAAAACGCAATATCCAACATGCTGAAAGCTTTATACAATAACATATCAAACTACTCACTGTGTGTTATAAAATAAATAAAAATATAAAAGAAAAAACATACACACGTTAAATTAGTCATGTTAAAACGGTTAATTAAACATTGTAAATAAGTAATGTCGATAACTACTAAACCAAAAAGTAATTATTACTCTATTTATATGCAAAACACTTACTAAACGCTCGCACAAATAAATAATTACAGTCAAAAACAATACATATGGTTACAAAATAAGGCAAGATAAAATATTGAGATCAATGTCTAGAAATGTTATGGACTATTTAGAATGTCAGCAGTAACATGCATGATTATGATCATGATACACCACATGCAAGCACGATATACCACAGTCTGGACATGTGCTGGGTGATACGGTGCGTACAAATCAAGACTTCTGTATGACTTAAGGGCTTATGCAGTGTACATACCCGGAGTATTTATGAAGTATGTGTAAATGCAGCCGTAATCTACAGAGGGCCACTTTGACACCTCATCTACCCATTCCGTCCTGTCAGTGTCAGCCGCAAAGCTGTGCGGGTCTGGGACATCGTATCCCAATAATGAGAGTGTCTACGATTCAACGACACGCTGTCAATATGTTTTATTTGGTCAGCCAAGTGTGCCATTACTCACATGTGTCCATCCATCCACAAAAAGAACTAAATACTAACAATTATAACACCCACAAAACGAACGACTAACCAACATAACACAGCACACCCCGTCTTAGCTTGGCTGCTTGTTTACGTCTTTCTGCCCTACGCGACCCTGCGCATGCGTGTGGTTGTGTGTTGCCAAACTTAGTCTAGTCACTGATGGCTGCGGAACTACGCCGAGAAGACAGTGTGAGCGGCTTAAAAGTGCTGCCACCTCACGGAGCCTGGGTAACCGAAGCTATGCCAAACTCGGTGTCACGCTTACATTTTTACGGTCGTTAAAAACGTTCCGATTGACGTTTCTGCGCATGCGCAAAAATGTAAAATCATCAATATCCAGCGAAACAACAAAGCATTTTCGGTATAAATGCCACGAGCTGTTCGTTAACTCTCCTGTGATGATTACTGTGAAGAGTTTCTTAAAAATAATTCGATGCAATAAAATATTACGTTTTTTATAAATCACTGTCACGGATTATGGCGCACTGCTGTCACGTGATTTACGCTTGCTATCAAAATATGTCTCAAAACTTGTTTGCCTCGTGTTAATTTGCGACAAATAGCTTTGGTGAGAGGTTATACACATCCTAACGAACAACCCATAGTATTTATACCATAAATGCTTTATCTTTTTGCTGCACATTGGTGATTTTACATATATCGCGCATGCGCAGAAACATCAATCGGAACGTTTTTATCGCCGGAAAAATGTAAGCGCTACATCGGCAACCCCGAATTTTCCATCCACGGCTGACTTGCTGACCTGGCAATGACATGCCAACAGCGCAGTATTGGCCTGTGATTCCGATTTTGCCTGGTGGCACAACGAGGCTGCGTGACTCACAAGCACGAGCCCCGGCGGTTGACAGCGGCTCGCTGTATCGCACTACGTTAGTCTGTTTCGAGCTTCCGATGCAAAACAAACGCAATGATTGCTGGTGGGTTAATATACCATATTGCCGTAGACTGCCAGTTTTCGCGCGACCGCTCAAAGTGAATAATTAATCACCGGACGTAGACTATGTGACCATGCGTAGCATGGGTAAACTCTTGGCATAGCTAGGTAGATCAGAATCCGCTAGGTAGCGTATTGAAATCTCACGGTCGTTTCCGTTCCAAAAGTTGTGACCAAAATGTCTTCCCGCGTCAGCCCTCGTCAGAAATCACATGGTTGCGCAATTTGCTTTGCCGCTGCATACTAATTAAAAATACACTTGCCGTTGTTTGTTTTGTCAGAGGCCAAAGGTTTGTGAAACGGATATCTACTACATAAACTTGGGGATTTCCCAGTTTCCGGAAAAACACGGTGGCTATGTATTTGGAATTAACCGAACGTTCGGCAGCATCACTACTTTCTGTATCTCTTTGCGCGGCGCCACAAGCCTGCGTTTTTTAGCACTATATAAGACGCTAGTCTGACATTGGCTTCAGATGGGTGTACGCGCGTTGAATGCTTTCTAACCGAGCTCATCACAACTCGCGCTTCACCTCCCGACATGGCGACGGTCGACGCAGAACCCTAGGTGAATATAGCTACATTGGGTGTTAGTCTCGCTTAGCGGACCGTCGGGTCATATACCGTCTTATCCTTTTTTCATCGTCGTTATTTATTTTTATATAGTGAGCATGGGTGAATCAAGGATTTACCTGAACATTTCTGGAACATCCCCCTCCCCTGATGGTTTGCCAGTGACTTGATACACAATACTGAAATTACAAATGGTTTAAAACACAGTAGCCAGACTATTGTGTAGAATCGACAAGTATATGCCCATATCCCGAACAACAACACTAAAGCCACGTCACTGGTTGACAGTGGAATTTCGGATGAAATACAAGAAAGCTGCATGTCTATTGACGTTTAATTCTTCATATTGTCATGAATCAGAATAAGTAACGGACATGTTGATTCATAGAACCACCCATGATTAAAATCATAAAATGACCTAATACTTGTCAAGCCCGGGGGACTTTGTAAGTTTCGCCCTCAGTACAAAAATAGGACTCTGTGATAACAATAGTAATAATATTTATTATTTATAAAACGCAATATCCAACATGCTGAAAGCTTTATACAATAACATATCAAACTACTCACTGTGTGTTATAAAATAAATAAAAATATAAAAGAAAAAACATACACACGTTAAATTAGTCATGTTAAAACGGTTAATTAAACATTGTAAATAAGTAATGTCGATAACTACTAAACCAAAAAGTAATTATTACTCTATTTATATGCAAAACACTTACTAAACGCTCGCACAAATAAATAATTACAGTCAAAAACAATACATATGGTTACAAAATAAGGCAAGATAAAATATTGAGATCAATGTCTAGAAATGTTATGGACTATTTAGAATGTCAGCAGTAACATGCATGATTATGATCATGATACACCACATGCAAGCACGATATACCACAGTCTGGACATGTGCTGGGTGATACGGTGCGTACAAATCAAGACTTCTGTATGACTTAAGGGCTTATGCAGTGTACATACCCGGAGTATTTATGAAGTATGTGTAAATGCAGCCGTAATCTACAGAGGGCCACTTTGACACCTCATCTACCCATTCCGTCCTGTCAGTGTCAGCCGCAAAGCTGTGCGGGTCTGGGACATCGTATCCCAATAATGAGAGTGTCTACGATTCAACGACACGCTGTCAATATGTTTTATTTGGTCAGCCAAGTGTGCCATTACTCACATGTGTCCATCCATCCACAAAAAGAACTAAATACTAACAATTATAACACCCACAAAACGAACGACTAACCAACATAACACAGCACACCCCGTCTTAGCTTGGCTGCTTGTTTACGTCTTTCTGCCCTACGCGACCCTGCGCATGCGTGTGGTTGTGTGTTGCCAAACTTAGTCTAGTCACTGATGGCTGCGGAACTACGCCGAGAAGACAGTGTGAGCGGCTTAAAAGTTCTGCCACCTCACGGAGCCTGGGTAACCGAGGCTATGCCAAACTCGGTGTCGCGCTTACATTTTTACGGTCGTTAAAAACGTTCCGATTGACGTTTCTGCGCATGCGCAAAAATGTAAAATCATCAATATCCAGCGAAACAACAAAGCATTTTCGGTATAAATGCCACGAGCTGTTCGTTAACTCTCCTGTGATGATTACTGTGAAGAGTTTCTTAATATGTAGTTCAATGCAATAAAATATTACGTTTTTTATAAATCACTGTCACGGATTATGGCGCACTGCTGTCACGTGATTTACGCTTGCTATCAAAATATGTCTCAAAACTTGTTTGCCTCGTGTTAATTTGCGACAAATAGCTTTGGTGAGAGGTTATACACATCCTAACGAACAACCCATAGTATTTACACCATAAATGCTTTATCTTTTTGCTGCACATTGGTGATTTTGCATATATCGCGCATGCGCAGAAACATCAATCGGAACGTTTTTAACGCCGGAAAAATGTAAGCGCTACATCGGCAATCCCGAACTTTCCATCCACGGCTAACTTGCTGACCTGGCAATCACATGCCAACAGCGCAGTATTGGCCTGTGATTCAGATTTTGCCTGGTGGCACAACGAGGCTGCGTGACTCACAAGCACGAGCCCCGGCGGTTGACAGCGGCTCGCTGTATCGCACTACGTTAGTCTGTTTCGAGCTTCCGATGCAAAACAAACGCAAAGATTGCTGGTGGGTTAATATACCATATTGCCGTAGACTGCCAGTTTTCCTGCGACCGCTCAAAAATCACCGGACGTAGACTATGTGACCATGCGTAGCATGGGTAAACTCTTGGCATAGCTAGGTAGATCAGAATCCGCTAGGTGGCGTATTGAAATCTCGCGGTCGTTTCCGTTCCAAAAGTTGTGACCAAGTTGTCTTCCCGCGTCAGCCGTCGTCATAAATCACATGGTTGCGCAATTTGCTTTGCCGCTGCATACTGATTAGGAAAACAGTTTCTTTCGACCGTGGAATTGGCCAATGGATAATTGTTTTACATCCTCATCCATTTAATTTTTATTTCGACCTCGATCGCTTTTGTGTACAGGTATGTGAAATTTGATGTTTTCTTTACTTGTGAAATAGACAAATAAATCTAACTAGGTAATCTCTGAAACCTGGTAGGTATTCTAGTATAATGTATTGGCTTTAAAATGGTGTATGTAGCATTATTGTGCGTGCCTGACCGGCGAGCCACCCAGGTGGGAAACTTTGACACCCTATGTCATTCTGTGCGTTTATTTACAACAGCCTATGCCGTAACACGCCGGCTGCCGCCGGCTACACAGCATCACATCAGCGACGGCGTCGGTAGGCACTATCCAGCATTAATTAAATCCACTTTCATCACAATCATCGTGTATGGTTGCTGTTATTGTTCACTTTTGTAGTTATATATGTAAACATAATAATTACAGTTTAGCCGTTTTGGGCATATGGTAGAACGACATTCTAAACTATTTGAAGGATTTTTTTTAAATAAAGTTCGTCTTCACGTTTGCATTGACAATCGCGTTTCATAGAAGCGTTGTTAAAGGACAAAAAAAGGCTACGGTTTCGTGTCATACACCTAAAAGAGTTTATACAAAGTAACAATTTCCACATATAGTAAATTTTTTAACGTCAGCGGTTTACTCAGAATGTGACTTTAAAGTCTAAAATTCTGACGAAATCCACGATTGTCTAGACGCCACCATAGGTGAAGGGTTAACTTGGCTTGGCCATTCAGCGCGCGGCATTCTATATCTCTGTCAGCTTCCGGCGACGTTGTTAAGGGTCAACAACTTCGAGTTGTTGACCCCTTCGACAGTTCGTTCAGTTGGCGTGACATCTAGCAGCTGCTTATAGACGTCTATCCAAATCTTTGGTTAAATCTATGGTAAACTTGAGTAATTATGCCTTCGTGTTCGGCATACGGTTGCAATAATAGTTGAAACAACCGGTAGTATTGAAGCAATGGATTCACATTGGTGATTTGCGGGCGTACTGTTTGGAATCCCTCCAGTCCAAGTACAGTTCCCTTTGCGCTGTCCATTTTGAGGAGAAATGCTTTGATGTAGACATGTATCATCAGTTGATGGGATGATTTCAGCGATAACAATAATAGACAACTTTATATTTACCGTCATCAGCATGTTACGCGCGTTGCCGAGTTGCAGCCATTTCACGACAACAGCCAAACCCCATGCAGGGAATCTACGTGGAGAGCGCCTCGATCACCGTCGTGCCGTCATTCTTCGTCTAAGATGGGGTAGCGCATAGTATTTGGATGGCTGGGTGTTAAAAAATATTTTTCTGGTAAACCGCTGGCGTTAAAAATTGAGTATATGTGGAAATTGTTACTTTATATTAACTCTATTAGGTGTATGCCACGAAACAGTTAACTTTTTTTGACCTTTAAGTAATAATGTGGCATAGAAGTCCTTTTTCATTAATTATACTCAATTTAAGTTGTTATTCTGAAAAAGGTCAAATATGCAGCGAGGGTCGACTAATTAGGTCAAGGTCAAATCATATTCACATGTATTTTTGGATCACATAACTTTTTATTTCACCTCAATATCTTCAGTAGAAGCAATTATATTACTATTTTCCTATATACTCAAACACAGTGTTCCAGATTCCTGGTCGCAAGAAATGGACAGAATTCAATACCACAAGTCGCCCTTTTTCTGAGCACAAAATCTGGAATTACTTCAGAAATAATAAAGATATCAAACCAATTCAAAAAGTTCTATAAACTACATAATAACCGCTATCATGTGGTGTAATTTGAGTGACGATGTTTTCTGATGTACCTAGAATAGCTTATGATATTATTGTCTCAAATTAAGAGCTGAGTGAACAGACGATGTACAGTTTACATTCTTAATTTTAAATACTTAAAATAGTAGA
The DNA here is from genome assembly GCA_964017155.1 of Oasisia sp. SBJ-2009. Lineage (NCBI taxonomy): Eukaryota > Metazoa > Annelida > Polychaeta > Sabellida > Siboglinidae > Oasisia > Oasisia sp. SBJ-2009. Next base: position 25,472,501 of record OZ024864.1, on the reverse strand, counting down.
CCTATGCCACATGCAGTTTAGTTTAAATATATTGTATGATACAAACGCTTGGCGCCACAAAACAACATTTAACCAGCTTTATCGACAATAAAATAAATAATAAATAGAGAGTTATTCCACGTACCCGGGCGATCTTGATGTCCCGCTCGGCAGAACCGAGCAGTGTAGATATGGTGGTGTAGGATGCTCTATTAGATTTGGTGTAAATTACCGACAGTATCACACTTCGGCAGATTACACCTGTGTATTGTTACTGCAAGCTTATTTGTCTTCAAAACCAGCTCTCTCGTCTGTATCTTCTCTCCATTCTCGAATACATCCATTATTTCATCATTAAAATTTTAATATTAAATGTTCGGTAGCGAAGTTATGCTGTCTGACGGCAGAGGCTTTGATAATGAAGGGATTTGCTACAGCTCGCACAAGGTCGGGATACATTGGCATAACAAATAACGGCCTTAATTGATGCTCCTGAGTTCCTGGTACCTGATGGTTTTATGATACTCCACCATCCGCTCATTTGTGAGCTTACGGCAGTTGTTCTGTATGGGCAGGATTTCATGGGAGATCAGCTCAAACTCCACCCCAACTACAAACATTCGTGTCAGGCCGACGATGCTTCCCTGGCTCTTTGATGCCCGCTGGATGGACTGCTCCGACTTTATATCCAATTCGACATAGTTGAAGCTGTCACTCCGGTCTTGCACTACACATATAGGGTTCAGAGTCTTCCGCCTGTAACAACTGAGTTTTCCTAACGTAGAACGACCCCTAGCAATTGACTCCACCGAACTCCTGAACAATTACCGCAAAATATTTGCATGCAGGATACATGTAATGACCACCACAATATCTCCCGATCTGAGATGGTGATATACGTGAATAGGTTGACAATTGTCTTGATGTTTATGTTGAATGCAGCCATATCAAACTTGACTTGATACTCAATCGGGAAAGTGTTGTACTTGATAAGCAAGGGCTGAATGAGTAAAATGACCTGTGGAACGTGCTATTTCGGCATTCTTCCCGCCAATACGAACCTGCAGGTGTACTAGATCATCATTGAATTGAGTGTCGTTGGCGAGAATCATCGCATAGTGAAAGAATCTTCGCATAGCATTGGTAGAATCTTCGCATAGTGAAATACTCCAAACATGTCGTAGATGTCCACCACCAATATTTGCAACCGTGTGAAACATGCCATCATCTCAGAACACGTGCATCATCGTCTGAGACAGCTGCATGCGGACATTAGAACGTTTCTCGCTCTGGTATAATCTGTAACAGGGTTTGGGAGGGCTGGCGGGAACCCCCCACACATCAAAAGAACATCTGCAATGGTGATACATTTCATCACATGGACGTAATCCTCCATGGGGCACATAGGGAAGACCAACACAAATCATCAAGTAAATCAACTGCGTAGTGTAGCGTGCTTTATCAAAGGATGAACGACCTTTTGACCTTGACATAGCGCTTACAACCTTTAAAAGTAAATATAATCTCATCAATTTGACTTTATCTCAGCAAAACTATAATGATAGCAATTGAGATACGACGTCTAGCTCTTGTGTATACCAGTTATATCCCGTTTCGTGACCAGATATGATTTGAAAGGCATGGCATGTAGAATACAAATCAAAAGAAAAACTGCGTTTTCCTCAACATTTTTACGGGCCTATATGGCAGAGCCTGGACTATATCAGGCAAGCGACCCAGATTAGTGCTCTGTGACAGAATTGTCACTATGATAGATAACATTGCTCATCTTTATATACCAGAGCTATTGTATTGCTATTATGTTTTAGACAATAATAGCAGTAATTCGGGACGCTAAATTGCTCAATATAGAAACAGCGCAGTAGCTTCATAATGAAGTATTTTTTTATCGATGAACCCATCCTCGATATTTTCTTCACAGTTTATAACAACAGTCGAATTATATTGGTAATATCAGTACTGCATGCCTGCCCATCTCCAAGGACATTATATGCCTAGTTACGTTAGTAAACAAAATGTGTTCTGTCTACCAAATACAAGCGAAAAGAAATGGCCTAACGCCCGACAAGTGGTATATTCTCCAGATCAGCGAGTCAAATTTTGATTCAAACTAACATGTTGTCTTGATATTTCAGATTTCGATTCAACCTACCCGGACCGTTGCAAATCCAATTTCTTTTCCAATCAATGTGTTTGATTTTCTATTACAATATTATTAATTATTTCAGATCTACAATGAGCAACTTTCTGAGCCGTCTATGGCAGCTAGCCCTAGGCATCATCCTATGGATAGTGAGATGGATTCTACAGGCTGGCTCACAGCAGGCAAGTGGCAGTGACCTTAATTACTTAGCAGGGTATGAGTTTTTATAAATAAAATGCACAAATTCTATACCATGAGGCATCAAAGGAAACAAAAGTCAACGCTATGGTGATGTGGGCCTAATGGAGTTTATAAAAAAGTAACAATTAACGCCCAACGACAATCATATTGTTAACGTCAACAGTTTACCATAACAAATTAGAACACAGCCATCGAAAATATATGGACTACGTCAACCTAGAAAAAGAATGACATCTATGTCGACTTGGTCGGCGTGAACTTAGTCTCGCTTAACCGACTGTCGGTCGGCTGCGGAACTACGCCGAGAAGACAGTCTGGTTACTTACTCGGCTTTTGTTTGTTTATCCGCGTGATCTATGCAATGCTGCCACCTCACGGAGACTGCCGTAATTTATATTTTTACAGACATGGTTGGGGAAGCCACAGCTACCAGTTGTATGGTAGGCATAATAACAATTATGAAGTATTCATACAATATTAATGTATTTCCAGTCAGAGCTATTTGAATAACCAATAATTACAGCATGGCTGGGTATAATTATTTCTGTAAAACGTATGTTTTTGACAGTGTTTGTAATACATGATTTGCTGTTTTTTTCCTGTTCCTCCTCCAACATAGAATTCATGGAGTTTGCATACGTTTTTTCCTCTAACGTTTCCATTGGTTGGCATGTTTGAACCTTTGTAGACCATTCACATCTTCAACTTAACGTGTGTTAATACTTAACAACTTGTATATACTGACATTTATGATGGTTATAAATTGTACAGTAGTGTTACTGTTAGAACAATATTGTTGGTACGAATATTTGAGTTGAATATATTAATGACATTTTGTGTTATGCAATGTTTTAATTAATGTAAGTTACATGTGTTGTTGATAATAATTCAGAGTAAGCTTAATAAGATTGAAGAGGTAATCGAGTCCAACGAGGATCTAAAGAAGCGACTTGGTGATGTCCTCAATAAACTGAAGAAACAGAAGAGAGACATGGAGGACCTAAAAGGTACGTTTGTGTTGATACACAACATGTTGCCACTGAACAAAGTGTGGCAACATGTGACTGAGAATTATTGACTTTCGAAGGTGCAAGCAATGCACAATATAACTAACTAAGTAGTTCCAGGTAATACTTGCATTATCATTATGAGTTAAAATTAGAATTCATTTACACATTATTGTGTTGACATAGCTTATGACACATTTTCTCATTGAAACACAATTCTTGACAAATACAATTTGTAATATAACCATTTGTAATCGTCGTTACCAATTCATTAACTCTGAACAACTAATTAAGTTTATATAGTAATATATGATAAATAATAATAATAGTAGTTATTATTATTAATTATAAAAAATTAATACACTGATATCCAGCGGGGTACACTGTTCATCGATGTCTACAAGTCTAGTACAAACGTAGGTAGATAATTAGATTAAATATATAACAGGATTATACTTTCATGTACTAAAACAGCTAAAAGTATGCGGATAAGACATGTAAAACTATATATATATATATATATATATATATATATATATATATATATATACATACAGTACTTTTGCTTTACTTTAAATTTGTATTCCTATTTATCTAATTTTATCTTTAAAATAGTAAAGTAATAAATGTTACGATGTGGACAGTAAACGATGTTGAGAAATGGACATTATAACCAACCTATAAATAATGTGTCTTAAGACATGCACGGAGACCTGTCCTTCTGTCTTTGATTTGTTCTGATGGCAGACATCGTATAAACCCCAAACCAATGGTTTAATACACAACCCTAAAATACAAAAGATCAGTTAATAATAATAAATATCATAGTTTATTTGATATAGCACTGCATCTATAATTGTTCATGGCGCTTCATAACATACAAAAATAGAATACATAACAAGGCAAATTTGATATAATAATAAGAATGCTAATATTAAAATTAAAAAAAATTGTTTAGACTCCCGACTATTAAAGTTGCATTCTTACATAATTTCCCATTTTCAACGCATTTTAGAAAAGTCAATGTACACCATGACCGATATTTGCTTACTAGTATACTTCCTACCACATGTCTCACTTTGTGGTTTTATACGTTATTTGATAAAATATAAGTTTGCAACAAACAACGGCTCTGGAATTTCACAAAAGTAGATCTATTTTTACCATCGGAACTCTGCGGTCAACGTAAGTAAACGATGAGACAAACTAAAAGGCGGTTCCACATATCCACGTTAGTCGCTAGAGGCGCCACTAGGCAACAATACCCTAGTTATTTAAATCATCCTCAATTAGCCATTGACCGTACAGGCGCGTAGCCAGCGATAGTTTGTATGTGGGCAACTGGACATGCCGTAAATATGGAGCGTATCGAGCGGTGGCATCTTTGTGAATGTGGTATGTCGTTTCCGTGCGGTCTGCCAATTGTGGTCCACCTTTTAGTGTGGCCCCCTCCTGACAGCGCTTTTCACTGGAATTCCCTTCATCGAGGTCTAAGCCAACCAGATCATTCTAACTGGTGGGGCCCACCCGGAATTTGTTTCGTCTTTTGCTGCTTTTTATCTTAAAATGGCATATTATGTGAAAATAAGTTGATAGATAGTTGAGGAAAACAATATATAGTGTATGGGGAATGCTGGTTTACTGGAAAATTTTATTTTAAACATGGCGGAAGTCAGAATGAAACTTTAAATGTTGCACAGTGGACGTAGTCCATTTGATTTGGTATGGTGTATGCTTGAAAGAAAGAATTGGCAATGTGTTTTCTTCCTATAGGCCAAAGGTCTAACAGACTGATAGCATCATGTTACGTACGCAGTCTGCTGTTAGCTGCCATATCCGAGAAGCCATTCAGAATATATGTTTTCACATAGACATCTTAGAGTACCCTCAGAGTTGACAGTTTCTCAATTTTATTTTTCAAAATAAGTTCAATAACTTTCTCATTACTTTGCACAGACGTATTTTTGATAAAGTCACTGTACGCAAGAAATGTGTAGGTGATTGAATCTTTCTAAGGACACATCAGGGCCTCCCCAAAAGCTAAGTGTTCATATTTTGCCTATGGCTGCCTTGACTAACTAGAAGGGTGCTAGAGAGCTGGCTCTGTATTGAGAAATCCCTGGAGCTGATACTCCCAGTGTGTTATTTATGCATAGAAACTATGATTAACCTGTAATTGGTCACTAGCAGATGCTGGTCAATTACACATTAGACGAATGTAAATAAACCATAAACTTGTCTGCAGGATTTAAACTGCATCTTCATAACTATTAATTTTTTAAATGCAAGTTGTATAAATGTTATGTTCATTTAATATTATTTTTTAAATGGTGCGACTGTCGTCTCTATTGGCTAAGGATAATATTTTCAACAGTAGGTGACAAACGAAAACAAAAGTATATTATGGACCAGTCTGATGTGACATATCATTCATGCATGGAATAAAAACAATATTAAGTAATACGATTGGATCTTTATGAAAACAAGAAATGATCTGCAGGAGGCTAAATAATAAAGCACTAATTGAGAGAAAAAGTATACAACATTTGACACATAACATACTGTAATCCAGCAGTTCAGTCATGAAATGGGACCAATATCAAGGCAGCCTACCATTACGGAATTTCCGTAATCATTACGGAAGTCGACCTCAGATTACGGTAGTAGGGAAAGTGCCCCGTGTTACAGAAATAAGCACTTCAGACTAGTATACACATCAAAGAACTGCGACACTTAAAGTAATGTCCTAACACAGTCATACCCAGTGGTCAGCCTAAGAAAATGTTCCAAGTGATCAGTAAATGACGGCATGGCTTGTGTGGTGGTTGGGCATGGGGCAAACCCAGACTAGGGAAAGAGACAATTCATTATTTTTAATGATTTGGGATTTAGTTACAGCCATGGAATGGGCTGACTCTCCCTGAGAAAGGCTTGATTAATTACTGTAGGTTGGAGTGGATAAGAGGGGGTGGCACTGTCTGTAGTAATAGTGGATGTGTTGATTTCATAGGTCAAGGGTTCTAGATCATGGCGGCTCTGTTTTTCAAATGTTTCCTTAAAAGGATTCCAGTCAATGTCAGACAGAATGAAGCTGGCAAAGATCAGTCACCTGAAGCTGTCCTGGGTTAAGCGTGTTTACTTTAAGAGTAGATGTTTGATTCGGTAGAACAAAACAGGGTAGGTATTATTTGTTTTACTATTTTATTTATAAATAATATATACATATCTGTTTATATGTGTGTGTGAGTACACACACACACACACACACACACACATATATATATATATATATATATATATATATATATATATATACCAACATGATAGGGGCTGGGGTCAATTCCATTCTTTTAATTCCACTTCAATAAAATTCCTTAAATCAACTCCAATTCAATTTATTTCAATACTTTTTTCATTTCCAATGCAATAACATTTTTTTCTTCCAACTATAATTTAATTCTAATTTCCAGTCCAAATCACATAACAAAAGTTAACCATAACATTATACGATATATGTGCATTGTGCATACAGGGGGTGATACAGCGTGTTACGCATTGGTGTATTTATATAATTATATAATCATTATATAACACACATGAAATCACATCTCCTCCTAGATGGCGCCACTTTAACAGTTCAATCAAAAGCGAATGCTGCCTGCCGCCACCAAACGACACGAGAGAGAAGCAGCATGAAGGACGATGAGGCAACAGGCCAAGGTAATGAGACTGACCGACCAACAAAGATGGCAACTTGAAAATGAGGGTTAGGATTGAGATACGTTACACTTCAAATATACAACCTCCAAGAAAAAGGTTTCTCCCCATAATCAAAGATGTTTTGATTCACATATTAACATACATTTGGGTATATGACTTGCATTGACCTTTCAAATTAAAAAAATAAATGTCGTATCCATACCCTGAAACCAGAAGTCAAAACTGTATGCAGACCAGGTTTGGTCTTCTGTTAAAAACACCCACCTGCCTAAGTTGGATGATGCATGCTATACATGAAATCACATCTCCTAGATGGCGCCACTTTAACAGTTCGGTCAAAATCAGATACTCTCTCCAAGCACCAGACAACACGAAAGCATTATTGTTGTCTTCGGTCACGTTGGCGCTGTTTACAAAAGCAATTATAATTTGAAAACTAACAATCAAAATTCGAGAACTTTTTCACTAGGATAAAACTATCATACACGGCTACATTAGTTTCACAGGGTCACTATGGTAGGTACTGGGATTTTTATAGCATGATCAAATTGCTAATTTATTTTGTTATCATAATTGTTGAAGTTCGCTTCATGAGCTGAAAAGAATTGTTTGCAACACAGAATGTTTAATAACACATTTTATTCACGCAATCATTCCAATTGTACAATGCAATTCATTTGATATATTTTCCTGCTTCGGTTGTCGAGTTATCCAAATCTGAATACAAGCAACATGCACTGTAATTCACAGTTGGCTGCCATCTTAAAATTGTCTGCTCATAGCAGCGTGCAAAATCAAAAGGCTGTCTACCCAGTAGAGGTAAATATACAAATAAATGATACACTCAAACTAGAGTGAATGACAACTCACAAAAGCTAGCGCGAAACATCTATTCATTAACAACGTTTTTAAAATGATTTGGCAGATGTCTAATTTCATTTACAAGTTGGAAAGTGTTACACATAAAATGTCGGGTTAAACAAATTATATAATGTTACTCTGTTTATTGTTACCATTCATGTTGATGATAGATGTATATGTATACATGAACATGTCGTAATATTGAAAGTGCATTGTTGATTAATAGTTTCTAGTTTCAAGCCTTCTTTTTAAGTGGCTGTGAAACGACATAGCAATATCTCAATTTGAATAGTTTACCTAAATTTTCAAAACAGCGGCAACATTTATTTCCCCAAAAGATAATAATTATAAAGTATCAATGTGTTTACCATATGCCACAACCTTTATTTTTCCATTGGCAATGTTTACTTCGATGGTTGCAACGTTTGGTCTATTTGAGATCTTATTTAATATTTCTTTTTAACAATATTTTACGATGACCCAGAGAGTCTTTGCAACTCTGTTTCTATTTTATAGGATCCTTGTTTTGGCAAATCTATTGTCTGTAAATCAAGCTTTCGTCGTTGTTGCTCCTGATTTTTGTGTGTAAAGCGAGGCAGTCCAAACAAAATAGGGATGCAAAGGCACAACTTATTCAAATTATGATGAGAGAACTGCATATTCAGAACATTCTGTTTGAATATGCATTGATGTGATAACACACTGCTATTACATGTGTGCAGTTTGCAATCATTTAATTTGTTGTCCTACAACTTTTATGTGCCACCATAGAAATTTAATATTGTAGGGAAATTCAACACAAATGTAGACGCTGGTTTCATGAGTTTTTATATACTACCTAGAATATTTCATGAAAAGTAATTATAAAAAACATGGAATATGGGAAATATAAGATGATATCGTATACAATACTGTTAGACTGTACCTAACCAGGACCATCAAGACGTATACGCATTGTTGTGTTTATAGTTTCTGAGAAGGTACTTTCAAAGGACACCCTCACCCTAGAAGGATCGATATTGACAGCGAAGAAGGCGACAGGACGGGGACCTGCTGTGACACCTCCAGTCAATGGCAGACAGAATGAAGGTGGCAAAGGTCAGTCACCTGAAGCTGTCCTGGGTTAAACGTGTTTACTTTAAGAGTAGATGTTTGATTCAGTAGAACCGCTGAACGTTGCTGATCTGGAAATAGTATTATTTGTTTTACTATTTTATTTATAAATAACATATACATATGTGTATATATGGCTGAGGTCTTAGAAAAACGTACAATTCACAATTTTCACAGTTTTTCAGCTTTACATGGGTATAGAGTAAACACCTGTACACCAATCTAATTCTTCTTAGATCATTCAATAGAGAATTGTTTGTGCTTTCAGAAAAATGTAAATTTGTATAAGTCCGACGAGGATTTTTTGTGTTATTGGCCTATACATTAGAAACAAAAATGCATTTTTGAGCATTTTTGAGCATTTTTTAAATGTATCTTATTTCAAGTAATGTAAAGTTTGAATATCCCAAACTTATTATTTGTCTAGTAAGTGGACACAGTTTATATTTCCATGACATTTTAACATGATTTGTGCCTGCACAATTTTTTCAATTCTCATTCAAATGAGAAATTTTATTTAAACAAACGTCCGTGAATTATATTTCAATAGCCTAATTTGGATGTTAAGAAAGTGGGCACCATATTACTTTTACCACCTATGGACAAGGGTACGTTGTTGCATTGTTGTGGGTGGAACAAGTTTTAGCCACACCCACTTCGCTTGGCTAGGGTGGCACATGAACATAATTATACTGATAAAAATCACGGACGTTTGTTCAACATTTTTACCTCTCCTGCATATAATTATAATTTTCTGGCTATTTCCTATAGCATTTCTCGTTTCTTGTACCACATTCTTCAATCGTGAACAAAGGTTTCACGTCAGTTTGTGTATTGGCCTTACACCTGGCGTCGAAATGAAAACAAACGTCCGTGATTTTTATTTAAATATACTGAGAAGGTGACTGATCGTTTTCACTGTTGAAACTAATAGTAAACATGTTGGCCTTGTACATTTAGGGTATAGAAGAGGTTCTGTGGTATATTTGTATAAGTGGGACCGGACCACACATAATCTGGAGAAAGTAAAACAAAAAAGGTTTTATATTTCAAAATCATAACACATACAGTGAATGGTAGAAATATATACTTGTATATAGCTGTATGCACAGATCAACCTATTTTGTACATGTATGAGACGTTTTGAGATGATATGAAGATGCTTAGTACTCATACAAGTGTCTTAAGTATATGATACCAGTAACAAACGTCCGTGATTTTTACGCAAACGTCCGGGAATGTTATGTATATATGGTAAGCAGGCATACTGTTCACCTGCAAGTGTTATAAAGTTCGTTATTACTGTTAAAACTAATAGTAAACATGTTGGCCTTGTACATTAAGGGTATAGAAGAGGTTCTGTGATATATTTGTATAAATGAGACGACACATAATCTGGGCAAAGTAAAAAAAAGTGTTTTTATTTTTCAAAATCCTAAAACATACAGTGAATGGTTGAAATATATACTTGTATATAGCTGTAAGCACAGATAGACCTATTTTGTTCATGTAGAAGATGTTTTGAGATTATATGAAGATGCTTAGTACTCATAGAAGTGTCTTAAATAAATGATACCAGTAGCAAACGTCCGTGAATTTTACGCAAACGTCCGTGAGTTTTATGTATATATGGTAAGCAGGCATACTGTACACCTGCAAGTGTTAGAAAGGTCTTTATTACTGTTAAAACTAATAGTAAACATGTTGGCCTTGTACATTAAGGCTATATAAGTGGTTCTGTTGTATTTGAGAGCACTGGTAACCTGGGGAAAGTTAAAACAAATGTTTTAATTGTCAAAGTCATGACACAGTGAATGGTCGAAATGGTCAAAATATATATACTTGTATAGCTATAACCATAGATCAACCTATTTTGTACATGTAGAAGACGTTTTGAGATGATATGAAGATGTTTAGTACAAGTGTCTTAAGTAAATGATACCAGCAACAAACGTCCGTGATTTCTACGCAATTTTACATGACTTTGTATATGTCGGCGCTGGACCACATATTTTGTAAAGTTGATATGTCGTAGATTGTGAAGAGTGACTTTCATGTGTAAGAGAGCATTTTTGAGTAAGCAAGGGTAAAGTAAAAAGTGTTTTCCAAAGATTTGCGCTATTTTCAATCATCGGTGAAAGTTGATTATCATATAATTTTAAAGATTCTTTAATGTGCTTATTCATTTTCTGTACTTTCAAACATACATATCATGGCTAGTTATAAACAACATTTGCAGTTAATCTAAGATATTAAAGGGTCTTTAATTGTTGTTCAATTTATTTCGATCACGGACGTTTGCCGATCACATTACGTTTTTAAAACCTGAACCGCTAGGATTAAGTCAATATAATTTGGTGCTAAATGAAGGGAATAAGTTGTTCTTCAAGTGTAATAAAGTTGTTTAAAGTAATTGTGAGTTTTATTATTTTTGCCTGTCCAGCCCCAATTGTACGTTTTTCTATGACCTGACCCATATGTGTGTGTGAGTAGAGACACACCTATATATATATATATATATATATATATATATATATATATATATATATATATATATAAATATATATATATATATATATATATATATATATATATATATAATACGTTATATAGCAACCGAATAATTACACATTACTCTCGGGTACTTTACAAACATATACACATGCACATGAAACGACATACTAAAATGAACTTGTACAATATACTTAAATACAGTTTCTAGAAATAGTTAAACATCAATTTAGATAAATAGGAACACAAATTTAAAGTAAAATTAAAATACTGTCTCTATATGTGTAAATATATATATAAATATATATATATATATATATATATATATATATATATATATATATATATATATCTCTCAACTGCCTCTCAACTCCATACAAGTCCCTCTAAAGACTCGTTTTTTTCCCGTTCTATTTTTGTGTGGTATTTTACTTTTGCATGTTTACATCTGTATGCGACACACAAGCAAAATTGTGATTTCTCTGCAAGGATTAATAAAGTATTCTTTTTATTATTATTCCTAACACCTGGCCAATTCTGCAATACTTAATAAGGAGATGTATATCTTGCCTATGGCTATGTTCATACCTTTTTTCAGGAACTTTTATCTTTGTCTAGCCCTAGTATAGCTGAGCTAAAAGAACTCATACAACTGTAGTAGCTGGTTTTGGGACACGGAGCTAGACTACAGACATTCCAAGACATATTTGTTAATTATGAGTTTTTATATACCACCTAGAATATTTCATGACAAGTAATTACAAAAAACATGGAATATGGAAAATATAAAATGATATCGTATATAATACTGTTAGACTGTACCTAACCAGGACCATCAAGACGTATATGCTTTGTTTTGTTTATAGTTGCTGAGAAGATACTTTCAAAGGATACCCTCTCCCTAGAAGGATCGACATTGACAGTGAAGAAGGCGACAGGACGCGAACCTGCTGTGATACCTCCAGTCAATGTCACACGGAATGAAGGTGGCACAGGTCAGTCACATGAAGCTGTCCTGGGTTAAGCGTGTTTACTTTAAGAGTAGATGTTTGATTCAGTAGAACCTCTGAACGTTGCTCATCTAAAAATATTATTATTTGTTTTACTATTTTATTTAAAAATAACATATACATATGTGCATATATGTGTGTGTGAGTATACACACACCTATATATATATATATATATATATATATATATATATATATATATATATATATGTATATATATATATATATATGTATATATATATATATATATATATATATATATATATATATATATATATATATATATATACATATATATAATACGTTATATAGCACCCGAATAATTACACATTGCTCTCGGGAACTTTACAAACATATACGCATGCACATGAAACGACATACTAAAAATGAACTTGTACAATATACTTAAATACAGTTTCTAGAAATAATTAAAGGTTCTGTCTGTATATGTGTAAATATATATATAATATAATATATATATATATATATATATATATATATATATATATATATTGGCACAACTTATTCAAATTATGGATAAGAGTTCTGCATATTCATCACATTCTGTTTAAATTTGCATTGATGTGATAACACAGTACTATTACATGAGTGCAGTTTGCAATCATTAAATGTTGTGTCCTACAATTATGTGCCACCACAGAAATTGAATATATACTTTTCACTATATGTTTATAATACATTATATAGCACCCGAATAATTACACATTGCCCTCGAGTACTTTACAAACATATACGCATGCACATGAAACGACATACTAAAAATGAACTTGTAAAATATACTTAAATACAGTTTCTAGAAATAGTTAAACATAACATTAGATAAATAAGAACACAAATCGAAAGTAAAATAAAACTACTGTCTGTATATGTGTAAATATATATATATATATATATATATAGATATATATATATATATATATATATATATATTTATATATATATATATATATATATATATATATATATATATATATATATATATATATATATATATATATATATATATATGACTTCAAAATGGCCCCAACTCTACACATTTATCTGATTTTCTCTTTTTGTATGAGTTGCCATCTTCCTAAAGCAAGCTGTCTGATTACACTCTAAATATGTCAAATTCCAATCCCAGGAATGGCATACAGTAAATATGAAATATTGTGGAAATTACCTATTCTCAGCAAATTCAAAAACAATTCTGCAAAATGTTGTCTCATGGAGTTAACCCCTTTTGTTCCTCACATATATGCATAATAAGATAGTACAAGTATATAGAGGTATATTTATTTGTCAAAGAAATGTGTTTTTGACAATGCAAATGTCCTTTATAAACACGGTGTAGAATGTCAGTCTGCTGTATTTACCCTTCATCGCATCTGCATCTCTATATTGTAGTTGCCTGTTTTCTGATGTGGACATGTATTGCAATATTCTGACTGCTTCCTGATCTAGATAATTGGCCATGACCTATTCAGTTCAGCCAAAGTGTCACTGCCGATTTGAAATCAGAAAGTATTGTAATTACTCAGTCATTGCAGAAGACTTTCCCGGTCTTCATTTTAAGAATATTAATACAGACAGCATGACAGGTACAGATAGGTACATACAGTTATCTGAGTGAACTTGTCCTGTGGGTGTCGTACTTGAAGCTACACTGGCCTAATGTGTCCACAGGATATTTAGCCAGTTAATAATACATAGACATAGGGTCTGTGGTGCAACTCTTCCCCTGCCTATCAACTGCGTACAAGTCCCTCTAAAGACTCGTTTTTTTCCCGTTCTATTTTTGTGTGATATTTTACTTTTGCATGTTTATATCTGTGTGCGACATACACGGAGGACAGTGAATTCCCTGCAGGGATTAGTAAAGTATTCTTTTTATTATTATTCCTAACACCTGACCAATTCTGCAATATTTAATAAGGAGATGTATATCTTACCTATGGCTATGTTGTGACTTTTTAGGAACTTTTATCCTTGTCTAGCCCTAGCTGAGCTAAGATAACTCAAACAACTGTAGCAGCTTGTTTTGGGACACCGACCTAGACTAAAGCAATTCCACGATATATTTGTTAATTATGAGTTTTTATATACCACCTAGAATAATTCATGACAAGTAATTACAAAAAACATGGAATATGGAAAATATAAAATGATATCGTATATATAATACTGTTAAATTGTACCTAACCAGGACCATCAAGACGTATATGCTTTTTTGTGTTTATAGTTGCTGAGAAGGTACTTTCAAGGGACACCCTCACCCTAGAAGGATCGACATTGACAGTGAAGAAGGCGACAGGAGGCGGACCTGCTGAGACACCTCCAGTCAATGTGACAAGGAATGAAGGTGGCACAGGTCAGTCACCTGGAGCTGTCCTGGGTTAAGAGTGTTTAATTAAGAGTAGATGTTTGATTCAGTAGAACCTCTGAACGTTGCTCAACTGGAAATATTATTAATTGTTTTACTATTTCATTTATAAATAATATCTACATATGTGTATATATGTGTGTGTGAGTATACACACATACACACACACACATATATATATATTATATATATATATATATATATATATATATATATATATATATATATATATATATATATATAATACGTTATATTGCACCCGAATAATTACACACTGCTCTCGGGTGCTTTACAAACATATACACATTCACATAAAACGACATACTGAACATTAACTTGTACACTATACTTAAATACAGTTTCTAGAAATATTTAAAGATAAAAAGGAACACAAATTGAAAGTAAAGTAAAAGTACTATATATATATATATATATATATATATATATATATATATATATATATATATATATATACAAATTATGGGTGAGAGAACTGCATATTCAGCACATTTTGTGGAACCATACAAATTTAACATTGTAGTTTTCAATACAACTATTGACCATTTTCTCAGTTTTCAATGAAATTGGCTTCAGCAAATAGCGATTGTCACCGTTATTTGTCAGATGCTGATTGTACTACTGTAAGCCAATTCTTTCCTGTAACCTGTCTCTATTCATTTATGTTTGTAGTTTGTTATAATATGATGTCAGTTTCCCAATTATACCTGCCTCTGTAGTTTCAGACAATCCCTTCCTTAAACGTGACCAAGGAGCTGAAGTGTCTGCAACACAAGACGTGTGGGACGGGAAAACCATCGAGGTCAGTGGACTTAAGGCATCCACAACCAATGATACCATCAAGCTGTTCTTTGAGAGCAAGAAACGTTCTCGTGGAGATACGGTAACAACAATTCTGCGTCACAAGCAAGTTACATCTGCATCCGTGACATTTGAGAAATCTGGTGGTTAGTATGGTATATATATATATATATATATATATATATATATATATATATATATATGACTTCAAAATGGCCCCTACTCTACACATTTATTTGATTTTCACTTTTTGTATGAATTGCCATCTTCCTAAAGCAAGCTGTCGGATTACGTTCTAAATAGGTCACATTCCAATCCCAGGAATGGCATACAGTAAATATAAAATACTGTGGAAATTACCTATTCTAAGCAAATTGAAAAACAAATTCTGCAAAATGTTATCTCATGGAGTTAACCCTTTTTGATCCTCACATATAATAATATATATATATATATATATATATATATATATATATATATATATATATATATATATATATATATAAGATAGTACAAGTTTATAACGGTCTATTTATTAGTCAAAGAAATGCGTTTTTGACAAGGCAAATGTCCTCTATTAACACGGTGTAGAATTTCAGTCTGCTGTATTTACCCTTCATCGCATCTACATCTCTATATTGTAGTTGCCTGTTTTCTGATGTGGACATGTATCGCAATATTCTCACTGCTTCCTGATATAGATAATTGGCCATGACCTACTCAGTTCAGCCAAAGTTTCACTGCCGAATTGAAATAAGAAAGTATTGTAATCACTTAGTCATTGCAAAAGACTTTCCCGGTCTTCATTTTAAGAATTATAATACAGACAGCATGACAGGTACGGAGAGGTACATACAGTTATCTGAGTGAACTTGTCCTGTGTGTGTCGTACGTGAAGCTACACTGGCCTAATGTGTCCACAGGATATTTAGCCAGTTAATAATACATAGACATAGGGTCTGTGGTGCAACTCTTCCCCTGCCTATCAACTGCATACAAGTCCCTCTAAAGACTAGTTTTTTCCCCGTTCTATTTTTGTGTGATATTTTACTTTTGCATGTTTACATCTGTATGCGACACACAAGCAGAACTGTGATTTCCCTGCAGGGATTAATAAAGTATTATTTTTATTACTATTCCTAAAACCTGACCAATTCTGCAATACTTAATAAGGAGATGTATATCTTACCTATGGCTATGTTGTGACTTTTTAGGAACTTTTATCCTTGTCTAGCCCTAGCTGAGCTAAGATAACTCAAACAACTGTAGCAGCTTGTTTTGGGACACCGACCTAGACTAAAGCAATTCCACGATATATTTGTTAATTATGAGTTTTTATATACCACCTAGAATAATTCATGACAAGTAATTACAAAAAACATGGAATATGGAAAATTGAAAATGATATCGTATATATAATACTGTTAAATTGTACCTAACCAGGACCATCAAGACGTATATGCTTTTTTGTGTTTATAGTTGCTGAGAAGGTACTTTCAAGGGACACCCTCACCCTAGAAGGATCGACATTGACAGTGAAGAAGGCGACAGGAGGCGGACCTGCTGAGACACCTCCAGTCAATGTGACAAGGAATGAAGGTGGCACAGGTCAGTCACCTGGAGCTGTCCTGGGTTAAGAGTGTTTAATTAAGAGTAGATGTTTGATTCAGTAGAACCTCTGAACGTTGCTCAACTGGAAATATTATTAATTGTTTTACTATTTCATTTATAAATAATATCTACATATGTGTATATATGTGTGTGTGAGTATACACACATACACACACACACATATATATATATTATATATATATATATATATATATATATATATATATATATATATATATATATATATATAATACGTTATATTGCACCCGAATAATTACACACTGCTCTCGGGTGCTTTACAAACATATACACATTCACATAAAACGACATACTGAACATTAACTTGTACACTATACTTAAATACAGTTTCTAGAAATATTTAAAGATAAAAAGGAACACAAATTGAAAGTAAAGTAAAAGTACTATATATATATATATATATATATATATATATATATATATATATATATATATATATATATATATATATATACAAATTATGGGTGAGAGAACTGCATATTCAGCACATTTTGTGGAACCATACAAATTTAACATTGTAGTTTTCAATACAACTATTGACCATTTTCTCAGTTTTCAATGAAATTGGCTTCAGCAAATAGCGATTGTCACCGTTATTTGTCAGATGCTGATTGTACTACTGTAAGCCAATTCTTTCCTGTAACCTGTCTCTATTCATTTATGTTTGTAGTTTGTTATAATATGATGTCAGTTTCCCAATTATACCTGCCTCTGTAGTTTCAGACAATCCCTTCCTTAAACGTGACCAAGGAGCTGAAGTGTCTGCAACACAAGACGTGTGGGACGGGAAAACCATCGAGGTCAGTGGACTTAAGGCATCCACAACCAATGATACCATCAAGCTGTTCTTTGAGAGCAAGAAACGTTCTCGTGGAGATACGGTAACAACAATTCTGCGTCACAAGCAAGTTACATCTGCATCCGTGACATTTGAGAAATCTGGTGGTTAGTATGGTATATATATATATATATATATATATATATATATATATATATATATATATATATATATGACTTCAAAATGGCCCCTACTCTACACATTTATCTGATTTTCACTTTTTGTATGAATTGCCATCTTCCTAAAGCAAGCTGTCGGATTACGTTCTAAATAGGTCAAATTCCAATCCCAGGAATGGCATACAGTAAATATAAAATACTGTGGAAATTACCTATTCTAAGCAAATTGAAAAACAAATTCTGCAAAATGTTATCTCATGGAGTTAACCCTTTTTGATCCTCACATATAATAATATATATATATATATATATATATATATATATATATATATATATATATATATATATATATAAGATAGTACAAGTTTATAACGGTCTATTTATTAGTCAAAGAAATGCGTTTTTGACAAGGCAAATGTCCTCTATTAACACGGTGTAGAATTTCAGTCTGCTGTATTTACCCTTCATCGCATCTACATCTCTATATTGTAGTTGCCTGTTTTCTGATGTGGACATGTATCGCAATATTCTCACTGCTTCCTGATATAGATAATTGGCCATGACCTACTCAGTTCAGCCAAAGTTTCACTGCCGAATTGAAATAAGAAAGTATTGTAATCACTTAGTCATTGCAAAAGACTTTCCCGGTCTTCATTTTAAGAATTATAATACAGACAGCATGACAGGTACAGATAGGTACATACAGTTATCTGAGTGAACTTGTCCTGTGTGTGTCGTACGTGAAGCTACACTGGCCTAATGTGTCCACAGGATATTTAGCCAGTTAATAATACATAGACATAGGGTCTGTGGTGCAACTCTTCCCCTGCCTATCAACTGCATACAAGTCCCTCTAAAGACTAGTTTTTTCCCCGTTCTATTTTTGTGTGATATTTTACTTTTGCATGTTTACATCTGTATGCGACACACAAGCAGAACTGTGATTTCCCTGCAGGGATTAATAAAGTATTATTTTTATTACTATTCCTAAAACCTGACCAATTCTGCAATACTTAATAAGGAGATGTATATCTTACCTATGGCTATGTTGTGACTTTTTAGGAACTTTTATCCTTGTCTAGCCCTAGCTGAGCTAAGATAACTCAAACAACTGTAGCAGCTTGTTTTGGGACACCGACCTAGACTAAAGCAATTCCACGATATATTTGTTAATTATGAGTTTTTATATACCACCTAGAATAATTCATGACAAGTAATTACAAAAAACATGGAATATGGAAAATTGAAAATGATATCGTATATATAATACTGTTAAATTGTACCTAACCAGGACCATCAAGACGTATATGCTTTTTTGTGTTTATAGTTGCTGAGAAGGTACTTTCAAGGGACACCCTCACCCTAGAAGGATCGACATTGACAGTGAAGAAGGCGACAGGAGGCGGACCTGCTGAGACACCTCCAGTCAATGTGACAAGGAATGAAGGTGGCACAGGTCAGTCACCTGGAGCTGTCCTGGGTTAAGAGTGTTTAATTAAGAGTAGATGTTTGATTCAGTAGAACCTCTGAACGTTGCTCAACTGGAAATATTATTATTTGTTTTACTATTTCCTTTATAAATAATATCTACATATGTGTATATATGTGTGTGTGAGTATACACACATACACACACACACACACACATATATATATATATATATATATATATTTATATATATATATATATATATATAATACGTTATATAGCACCCGAATAATTACACACTGCTCTCGGGTGCTTTACAAACATATACACATTCACATAAAACGACATACTGAACATTAACTTGTACACTATACTTAAATACAGTTTCTAGAAATATTTAAAGATAAAAAGGAACACAAATTGAAAGTAAAGTAAAAGTACTATATATATATATATATATATATATATATATATATATATATATATATATACAAATTATGGGTGAGAGAACTGCATATTCAGCACATTTTGTGCAACCATACACATTTAACATTGTAGTTTTCAATACAACTATAGACCATTTTCTCAGTTTTCAATGAAATTGGCTTCAGCAAATAGCGATTGTCACCGTTATTTGTCAGATGCTGATTGTACTACTCTAAGCCAATTCTTTCCAGTAACCTGTCTCTATTCATTTATGTTTGTAGTTTGTTATAATATGATGTCAGTTTCCCAATTATACCTGCCTCTGTAGTTTCAGACAATCCCTTCCTTAAACGTGACCAAGGAGCTGAAGTGTCTGCAACACAAGACGTGTGGGACGGGAAAACCATCGAGGTCAGTGGACTTAAGGCATCCACAACCAATGATACCATCAAGCTGTTCTTTGAGAGCAAGAAACGTTCTCGTGGAGATACGGTAACAACAATTCTGCGTCACAAGCAAGTTACATCTGCATCCGTGACATTTGAGAAATCTGGTGGTTAGTATGGTATATATATATATATATATATATATATATATATATATATATATATATATATATATATATATATATATATATGACTTCAAAATGGCCCCAACTCTACACATTTATTTGATTTTCACTTTTTGTATGAATTGCCATCTTCCTAAAGCAAGCTGTCGGATTACGTTCTAAATAGGTCAAATTCCAATCCCAGGAATGGCATACAGTAAATATAAAATACTGTGGAAATTACCTATTCTAAGCAAATTGAAAAACAAATTCTGCAAAATGTTATCTCATGGAGTTAACCCTTTTTGATCCTCACATATAATAATATATATATATATATATATATATATATATATATATATATATATATATATATATATATATATATATAAGATAGTACAAGTTTATAACGGTCTATTTATTAGTCAAAGAAATGCGTTTTTGACAAGGCAAATGTCCTCTATTAACACGGTGTAGAATTTCAGTCTGCTGTATTTACCCTTCATCGCATCTACATCTCTATATTGTAGTTGCCTGTTTTCTGATGTGGACATGTATCGCAATATTCTCACTGCTTCCTGATATAGATAATTGGCCATGACCTACTCAGTTCAGCCAAAGTTTCACTGCCGAATTGAAATAAGAAAGTATTGTAATCACTTAGTCATTGCAAAAGACTTTCCCGGTCTTCATTTTAAGAATTATAATACAGACAGCATGACAGGTACGGAGAGGTACATACAGTTATCTGAGTGAACTTGTCCTGTGTGTGTCGTACGTGAAGCTACACTGGCCTAATGTGTCCACAGGATATTTAGCCAGTTAATAATACATAGACATAGGGTCTGTGGTGCAACTCTTCCCCTGCCTATCAACTGCATACAAGTCCCTCTAAAGACTAGTTTTTTCCCCGTTCTATTTTTGTGTGATATTTTACTTTTGCATGTTTACATCTGTATGCGACACACAAGCAGAACTGTGATTTCCCTGCAGGGATTAATAAAGTATTATTTTTATTACTATTCCTAAAACCTGACCAATTCTGCAATACTTAATAAGGAGATGTATATCTTACCTATGGCTATGTTGTGACTTTTTAGGAACTTTTATCCTTGTCTAGCCCTAGCTGAGCTAAGATAACTCAAACAACTGTAGCAGCTTGTTTTGGGACACCGACCTAGACTAAAGCAATTCCACGATATATTTGTTAATTATGAGTTTTTATATACCACCTAGAATAATTCATGACAAGTAATTACAAAAAACATGGAATATGGAAAATATAAAATGATATCGTATATATAATACTGTTAAATTGTACCTAACCAGGACCATCAAGACGTATATGCTTTTTTGTGTTTATAGTTGCTGAGAAGGTACTTTCAAGGGACACCCTCACCCTAGAAGGATCGACATTGACAGTGAAGAAGGCGACAGGAGGCGGACCTGCTGAGACACCTCCAGTCAATGTGACAAGGAATGAAGGTGGCACAGGTCAGTCACCTGGAGCTGTCCTGGGTTAAGAGTGTTTAATTAAGAGTAGATGTTTGATTCAGTAGAACCTCTGAACGTTGCTCAACTGGAAATTTTATTATTTGTTTTACTATTTCCTTTATAAATAATATCTACATATGTGTATATATGTGTGTGTGAGTATACACACATACACACACACACACATATATATATATATATATATATATATATATATATATATATATATATATATATAGATATATATATATATATATATATATAATACGTTATATAGCACCCGAATAATTACACACTGCTCTCGGGTGCTTTACAAACATATACACATTCACATAAAACGACATACTGAACATTAACTTGTACACTATACTTAAATACAGTTTCTAGAAATATTTAAAGATAAAAAGGAACACAAATTGAAAGTAAAGTAAAAGTACTATATATATATATATATATATATATATATATATATATATATATATACAAATTATGGGTGAGAGAACTGCATATTCAGCACATTTTGTGCAACCATACACATTTAACATTGTAGTTTTCAATACAACTATAGACCATTTTCTCAGTTTTCAATGAAATTGGCTTCAGCAAATAGCGATTGTCACCGTTATTTGTCAGATGCTGATTGTACTACTCTAAGCCAATTCTTTCCAGTAACCTGTCTCTATTCATTTATGTTTGTAGTTTGTTATAATATGATGTCAGTTTCCCAATTATACCTGCCTCTGTAGTTTCAGACAATCCCTTCCTTAAACGTGACCAAGGAGCTGAAGTGTCTGCAACACAAGACGTGTGGGACGGGAAAACCATCGAGGTCAGTGGACTTAAGGCATCCACAACCAATGATACCATCAAGCTGTTCTTTGAGAGCAAGAAACGTTCTCGTGGAGATACGGTAACAACAATTCTGCGTCACAAGCAAGTTACATCTGCATCCGTGACATTTGAGAAATCTGGTGGTTAGTATGGTATATATATATATATATATATATATATATATATATATATATATATATATATATATATATATATATATATATATATATGACTTCAAAATGGCCCCAACTCTAAACATTTATCTGATTTTCACTTTTTGTATGAGTTGCCATCTTCCTAAAGCAAGCTGTCGGATTACGTTCTAAATAGGTCAAATTCCAATCCCAGGAATGGCATACAGTAAATATAAAATACTGTGGAAATTACCTATTCTAAGCAAATTCAAAAACAAATTCTGCAAAATGTTATCTCATGGAGTTATCCCTTTTTGATCCTCACATATAATAATAATAATATATATATATATATATATATATATATATATATATATATATATATATATATATATATATATATATATATATGTATAATAAGATAGTACATGTTGATAACGGTCTATTTATTTGTCAAAGAAATGCGTTTTTGACAAGGCAAATGTCCTCTATTAACACGGTGTAAAATGTCAGTCTGCTGTATTACCCTTCATCGCATCTGCATCTCTATCTTGTAGTTGTCTGTTTTCTGATGTGGACATGTATTGCAATATTCTGACTGCTTCCTGATCTAGATAATTGGCCATGACCTATTCAGTTCAGCCAAAGTGTCACTGCGGAATTGAAATAAGAAAGCATAGTAATCACTTAGTCATTGCAAAAGACTTTCCCGGTCTTCATTTTAAGAATTTTAATACAGACAGCATGACAGGTACGGAGAGGTACATACAGTTATCTGAGTGAACTTGTCCTGTGGGTGTCGTACTTGAAGCTACACTGGCGTAATGTGTCCACAGGATATTTAACCAGTTAATAATACATAGACATAGGGTCTGTGGTGCAACTTTTCCCCTGCCTATCAACTGCATACAAGTCCCTCTAAAGACTAGTTTTTTCCCCGTTCTATTTTTGTGTGATATTTTACTTTTGCATGTTTACATCTGTATGCGACACACAATCAGAACTGTGATTTCCCTGCAGGGATTAATAAAGTATTATTTTTATTATTATTCCTAACACCTGGCCAATTCTGCAATACTTAATAAGGAGATGTATATCTTACCTATGGCTATATTCGGACTTTTGTTAGGAACTGTTATCCTTGTCTAGCCCTAACTGAGCTAAAAGAACTCAAACAACTGTAGTAGCTGGTTGTGGGACACCGAGCTAGACTACATAAATTCCACGATATATTTGTTAGTTATGAGTTTTTATATACCACCTAGAATATTTCATGACAAGTAATTACAAAAAACATGGAATATGGAAAATATAAAAAGATATCGTATATAATACTATTAGATTGTACCTAACCAGGACCATCAAGACGTATATGCTTTGTTGTGTTTATAGTTGCTGAGAAGGTACTTTCAAAGAACACCCTCACCCTAGAAGGATCGACATTGACAGTGAAGAAGGCGACAGGACGCGAACCTGCTGTGACACCTCCAGTCAGTGTCACACGGCATGAAGGTGGCACAGGTCAGTCACATGAAGCTGTCCTGGGTTAAACGTGTTTACCTTCAGAGTAGATGTTTGATTCAGTAGAACCTCTGAACGTTGCTCATCTGGAAATATTATTATTTGTTTTACTATTTCATTTATAAATAACATATACATATGTGTATATGTGTGTGTGTGAGTATACACACACAAACACACACAAACATATAATTATATATATATATATATATATATATATATATATATATATATATATATATATATATATATATATATATGTATATAATACATTATATAGCACCCGAATAATTACACATTGCCCTCGAGTACTTTACAAACATATACGCATGCACATGAAACGACATGCTAAAAATGAACTTGTACAATATACTTAAATACAGTTTCTAGAAATAGTTAAACATAAAATTAGATAAATAGGAACACAAATTGAAAGTAAAATAAAACTACTGTCTGTATATGTGTAAATATATATATATATATATATATATATATATATATATATATATATATATATATATATATATATATATATTGGCACAACTTATTCAAATTATGGATGAGAGTACTGCATATTCATCACATTCTGTTTAAATTTGCATTGATGTGATAACACTCTGCTATTACATGAGTGCAGTTTGCAATCATTAAATGTTTTGTCCTACAATTATGTGCCACCATAGAAATTGTATATTGTAGGGAAATTCGATACTAATGTAGACCATTTTCTCAGTTTTCAATTAATTTGGCTTCAGCAAATAGCGATTGTCACCGTTATTTGTCAGATGCTGATTGTACTACTCTAAGCCAATTCTTTCCAGTAACCTGTCTCCATTCATTTATGTTTGTAGTTTGTTATAATATGATGTCAGTTTCCCAGTTATACCTGCCTCTGTAGTTTCAGACAATCCCTTCCTTAAACGTGACCAAGGAGCTGAAGTGTCTGCAACACAAGACGTGTGGGACGGGAAAACCATCGAGGTCAGTGGACTTAAGGCATCCACAACCAATGATACCATCAAGCTGTTCTTTGAGAGCAAGAAACGTTCTTGTGGAGACACGGTAACAGAAATTCAGCGTCACAAGCAAGTTACATCTGCATCCGTGACATTTGAGAAATCTGGTGGTTAGTATGGTATATATATATATATATATATATATATATATATATATATATATATATATATATATATGACTTCAAAACGGCCCCAACTCTACACATTTATCTGATTTTCACTTTTTGTATGAGTTACCATCTTCCTAATGCAAGCTGTCTGTTTACATTCTAAAAAGGTCAAATTCCAATCCCAGGAATGGCGTACAGCAAATATGAAATATTGTGGAAATTGATTATTCTAAGCAAATTGAAAAAACATTCTGCAAACTGTTATCTCATGGAGTTAACCTCTTTTGAATTTATACAGGTCTGTTTATTTGTCAAAGAAATGTGTTTTTGACAAAAAGAAATGTGCTTTTGCAAATGTCCTCTATCAACACGGTGTAAAATGTCAGTCTGCTGTATTTACCCTTCATCGCATATGCATCTCTATATTGTAGTTGCCTGTTTTCTGATGTGGACATGTATTGCAATATTCTCACTGCTTCCTGATCTAGATAATTGGCCATGACCTATTCAGTTCAGCCAAAGTGTCATTGCATACTAGAAATCAGAAATGGAGAAAGTATTCTGATTACTCAGTCATTGCAGAAGACTTTCTCGGTGTTCATTTTAAGAATGTTAACACAGACAGCATGACAGGTACATATAGGTACATTACAGTTATCTGAGTGAACTTGTCCTGTGGGTGTCGTACGTGAAGCTACACTGGAGTGATGTGTCCAAAGGATATTTTGCCAGTTAATAATACATAGACATAGGGTATGTGGTGCAACTCTTCCCCTGCCTGTCAACCGCATACAAGTCCCTCTAAATACTCGTTTTTTTTCGTTCTATTTTTGTGTGGTATTTTACCTTTGCATGTTTAAATATGTATGCGACACACAAGCAGAACTGTGATTTCCCTGCGGGGATTAATAAAGTATTCTTTTTATTATTATTCCTAACACCTGGCCAATTCTGCAATACTTAATAAAGAGATACATATCTTACATCTACGCTCAGACTTTGTTTTAGGAACTGTAACCTTGTCTAGCCTCGCTAAGCTAAGATAATTCATACAACTGTAGTAAGCTAGTTTTGTGACACCGAGCTAGAGAACAGCAATTCCACGATATATTTGTTAATTATGAGTTTCTAGGTAAAAACTAGGAGATTTCATGACAAATAATTACAATAATCATGGAATATGGAAAAGATAAAATGACATAGTATATAATATTGATAGATTGTACCTAAGGAGGACCATCAAGACGTATATGCATTGTTGTTTTCATAGTTGCTGAGAAGGTTCTTTCACGGGACACCCTCACCCTAGAAGGATCCACATTGACAGTGAAGAAGGCGACAGGACGCGGACCTGCTGAGACACCTCCAGTCAGTGTCAGACAGAATGAAGGTGGCAAAGGTCAGGCACCTAGCTATGTGTCGTGGGTTAAGCACATTTACTTTAAGAGTAGATGTTTGATTCAGTAGAATCTCCGACCCTTGCTCATCTGGAAATTGTGATATCTGGACATACTTTGATAAGAAGGTAATTCTCATAATATAATGGTAGTGGCAGTCTAGAAAATGGTTAATGTGGATCCATACACTACGTTTAGACTGAATCTACTTAACGGTAAGGTTCCTTTTGTGGAAGGCGAAAAGCATGGCTTGTTTTGTATTATGGGCTCCTGATTGTGCCATGATAAGAAAGAATGAAACAAAACACATTGACAGGTAATACCTGTCGATCAAAACATTTGCACACTTAACGTTTTCAATATAAAAAGGACAATGAATCTCAAGATTACAATTGAGCATGTCACACGCATCAAAATTCAATTTAGTCATGTACGTACATAAACACCTGACGCCAAACTACATAATATTTGCTATTATTCACATGTCAAGGAAGTCGAGACATTTTGTTTTTCTGGCTACAATATATATATATATATATATATATATATATATATATATATATATATATATATATATATATATATTCACAGTTGGCTCCAAATATCAACTGGCAAGCAAGGCAACTCAGAGTTCATATTGGACATTTGAAGTCAGTTCCCCTGCTAACTTTCCCATTCCCTCTTGCCTCGACAAAAATTGCACATGCTAGAACACGCATGCAAACAGTCTGTTCATATTCCTAAATGTAATACCCCATGTTTCAGATATAAGAAGACAGTAAAAACGGAAAATATGTCTGTTCCACACCATATATTTAACTGTGAAAACACGTGGAATATATTGTTGTGTCACATGGGACAACTGTGAGTGACAGTTTGACAAACATGTGACCATTACATGTATCAGTTGTCGGTATATCGTGGTCTATTTTTACACACAAACGCGAGATAATAGTGTGATATATACATACTTAAGCACAAAATATTTTAAGTGGGAGAACAGGAAGGGAAGGGAGTTAGCGAGACAGCAGGTATGGAGAGAGGAAGATAAATGTATTTGTCTTTGCAAGACAAGTATTCAGATTTATATTGTATTTCTATTTGATAATGCAGCAACTATACATAATTGGTTTTACATAAACATCATGTTAAATGCAAGAAACTCATGCATGCAAATTAGGGTGTGGTTGTTGTATTGTACTTTTGTAGTTGATAACAAATGAATCATTGACCATACTAAAATGTGCACTCTACAATTACTACAACTTAATAACGTACGCAGTGGTGTGTGTAGACTAGACCACTGTAGTTTTAATAGCAATAAAACGTCTGTAACGTTTACTTCCTCAGAACCCTGACTTCAGATGTGCACACAAAGTGGTGACCTTTTCCACTGAAGACTCATAAAGTAAAATAGACACTGTATATTTGGAAACTGATAAAGAGGATATAAAGTTGCTTATTGGTGTGTCTGAATACTTGTGTAATTTGCTTCAGTCCGGATGATAAATACTCCAGTCCGGATGGTAAAGATTACCGGATTAGCACCCGACATATCAACAACCATGATAGAAATGTTCATCGAAAAAAAATCTGGAGAGTCTGAGCTTGAATCATGCGACTTTGATGCAGACATTGGTGTAGCAGTGGTTGGATTCAAGAGTCCACAAGGTAGTATCAATTTATCAGTCAGAATAACATGTAATGTAGAATGATTATGCAGAACCTATAACATGTGTTCAGAAGTTACAGTGACGGAAAATGTCAAAATAAATGTAATTTAATAAACGTTGAGGCAATGAGACAAACAGGAGAACAAATTGAGGTGTTTTAATTTTTATGTAATTTAGGAGATTTTTCATTTCACGAAACAGCAGAACTACAAGATAAGGAACTGTTGTTGATTAAGTCAAAACCATTCATTCTCATAAAGAATTAATAGAACTGAAGTATGTTGATTGTTCTTATCGTTGAACCAGTTCGTTCGTTTCCATCAGGTGCCACCAAGCTGATGAATGCAGGCACACTGGTACTGAAAGGTGCACACCTGACAGTCACTGCCCTCAGTGACATCTACGAAGGCCTTGATCGGGAGTCTTGCCCACCAAAGGCAGTGACAGTTTCTGGAATCAGCAGTCAGACGTCGACGAATTTCTTGACACGCTTCTTTCGGAATCGGCACAAATCGGGAGGGGGAAACATCGAGCACCTGGAATATGACAACAATGACGGCATTGCAGTGATAACTTTCAAGGAGGCCGACAGTAAGTTCAGCTATCAAGAAATCATCTTAGTCTTAGATTGGAACATGCTTTGATAATGCCTCTTTTTGTTAACTACTTCCATACCGATATACATTTTGGAAGTTCTATGTACAAATACTGGACATCCCAATTCTACACATGATATTTGTATTGTACCATTTTAATTTCTTGTCAACACTTATTCAATTTGTTTTCGTGAACTATTTATTTTAGTTTACCTTTTTACTTGTACCTCATAATTGTTTTATTTATTTTTTATGTATTGCATTTTGTATTGTATTTTATGTATACATACGGACATTTTGTTTGAAATAAACATATATACATACACACACATATATATTTGTGTAAAACATATGTTTTCTAACTGCAGTTAGTTTTAGTATATTAATGATTAATCCGTAGGTAGTCATTGTGAGACTCTGTAATGCTAGAATGTACATAGTGTCACTAATCAAAATTCCAAGTCAAACAATGGTGTTAACATTTTATAAAACTATTATTTAAATAGTTCTTGTTTTACTTAATTTTCATAGCGATAATATTGCATTTGTTACAGTATTAAATCTGGGCTACCAAACAGACACACACCTTGTTCTGGTAACACAATAGTCACTATACATCTCTTTCAGGTGCCAGTCGTGTAGCGCAGAAGGCACGCCTCATTATCCAAGGTACACAAGTGCAAGTGAAACTGATGAGGTCATCGGTACGTCTAACTGATGTACAAGGTCCATTTGAAGACGACACATTTCTCCTGTCGGGAGTGTGTCCAAAGTGTACCGGCGATTACGTGAAGAAATTCTTTTCAACAACAGACTCTGACAGCGAAGTAGAGCAGGTGATCTTTACCCAACAACCGGGGGTTGTAATGTTACGTTTCGCCTACCCTCCGCCCGGTAAGTGACACTTACTGTTAGCATTTTCCCCTAGGATTCTGCATAGACTGTGGACGTGCTTAGCAACTTTTCAAGAGTAAGTGACAGAAGTGATACAAATACTTAAGCTGAATTGGATTGACAAAGCTTTGGAAAGCTTTGAACGTTCACTTCACCTGATCCTTGAACCAAGAAAGTTTGGGTTGTCTTTTTTCTCTTTGCTGCCTCTCTGCATTGCGGCATGTGCGACCAACCATATTTCACACAGCCTATTCAAACTCTTCCTTGGTGTGTGCAGTCAAGATGTGAAATTGGCTCACTCAACACTAATGCTGATTCCAGCAGAATATGCACTAGCACGTGATTTCGTCTTTAGCCTCTTCATAGCTTTTTCTTCTAATATTTTAACTCAATGTTGTATAATTTAGATGGAGTCCGCTATATGGGAACACTAATAACCCTAACACTCAGTAGTTTCTCTGAACCAGGGCGCGTTTTCTCAACGTGTTTCATAAAGTGTCTGTAGTATGTGTGAAAACGAGCGTAATTCTGCTGATCTGCACGGAATAAAAAAAAACAGGTTTGGCATGCCGTTTATGACATACGTGTGCCGGTCTGGTTCGATCTTTCGGTTGCTTTGTTCAATTACACGAAGAGCCAGATGCAATCCATGTATTTGATCCAGAAGCGGCCAATTTCACCCAGTTGCTTATCTAAATTCCTGGTATTTGCCTATATGATCGCGAAGAGTATCCACCAAGTGACTGCATCAGTATCCACCACATATAGCAAATTTCGTGTTCGATAAGTTGGCAGATATAGTGGGGCCGTATTACCAACAGAGGGGTTTATGCCAATGGTATCCTGCGTAATTATAAGAGGAAGCAAGGTCCAATATTCGACACCTAGAGATGCAGAGCATCAAAATGAGGTATTACATGCCATAAGAGACAGCTGTCTCATCCTCTCGCCCGCACAGTCCTCGAGCGGGGTGAACATGCAATGACCTTGACATGTATCGGTGACCTCGACTTTCATTATAATTCATGTATAGTAATGTGCATAATCAAACTTAACAACATTGAAAAACATGTCAAAATCATTGTTAGTGTCTATGCACTAAAGATCCGACATTCGATAAAAAGAATGTAAGTGATTTAGGGGTCGCGTTAGGGTTTTCACCCACAGCGGGCCTAATTATACGAGGAACCAAAGTTCAAGATTCGACAGCTAGAGATGCAGAAATTCAAAATTAGACAGTACATACCACGTTGTTAAGTCTAGTTTGATTTTCCCGCCCGAGCTGGCAATGCCCGGGATAACACGCATTAACCTTGACCTTTATCACTGACCTTACCTTCAATATATTTTAAATGCATACAATCAAATTGAATAACATTGAGAAACATTAAATCGAAATCTAGATCATGATTATTATCAATAAAGATGGTAGCGTGTTAGAAGACCCAACGTGCGATAATTAAAATTAGTTATTTGGGTTACGCTTTTCACAGCGGGCATAATGTTCGAGACAAAAAGGTCATCTTGGAATCAAATCGAAGCTAAAGGCCGTGGGATGTTTATTATTTGAAAATATTGCCATCGTGTTACCTAAACTGACTTGTAAATAGTCATTTATGACACTAAATTATCAGGTGGAGGACGATTTATGGGGGACTCAATGGTTCACACTGTGGAATTGAATTGGGGGTAAACCCCTAAATCATGCACCACCACCTTCCCCAATGTCTGGGGATGCTTTCAGCTAAATGTAGTATCTCTACATCTATGTCTGGCCCCACAGTGAAAAAATATTTGAATTTACTTCATTCCAGGCCCGAAAAGTGGGGTTCTGGCCCCTTAAGGCCAAACGGCCCCGAGTTGGGAGTGGTCATTATGAACTTGGGATGGCCTAGTGTGTCAGTTATGAGAAAATACTAGTGAAACAAACTTAGCAGAAAACATCCTGAGAGCTGGACCCGGCTACCGGCCTAACACGAATGAACCCATGTTGTAGAGTTCTACATGCTACGAGAGTTGTGTGTGACGAAGCCACTGCGAGGATCAATGACTAGTGTGCAGAGGGTGACCCAGACACAGAGAATTCAGGTTCACAACATCGGCAGTTTGGACGAAGAGATGCTTAGGTTGTACTTCGAGAATAAGAAGAAATCTGGAGGTGACAGAGTGATTGATGTGAAAATCTATGCCAACGAGGATTACGCAATAGTGGACGTAGCGGACAATTCCAGTGAGTGTTAGTCATGACAGAGAATACGACTTCATGTTGTAGTGTCATTGATTAATCATTCTGTGTTATAGTAATTTAATGTTTGTACTACCTTTAGCTGTCGTATTGACAATGTTTTAATCACTAATCATATAATCATGCATTCCACCTTCAACATCCACTGTGCAATTGAGATACAGCAAGACATTTTTATTTTGTCTATTTCATTGTTCTTATATAAATTTGCCATATGTATTTGATATTATTATTAGTGCCATCGTCTGAAGTGTGTACATTATAGATACAAAATGCATAATTCCTGCCTTGCCATTCCATGTTAAATAATACTGTTATGAGTCTAATGTGTTTTATATGTGTGTTAATATGTGGTATAGGAGTTGCAGCAACATCATTAACAAATTGATAAACTCTATTCAATACAA
>OZ024864.1:25348362-25439202 GCA_964017155.1 Oasisia sp. SBJ-2009 | reverse complement strand
GACCCTTACGGTATATGCCCTCAATGAAAAAGATCTCGAGGTGGCCGTTAAAACAATCGGGATTGACACAGAAGAACAAACATTTCCTGGCGTTGTAAGCAATATGGCTGACATCGAGAAATGGAGGAAACTGGTAAACAGACTTGAGTCTGAACATGGCGGTTTACTCGCGATCAGGGAGTGCAGTGGAGGTGTCATCGTGTGTGGGGCATGGCAACCATTCGATCTAGCAGTTGAGGAAGTGAAACAATTCCTAGAAGTAAATGCTGTGTCCGAGAAGTTTGTTGAGTTGGAGCATGGCATCGCACACTACTTGAAAAAGTACATGGAGCAAGAAGTCAGTAAAGTGATCGGAAACATCAAACACGTCACTGCTAAGATGGAGACAGACGGACGCTGCGGGATTGTTGTGACAGGCTATGATCACAATCTTCAGCCAGCCATGGATCAACTAGAGAGATTGGCACACAGCATTGAAAGAGATCAGTATGTGATAGACAAGCCAGGCATGCCAAAGAATCTGCAGAGTCGAAGTGGGGAAATTTTCCTGAAATACCTTGAAAGCGAACACCAAGTTGTGATTGTAGATGAGTCACAACAAGTTTCGAAAAGAGACAGTTATGTGAAAAGAGGGGGCCGCGCTGTTGGGTCAAAGGTTGATCTAATGGGTGGCGGCACCATAGAAGTGGTTCAAGGCGATTTGACAACATTCCATGCCGAAGCCATCGTCAATGCAGCCAATGGAAAATTGAAACACTACGGTGGACTTGCACGTGCAATCTCACAAGCAGGTAGTGTATTCAGTTGTGGCATAGACATGTACATCATACTGCATTAGCATTATTCTCTTGAGCAAATTTGGCTCAAAAGGACTAATTTAGTTTTAGCCAAATAAAATATTGTTATCCAATTTTAAGGTGTATTTAGTTTATAGCTGAACTTGCAGATTGCATCAAACCTTTTCTGTGTGATAAGCCATCCATTCAATACTCCAGATTGGCCTGCTGGTTCTGCATTTCTGCAACTTCATTTTATTCTAGACTATCAATACCCATGCATGTTGTTGTTTATTTATTTGTCTCAATATGATAAAGCACACAATTGTTTTCAGATTTCTTTATAAAACATTATTTTATAATGAAAACATAAAAAATGCAATCTTACAGTTGCTGTGTCTTGTGCAGACATCATGCATATGAATTTAGGTTGTATGCCACCACACACTTGATAAGGATTCTCATCGGCTAGAACCCCACATCTCTTGATCAATGACATTTCAGTTAACATAAATTGTTATAAAAGCCTCATTCATAACTGAACAATCAGCCGAATGAAAGAACTAGAACAATTTAAAATCAGTGAGATTTAATTGGATAATGATAAAAGACCAGCATTTCACATCAGCATTTGAAGTTTTTTGCAAATTTGGCAATGGATTTTTTCCCGCCAGAATGTACAAAACTTAATACATGGGAAATGGCAAAGCCGTAGGTTGAACCTAAGCATTTTACTATCACCTAGGTAGCAGCAATACATGTTAGTATCCTTGTAACACTACTTGTAGCCAGTTCAAACGGTTGAAATAGACATAAAAAGAGATGCCTGCTTCATTCATAATAACTTGAAACAATTTGATTGTACTACAAAAGCACATTTGCCTGAAGATGATATGATGTGTCATCACCATTTGTACTGTTTTGTAGAAAGGCGCTATCTCAACATTGCAACCTTTCTTTCTTGCTGCAGGAGGGCCAGAGATTCAGCAGGAGTGTGATGACTACGTGCAGAGCCATGGGGTACTGACAGCAGGCCAAGTCTGGATGTCTGCAGCTGGGCGACTTCCATGCAAGAAAGTGATCCATGCAGTGGGACCTAGGTGGAAGGGTGGACACAACAACGAAGCTTCTGACCTGTATGAAGCCACCTATGGAAGCTTGCAGGCTGCTGAGGATTCAGGCCTATCTTCAGTTGCGTTCCCCGCATTGAGTTGCGGCATTTTGGGCTATCCAGTTAAACAAGCCACCGAGACGATCACCACGGCTCTGAAGGATTTCCTCGAAGATAAGCAACACAGAAGTGTGAAGAAAGTGTCACTTGTTGTTCAATCTGACAGAATCGTAAGAGAACTGAATAACAGCCTTGGCATTGTGTTTGGTTCACGTGTGATGGTCTCAGCTCAGTCTGCACAAGGCACTTCCCCCGAGACAGGCAAGTAATGGCTTCATTATACAAAACGTGACTTCTGTCAAACTGCCAATGTGTCTGTTCCGTTGGACATCACAGGTTCCAAAGAGCAAACAACCAGTCAATCAATGCAATGTTTGTATTAACTACAACATTGAACCATCACAGTGTCTGCCGGATATCTTATCATTGTTAAATCATCAATTGACAGCCAAAAACTACTATATGCACACCGTATTGTCCCCAATAGACGCGCACTACCTAATATACGCCCACCCCTTTTTTAGACGTGAAACAATCCATGACAATTTACTTGAATAACGCAAAACTGCAACAGAGTAGACGCTACAATTATTAGCAAAGATGGCGCCCAGACTAATGCTATTCGAAAATAACAATTGTCGGTAGGGCATCCAAACCGTTACTGGTGAGACTTTCGTAAGAAAATTTAATTATGGTAAATGTAAATGATTTCCACAAGGAAGGCTTTTATTTTATGGTACTATCAGAAAGGCCGTCGTGCATCAAACAAATGGCGGATTTGTTTACATTGGATTAAACGCTGACTGTTCGCGAAAAGTTTCTGAGCAACAGCAATTAAACAACAGATGGTGCAGCTTGTGTATTTTGTTGCATCAATCAAGACAAACTATAAAACAAATTCGATGGAATTATGCAAACAAAGTTCTCCATTCCAAATGAATCACCCGCAGGCACGCAGTGCGACTGGCATAAACCGTGTGCATAAACTGTGTGTGTGTATTTGTTTGTGTCTGTGTGTTTGTGTGTGTTTTGTGTCTGTGTTTGTGTGCGTGTGTACATGCATGCATGCATGCGTGTGTGTGTGTGTGTGTGTGTGTGTGTGAGTGTGTGTGTGTGTGTGTGTGTGTGTGTGTGTGTGTGTGTGTGTGTGTGTGTGTGTGTGTGTGTGTGTGTGTGTGTCACTCAAACCTGATGATTTCGTACTAGGTAATGTTGCTTTTCCTTAATTCAGCACCAGCCTCATCACCCCGTCGCTCTGTGACGCCCGCTGCTTCTGGATCAACTGGACTGAAGACTCCAGAAGGCATCACAATGTCACTGCAGCAATCTGAAATTGTTAACGAACGCGTATGTAAAACTAGTACAATTTATGCACTCGTTATTATTGCATAATGTAATAGAGCAACTACTTATGTTATAGATGCAGTTGAACTGTCTGTCGTGTATATATATTGTAAATAATTTCATTATTTAGATAATATTACACAATCTGTCATTAAATTAGTTGTATTCTCACTCTGTAGTTCAGCGTACAAATTTGAGGTATATGATAAGTAAGTTCTAATGTTGTATGTTGTTTTATAGCCCATTGTTACTTTCGGACCAGTACTTTTAAACATATTTTCTCCATGAGCCAGTAAGCCAGATAACAAGTAGAGGTGTTGTGAATTAGAGATAATTCTTGTATCTATAAGCAAACCACCCTTCTGTAATATTTGACAATATCTAAATATGTTCACAAAGCTACCACACACAATCTGGGGTGTGTTCTAATTTTGGAACATATTTACAATGCTAGTAAACCACGTATATGTTGTGTAAGTATCTAATGTCAGTTCTATTGTACTTAATCTTTCGTAAGAAATACAAAAGTCTCTATGGATATTTGTATACAATATTTAATACATTGGCACTTTCATTTGATCCCTTTTAATGTCTTTAAGATAATAATGTTTTCATTACATTTGTTTTCAATAGCCATCTTTGCCCACTGTATTCTAAATGAAGTATAACCAACCATTGCTGATGTTCTATATAAAAGTGTCACCAAATTGCTTCCCTTGCAGGTTGATGCAATTGTCAACTCATCTAATCGACAGCTGAAGTTGGATACAGGATTTGTTTCCAAAGCCATTCTGAACATAGGAGGCAAACAGATACAGCAAGAATGCCTGCAGAAAGCACCGAATGGCATAGACTCAGGGGAGGTGGTGGTGACATCTGGTGGCCAACTTGGTTGTAAGTTTGTTATTCACGGAGCCTGCTGCAAGTGGGACGGAGCAGCTGGAGCAAGTGAACAGGTACAGTGTTGTCACATGACCAGAAGTCACATGACCAGAAGTCATGTACCAAGAGCATTCAAACTAGTATTATAATCCAGTTATTCTATAGCTGCATTTCTTTATTGTTAATATTATGTACTTAATGTCGATTGTTAATTGATGATGTATTAAGAGATATGGCCGATAGAAAACTGTTTTGCCTTTGACTAAAATACTCAAATTTTGTTTTTTACATTCCAGTACCTTTGTATGTTTATTAGCAATAAAGGTATATGTAATAACAATATATTTCTAAATATGTTTGTCATGGATAAGCTGTGGCTGTTTTATGTAATTAATGTAGCCATTTTTTTTATATATTTCCCAACTATTTTCTTCCTGTACAATAAAGCAATTAACATATTATTAATATTATATTCGAGAGATCTGAAAAAATATGTTTTAGCCGTAGTGTCAGACTTTAAGTAACATTCTTATTTTCTGTAGATTACTGTGTTGTCTGTTTATAAGGCAATGCTTTTTATATTAGTAGAGATAGGTCAGTCCGGTGATGACTAATGTAACTCAATTTCAACTGTGTTTAATGTTTCTTTAGATTAATGCAAGCCTATATAAAATATTTTTTAAGGTAGGTAGTCTCTCCCTCTACCAGAAATTAGACAGAATATTAGCGTTTAGCAGAAACTTAAAATTAAAATGTGTTGATCATCAGTAGGCACTGCGATTAACTCAGCCTGTTTCAGCATCATCATGAAATATGTTCTTTTGAAACTGTTGCAGTCTTAGATATATTTTGTAAATTCATAAATGAAACACTAGGACTCGATTCAACTTTTGTAACTTAAGGCTTTTTCATGAATCGATCATTCACAGAGTATGTTTTTGCAGGTTCTGAGGACATTACTCAGCAACTGCTTCCAAGAGGCACACAATCACCGTGTGATGTCTCTGTCCATCCCGCCCATCGGCGTTGGTGGCTTGGGTTTTGATGCACATTTTGTCGCGTCAGTCATGCGGGACGAGCTGTTTGAGTTCAGCCGTCGTAACCCACAGACATGTCTCAGAGAAGTTCGATTTGTTGTGTATCCCAAAGACAATGCCTGCATCCAGGTCAGTACGTATAGTGCATTATATATATATTAGGTGCATAGTACGATCATATATTTCACACACACAAAAATGAACATTGTAAAGTCTACGATTCCTAAGTATTTCGTAGCAAAGTGGTGGTACCTGAAGGTAAATACAAAACGGTTTTGCTTGATGGCATCATTCCTGCCACATATAACTTTGGCAACGAAAAAAGCATTTATTTTAAACTAATGAAACATACTAGATACAAAGTTGAAATATATAGAGAATGTTTATTAAAAAGTGAGGAAAATATTGAAGTAAAAATATGTATTTAGAACGTACCTTACTTCGACTTGGATAACCAGAAATCATGGTCATTCATTTGTGGCACATATTTACCACATTGGAAATATTTTGTTATGCTTTAATGTGTTTATCTTCGGTAATATTATATATATATATATATATATATATATATATATATTTATATTTATATATATATATATATATATATATATATATATATATATATATATATATATATAAATATAAATATATATATATATATATATATATATATATATATATATATAAATATAAATATATATATATATATATATATATATATATATATATATATATATATTACTGACTTATCTTCTTCGTCCCCAGTGGGACATAAGGCCACAACAATCTTTCCCCACAAGGTCCTGTCCTTGGCTGAGGCATGAGCCTCACCCCATGACAGCCACATCTCTTCCAGCTCGGCCACCACTGTCTGCCGCCATGTCATCTTTGGCCGTCCTGGCTTCCTTTTTCGAGGTGGTGTCCATCTCAGTGCCACTTTGGGTATGCTGTCTTTGGGCATTCGCAGGACGTATCCTAGCCATCTCAGTCGTCGACGTTTGGTTATTTTATTTGGCCAGAATATTCGGCAGATGTTTCCCAAACATCCATTGTGAAACGCGTCGACCTTTGCCATTTCCCTTTTAACCACTCGCCAGCACTCTGAACCATACAGTAGGATGGACTTCACATTACTATTGTAATGTCTTATCTTTGTTTTGGTGGTGTACTGGTTAGACTTCCAAATGTTCTGCAGTTTGGCGAAAGCATAGCAGGCTTTACCGAGTCTAGCCTTGATGTCTTTTTTTGGTCTCCATTGTCTTTGCTGATGAGACTACCCAGATAAGTAAACTGCAAACTCAAGTGGTACACCATTTACGGTAACAGGTGCGGTTGGTGTGGTGTTGATGCTCATCACTTGTGTCTTGGATGTATTGATGGTAAGCCCAGTTTGCTTTGCATATCTCTCTATTCTATTAGTTTTTCCCTGCCGATAGTAAAGCTTTACTGATAGAAATGCAAGGTCATCAGCAAAGTCGAGGTCTAACTGGGAAAAGAGAGTCCACGGGATACCCCTTGGTTTATCTGATGTAGTTTTCTGCATAACCCAGTCGACGACGACCAAGAATTAAGAGGATGGGCGAGAGGATACATCTCTGTCTAACACCCGATTTCACTGGGAACCACTCAGAGGGTGTATTACTGAGGAAGACACTGCATTCAAAGTGGTTGTAGAAAGTATCTATCAGTGAAACAATATTTACAGGTACTCCATAAGTTCTTAGAATCTTCCACAGAGTGTCATGGTGGATACTGTCAAATGCCTTTTTGAAATCAATGAAGTTGTTATACAGTGGGCAGTTCCATTCTAGAGTCCGCTCTATGATGTTTCTCAATGCAAAGATCTGATCAGTGCACCCTCTTCTCTTCCGGAATCCCGCTTGTTCTTGTCTCAGCTTCTTGTCAATGGCTGTCTCGATTCTTCCAAGAAGGATTCTACATATATATATATATATATATATATATATATATATATATATATATATATATATATATGTTTATTCTGTTGTTTGCTTTTGTATCTAAACTATATTCAATTGTCAGGTATATAATTATACCAAATAAACTCAATCAACTTAATCATATGTATAGCTATTTACATATTCATGATTAGAGATACATTAGATGTGAAGAGGAAGGGCAAACAATCAGCATTACATAACATTCTTTCAATTGATTGCTATATCTATAGCAGTCTTCAGATAAGACATACCTTGTTATCTTCTCTCATCCATGAGCATTAATGCCAAAAGTAGAGCAAACTTCAATTTGGATCTTATCAACAAGGTTCATAGGATATCTCGCCAGTCAAAGCACAGATGTTCTGACACAATCTGTTAAATTCATTAATGGGATGGGTTATTTATGTGTCTGATGTTTTCACAGGGACTACATACATGACATTGTAAATGGTTAACCTGTATGTCGTGTTGCATAACATATAAAATTTGCTAAAATGTTTGAAAACTGCATGACATTATTGCAGTATTATGTCATGAGATCAAGTTATAATGCAACAATAACTATTATACTAACGTGTGGCAGAATCCATGCGAGCTTTACGAAATATTGAGCCCTCCACATTCTGAACCCCCTCGCAAATGTCGCACAGGTTTGCGTACATGAACAATCCACATGAACCATCCACGTGTACAACACATCCAATATTTCAGCCCGATATATGCAAAATGATGGAGATATGGGTCCAGACAGTCAGACTCATCACGCATGCATGTGTGCAGACATACACAAGCAAATACGTACAAGCAGACACACACACACACACACACACACACACACACACACACACACACACACACACACACACACACACACACACACACACGCCGCACGCACGCACGCACACACACACACAAACACACACACACACACACACACACACACACACACATACATACACACACACACACACACACAAGCACAAGTACACTTTTGTATATAGATATATCTATATAGTGAATAAATAATGTTTTTATTAGTATTATTATATAACCTGCTGTAGTTAGTTTTGAATTTGTTCCATACTTAGGCATTTCAAGATGTTCTCTCTGGCAGTACCAGTACTCCTGACAGGACACGAGGACTTGCCGGAGCACGCCCCAAACAACATCCAGGTACACTGTCTGCATTAATTTGAACAAATGCACTTCAAATATATTTAGTTGTGCTTAGAATGCTGTTAATTGTCAACACTCATGTGTCAACAGTAAGACCTCTTGTGTGTGAGTTTAGAACTGATTATGGGAGAGTTTGTTTATGTAGGAATGGATGTGCATACAATATATACAGAGAAGATTTTAATATCGAATTTACTTTTTAATGAAATCGTATTTCCAGTTTATGTCATTTTTGGTGTTTCTTTCTGTTACATAGGTCGTCCTTATGGTGGACGTATCGAAGGCAGATCTGCAGCAAACAAACAAAGTGTCACATTGATCATCTATGCTCAATCACCCGCAGTTATTGCTCGTGTGAAGCAGGCCATAGAGAGTCAGTGTACGGCAGAATGTCCGGATGTTGTTCTTGACAGTAAAGACAACCAGGAGGCCATCACAAAACTGACTCCAGTTGAGGTGATGCAAAATGAAAAGCTTAGCAATGTTCATTGCTAAGCCATGCAAATAATAACGACTTCCATTATTCGTTTTTATTTGCATGGCTGCTCCTGTAAACTTCTGCTTGGTAATTTTGTTCTTCCATCACAGTAATAAAACCAATGTTAGTTTTAGCATCTACCTGCAATAATAAGCAAAACTCCACATGATATGTTTATCTTATGTTTCCACAACTAATTATATCACTGTATTGCAACACATCTCATTTGAACAGGTAAGATTTTAAAATGTCATTGTACTCGATCACCAGTGCTATGATCACCAGTCCCTTGTTATTTCTAAACTGACTTGACTTTGGTATCTACTAACTAAATATATTATTGTCATATGTAAGTTACAAGTGGCAAAATATAGAAAACTAATATCCTAGACAACTATAGAATGATAACTCATACATATATTATTGACATTGTATGCTCCATTCATACAATATGGCTGTGATTCTAGTCATCTCGTATGGAAAACCAGAGAAAATGCTAATTAGGTGATTTTGGTGAAGACACTAGGCAGTGATTATGATTATGATTCACCCAAACACATTTCATACATAACTACTAACGCATTATATAGTCCAAAGAACTGCAGGGTCACTTGGCCCATTTTAGTGTCACCCTATCAGAGGGATTAAAAATGGTTTTCTGACATTGTTTTCATGTCATGCGCTTTGTCTCCCATTACCTAGGCTAAGCAGGAGATCATAGCACTAATCCGTTAAAAAGAAGAAGCAAAAAAGCTCTTCCTAAATCAAAGATATTGTCAGCTATGTCTTGAAAATGTGTGTTACATGTGTTCGTACTTCATTTCGGGTCATGCAACGCATCTCAACTGGCGTGTATGTAAATTATTAACACCCACATGTCCACCCAAGCAAATATGTGAGTGGCAAAACCGTGTTCCTGCTGGGATTAAGTGTGTCAATCCAGCAAATAATATAATACCAGGACACCCATATACATATTGTTTCTGTTTACACGTCTAGTTACTTTGCCATTTATCTCATGCCATAATACTGACAATGATTTTGAAGATTGCTGAGATACAGTCGCTGGAGGAAAGGCTTAACGTGAAGATAACCATTGGCAAGGGAAAGACCAAGCAATCCATCCGCATCCAAGGACTCAGGGTGGACACAACCCAAGCACACGTCCACATATCTGATATCTTCAGACATGTGGAAGTGGCCACTGTGAAGAAATCGCAGGAGGCTCTGATTGCTAAAACGGTACAAACATCTACAAACTGTATATGTTCCAGTACATTGAACTGGCTCAATGTTTATTTTATCATTTGTTCCATGAATTGGTTAACATCATATAAATACACCTCAGAGATGCTGACAAGATGAACCATAGTTGGACATAACACAAACGTTAATTTGACATTAGTTTTCAACTGTTTTATTTAATTAAGCAAGAATTGTGACAGGTGATTTTACAACGGGGTATGTCAGCTTATTTGTTACGTAAGTTACTAGAGTTAGAAATTCCAATGCACTGGAAATTCACACGTATATATTTACCCGAATGGAGTTAACACTGTTCATGCACATGTTTCATGTAGGTTCACTGGTCATTTGCTGATGGTGACCAGTACAAAGACTACCCAGAGGAGATCAACAGCTTACTGGAAAAGGCGTTCCAGGAACAGAAACCCACGTGCACATGGAAATGGTCCAATGATGTGACGGTCACAGTAGACTTGAAGAAACTGGTTGAGACAACTTCCGGCAGCAGAACCGTTTTACCTGTGAGACGCTCCATTGTAGGAGGTAGGTTTGGTGTTCATGTAACAGTTAATGACAATAAAATATACAAACTTACGTATATTGGCAATACTTTGAATGTGTTTAGTCACGCGACATCAGCAAACTGAATTGCTCGGTGTCGCGAATGAAAACGTACAGGAATCGGTCAAGAAATTCAGGGGACTTCTGCGTGTACTACAATGTGCCATTTAAGGCAGGACAAGACAGCTGAAATGAATATTTTTAAAGAAAATAATCAAATTCCTGTTAGATCCTATCAGCGATACATTACTGCAGTTATCGTTGCCTGTCTCTGTTGAAGTTGCCTAAATGACTGCACATCAAATCTGAACAAATAACGAGTCAACATGATGTGCCAAGCAGGGTAAACTCCGATTGCCTCGCTGATTTTCCTTTGGCAGGAGTTGTTCTCTCAGGCGAGAACTGTTGCCTCTTTGGCTGTGATGTTGGGGCTTTTGTTGACTCTGTGTTTTCTGACTGCTGTAAGTGGCCCTTGTTGGTTGCATGCTCTGTGAGATGTGCTCCCAGGGCCTTGTTTGTCTCCCCCATATGTTTTCTGACAGTCCAGGCATGGTATCTCATAAATCACACCGCACACTTTCTTATCGGTTTTATCTCTGGGTTTTACAACAGTGGAACTAATAGTGTTTTACAGTTTATGATATCTTTCCATCCTATGTATACGGAAGCTCCACAGCAGAACACAGTGGATTCGGGAACATAACTTGAACTTTATTTCAATATGAATTTAACCAAATCTGCTAGCAACATTCATGTTAGTATAGCGGTCTTCTGCCACCCCTTCAGAATTACCACCATGGGTTTTCTTTTTTACCTGGTATGTCTAGGAGATACTTAAAAATAGTTGGGGTCTTCTAATGAGTTACTGCCTACTGGATATGTTGTCATGTTTTAGTCCCTCGTCTACTAGTTTTGCTTGACAAGTATATAAATATGCTAGCTTGTTTCAAATATTGGTTTCCTGAATTTCTTTCGATTCAGAAGCCGAGTTACACTTTGGTAGCCAGATTTTGCTATACTGTGTGAGATACAATGATGATGTGACCAAGGAAAAAGAAAGGTAAAATCAACCTGATTAGGTTTAAGTGATGTGTGTTTTAGTGATGTGGAGTGCAGTACTCTTGTGTTACAGGCGACAGCATTGAACTACCAACTAGTTGGACACGTA
This sequence comes from Oasisia sp. SBJ-2009, assembly GCA_964017155.1. Classification (NCBI taxonomy): domain Eukaryota; kingdom Metazoa; phylum Annelida; class Polychaeta; order Sabellida; family Siboglinidae; genus Oasisia; species Oasisia sp. SBJ-2009. Next base: position 25,427,403 of record OZ024864.1, on the reverse strand, counting down.
TGGACGAAGGAGAATATGTCAGGCTGGTAGACATACAAAAAGGCAGTCCTGAGTTCAAAAAGGTTGAGCAAGAGTTCATGAGCACTGCAAACAGAACGGTCAATAGTGTAATCAAGGTAATATGCGTGTGTGCGTACATGTGTGCGTGCATGCATATGAGTGCTCATGTGGCAGTGTTCCAATAGATCATGTACAGTAGTCCCCCTCTCCAGGGGACACTCCTGTATCCAAGCAAGTGTCCCTACATTGAGGGTGTCCCTTCATCAGGGGGACAGATATTCTGTAATGGGCGGTGGGTGTGGCAGTGGGGGAGGCTTAAGCTATGGGTATGAAAAATGTACTGTCACTGTGTGCATGTACACTGTATAAAATGTAAACAAGGACATGGTAATGGATCAATAAAAATAATGTTAATTTAAATAATTTACTTGTGTTCAAGGTATAACATTAGCATATTTGTTCTGATATGTATTATATGTTGCAAATAATCCCTTGCACGAAAAACAGCAGCATCTACATGCTATCTTATTACACAACAAACTTAATCTTTAAATGCAAAATTTGAACACTGCATTTAATATGTGTGAGCCAGAATGAGCCATGGTGACAGAGGTATGACAGGAGGCCAATTTAAATAAGCATGTTTTCGTCTGTTAAGACAATTATTGTTCATTAACATGTCTAGTGTTCTCAAATAGTAATGCTTATCAATAGTACATACATTTACAAACATGTACATGTAGTGTAGATGGATGGCCATGATTTGTATAGATGTGAAAGGATTGCACTTTGTTCTACAAAAAACCAGGACCGTATACGATGAGCGATAATAGGGTACGGGAATCTTCGCGATGCTGCTAGAGGCAAACAAGCAAATAAACAAGCAAATAAACAAACAAACAAACAAACAGGTGGGCATTGCATCTAGATAACTATTAGACTGTTTTCAGTGTTCAGTCATGAAAGTAAGAAGTGATTTAACTAACTCTGATTCAAGTCATTGTTCAGTGTGTTGTCCGTGCAGCCAGTGTCTGTCTTTGAACATTAGCCCAGTCTCAGACTTGATTGCAATTAGTTGACTAGCATTGCCATAGTGAGGCGACACATAAAACAGGGTAGACAACACTCAGCCATAAATAAAACTAATAATCAACACCCAGTTGGGTAAATTAGGTAGAATTTGTTTGTTTGAGTTTAGCCTTTTTTTGTCACACTGCACGGGTTACGATATCCTGTCCGCCGCCATCTTGTAATCAAAATATTTCGTGATTTTTTGCCGTGTTTTCACTTACTATCCGCTTTAGGGGGGGACATAAAACCAAAATATCCTGTCCGCTGTCCGCGTCCACGGGGTATCCCCTCATTAGGGGGACATTAACATGGTAAAACATTCCGTACATTGACAAACTGTCCTGACATACGGGGTGTCCACTGATCAGGGGGTCCGCTGAAGAGGAGGACTCACTAACTGTACATATAGAATGATATCACTGGTAGTTATTGTATAATCTAGGTTTGCTCTAGTTTGATGTTGCTCTATTAATTTAATGTTCTTCTTGTTAGTATTATTATGTGTAGGCATCTGCCTGTGTGGCAACAGTCTACGACAAGGGGAATAATAAAGCTACATACGCTTGTCTAGAAAAGTACAGGTGTAAGCTGAACTGTAGGCACATACAGTCGGCACATCCAATAGTGATTCACATTATCAATGAGTCGTGTTTATAATATCATTTCAGATTGAAACAGTTCAGAATCCCGCAATGTACCGCCTGTATATGATGCGGAGAGCTGATATGGAGAAGCGGAAAAACAAACCAAAAAACATTGAGCGCAGCCTGTGGCATGGGACAAATGTGGCAGCCGTCAACAGCATCAACAATGCTGGATTCAATCGCAGCTACTGTGGCAAGAATGGTTCGTATGTGGATTCATATTGGACGTAAATGCATAAGGCCCGTTTAATACAAACTGGTAGTGTAATTGTATACTTACTGATGATTACTGAATTATGGAAGTTAATTAGAAATATTCATATTTCAAAAAAGGATCCAATTTAAACGAGTTGATCAGTGAGATGTTTTGACTATAAAAGTTATCAAAGGAATCATTCAAATCACTCATTTTGTGACAACCTTAGTAAAAAGTGCATATTGATTTCATCATGGGAAAAGTTTGTTTAAATTCATGTGACAACATTTATCTGAAATGAAAAGCCTAAATCAGCAAAACAAATTATTTTGAAGTTGAAGGTTTTAAAGTGTCAATTACCATCTGTTTTCAGCTTCTCTCTTTGGCAAAGGTGTGTACTTTGCTGTGAACACAGACTACCCAGCCGGCAGAGGCTATGCTGATGCGGATAGCAATGGCCACAAACGGATATACAAAGCACTGGTTCTAACCGGAGACTTCGCACAGGGTGTCGCAGATATGCCTGTTCCACCACCAAATCCGTCTAATCCTGGTTTCCTATATGACTCCACTGTTGACAATATGTCCAATCCAATTATGTTTGTCGTGTTCTTAGATGGCATGGCTTACCCCGAGTACTTAATCACATTCACATAAATGAGGCAAGGAGAGTCAGTGATGGCTTCCACACTAAGTCCGGTTAGTTATGAGAGTCATACAACACAGATTGTCATTTCTTTTTCTGTTTTATTTTGTGGTACGAAACTCCCCCTTCTGATGTAAATTAGGAATGTCATGTTAATGAATGTCATTTTATAAAGATGTTAATTTGGCATGGTAAATGTTCATTTTACATATGCACGTTTGCATGCATGTGTGTGGACTGTTCTAAACAGTACATATCTTGCTGTCATGAATGACCATAATCATGTAGTACTTAATAATCGTATTTGCGTTGCACTATGTAGGTTCAAATTGCTTGATAATCATGTGACATTGTTAATATGATATGGTGGAAGTGACATAAATAACTCTCGCAACACATGCACGGCCAATATCATACCCCTTGGTTGGTTGTTTGTGATTTTTGGTATTAAAAGATGCATGGCACATATTCAATTCAATATGATTTATTCAAACAACATTCAACAAAAATACAATTTAAGACTATACAAACATGCTATACAGGTAATGTTGTTTGAAGGGAATACACAAGAAGTTAAAAACTTGTAGTAGTATGTATTCCCGCACACAATATTTGTGGGCACAACCATAATTTAAGAAATAGTTATTATAATGTAAATATTGCACACATCCTAAATACATGCCTAGGAAAGGAAACAAAACAACATAAACAAAATTAGTGATGCAACCCCTAGTTCATTATTCACATTAATCTCACTTATTCAAAATAAATGGATGCATACAAGGAAGTATACTTAGAATTGAGATACATTAGTAATCTGAATCAGTTGCAATGAAATTTCCAATTATATATATTCATTCATGAGTATTGACTTGTACCTATGACTAAAAGACCTTAGTGTTGTTATGTTAGTTAGATCAACTTGCAAGGAATTCCAAAGACTTATGCCATACATAGGTAGAGACATGGATGTAACATTCAAGGTGACCCAGCGCCTTACTAATTGATTTTTGCGACGTGTTATTACCGATATATCTTTTTTCACAAAATGCTGTTGTATATTAGCTGGCAACATGCAGTAGTATGCTTTGTACATAAACATAGCTGTTTTGAATTTCACTAGATCTGGACATTTTAATATATGCGACCTGTAGAAAAGAGCTTTACATTATGTAGTTGTTTAGTATGTGTGTGAATGAGTGGAATTGCAATCAATGCATGTATTCATTTGATTCAATTGAGTGTAGTGAATGTGTTTTTTTGTTGTTAACTGTTTGATTATAGTGGGCTTGGACTTTGTCCATCGTCTTAGTAGCTAATACTTAGGTTTGTAGTGGAAATTATTTTAACAAATGTTATGTATACAGTCATATCTCAGTTGTCCTGTCTCCAATAATCTGCATGTTTGTGTTGGAACCATCTTGAACACAGTGTATAAAGAGGTGTCTCGCTAATCGGCACGTTTTGTTTATCCGACCAAAACCTTGTAAACCAAAGTGTGCAGCAAAACGAGTCATGAGTGTTTATGGCTACAAGTGCACAGAATGATGATATCACACCACTTCGAAGCATCACACACAGATCCAAAGAAGTTGAGGCATTTGACATACATCGTCAGATTGTTGTATTTTGATTGTAAAATGCATGGCACATGTATACGAGAATTGTAGATGTGTATTATGAATAATAACGAATTATAATCAAGACATTACATTGTTGTATGCACATACACAACATATTTACCAAATGTGCGTGATATACAAACTAATAGTATGCATTGTCGCATGATGAATGTGCTTTTGATTTGCCTTACTGGCAAACCAACATTTAATTGTAATGATTTGTGTTTAGTTTTCTTTACTGGATTATATAGACCTTGTTTATCAATGTACTCTGACGTTATGTCTGTCAAATAACTATGATATGAACACATACTAACATAAAATAGCCAGTGGCTTAGTGTGTATACCAGCAAATCAATATCTTATTCTAGTAAACATAGCCACTAGAAAACGGCATTCCTTGTTGTACCTTATCCTTCGTTCCAGGTGTAATTACTATGTGTATTCTTTGTTCTCAAGAACCAATCGGCTTTGGAACTCTCTCAACACATTGTAAATCAAAACAGCCTGGATACATTAAAAACAATATCCATACTTTGTACTCTTCAATTTGTTAGACATAATTAGTTCTTTCTTCTGCACATACTATCGTACATTTAGCACCCTAAATGAAATATTCCTGTGTGCCTGCCTGTATCATCAGCAACTTAATGTTAGGCGTGTACAGGAAGATGACATCAGGTACATAAGATGTTGATTTATTATTCTGGGCCATATTAACCACCACACAATTTGTTGTAGCACTAGTCAACAACTGTATGTTAGCGTTGTCCTGTGTGATTACCTAACTTGTATCGTTTGGATATTTACCAATAAATTAAGTACTAATTCATATGATGTGCTGTTATTTAACGTTGATAATATATCGCTTGCTACGGCGATTTCCAACAACATGTTGTCTTAGTCAATCTAGACTGCAGCGCCTCAGTTAATGTTGACTAGTGTTATTTGTCCGTGGGAATATAACACATTTCTGTGTTGAGGATGCACATTTGTGTTCTCAAAAAGAGTTACATACAGTTCAATACATACGATCGATTTCACCATCACGGGGTGTCGGGATAAGATGGACACATGTTATAAGCGATAATGTAATAATCGCCCGTTAACATAATAACCGCCCGATAATGTAATAAAATCGCCCGTTAATGTAATAAACTGGCTAACCGATAATGTAATAATTTTTGCCTGATAATGTAATAAACTCCTCTTGCCTGATAATGTAAGAACTTTCGCCCGATAATGTAATAACGTACATATTTTACGTAGGACTTAGTCGTTTTAGTGGATTTTATGTTGATATCTTGCACTTAGTCCATTTTTTTCTGTCGCCTATTTCGCAATACTGCGTATATAAACATTCGACGTTTAACATTACGAAGTCAGTTCTGTTTCGATAAAACATTTATTGGCGGTCAGGACGCTACAATAGTTATAACTTATATGTCGCTTTAAGGAGCAGTGGTCTTGGCGCGGAATGGTTGCTCTCCATATTACTGCTTCGGGTCGAAGTGTTGTTGTTGTTGTAGTTATATACCAGAGGGTACTGTCGTCTTTTTGTAACGTGTGAAGCTATATGTAATACATTCTATAAAAGACGTGACATAGCAACACCAAGATTCGTTTTCATGTTTTTGTTTACATGCGTACATGATTTTTTTAAAGAGACAAACACATCTCTATCTATAAATAATCTACACCCGTGCCTCTCTACCTTTAACCATCTACAAACTCCGTATACATATCATATTGTAAACATACAAGCACGCTTCTCTCTCAAGCACGCTTTTCTCCCATATCAGTGTAGGCAGCGCAGATGATTAGTAAGACGGGCATTTTAAAGGACGCATCCACCATGTTGTTCAAGATCGCACCCATTTCAGTCATTGCCGTTTTTATATCCACTGACATTCCGTTGAAACTGACTTCGTGTGATTTTGTGTCAATCGCCACAATTACGTCTGTGTACTTCTCCTGTTGTTGCCATGTACTTGCCTTCGCTTACAACATTCTCAGTTTACGCAAGCTGAAACCAGCCCTGCTCTGACTTACAATCGTTGCTGCTCTTTTGATTTCTTCTTGCACCTTCAAATGCGCATCTTTCAGTTTTGAAGACAGGTTTTCAACTTCATCTCTTGGCCCAGTAATACATGTAGAAGTGAAGTGGCCGGGTTGTAAAACTGACGTGAAGCACAAATAGTACACACAACTTGCAGCTGTAACTCCTTCACACAAATGTTCTAAAGAACGACGATATGGGAGGTAAATATCAAAACGAACTAATTAGAATTAGTAAAGAAAGGAACCGATTGTGTGTTATCAGAGAAATAAATGTGGATTCATATTTTATTGACTGTAACTATAATAAAATTATGTTTGCATTATCATTTCAGAGTAATGCAAAAACGACAGGAGGATGTTGCTTGGAGCTTATATGTATGCTTATAAATACTAAGCATTATTTTGGAGCTGTATTAGATTGTTGTGAAACGTAGACCAAACTAGAAATAACTTTTCCACATCATGAAACAACAAAGTACTATTGGCAAGGAAAACCAATCGTATGATGGGTGGGGCAATTGTTGTATGTGTTAAACAGCAATATAATTGGTGAGAGGATTCGTGGTGAGAAATTGTATTGGATGTACGAGCCACTTGGTGTGAATACATGCAGGTAAAGTAAACTAGCAACATAGGCTAAGAGAGACATTTTTCAAAAATGAATGGAAAAGGGACCACAGCAGCCGATATGATAGAGCAGCGTGAAGAGGGATTTGAACAAATCGGAGGAGCATGAACGATGGATAGCGGGTACTGTGGAGAGAAAAATAGTGGAGCGAGGATGTCTGGGTCGGCCAACAATACTATGGTAAAGAGCGAACGGGTAATAATAGAAGAACTTATGTTGTTCGCTCTTCACGTTGGCGTCGATGTAAACTAGATGTGAGTGTTCACTGGTGCAATGTCCAACGTGTCAACTCTGCATATTGTCGCAGCTGTCGTCGTGGAGTGGTTGCCATGGATCAGACCTGGGTCAGACTGAACGTCTCGTACTCAGTGGATCGCAGTGGCGCACTTGGTGTGGATGTGGCGGGGTTTTATATGAAGGGGCGATTTAGTGATGTGCAGTGGTGTGTGCATGGGGTGGTAGTGGCTAGGTGTTTGGGACCACCACAACAGCATATGTCTCCTGCTGGTCAACTTCCCTGTTCCCACATAATCCACCTAGATAGTTATTTCTCAGGATACAGGAGTGGACCGTCATTATTGTAATGGAAATAGATTACCAACAAATCAAATCAGTTGTATTCCCAGATATTGGCGCAGGTATGGTTCACTGCTCCAGGGAGATAGGTTGGATCAGTAATGAAGATTCATTGGGAATTCATCAACCGCCTATGAAACGGGGAGTCGTAGTCTTTTTAGGCATGGTGAATGTGCGATAAAAGTCGGTATTTTAAGGTTCATTATAAAACAAAGGAAGTTATGCCAATAATGATGTACGTGTTCAGTAGCTAATATATATATATATATATATATATATATATACAAAAATAAAATTGGATAAAGGCTCAAAACTAATATAAATACGCTCTCATCATACATATATTACACATACATGTTATGTGTTATATTTTCATCATATATTATATTGCCTAGTAAATGAATGAATACCAGTTTTTCGCAGTCACAAATCCGGGTAAAGGGCAGTGTTTAGGTAACACAACTAGAGCTATGTATTCACATGGGTGTCTGGAAGATTTTGAGCTTTGTTGGCACTGGGCCAACTTTGGGGAACTTTTTTTATTAGCTAATGAGCATAATTCGCATTGTTAACGCTAGTTAAGCTTGATCCAAGTATAACATTTGAACTAATAGGCCTAGAATCATGTGCAATAGCACTTTTCTATATCAGTTTGTCCCGCTGTCTGTCTTGACTGGACACCACGGAGTTTGACTCTGCGATAGCAGCTTAACGTTTTCCGGCATCGAGATACGTGGTGTTAGTTGGACACAATTCTGCGGGCCTCCCTCCACGTCAGGTGAGTTTTCTTTCTTCTTGCAACATATTCCACGTGTAGTGGTATGTCACACACGCTATATTCTTGTTCGCATGTTTTGACGCCTTTTGGTGTTTGTTAATTGCGATAGCTCTCTGCACTTTTTCGGCTGACCTTGGCTTGGGGTGAGTCGGTACAAGATGTGTTGTTTGCTTGTTGCCTTCGTGCCGGTGAGATGTTACGGAAGTGATACTTTCATTTACTCAAGTCACTCTGAAAGTATTAGGCTGTCTGCACGTTGGTTTTTTGCATCGTCTCATGGGCGCGTTCACTCACTGTGGCTTCCAGGCTGAGGTGCGGTATGCCCCGGTCAGCTGGCGGCTGGTCAGACGGCCGCCGGCGATCGCTGCTGTCTGTCGTACGGCTTATTGACTGAGGGTCTCCGCCCCTATTTTACGATGGGTAATTACCACCAGGAAGATGGCCGCGGGTGGCTGCCTTAGAGTTCTGGTTGGATTAATCCTGGCGGGTGGTAACGTCACCTGCCACAGGCTGCGACGCACGGGGCACCCTGGTTTTGGTGTGTGGCTGTCCCATGCTGTGTTACAGGTCTTCTGTTTTCATTACAGCGGCAATTGGCAGGTTTCCCGTTTTGCATCCCTTTGATAAATGTTTGTATTTCTGACTGTGTGTATTTGTAAGTATGTACGTATGTGTTTCCATGTGTGTATATGTGCGGTTCTGTTTATGTGTGTGTATACGCGTATGTCTGTATGTGTGTATATGCGTGTGTTACGTATATATACATGTGTGAGTGTATGTATGCATATACGTATATATGTGTGTACACGTGTGAACACGCCCGTCAGCATTTGTCACTACCTGGTTATGTCGGTGTACACGCACCCATTCTTTTGTACGTATTTTCGTTTTATCCCATTTTGTGCGTCACCAAGAGGTGGCCAGTTACACAGCTTAGGTTACGCCGGCGGCTTGTCAGGGCTATATCTCTTCCTTGCGCGTTCCCTCTGCGGTTAGTGGGCACCAATTTTGGGCCCTCTCTTTTTGTTTTCAGTTACTGTTCACTTCACTGAGGATTCTCCTGGCGCCAAGCCCGTGTGGTTTTTTTTTCAGCTGTACAGATTTTACCGGCATTGTTTTACGGCTGTTCCACATGGCGCCGAGAAAATCGGCCGTAACACGCCATCTATACAGTTTTGCCGTCATATTACACCGTTGTACTTTCTGGTGCCGAGTTATCCGTAACTCTGGCCGTAACATGCCAGTCATGAAAGCGGTGTTGCATTTCTTATCGGTGAGGTTAATTGCCGGTGTTTCAGCTGTATGCAGCGGGTATGCATTTACACACCTGGCGCCAACTAAGTTGGCCGTTTTATATATGCCAGGTGTCAGTGTAAAACACCCTGTTTCGTTTTTTACAGCATGAATTCGCTCTACGCCACCCGTGCGCCCACGAGATCGGCGAAGGCACGTCTCGGTTCGACAACTACCCGAGCTGCTACGCGGGTCCCTGATCACGCTGTGCCGATCGACCCCGGTCTCCTACATACCTTGGTGGAGGCTGTGTCCACTGCTGTTGACAAGCGCCTTGACGCACGTGATCATCTGTTACGTCAAGCCATCGATACCGTTGCTGCCAACGCCGCTTCCGTACAGGCTGCCGCTTCTCTGGCGCATCCCTCGTACAGGTCGGCATCTCCACGTCAACGGGGCAGCAGGCCTTCCCGTAAGAGGTCGCCATCGCCGTCGCCGGGCAGGTCGATGTCCCCGAGCAGCAAGACCACCAAACGCTCAGCGCCTAGGCCCGTCGCGAGACATCGCTCGTTGTCGGCCAGCTCCACCTGCTCGTCACGTGCGTTGGTCGACGATGTCGGCGGGGATCACCACGAGCGTGCTTTTGAGGATCGCGCGCGGGTATCGGCCGGCTGCTCTCCAGGTGAGACGTTCTCCTCCGGATACGGCTTGTTGGGCCAGGGGGTGTGTCACTCTTTGAAGGAGAAAATTGTTGCCGGAAATTATATTCCCCTTCGTTGGTTGCGTCGTAATCACTCTATCGATATCAATTTTGACCCCCGCACTCCTCCTAAAGACAGCTCCAAGGATGTTGTCCCTGTCACCACTTTGCAGGAATGGACTCAGCTGTTCCTGCTCTACCAAGCCATTCGTCTACAGGCTTTCCCGCAGGAGGGCTATGGTATGACCACTTACATGTCACACATTCTCCGAATCGCCGACCGTGCAGGTTTTCCTACGGCTGCAGAATATGATGGTCAATTCCGCATACAGTGGGCGGAACGTACACTGCCTTGGGAGATTTTCCGCGGCGACATTCTATTCGAGGTGGAAGACCACCTCCGCCACCAACGCGGCACTCGCCCTTTTCGTGCCCGCGGCACCGGTTCAGGTGCCTTCACGCGTCACTGCTTCCGCTTTAACAAGAGAGGTGGGTGTACTAAGCGTTCCTGTCCTTACAGCCACCGCTGTTCCGTTTGTCGACGGACGAATCACGGTGCGTCCACATGTCGCGCCGCCGACAAAGCGATCCCCGCTACCCACGTCAAGTAACTCGGGCGTTGCCTTACATGACGTCCCACTCTCGCCACGTCGTCGTCATGTGTTGCCCACGCCAATGGATGTGTCTGCTCTCCGTCGTCATTTAGCTGGCTACTATGCACACTTGTATGATTTCCTACTTGTTGGCTTCACACGGGGTTTTCGCATTCCCTCCTCCCTGCTTTCTGACCCTGCCAAGGGAAGCTATCAGAATCACAAATCGGTCTCTGATAATCCCTCCGCCGTCCGCGATAAGCTTGTTGCTGAAAGGGGTTTCGGCCGCATTGCTGGCCCTTTTCTCTCTCCCCCCTTCCATAACCTTATTCTGTCGCCATTAGCTATTGTCCCTAAACGGGATCCTGGAGAATTTCGCCTCCTTCACGATCTCAGCTTCCCCAAACACAACTCCGTCAATTCGCATATACCGCGGGATTTCACTACGGTTCAATTTGAGCTGCTAGATACATGCATTGAACGTATTCTGGAGATCGGGGTGGGGTGTCAGGTTGCTAAAGCAGATTTGAAGGACGCGTTTCGCATTATCCCGGTCTGTCCGCTTGACTACCATTTGTTAGGTTTCACATTTCAAAATCAGTTCTATTTTGACATGTGTCTCCCTATGGGATGCAGCGTCTCTTGTCAAATCTTCGAAGCGCTGTCTTGTGCACTTCAGTGGATTTGTATCAACAAATTCCGAGCTTCCAGCATGAGTCACATTCTTGACGATTTCATTTTCTTCGGCCCTCCCCATTCTGGGCAGTGTCAGTTTAACCTCGACGCTTTCTTTACCCTCTGTCGTTCTCTCAACCTTCCGGTGAAACACGCCAAGACTGTGCTGCCGACTTCCGCTCCTACACTCCATGGCATTGTAGTAGATACCTGTGCACAGACATTAACCCAAGCTGACCCCCCTGGTACAACGCTTACACGTCTTGTCTCGGCGAAAAAAAGTTTGCTTGCGTGATCTCTTATCGGTTATCGGCTCCTTGACGTTTGCGTGTCGTGCCATTGCCCCGGGTCGTGCCTTCTTACGTCGTTTACACGACCTCACATGTGGTATTTCCAATCCTAACCACAAAGTTCGCCTCACTCGGGAAGCACGCAAGGATTTAACTGCATGGCTTGAATTCTTCCATGTTTTCAATGGCACGTTGTCCTTCCTTCCGGTGGACTGGACATCCTCAGATGTTCTCAACTTGTTTTCCGATGCCAGCGGCTTTGCTTTTAGTGCAGTCTTCCGGGACGCCTGGTTGCAGGGCATTTTCCCCGATACTCAGCACGATGATCATATTTCGGTGAAGGAACTGCTTCCCATTGTACTGGCGGTACGCGTGTGGAGTCATCTTCTCCATGATTCGCGTATCCTTTTCTTCACCGACAACACAGCCGTGGTCGAAGTCATCAACAAACAGACGTCTAAACAACCCCCTCTCATGCTTCTGGTTCGCCAGTTGGTAGTGACTTGTCTGCAGTTTAACATTGCTTTCCGTGCTAAACATATTCCGGGTAAACATAACCAACTGGCGGACATGATTTCTCGCTTGCAGATGGACAGCGCCCGTCGGCTTCGCCCCTGCCTAGATGCCGAACCCACCACGTTTCCTACTCACTGGGAGCCCGTGCAATGAATACGATCGTTGGAGCAATTTCCCACAAAGGGCAGCAGATGTATCAGTGTTATTGGGATGAGTTCGTTTTGTTTGCGGCTCACCTGGTTGAAGGTAAAGCTACCTTTCTACCTGCGTCTCCGTACCTGGTACGTTGCTTCTGTCAAGCGTTGAGTACCCAGGGCAGGGCGCCCAGTACAATACGTGGCTACCTGACCTCCGTTGCGGGCGTCCATAAAGCGGCAGGTTTTCCTGATCCCACTGCTCATTACTTGACTCGAAGACTCATCAAAGGCCTCGTTTTAGCCCACGGCTCCGTTGATGACCGGGACCCGCTGTCTGAGCAGGATCTGACGTCGCTCCTACACGCTCTTCGTCATGTGGGCTGTTCGTCCTACAATTTGTCTTTATTTCGCGCCATGTTCGTCCTAATGTTCTTTGGTTTCTTGCGTATCAGTGAAGTTACCAAGCACCGTCACAATCTCCAATATAACCAATGCACGGTCACTTCAGCTTGTGTTAAACTTACATTTCATTCTTACAAGCATAGTCATGTTAAGCCTTATAGGTTAGAAGTGCCTGCCATGATCTCTCGCTCATGTCCTCGCAAATTGTTAACTCGTTATCTTCAGCTGCGCGGGTCCGCTCCGGGTCCGTTGTTTCACTATGCCGACGAGAAACCTGTTTCCCGTGGGTATTTCGCGAATGTCCTGAAATCAGCGGTTACACACGCTCACCTCCCCGGGCGTATTACACCGCACAGCTTCCGTATTGGTGCGGCGACGCGTGCAGCAATTAAGGGGTATACCGCTGAACAGATTAAAGTTTTTGGACGCTGGCGGTCTAACACATACATGTCATACATTCGGGTGGTTAATTGCAAATCTCCACGGTGATCCGCATTCCTTGGTCCCTGCTCGGCTGTTTGTTTGTTTGTTTGTTGCAGCTGAGACGCGTCCCCTGATACAACGTCTCGGTTTCACTGGCAGCCCCGCTTAACACACTCGTTAGAAGTGGTCGCCGCGATCGGCCTAGGTTGGCCAGCACGTCAGGCGGCGTGACGCCTTCTCTAGACGTCCTACCGGGCCAGCCCGCGGGCGACGCATCACGTTACACGATGGGCAGCTAGGTCGATGATCACCGATACAGACCACGTCCCCTTTGCCATCGGGCTCTCGCGTTGCCGGCTTCGGTGGCTGTCACTCAGTGAAGCGTCTATTTGTCTGTTTATAGTGCTGTGCCTGGGGGGGGGGGGGGATTGGCTTCACTGTACCAGTGGAGGGTGGGGTTTTTGTTCCCCCCCTTTACGTTCTTATTATTGTAGTCAATATTATATTCAAGTAGCTGATTGTACGGTAGAATTTAGTTATGTTTACATGCTTTGTGTTATATTGTATTACATAGTATACGTCAATCAGCCGCGCGCTCGCAACTGGTGAGCGCCAGGCAATCCTTTATTATTAAACTGTTGGGATTGCCATGTAACCTTCACTAGGTGTTTGTGTCTTCTTTATAAAGTAAACGGAGCCAGGCACAGCTGCTTTAATTAGGGTTTATTAGGGGCACACCTCTAAGCGGGAAGGGCGCGGCCACTCAAAAAGCTATATATCATCAGATATATTCATTTTACCAAATGCCTACTTTTTAATTATAACCAATATGGATTTAGATCCTGTCATTCAATGGAATATCCCATTATAGTCGGGTCGCCAGACAGGTATACCCTGCACCGACTGATATAGTTTTATCTCGCTGGATTCTACATCCTTAGGACCTCTATAGCGAACATCAAGCGGATATCCTTCAGCAATTTTAGATATCCAAGATGGCCGCCAAGATGTCTGCCGGCGGCAATAGAAAAATAACTGTCGCAGTGGGCATAGAATCGCCAGTGATACCACTGTTTTAGGTAAACTTGCTATGAGCAATCCATTTTGTTGTTGTTGCAATTTTAGGTAAACATAAAGATCAAACGTCATGTTCAAGGTCATGTCTCAGATAATGCAAACGAAAATAGTAGTGTTGCATGTAATTGACATATGTAATATTATTGTTCAAGAATAAAATTTGCAATTATGTTTAAATGAGGAATGAATGTTATAGTTCAAATACATGTTAGATACACCATGCAACGGTCAAAACCAAGGTCACGTAATGTCCAATAATCATTGATGTTGATCACTATGATATAAATAGTTAATTATAATAATTTGAAGAATACGAGAGAACTAGTACTTTCAATGATAACTCTTACCTACTTCAAACATGGCGTATACAGCCGCGACGCGTACGCCGATTTAAAAAATAACCGTTGTCTTCACAGATACGATTTGGCTTATCTATCTTGATATTTCATGAATATATCATTATGCACAAATGCAGTGATATTTATTGAAATGTATGCGTCAAAATTAGATTCAAAATTATGTTTTGCATGTTTGTATTAACTACGTTCCTGCTTTTTAGATTTAATATTGTCTGTAAACTACATAATTATTTAATAGAGAATGAACATGAAACGCTCTCGATCATTATAAGGCCAACCACACATGTACTTGCACAAATCACTACAGAATAAATTGCTAATCTCCCCTGTGAACCTAATGTCAGGTGTCTTCATTACATTGATCGTAACCTTTGACCTTTTGTTGACCTTAAATTGCAAAAACATTACCCCAACAAGTTAATCTAAAAAAGTGGTATCACAGACGATTCTACTGGTTCGATAGTTATTTTTCTATTGGCGCCGGCGGCCATCTTGGCGGCCTTCTTGTATATATTGACTTGCTCAAGGATATCCGCTTGATATCCGCTTGATATTCGTTATAGAAGTCCTAAGGATATAGAATCCAGCGAGAAAAAAACTATACCAGTCGGTGCAGTGTTAGGCCCAAAAATCAGCTTTGGCGACCTAACTATTATGGAAGTAATCGACGGAACAATAGCTGCTCTGGATTGGAAGAAAACACCCATTAATATATTTTTAGATTTATCTAGAGCATTTGATACTTTAGAATATTTAATTTTACTAAACAAATGACATTTGCATGGGATGGGTGATACTGCCCTAAAGTTAATGGAAAGTTACTTAAATAATAGAAAACAATACATCATTTAGAATGACTCTATTTCTGAAACCCTGCCCATTAACATTGGTGTGCCCCAAGGTTCTATATTAGGCTCACGTTTGTTTGTTTTTAATATACATGCATAAATGATTTACCAAACTCAAGTGAAATATTTAAATATATTATATATGCAGACGATACATCTTTATTTAAAACAATTCAATCCTCAAACATAATGTCCCAAAGATGTCGAACAATATTTAAATACAGAACTAAACAAGATAGACAATGTCTGAAAATCATTAAACTGTTTTTAAACGTAAAGAAAAGCAAGTTACATGAACTGGAAAATAAACAAGTGAACAATATTCTCCTTAAAATGTTTGGTAACGTAATAGAAAGAATCCCACAATTTTAGTCTTCTTGGGGTAACATTCTAAGACAACCATAGAAGGTTGTTCATATAAAAATGTTTCAAATAAATGTTCTAAATTGATAGGCATTTTAGACATATTCAAATGATATTTGCCAGTAAATATAACATTTATTTTGTGTCATTAATTAATGTTACCATATATTAATTATGGCTTAATGGCATGGAGTTTATATGTAACAGAATCACCTAGCTACAGAAAAAACAGGTAGAATAATATGTTTAGCAAAATATAATGCACATACTAATCCATTGTTTAAGACTCTAAGTATTCTTATTTTTACATATATGCTGAAATTACATGAATTGAAACCGTATGTGCACATGATATTACCAGTATATTTGCAAAACTTACCATTTATATTAAATTTAAATTAAACAGTCCACACCTTTAAAAGACGAATACACGATAATAGTCATACACAGAAGGCAAACTATGCCATTATTGATAAACAATACAGCATTTAACATAACAGACATACACTTTACTAGCATTTATTAATTATGCAAAAGTATGGTTTAACAGAATTAGACAATAAAGTGTTCATTACCAAACTGTTACATAGGTGGACAGCTAGCCAATAACAATCAATGTACTATTTTGTAGGGTTTTATTTCTGGCACCTCCAAAAATAGACTTGCATTGAATATTATTATTAAACTCTGAGATCATAATCATTTTCTAGTTTCCAAAATAATTGAATGTAATAATGTGGTTGTTGTTGAGATTTGTGACATTAAATATATGTAATATCATTCAAATATTGATGTTATCGTTACTGTATTGTACACTTGTGGTGTTGCTGTGATTTAATCGAAAGGGTTTAATAGAACCAAATACACCTAATTGATATTTGATGACACGAGAGCGACCAAAATGGTCGCCTCGATCCCTGTTTATTTTTTTCTGCAGCACCAATTCGATTGTATTACTTATAATTACTTTTTTATTTGCTAAAGAGCGACCCAGTTATCATTAACATATAACTAGAAATCGCTCATGACATTTATAAACGCACTCCTGCAATTCAATAATGTTTTACGTGGGCCAAAATACCACTTTGTTTTATATTGTTGATGCTGTGAAGTGGGTTGAACCATCCGTCGGCGTTGGTAATTAATTAATTCTAACACACGACCATTTTACCCCGCTCATTTTCACGTGTGCAAGCGTCTTTTAAAGATAAGATTACAGCTGACACTGTAGCACAAGTACACTGGCTAGATAGATTCTGCACAGTAGTTATGATAAATTTTTCTAATACTAATACATATATTAGGCTATACTTCTGTAACTGTTTTATGTTACATAAATCGTTATCAAACAAGTTTTGAGGCACAGACAAATAGAATCATCCTGAAACTCTTATTTCAAAATCATTAAAACAATTATGCAGGTTAATAACTTGTTTGTGGTTAACTTTAATTTTTTCAAATTTATATTTTAAACAGACAGCTGTTCTACTCATGAAGAGATGGATGGCTCCCCAAATAGGTGTTATAATACTAGTAGAATAATTATTTACTAGAATCTATATCTAGATGTAACTTACATATAGATACATGACTAATAGGTGACGTGTTGGCAAACTTTCACTTTCGAGACACATGTGTCTATAAATTGACTCAAACAGCAACTGAGAACCCCTTAATTGCTGTCTGTCGAAGTGAATCATTACCTGAAGTTGTCATCGGAAGTAGCCTATGCGACCATGGGTAGCGGGGCTCATCATCATGCTGTCGGTCGCGAAGCGACAAAGACTGCTTCCATCACTTGACTCTTGCTCTCCATTTGTCTCTCTGCTGTGAGAGTGATGTCCAGGAGTCGATCTTTATGTCTCTCAGCTTCAGGTTTCTCTTGATGGTATCTTTGAACCGGAGACGAGGGCGCCCTCTCTTTCTGTGACCAGAAGACAGTTGGGAGTAGAGAACCTGCTTCGGTAGCCTGTCTGATGACATCCTCATGAGGTGTCCAGTCCACCGGAGATTCTTTCTGATCAGAAGATCTTCCATAGATGGCAGCCCTGTCCGTTCGAGTATTTCCTTGTTTGTCACTTTGTCCATCCAGGTTATCCTCATGATCGAACGCAGATGTCGCATCATGAAGGCATGCAACTTTTTCACCTGTCGTCTGTACACTGTCCAGGCCTCGGCTCCGTATAGGAGGGTGGACAGCACAATTGCACGGTATATCTTGCCTTTAACCCGCATGGACACATGGTGGTTGTTCCAGAGTCTCTGGCGTAGTCGGCCGAAAGATGCACTAGCCTTGGCCATCCTCCTCTGTATTTCATCGTCAATGCATCCGTCACTTGATATAGTGCTTCCGAGGTAGGTGAATTCCATAACAGAGTTCAGCTTGTTTCCATCAACCATGATATCCTCCTCTCGGGTTCTTGTAGAGTTGGGTTGGTACAGCACCTCGGTCTTCTTGATGTTAATCTTCAGGCCGAACTTCTTTGACGCATTGGAAAAAGCATCCACTATTTTCTGGATCTCTTCAGCAGAGTGTGCAACCAGTGCACTGTCATCTGCGAATAGCAGCTCCCTCATCAGTATCCGTGTAGTCTTGGTCTTCGCTCTGAAGTGTGCGACATTGAATAGGTCAGCGCTCTGTCTGGACTGTATGTAGATGCCATCCCCCATGTCTCGGAAAGCATTGTCGAGCATTGCTGATAGGAAGATGGAAAAGAGCGTGGGCGCCAGTACACAGCCTTGCTTGACCCCATTTGTGACCCTGAACGATTCCGAGACTTCCCCTCCAACATTAACAGTCGCCATCATTCCGGTATGTAGTGCCTCGATCATTGTTGTGAACTTCTCTGGGCAGCCATACTTCTTCAGTAGCTGCCATAGTCCGGTCCTCCCAACTGTATCGAACGCCTTACTGAAGTCGACAAATACCATGTACAGTGGTCGGTCCTGCTCAATGCACTTTTCTTGTAGTTGTCGGAGACAAAATATCATATCCACGGTGCTCCGGTTACCTCTGAAGCCACATTGTGTCTCCGGAACTACCTCTGGTGTTAGGTGGGTAGATAGTCTGTTGAGGAGGATCCTGGCGAAGATCTTGCCTGCTATGGAAAGAAGAGAGATTCCTCTATAGTTCCCACAGTCTGTTCGATCACCTTTCTTGTAGATGGTTATAATGCTTGCATCCTTCCATGCTTGTGGTACAGAACCCATCTCCCAGGCATTGGTGATTAGTTGGTGCAGTCTGCTGAACAGATTGTCTCCTCCATGCTTCCATACTTCTGCAGGAATTCCATCTCCTCCAGGTGCTTTGCCATCTTTCAGGCTGGCGATTGCTCTAGCCATCTCATCCATAGTTGGAATCTCATCAAGGCTTGTCTTGGTAATGCGCTGCGGGATGTTGTCCAGAGCTTCGTGATCTATGTCGCCAGGGACGTTGAGTAGCTTCTGGAAGTGTTCACTCCATCTTGCCACAACTCTCTTGCTGTCAGAGAAGGTTTCCATTCCGTCTGTTGATTTTAGTTGAACAGGTCCCTTCTTTTTGGGTCCCCACACTTCCTTCAGTCCATTGTAGAAGCCCTTCATGTTGTTACTGTCGGCAGCTCTCTGCAGCTCCACTGCTTTCCTTTCCCACCAGTCCGACTTCAGTGCACGGGTGTGTTTTTGTAGCAGTCTGCAGGCATCTTTGTATGCTGCAGTGGTGGATCTAGTACTCCTGGTTTGCAACACTCTCTGGTGGGCTTGATCTCTTCTGCTCATAAGAGTCTGTAGCTCCTGGTCGTTGGGGTCGAACCAGTCCTGGTGTTTTCTGTCCAGCTTGCCAAGATATGTCTTGGCTGTGTTGTACACAACCTGCTGCAGAGCTGCCCATTCCTCGTCTGGTGTTGAGTTTTCCTTCTCCTCCCAATGGGCGAGAGCACTGTATGCGACCATGGGTAGCGGGGCTAAGCATAGGGTATTTGGCTAAACCTGTCTCAAATTAAGAGTCGAATTAAAAGACCATGTACCGTTTACAATCTTACAGCGGAGCCACACCTCCGTTAAATGGCCGCCCGCCCACCTTCACCTAACACCGTTTGTTTTAAAATACTTATAACAATAATATTTAAATATACTTATAACACCGCGTTTGATCAAAATGTGTGGCGCCATTAAACAGTGTTTAGCCTGTGTGATCAATGATACAAAATAGTTAACAGACTGGGTCTTATTATTCACAGATGTGTTTCCAAAATGTCACGTGTAGGCCTACGTTAATTAAACGTGTACGTGACCATGACCACGTTTACTGCGTATAAAACACATCCACTACCAGCTACCCACAGACACGCTGCAAAACTGCACGTGTCGTTGGGGATTTCCCAGTTTCCGGAAAATAACGGTGGTTTTGTGGAATTGTAGACTGTGCACACGGCGTATGAATACTGGTAACTTTTTTCCAGGCCACTAACTTCCTTCGGGACTCCATTTCTTTTCGGTTGTTCAATAACTTCACTAGTTAACTGATACATTCAACAACGACTAGATTTTATTTGTAGGCGGCATCATGACGTTAAAACCGAACATTCGGCCGCATCACTAATTTATGTTTCTCTCTCTCTCTACGCGGCGCCACAAGGCTGCGTTTCAACGCGCACTACACGCTAGACTGTAGTCTGACGCTGGCTTCAGACGTGTGTGTGTGCGTGAGCTTTGAATGCTCTAACCGAGCTCCGGCAACGGTCGACGCTGAACCCTAGGTGAGTCAGGCCACATTAGGTGTCAGTAAATGTCTCAATATATATATCGCTATTCATACGGAGTTATGTAGCAAATACATGTTTTGTGACTTGTTCATATATTTTAAAGGCAAAAAAAAGTTAACTTTTACGTGGCATACACCTAATAGAGTTAATATAAAGTAACCATTTCCACATATACTCAATTTTTTTACGCCAGCGGTTTACCAGAAAAATTTGTTTTAACACCCAGTCATCCAAATACTACGCGCTACTCCATCTTAGACGAAGAATGACGTCACGACGGTGATCGAGGCGCTCTCCACGCAGATTCACTGCATGGGGTTTGGCTGTTGTCATGAAATGGCTGCAACTCGGCAACGCGCGTAACATGCTGATGACGGTAAATATAAAGTTGTCTATTATTGTTATCGCTGAAATCATCCCATCAACTGATGATACATGACTACATGTCTACTTCAAAGCATTGCTCCTAAAAATGGACCGAGCAAAGTGAACTGTACTTGGACTGGAGGGATTCCAAACAGTACGCCCGCAAATGTGAATCAATTTCTTCAATACTACCGGTTGTTTCAACTATTATTGCAACCGTATGCCGAACAGTAAGGCATAATTACTAAAGTTTACCATAGATTTAACCACAGATTTAGATACACGTCTATAAGCAGCTGCTAGATGTCACGCCAACTGAACGAACTGTCGAAGACTCGAAGTTGTTGACCCTTAACAACGTCGCAGGTTAAGGGTCAGACATAGAATGCCGCGCGCTGAATGGCCAAGGCAATTTAACCCTTCACTTAATGGTGGCGTCTAGACTGTTTCCATTTTTTTCGTCCTCTTTTTCGTGGGAAAATTCAAGATGGCCGCCACCGTTCACCAAAATTCTTATAATCGCTATATCTTTGGTAATAAACGATATAGAAACTTGAATTTGGAGTCGTTTTATATGTATTGATGTATGAGGAATCCAATGCAACTGTTATCTGGGTGAAAGAAATGAAAATAAAGGTATACTGGCCAAACAACGCGTAAAAATGACCGTAAAATGTATATAATGTACGCAATTATGCAGCAAATATATGTCCTGTGATTTTTTAGGTAAATTTTAAATAATTTTTTTTTTTTACATATGTTGACACTAAAGGACTGAATAAAAACTGTTGCTATTTGTTTCGTCCACTTTTTCATGAGAAAATTCAAGATGGCCGCCACCGGTCACCGAACGTCTTAACATCGCTATATCTTTGGTAATAAACGGTATAGAAACTTGAACTCGGAGTCGTTTTAGATGTTTTTAAGCATGATGATGAATCCAATACAATTGTTATTTTGATGAAATAAATCAAAATAAAGCTATACCAGCCACAAATGCGTTAAAATGAGCACACAATTTATATAGTATGCGCAATTATGTAGCAAATATATGTCCTGTGACTTTTTCGTATACATTTTAAATAATTGTGTTTTTGTCCACTCAAAAGAACTGAGAAAAAAAACAGTTTACATTTTTTCCTTCACTATTTCATGGGAAAATCCAAGATGATCGCCACTGATCACCGAATGTCTTAAAATCGCTATATCTTTGGCAACAATCGGTATAGAATTCGGAAGCAACTATTATTTTGATGAAAGAAATCAAAATAAAGTCATACCAGCCTTATATGCATTAAAATGACCGTAAAATGGATACATACCCACAGCAAATGTTGGTTGTAAAATATACTTTCCTGTCACATTTCTACAAATTATTAAAAGGCAAGTCTAGCAGGACCAAAACATATTTAATATCTTCATTTTTGATGGAGATATGTACAATATACTAATCGGTTGTTTTTTACTTTACAATTTGGTGGGTTTTTCGTTCAGTAATACATTAAAATGTAAATATTTCCAAAGACAAGTAAATAAATGTCATCAATAAGACAACGGGCTAACATAGAAGGTGCTCTAATAAAATAGAATAACATAATAGAGCCCGTAAGTGTGTCACGATAAATGGCGTGACTCCGCGCGATTGGAACTCATTGGGGTATAATGCTACTCTCACACAGTGGCGAATATATGGCGAATGGGCTTACGAATGCAATTCGCCACCAATTCGCAATGATCACAAAATGATCGCCAGACATTCGTAGGTGTTCGTAAGCATTCGCGGTCGTTCCTGACGTGTTGCGAATATTAGGAACATGCTCCTAATATTCGCCAGGAAAGCATATTCTGATTGTTTTCGCAACATTTTCGTAAGCAATCGCAAGACATTCTTATTGATGGCAAGGCATTTATAGTGATCGTATGACATTTGTAAGGATTTGCTAGCATTCATCCATACGAAGCTGTACTTCAACAGCCCAGCAGGATCAGTCCCTTGGCAGGACGACATGGTGTAAGAAGTCTTCAACAGACTAAACACAATATATTTGTTTTGGGCACTTACTATATTATGGGACTGAGACATTTTAGGACTGAAATATATTTTATGAATTTAATGTATTTAAAATATATATATCTTAATTTGTGGCTTATTATATGTTGGGACTTAGTGTTTAATGTTAGAATGTTTTTAATTTGTAATGCTTTTGGGGACTATGTATTTTAACTAACAATTCTATAATAAAACAAACAAGTAAAAGTTCAAGTACGAACAAATAACAGTTATTATTTAGTGTGTGCAAATAAAAGTTCCAAAACAAATAAGTAAAAGTTCAATTAAGAACAAATAACAGTCTGGAATCCAGATTGTGACTGTAAATCTGTCAAAATAAATAATATGAATAAAACAATCTTGACTATTCAAGATACCCTGGCGAATGAAAGTGACATAGCGAAACATTGGCAAGGGGTTTCGCAGCGCGTGCGTTGCGTATTCGTTTTATTCGTAAGGCTTTCGCAAGCATTCGCAAAATTCGCAAAGGCATTCGTAAGTATTCTTAACATTCGCAATGGATTCACAAGAAATTGTTAAGTAATCGTAAGCTTCGTAAGAAATTCGCAAGGATTCGTAAGAAATTCGCAAGCATTCGTAACCATTTGTAAGGCTTCACTTGTTTCAGTAATTATCCTGGCCAATCGTATCGTTTTTGGCGAATTTGCCGCGAATATCAATTTTTTACATTCGCAAGGATTTTCGCCATTGTGTGAGAGTAGCATAAGCGAGACAATTGGGGACTGGACACAAGAATAATACACAATAAAATAGTTTACGGGATTTGCATTTTACATTGCTGTACATTGTGGTTTCGATAAGCACTTCTATCTGACAAGTTGTCTAAATTCGCATAATTATAACACATGTGTACGCTTGCCCCAAACAGGTTGTACTACGCGAAAAATGGCACTTTTCATTATTAGTCAAGATCGCCAAACGCAAGTACTTGCCGCTATTGCCATGGCAACCACCATTATAATCGATTAAAATTCATGATTTCCGTGATCATTGTCACCGGCAAAGTGTTCCACTGCTTCTGCTTGTAATAATCCTTCGGACAGTATAACTGAAATAGTTAGACTGGAACCGTTCGATTATTACAACCAAAAACAAAACGAAGTCCTATACGTTAACATGGAGAATATGGACCTCCTGCCCCCAACTGCCCCCAGCCTCGTCTTCGCGCGCGAGACTTTCACGCCCTATAGTACGTAGTAAGATTTAATTAACAAAAACGTATTTAAAATGCCACTTTAAGATGATAATTTCATGTTGACTACCAGTAAGCTTAGTACTATCAGTAAGCTTAGTGTGTTATTCTTTGTTGATGGTACATGTGTTGTTTTGGGTGGTTTTGCATAATTCTGGGTGATGAAATTGGACGACATCAAACAGGAAGCTGTGTGTGTGTGTGTGTGTGTGTGTGTGTGTGTGTGTGTGTGTGTGTGTGTGTGTGTGTGTAATTTAGTGCCACATTTGGGTTCTAAAACATCAGAGGTGCCGTTGTTTACAGTTGACACAATCAAAAGTAAAATATTTGAAAGAACAAGGTGCCAATAGTGGAATTCATATTCAAGAAAATAATAACAAAACAATTGCATGTTGACCCTAGTCTAGTAAACGAGCAACTATTATTTAGATTCCTTAATCATCATTATCCATCAAGCACATTGAAAATAATGAACTTTTCATTGCTCTGTCAACTCTTTTGCTTCAGCCAGCGACAGCAGTGGAGAATTCCTAACTTAATCCTATTTTAATTATGAAACTGTTCGCGAAAGGGTAGGACTGGGAAAGAACAACTTACACAGGCATCCTGAAACCCACTGTACATTTGTGACTCTGTGAATCAGGCAGCCAGTTATTGGTCCTCCGTTCCCCACCATGTTAATTTATTTCCGGGATTGTGGGTCCATGGCCCCCTGGCCCCCCTCCGGCTACGCCACTGTCCATACATATAATAATGATATACATTTGTCAAGTGAATACGTGTGTTTCAGCCAGCTAGTTCGTCAATAAAAAATGTTGACTTAACAAAAAAAGGTTGACTTATTACCAATGGTCACTTACGACCATAGAGTCTACAGGCGCCGGACTTTTCATATCAATCTATTTCTGGTGGTGCTACATTAACCTAATGCGGGTGTCGTTGAGCCCTGGTTAGTGATTAGCGGAACACTCGGGAACGCTGAGGCAGGGTGAGTCACTTTGCATTTTAGGTTAACGTTTTTATTGCGTGGCTGGCGCCCTTTATGTAACTGTCTCCGGCTTGAATGCATGGGCAGACCGGCCGAGTGGAGGTTTCGCTGTCACAGATATGGAACCAGCTCAATTACCGCGAGTTGGTAGATTCGTGACTCATTCATCCAGACAGCGTCATATTGTAACGTACATCCACCGTGTGTAGTTAAATAAGTGTTAATATATACTAGTTAATTACGTGTTCATATATACTAGATTAGTCTAGTAGTGCATAAGGGAAACGTCGTATTCGGTGCAATGTATTGAGTCATACAAAAGTAAAATATTAGCGCTTCCTTTGACATCGGTTCATTGTTGAATATCTTTTTATCAAAGTTGCAACTTACAACTATTTCTCAATCAAAAACAAAGTCAGGTAGTTTGAAGACAAATACATCAATACTAAAATAGGCAGGATAGGCATATGTCTAGGGCCAACGACGATAAGAGCCCCATGGAAATAACGGAGCATGCGTTTTTAGACTGAACTTTCCCTAAACCAGACCAATGCATACTATACAATTTACTCCCTGGTTTGTTCTTATATAGTGCAGTGTCCAGTCCCACGATTGGCCAGTGTACACTTTACAGTTTACTCCCTGGCAAACCTGTTCAATAGGAAGCCATCTCGACTTCTATGTGAAGCATCCAGACAAGCTGCAATTAAAGCGCGATGATGATGACCAAATATCCACCATAGCTTATAGGCATGTACTCATCAACATCGCTGAGCGAACTGGATCAAATGTAGAGTGAACAACCTTGCCCAAGGTTCAACACAGGTTCACTATGTCGAGTGTCCGAAACATTAGCCACAGCGCCACTTTGTCACTATTCTCTTCTGTGTCGGTTTGTAATGAAGAAACACTGGCATATTAATTAAGGACTTTCCATTGGGGAGACCAATTTATTAACACACACGATTGATACAACATGGCCTGGCTAGCGCTGACTGGCGGCCAGCGTTTGGAGATGGTAATGTCACCAACTGAGAGAGCCTCCCTCACACCCTTTCCCCGAAATACGATGAAACGAAATCAAATACTAATTCACTTACTAGTACGACAAACGATATATTGTGGCATCGTTCCTTATACCTATTCAACAATCACAACACTAGAGCGACCCTGTTTTCATCATGCATCTCCAAATAATACGAGACAGTTATAAACGCAATCACGCAATTTGAGACATGTTTACGTGTGCGTGATAAGTAATTTATATATATCTGGTAAATACCAGCCATGCTAGATATAGGCGAGCGGAAAATCCTCAAAAAGCACGTTATTTTAGGAATTTAAATGCCCACCCCCAAACACACACCCACATGTTATATCATGGGAAAATCCTGCATCTCCCCGTCACGATTAGTCATGTCTTAGAGTTGCCAAGTGGTGCAGTTAACGTTAATCCGAGATCAAACAAGGTCACCATAAAACGGTCAATTTTAGAAATTGGACGCTTTTGAAAACCTCGATATTAACATGGCTAAGTAGCTATTATATATTATTAAAATGGCCAAGCCATATATTGTTGGAAAGCGCAATATCTTATATCCAAAATAATAGAAAATATTGTACTGTATCCTGAAACGATAAGAATGACAACAAGGTCAAACAAGGTCACCCATAAAATGACGATTTTTGGAAGGTTTACAATGCCGCGAGTATTATAAAGTTATGTTGACTGTGTGTCTACTTTACAACTATGGACAAGTCATATATTGTATGAAATATCAGTTTCTCCTCGTCAAAATGCGGCGTGACGTGGAACTGTGAAGTGAGGTAGTTTGTGTTGAGCGGCGTTCAAACAGGTTCACCGTAAATTGATGAACGTTAGAAATTGAGCCATTCCGCACACGTTATATAATTTCTGGTTGCTTACATCTGCGTCACCTACATACTCATGGACATATCATATACCTTGGGAAAGCACTTTGTTTTCCCCGTGACAAAGAAGTACACAGTCGAACCATTGCATGATGTAGTACACGGACAAACAAAGTAATCATCAACGTATCTATATTCTAGAATTGACATCTAGTTGTGCAGGGCTTCAAAATGAGGTACTACATGCCACATGGTCAGGCATAGCTTGATTTATGCGCCCGCTCAATCCATGCGTGGGGGTAAAACCAATTGACGTTGAACCTTTATGTTGACCTTGACCTTATATAGAATTCAAGTATAGACAGTGAACCTGAACAACACTGATAAACATTAAATCAACTTCAAAATAAAGGTTATTGTCCAAAACCTAAGGATTTCGCACATTAAGACCCGAGATCCGATAACTGAACTTTCAGTGGGGCACGTTACGCTTTCTACCCACACCGAGCATAATAAAAAAAATCAGATGAAGAAGTGTTCTTGGCACCTCATACAAACTTAATACCTTTGGAAGTTTTCCATATGGAAAAGAATCCCCGTCGTTCATTTCAAAAGGCTTGTAAATATAAATTTCTGACATGAACGTGTCAGGCGGATGACGATTTGTCATAATGTTTGCATTGCGTCCCAAATTACGGAATTGGATTGCAGAAAGCCCCTAAATCATATACGATCGCCTTCCCCACTATTTGAAAATGCTTTCTGCCCAATATGGTACTTCTACGTTTATTGTGACACAATATTTGAATATACCTTATTTTAGGCCCGAAAAGAGGGTTTCTGGCCCCCTGAGGGCAAAGATCCCCGAGTTGGGAGTAGCCATTACCATCTTGCGATTTCAAGGTTAGGGTAACAGGAAATAATAGTGAAACAAACTTTGCAGAAATCATCCTGAGAGCTGGACTTGGCTCCCGGCTTAACTGTTTCTACAGAAATATCCCTTGTGTAGTAATATATACTCATACCTACAGTTAAGATAGAGATACCATGGGAAAACAAGTTGAATGCGTATTACATGTGAACAGTCCTAACATATTTATAAACACGCACCCTGCACTGTGCACACATGACGTGACTTCATACACCGCGCAGAATGTTGTTCGTGTCTGGAAGAAGAGATCTCGTGTTAATGTACAACAATACAGATTTACTGCATTCAGTTGATAACGCAATAAATGTAGTTAGTATAAATCACAGTGTGCAGAAACAATGCAGCTATAACAACGCGATTATGATGACAACAACGATAAGGAAATCAACAATGATTAATGAAGACGATAACAAACAAACATGAAATTAGACATTCATCGGCTAATAAAACGCGACACTAACGTTACGCCTTTTTATTAAGATATGATTTGTTCTTAGCAGATAATCTAACTTAGCAGATAATATAAATATGCTATATATATACCATTATGCCGATAAGTGAGGCGTATCAATGGGGAGCAGTGGTCGTGCGTTAGAGCGCCGGACTGTCAATCGAGCGGACAGTGGTTCAATCCCACCTGCCACCGTTTCGAAACTTAGGCAATTTCGTTTACCACACATTTGCCTGTGTCATTCGGAATAGACACTAAAAGCCGGTGGTCCCTTCTATCTGGTGTCTATTCCAGGGGAAGTAAAAGATCCCACACGGGGCGGGGGGGGTAAATGTGTAACCTGTAGTGGACTCGGAAATTCTCATGGGACTTTAAACGCCCTGCAAAGAGGCCCGTCCAGAATTTGAGACAAGAAGAAGAAGAAGTGAAGTATGGGTGCTTTGAGGGTGAGAACTGGAGGAAAATAAACCTGTAAGAAGAAACTGGTGGTGAGTTGCATGGGGCGGTCGTGTGGGGAAATGTAAAGTGAATGGTTGGCTAAGAACATTTTCCCGCCGTTATAAACGTTCCGATTGACGTTTCTGCGCATGCGCGATACATGTAAAATCATGAATGTGCAGCGAAAGGACAATGCATTTATGGCATAAATACAACAGATTGGTCATTAGGGTGTATATAACCTCTCTGCAAAGTTATTTGTCGCAAATTAACATGAAGCAAACAAGTTTTGAGGCATGTTTTCATAGCAAGCGTGAATCACGTGCCTGTAGTGCCCCATAATCCGTGACAGTGATGTGAACAAACGTAAAATGTTATTGTATTGAACGACATTTTAAGCAACTCTTCACAATAATCATCACGGGAGAGTTAACGAACAGCCCGTGGCATTTATACAAAAAATGCTTTGTCGTTTCGCTGCGCATTGGTGATTTTACATTTATCACGCATGCGCAGAAACGTCAATCGGAAAGTTTATAACGATCGGATAAATGTAAGCGCGACATCGTCACGTATGCCTCAAACGATTGCATTTAATAATGTTTGATGAGACGGGAAAAAAGAACCATAAGCAATGAATATGAAGTGACAACAGTGACTTAGACAAATGACTGCTATAGGCAAATATTTATGTATACCCGTTGAGCTTACAAATGAAAAAACCCACAAAAGTTAAGTTTTTTGCGAACTCTACATTCTAGTGTCGTTTTCTCCTAATCAAACTGTATACATCGTTTATCTTATCTTATCTGCTGTCCTGTATCTTCTTGGATAGATCTATTTCATGCAACCGAACTCAGGCAGTAACTCTCGTCTCTATATATCTGAAATAATGATTCCTAGATTCATCCATTATGGATTACGATCACAGAATGACTTCACAATTGTTTTAACTAGAACAAAGAGGAAAACTCTGGGCGATCAAATTGTGGAACTCATTACCCAAAGATGTGCGCATCTGCAACGACGTTGGCGTTTTTAAGAGTAAGACAGAATCGCTATGTATGTGTTTTGTAAAGGAAAAGCGTTGACATTTTACGTCGCGGCTACATCACCTGAACGAGCAACGCTTGCATCATCAGCATCGGCATCAGCATCATCATCAGCATCATAACACGTCCTCTGGTCATCTTGTGAAACCGCCTGTCGACGAGTGTGCCTACAACAAAACACCTTCAACTGTTCTGTACTAACTGTAGCTGCACCAATAGGGCGTGTAAGTCTCGCGCGCGAAAACGAGGCTGGGGGCAGTTGGGGGCAGAAGGTCCATATTCTCCATGTTAACGTATAGGACTTCGTTTTGTTTTTGGTTGTAATAATCGAATTGTTCCAGTCTAACAATTTCAGTTATACAGTCCGAAAGATTATTACAAGCAAAAGCAGTGGAACACTTTGCCGGTGACAATAATCACGGAAATCATGAATTGTTATCGATTATAATGGTGGTTGCCATGGCAACAGCGGCAAGTACTTGCGAATGGCGATCTTGACTAATAATGAAAAGTGCCATTTTTCGCACAGTACAACCTGTTGGGACCAAACGTATACATGTGTTATGATTATGTGCATTTAGACAATTTGTCAGATATAAGTGCTTATCGAAACCACAATGTACAGCTATGTAAAATGCAAAATCCGTAAAAAAAACACATACGGTTAACATTTGTGGGGAGTGTCTATTTTTTTAACAAGATTTAACAAGATTGCCACCTAGAGAATCAACTCTAGATGGCAGGTGGACAAGGAAGCCGTTTGGCTTATCGAGAGTCCAACCTATCTATCTAAGTATACCCTGCCCGTCTTAGGTATATGTCAATTTTATTTTTAAACATATTAACACTTCTAGCACCTACACAATCAGCTGATAATTTGTTCCATTCGTTTACTATTCTTTGGGAAAATGAAAATTTTCTAATATCTAGTCTACACTGCTTCTTTGCTAATGCAACTCCATGTCCTCTAGTCCTTCTCTCTTCCTTGACCGTGAAAAAAATATTTCTGTCAATATTTTCATACCCATTCAATATTTTAAAAACCTCAATCTGATCTCCTCTCAATCTTCTGGTTTCTAGTGTTGTTAGACCACATTCTTTTAGACGCATTTCATAACTAATATTCCTGAGTTTTGGTATCATTTTTGTTGCTCTCCTTTGTACTCTTTCTAGCATATCAATATCCTTCTTGCGATATGGCCTCCATGCTTGTATACAATATTCTAAATGTGGCCTAACTATTGTTTTATAAAGCGGTATTATTAGTTCTTTTTCTTTGTAACTATTATCTGCACTACATAAATCGCTATGTCTATGATAGTGTGGTAAACTCAATATTAAATCGGGCATTTAAGATAAGAAAGGTATAACACAAGATATTTATGTCCTGATTTTCCTAATATTCATCAGTCGGAAGTTACAACTGTCATCCATCGAATATTATTCTAATGACCAGTCCCCAAATCAGCTCCAATCGCGCGGAGTCTCGCCGTGTATCGTGACACACTTACGGACCCTATAACTGTTATATCACTAACACAATTACACAATGTCGTTGTTCGTGCTTGTCCTCCGTAGCACCCGGACCTATCCACATATGTGTTAATAATAAATGACAACAATTATATAGCGGCCGACCATTTAAATAAATACTCTCAGGCGCTTTGCATGCACATATACATAAAAACGGTGTAATAAACGCATAAAATATAGATAATTAGAAACAACAAATACAAAATATTGAACTTATAATAATTTGAGCAAGCTGACTAACCTAAGAAAAAACAATTAAAAACAAAATCAAGGCATGAGAACACTTGTCGGCCGCCAATTTTTTTTTTACAAAATGCTGGGTATGATAGACTTTTAGGAAATCGTTGTCCGTGTACCTCTTTTACAAACCAATGTCACCACTCTAGTGATATATTTCATAATAAAAGTATATTGGAACATTAGTCTTGATGGCTGCCACCTTCAAAAGTGGTAGTTGTAAATGTCAGACATGATCAATTATGACGTATGCGAAATCACTACCGCCGGAAACGTTTTCTAGCCAAAGATTATATCTCTGTGTGAAGCATTTCCTGAGATATGGGAAACAATGTATTTAAAAACTGGCCATCCAGGCAAATTCGAACATGTAGCAGGGTCTAAATATGTTTCGTATTAATTCTTTTTAGCCACGTGTCATGTTTCTTGCATTTATCAAATAGTGCAAGATTCACCAAAACAGATGGAGTTGTCTGGTGTACTAATTAATTTAGAATGCATTCCCAATTCTTGTATTTTTATTACAATGTTTATTTGATATAAATTATACATCATAATATAGTCTCTCTATTGTTGCTATATGTTACAATTAATATTATTTATATAACAGGCGATATTCCAAATAATGACATTTCCCTTGCTTGGGTGATGTAACCATAACCTATGCTACGAATGCCAAACGAAGAATATAAATACAGTTACAGACACGTTAATAATATATATATATATATATATATATATATATATATATATATATATATATATATATATATTGCATATATAATAAATTATACTATATATATACATGTATATATATATATATATATGTAAATATATTTATATATATATACATTCCTAATCTTAACAATTAACGTGACATTTTCAGTGGTTTGTTATTAGGAAGTTGTACTAATACAAGTTTGTTTAAATATATATATATATATATATATATATATATATATATATATATATATATATATATATATATATCACAGCATAATATTAACAGGCGGCTGCTGCACCTTAGCAATATTAATAGTTCTTAATCAAAAAAGGATACTATTACTCATTAATGATTGAGTTGTACTCACCGAACCACAGTAATGTTTTCCCCTTTGACAAACCTGAGACAAGAACAAATGAATACGAATTTATTTAAAGTAAAATTTCACTACCCTATCCCTATCTATACAGCATAAACACACACAAAAATACTCCCTCCCTAAAGACATTACTTCATATTGCGACACAATGATGATAATTTGTGCTAAAAACAAATGAAAAGGCTAATCTTATTTACGTCGCGCCGATGGAGTTCTTGTTTACCTCGAAGCCTGTAGGCCCGGTGACGCCTAGCGCCACCTGGCGAACATAGCCTGAAACTGACTCATAAAGTCGACTAGCAATCATCAATGCTGAAGATAGGGCGTGTAAGTCTTGCGCGCGAAAACGAGGCTGGGGCAGTTGGGGGCAGGAGGTCCATATTCTCCATGTTAACGCATAAGACTTCGTTTTGTTTTTGGTTGTAATAATCGAACTGTTCCAGTCTAACTGTTTCAGTTATACTTGTGATGGTATGCCAATGTAAATGCATAGAACGACATATGCAGTCCAAGAGATCGGTCTTGGAAGATGACGAGACTCGAGGTCGATCAGTGTTATCCCTCTCTCTGCCTGTAATTGCAATAAAGTGATTTGTTCAGTACTTCTGGTGTCGAATCAGATATGTATGAATGCGAGATGAGTCGGACAATCAGACTACACAGATGTCAGGCCAAGACGACACGTTTCAATACTGTCCGAAGGATTATTACAAGCAGAAGCAGTGGAACACTTTGCCGGTGACAATGATCACGGAAATCATGAATTTTAATCGATTATAATGGTGGTTGCCATGGCAACAGCGGCAAGTACTTGCGTTTGGCGATCTTGACTAATAATGAAAAGTGACATTTTTCGCGAAATACAACCTGTTTGGGGCAAACGTACACATGTGTTATGATTATGCGCATTTATACAACTTGTCGGATATAAGGGCTTCTCGAAACAACAACGTACAGCAATGTTAAATGCAAATCCAGTAAAATCTTTTATTGTGTATTATTCTTGTGTCCAGTCCTCAATTGTCTCGCTTAGACCCCAATTATCCCATATGCTCCAATCGCGCGGAGTCTCGCCATGTATCGTGACCCACTTGCACGCCCTATTGCTCCACCGCCACGCGGGAGCGATCCAACAGTTTACCTCTGGCTCTGTTTCTCAGTTCTCAGGTTATTAACTCCAAACAGCCCAATCTTTGGCTAACGCAGGAGACACTGAGGATGGTCACTGCCAGGGTGCTTGTCGTCCTCAGTGGTTCTTTTACGTCCCAAATTGAGACGGGACCGACATTAACGTGATCTCCGATTCACGAGGGATACACAGTCCCCAATGCCAATGGCAATGGTAATGACAATGTTGAGAGCCAGATTCTTATATCACAACTGCCGGTACCGGGTTCTGTGTTGAAACAGTGAAAGGACTCCCTCACGGAACAATCCTTTTGCAGACGTTTTGCTTCTTTGCTATAACTCATATTAATAAATGTGATTTGTGACCTATTACAAATTACGAAGTGGTTACGTAGCCGAGCATCGGAACCCTGTACCTCGGCGTTATAGGTCCGAGCACTCAACGCGCATGCGCCAATTGTCACGTGTTGCATCTTGCTTCCGCTCTTTTTCACGGCAGCCGAGCATGGTCTGGTTGTACTTGGGTTGGGATGAACGTAGGCGATGGTTTTGACGCAAATAAAGGAAACAGAACAGCCGTGCAACTCTACATTGACTACAGGCGGGCCTGTAAGACATCGGCTGCGTCGGTGGCTCTATATCCTGGCCGCGCTGGCAAGATTAAGCACGAGCACAAGTACTTCGAAGACAAATGCCAGTCGATTCGGCTCACAGACAACTCGGCGTCCATATGATAAACTTGTTATTATAATCGTTATTGTTTTGCTTGATTAATTTTATATAAGTAAAATAGTTTTTTGCATTATTACGTTTTTAATACAATATTTATTTATATAAAATTATAATAAAATGTATTAAAGCTGCAATTAAAATTTCGCAAGCATAATTCCATAATGACCATAATTTTCATTTGTTTATTAAAAGATGTATGTTATGTTGACTACATTTTTATGATTGATATTCTTTGCCTACATTTCATTATTTCAGTGCATTAAATTAATAATTATCCCAGGCATAATTATGTTTTACAAATATAACCCCTACTACCTTAGATATTACGCAGTTCCTGCTGTTAAATACTAGATTATCCGCAAATCTCACGTGTCATGATAAACCTTTTGTGCAATCTTTTTAAAATTGATTTATCTATGTAATTATATTTGTATTGAGCATCGAAAATAAATTCACCGTCATGTCATGTATATGTTTTACATTTCTCCTCTTACATAAACACTGTAATCAAAATACTGCAACCATAACGAAACTCAAAACTGGCAGTGTTGACTTCATGAGCTATTTTCCCATTTCGCTTCATTACCCACTAATCTAGCAGGTGTCATGGTAACC
Organism: Oasisia sp. SBJ-2009; assembly: GCA_964017155.1. Taxonomy (NCBI): domain Eukaryota; kingdom Metazoa; phylum Annelida; class Polychaeta; order Sabellida; family Siboglinidae; genus Oasisia; species Oasisia sp. SBJ-2009. The sequence continues at coordinate 25,392,114 of OZ024864.1, read as the reverse complement.
CTTTTGTATAATTATATAACTAGTATTATGCCATTTGTGAAATGTATATATATCTTACATTTCTCCTTTCTTACTTTTATGCTTATATTAGTGCACTACATATGCATGCTTTACATTACTGTGTCAGATTTCAAGTGCATGACATGTAGTTATATATCCTGTTAATAATGTCAGTATGGAATCAGTTACCATACATTATGGTAACTGAGTATGCTTTACATTACTGGGTCAGATTGCAAGTCGATTGATCTTCGCGCATGATGTGGTACATACGTAACTTAATTATTAATGTTACCCAGGTAATCATCATTGTAGAGATGTTGTTTTGTCATCTTCCAGAAATAAACTGCTACCTACAATATTGTTACATTACACGTGTGTATTTAATAATTCTGCATAAAGTAATACAGCAGATATACAATTTCAGGAAACAGCAACTAGATTCGTATTATTTGTGCCACAGCAACTATTACATAAGCTGTAAATAAATATTATCTTCTGAAGTACACATATTACTTATAATCTTTTTCTAATAGAACTGGCTCTATTAAAATGATAATATTAAAGTTACTATATAACAACATGAAGTCCATAAATCATTCTGCTAAACTACAGCAATTACAATCTGCAGTTCTCAAAACGCAATTACTTTGGCCTGTTATGCCCTATGAAAAAAAAAATTCATCAACCAGCCATATGCTGTATGATGCCCCAGTTGTTTCTTTTGGTGCTCATGTAATTATTAATAATGCTCATATTTATTAATTATAATGTCGTTATGGGTATATATTACGTACTTAGATTCCTACCATTAACGCAAAAAAAAACATTTCTAATCATGCAATTGAGCTTATAAATGTTAAGTATTTATTTCATTTTTTTCATAGGCTATGACTTGTTATAATGGACTTATAAATATTAATCGAATATCCTTATGAATCGCTAGTAGCAGTAGTACGATTACGCACCCGTACTGATACTGATGCGAAGGGTAACTTGAAAGTACGACCAAGAAATCGCCTGTGCGCTGAATGCTCGGACCTTTATCACAAACAAACACGGTTCCGATGCTCGGCCTGCTGCACCGCGTCCGAGCACCGGGGAAAGTCAAAGTAGGCGCATGCGCGTTGAGTGCTCGGACCTTTATCACCAGCGAACACGGTTCCGATGCTCGGCTACGCAACAACGTCCTACAAATTAATTGAAAAAATTTCCAACATCCTCTGGCTCTGCTGATTTTTTTTTAAGTTCCTAATTTAATTAAAAAGAAATATATTTTACAAAACCATGCCAATACTAACTAAAATTACTACAGAAGTGCGCCATATATAAATTAGTGGAATACTAATATTCAATATCCACGATGTCGCTACGCGCCTCTCCTCCATCCGATAACGCGCACTTGCTCATAGTCACAGACACAGATCGCTCAACTCAAACATCACGTTTTTGAACCGCGCAAAAGCCATAATGCACGAGCTGGCACGGCAACGAAATTTTCAACACATACCAATTAAATACTGTAGATTTACCTACAAGTAAAATCGAAACTACAAAATTTGCAATACAAACACAGCTACGTCATCAAATCGATGAAAATTTGCTTAATTTTGGCTTAATTTCAAAAGCAAACTGACATACAGAAAGTTCTACTTACCCGCAAAACAGCGAATGGCGACCTTGACCGTTAAAAGACCGCGGAAACTCCGGTTGAAATAAAGCACTACCCAGGTGCTGAGTAAACGGCCCGCGCTGCAGCGGTGTCGCGTTTACATTTTTCCGGTCGTTAAAAACTTTCCGATTGACGTTTCTGCGCATGATTTTCTCGGTATAAATGCCACGAGCTGTCGTTCAATGCAATAAAATATTACGTTTCTTTTATAAATCACTGTCACGGATTATGGCGCACTACTACCTTACCTTACCTTACCTTAGGATACCTTAGGATGGTTCTGATCGTAGGATTGTGTATTCCTCTGTGATCAGCTCTTCGTTTTCAATATCTATTAATATTAAATCGCGAGTTCCGGTTCTATTGTTAGTATTTCTTAATGGTGCTTCGAAGTCATATACAATATCCTGGTTATATTTGTCTAGTCTTGTTTTAAATGATTTTTTTTAGATTTTGCTGTTACCACTGTATCAGGGAGACTATTCCATGGTTCGGTAATTCGAATTGGAAATATATTTTTTCTTAGGTTTAGTTTGGCTCTTTGTGTGAATAGTTTTAGAGAATGTCCTCTGTTTCCTGTTCTTTGTGATATCTCATTGTTTTTCAACAGATTTGGTACATATTAGTGGTCATAAATGTTGTGTATTATTTTATAGACTTCTGTCTCCTCTTAATCTTCGATATGCTAATGTAGGTATTTTAAGCAATTTTAGTCTTTCTATATATGATAGGTCCCTCATACCTGGTAATTTTTTAGTGGATCTTTTCTGAATATTTTCTAAGGCAATTGTGTGTTTTATTGTATATGGGTGCCATACTGCCATAGCGTAGTCTTGTAGAGTGGCCAAAAAGTATGTTTATCTAGAAATTGGAAGGTTCTTCTAATTATTTTGGTCATTTTAGTTACCTTATTTACCACTTGGCTTATATGTTCACCAAATGTTACTTTTGAGTCAAAGGTTACCCCTAGGTCTTTTTGTTTATCATGTGTGTCTATTGTTTTTGTGACATTGTTCATTGTTGTGTAATATTGATTTTCACCTACATTATGTTTTCCAATTTCCATATGTGTACATTTATCTGGGTGTAGTGTGAGCATCCAATCATGACTCCATTTTTCTATGGTGGTTATGTCCTTTTGTAGTACATCTTGGTCGTTCGTATTTATTATGGGTCTACATATTTTAATATCATCAGCAAATAGAAATGTGTCGGATTGAGTAAGGTCTGGTAAGTCGTTTATGTATAATACAAAGAGTAGAGGTCCTAGCACTGTTCCCTGCGGTATTCCAGATGTTACATCATGCCAATTCGACTCTTTTCCATTTACTGCCACCTTTTGTCTTCTGTTTGAGATGAAAGCCTCTATCCAGTTTACTATTTCGTTACTAATATTTAGAGTGTTTAATCTACTTATTAGTCTTTTGTGTGGTAACGTGATTTACGCTTGCTATCAAAATATGTCTCAAAACTTGTTTTCCTCGTGTTAATTTGCGACAAATAACTTTGCTGAGAGGTTATATACATCCCAACGAACAACCCGTAGTATTTATACCACAAATACTTTGTCTCCTCGCTGCATATTGATGATTTTACGCGCATGCGCAGAAACGTCTATCGGAACGTTTATAACGCCGGAAAAATGTAAGCGCTACAGCGGTACGGGAAACTGCGCAAAAAAACATCGCGATCGCGGAGTTCGTTGAAGTGCCTACCGCTGGTGGTTAACGTTATCTCCTGTTGCCGCAATGAGCAATAACTTGTTCAGTTGTGGCGGAAGAAGAGTGTCACCGCACTGCTTCTCGATGTTGGTTTCTACTCATGTGACATTTGGAGCACACGGTCGTTTAGACAGATATTGCCACGTAGAATGTTATGTCAACTAGGTCACCTTACCTGGTTTTCGTGTTCAGGAATACTCCCATACACTCTGTCCGTCGTGCGTCTCTTAGTGGGCTGTGTTTGTGCTAACTGAGTTCCGCCAACAGCCGAGACATACACGAATCATTTTATATTTAGAAACAACTGTTTACTAAGTGTATTATATTAATTACAATACTTCCACGATAGTGTCGGTAATTTTGCTGATGTCTACATGAATAAAAGACCGTGACAACGGCGACACAATATACGACATTGCAAAGAATGGGTGTTAATCGCTTCTTATAAAGCAAACCAATGCGATAATCATATCAACATCAGCATAACGACTGAAAACACAAACGTGATTATTGCACTTTTATTTAAACATAGCTTTTGTAAACATCTTAGATGTAGGGAGTCAGGAAGGGTACGGCAGTATCCTTCTTATGAATGGGATTGAGTTTCCTAAACACTAAGGTGAATCAGAAATGATTCAGCGATTGGGAATAGCTATATACATGTACTATACCATTTTGGAAAGCCCAGAGGAAGCCTCAAATACGCAAAATCGTCGATTTATGATTTTCGTTCCTCAACTCGAGTTTTCGGTGTTTCTAACTTTCGACTTTCGCTGTGTTTACATAGAACCATTACACTACAACGGTCGCTGCTCTCAAGCGGTGGTGCCACGCAGCGAACAACTCTGCAATCATTGGCTATGTACAGATGTTGGCTTCGCGGGGAAAGGAATAAAACAAGTGGGTAAATGCTTCAAGGATGAAGCAGGACTGGGGTAATATGAATAGGAGTGGGACTACTAAAGGGTAAATGCTTCGCAGCTAAAACACGTATGAGACACGAGTTAAAGTAAGGAGACAACTAAAACGACTAAAACAAATGCTTTATATTTCACTAGTGTTGTGTCATAAGGCTAAGACATCCACGTATGTGATTACAATAAGCATACAACACTACACTAGTATTAAGAGATGACAAAATACGAATATCGAACAATTACGAAAGGTGTATTTATAATATATACGCAAACAGACAATTTGATGGGGTATTTCGTTCTGCACAACAAACATTCAGTTAGTCATTCACTAAGTGTTAAACATGTATAATTCGATGACGTTGTCTCTCGTTTTTAGATTTGGCAACACACAAGTGCGAAAAAGGATCTGCATTAATGGTTTCTCTTTGAAAGTAACTGCCTACATAAGCAGCTCACATAATCAGAGTGGTTGTGTACAAATGGCAACAACAACTGACACACCAACAGCCAGAACAACCACACACATTGTTGTTTAAGCACAATTATGTAAATAGGCAATGCACATATCTGCTTCATTGATTATTGTAATCAACGGCAAACCTGACTAGTTTGGTACATACAAATGTTGCAAACACCCAGGTTGTTTTATCATACAGAGGTTTCAACTGCAACAAGAGATGAACACGCTACACATGAATCTGCGTAAGGAGAAAGCGGTGCGCTATACACAACCTAATCACAACACACACACACACACACACACACACACACACACACACACACACACACACACACACACACACACACACACACACACACACCACACACACACACACACACACACACACACACTCACACACACACACACACACACACACACACACACACACACACACACACACATGTCACTCGGTGTAGCGGAACTCCTAAATTAGTCTAAACGACCCGCCGTCTGTACCAGACAAATACGGCAACCCATAATTCACATGTCATAAGATCGGAAAACGAATTGTTCCAAAGAACCGAACACGGTCCAGGGAGTGTGCACTTGCTTTTTAAGATAAGAATTCACTGGTTTCGCTTAATGACCCAGTCGACAAAGAGGCTGCAACGTAGTATTTATTTCGTTTTGTAGGGATGCAGCAAAGTATTTCACAAACGTCAAACAACATAATCTCTATAACACTTTTACAACACACTATCTATTCTTTTCCGTTCCCTCTCTTCCTCTCTCCATCATTTTATGTCTTCCTGAATCATTCCTCCATAAGTAATCCCTCTCTCTCTGTCACAAACCTTTTTTCTTCTTTGCCCTTCCCTCCCTCTCTCGTACCATCTTTCGCTCCTTCCTTCCTTCTTACTCTGCCCTTCCATATTTTCTCCCTTCCTCCAATCCTCAGTTCCTCTTTCCCACACTCACCTTCTCCGTCCCTCCCTTTCTTCCTCGTTCCCCTGCTTCCGTTACTCGTCATACTCTCCTTCCGTCCCACTCTCATCACCTCTCCCTCCCGCCTTCCTCCCTCCCTACACCCCTCCCTTCCTCCCTCCCTTCACCCCTCCCTTCCTCACTCCCTTCACCCCTCCCTTCCTCACTCCCTTCACCCCTCCCTTCCTCCCTCCCTTCACCCCTCCCTTCCTCCCTCCCTTCACCCCTCCCTTCCTCCCTCCCTTCACCCCTCCCTTCCTCCCTCCCTTCACCCCTCCCTTCACCCCTCCCTTCCTCACTCCCTTCACCCCTCCCTTCCTCACTCCCTCCCACGCTCATTTCCTTCCTCCTTCAACTCTTCCCTCCCTCCCTCCCGCCCTCTCTCACTCCCTCTGTCCCACCTTCCGTTTCTTCCTTCCTTCCACCCTCCCTCCCTCCTTCCATCCATTTCTCCCTCCCTGCTTATATCCCTCCTCCCTTTCTAGTTCCCTCCCTTCCTCCCTTTCTCCCAAATTTGTCTCCCTTCCATTTGTGTCGTTTAAGCAAAACGTATATTTATTTATTTTTATGTTTTACTTATTTGTAATTTATACTTATAATTATAGATGTGAACGTTTCTAGAATTGTGAAATACGAAATTATTTTATTGCAGCACTAGCTCAGAGACCATTACTTGTATGGCATTGCAATAAACCATGACACCTGTCCCAAATTTGTATTAAAAATAGATGTTATCATCTCGTGTCGCTTGAGTTAATTATTTATTAATGGTGAATACGCCAACGGTAAAAAAATTATTATTATAAAATGTAATGTTTTAACATGTTTTGATAATAATAAAATCACTGGGGCATTCCGACCAAAAGTGGGGCATTGCGACTTCGCGGTAGGGGCATTGCGACTTCGCGGTTGGGGCATTGCGACTAGGTTTGCGGCATTCCGGTCGTGGGGCATTCAGGCAGTGGGGCATTGCGACTATAATTCTGTGTGACACCAATTTTCAAGGTATGATTTTTGAAGACCGTTTTAGTTCATTGTTTTTTTTGGAATGGCTATATATCTGGATACCGTCGAATAGCCTAGGGGACTACACCGATACGTCCGGATATGGACAAATAGCGTAGGTCAGTACTCAGGCTATTTGTTCGGATATATTTCTCGCTGGAGTTCAATTCAAATTTGCACAAGCGGTACAACTGAGATGGACGAACTGGAGGTTGGACATGTATGAGTTCACGGATTTTAAAAGTTTATTGGCACCTGTTGCCTTGGTTTTAGTCGTATTATGCCAGAATTGTACAAAGAAGTAAATTGACAAGTAAAATAAAACAAGGCTACAAATGTGTGGGTATCGCTCCCATCTGTACCAAGTATTGTGTGAGTGACATATATATATACTTTTTATCACCTTTTTCGATGTGTATACAGAGTTCAAAATGTCATTCTATATCACTTCTGGTACAAAAAAGTCATATATTAACTTTTTTTATATAAATAAGCCAATGTCTTAAATAAATAAGCCATGAACAGTTAGCACATGTCAGATGATGTAGTAATGATGTAGCCTTAGTTTTAGGGGCGTATTCGCAAATTGTAAGATATTGCCTTTGCAGCCATGATGCCTCTGGGGTTAAAAAAAATTGATACCTTACTTCCTTGTACTGGAAATGATATAGAATGACATTCCGAATACATACACATAAAAACGTTTTCATTTAGGCCAGTTAACTGCAAGATTACCCAAATAGCCACAGCCTATTTTCTTACGGAGGCCTTTACTGGGCTTTAGTTTTTGTATTATGTTATATCTATAAGCAAATATACAGTAACATTATAGCTATGACAGGAAAATTGATGTGGGTCCGAATTGCCAGCACCTGTCATCAGTTACTTATGACTGTCCAATGTCTAGGACTTTAAAAAACCTTTAAAAATGGCTTCCTCGTGGCGCAGCAAGACAGTTACTCTGGCACTGCCTGGCCTTGGCCTGAGCAGTGACCCAGCGTGTACTTGTCAACGTTTGTCGGGGTAAATACTCACCAAACAGAGTGCTGATTATTTCCAACGGGTCTTCAATTCCTGGCATTTTGGCGTTGTAATTCCAAACTGACTAGCTGGTTAAATTCACTATTAGAAAATAAATCTCGAGCACGCCACTACTACCAGGAGTAGGAAAACAACTTCTGGAAATGGCGCGAATTACTTGTTGAACGTATAACAATACAGCGTGATCTATGACAGGTAATGAACATCTACTGGACTATTATAAAAGGCAAGCATATACAGATGTATGTGGTTTCTATAAGAGTCGTTACAATGTGGTGTTCCGTAATAACTGTCTAAAAACTGAAGTAACAAACTTTCCAAACAGCTTTAGTTGACGTCAAACCCGCCGTCTGGCGGGATATCGTTAATTACCGAAGGGTCTAAGAAAGCACCAAGCCGTACCGAAACACATCGCAAGTAACCGTAAATCTTCGCGAAAATAGGCCTAGCCTCGGTTATTCAGGCTCCGTGAGGTGGCAGCACTTTTAAGCCCCTCACACTTGCCTCTTACCCCAGATTAGGAGTACACGCTGATTGGCTTTCAAGCCAACTATGAAATAAAAAATAAAATAACGATATACTTTGACAAGATAATGATATCATTTGAAAAGTATTCAACATGGAACTTATATTAATACAAAAGTAAGTAAAAATTCAAATTTACAGTTGTTTATAAAAAAGAATTATGGTAGGATTAACCAGTGAGGTGGCAGCATTGTCTAGCCCCACACGGATAACATACAAATTAAATAAGGATATCTTTTTTATCAAATAATGCTATATTATTAAAACTATTCAAAATCAAACTTATATTTACACAAAATAAAACAACATTTGCAGTTATTTATAAAATATAAATTACGGCAGTGTCCGTAAGGTGGTAGCATTATATAGATCACGCGGATAAACAAACAAAAGCCGAGTAAGTAACCAGACTGTCTTCTCGGCGTAGTTCCGCAGCCGGCCGACAGTCGGTTAAGCGAGACTAAGATAGGCCATGTGAGACGATCTTCCACCCTGCGAAGAACCTGCCCACGGATACCAAGGACATCGATTCGGTTTTAAAAGTAGGGGACCAATGTGCGCGCGCGCGAGTGCATATGTGTGTGCGTGTGTGCGTGTGTGCGTGTGTGCGTGCGCGTGCGCGTGCGCGTGCGCGTGCGCGTGCGCGTGCGCGTGCGCGTGCGCGTGCGCGTGCGCGTGCGCGTGCGCGTGCGTGTGCGTGTGCGTGTGCGTGTGCGTGTGCGTGTGCGTGTGTGTTCGTGTGTATGTGTGTTCCCCTCTATCTGTCTGTAATGTTTATGTGTTTATGTTTCTGTCCCTCCCTTCGTTCCACCCTAGCTCCTTCTTTCTCCTTCCCTCTCTCTCCTCTTCCTCCTCTCCCTCTCTCCTTTTTTCCTCCTTATGACTCACTCCTTCTTTTTTATATCCTCTTCCTTCCCTCCCTCCCTTTTCTCCCCTTCCCTGCCTTACCTAGAGGGAAAGGAAATTTGCCCATCTGTGAAAACAAGGAACATATAATTTTACAAAGTCATCTGTTGTTTATCTTCGTAAGAAACAACCGAACCAACTAACCATTCGTGTAATTTTGAGTAACAATTCAACATAATTCTACGCAAAATGTAACTGTTGTTTCCTTCTGTTAATCACAGTCAGAGAAAAGTTATCCCCAGTAGCCCTGTGGTTAGCCTGTGGTGAATTCGACCTACTTTACTGGTGAATGGGGCCGAGTTATAATAGTGTGAGTAGTTTGAAACTTGTTAATCGGATACTAATTTAGTACGTTTATTATTTCTACGTAATATTGACTAGTTTATGTAGCAATTGGGTGCATTATGCTATATTAAAGCAAGAAGAATTTTTTTTGATTCGACCGTTATATCAAACAATACACACATTCAGTAATGACCAGGACAAACAAGTCACAACAATACAAATATGAAAATCAAAGCAACATATGGTAATAGTGTATAAAATTACATTTGATAACACCACGTAGGGTTAGGAGACTCCTCTAAGACGTGCAAGTCGCTATCGTTGAGCAACCTCTTTCAAGACAGTATAGTTTTCGCTATTGAAGATACAAGATACAAGAAGCTTTATTTAACGTCGGTTACATGATAATTAGGCAACATTAGCTCATCTGAGCTATTTTCCGACAAACGAGTATAAAGCAACGAGACGACATAAAACCTTAACAAGCATACAGAGTATTTAAAATGACAGCAATAATACTTATAAAATAAGGTAATGAGTACAAAATAAATATAATAATAATACATGCATGTATAATATATATATAGTGTTTTTTTTTTGCTACATAAAACATGCAAAGTATATTGGGTTAAAATAGATTGAAATAATATATAATTTAAGACATTAGCATAAATATAAATGTAGAGATGTATATTGACTAAACTTATTAAAATAATAAATACTTTAAAACATTAAAATAAATAGATCTAAAGAATAAATTTAAGGATTACAAATATTTTACACATATCCATATTGCATATATACAATGAAAGCTATATTCATAATATTGGCATGGCGACAAACATGTTAGATGTTAGCTGTTTACCTGCGTATAGAGCAATTGCATGATGGGCCATCCCAGTTCCGGATCAGTCTGCGAAACTCGCCGTAGTTAACTGTTTTTCGCATTTCATTTGGCAGGCTGTTCCAGATCCGGGGCCCATCATGGACAAATGATTTAAGTCCATATTTAGATGTGTTTGCCTTACGGACAACTGCAGTGTTTTCCTTTCGCATGGAATACTGGGAACATTTTAGAGTGATGAGATTTTGAATAAAACTTGGAGCAATATTATCTACAATTTTGAATACTTCGCATGCCATTTCTTTTATTCGTTTAACGTGGAGGTGTTCGGTGTTAGTGGTCTTTAAAAGATCATGATGCGTCGATGAATAATCATTGTAAATAAAGCGAAGTGCTCTCTCCTGAATTTTTTCAAGTTTTGTGGTGCTAGATTGGCTACAAAAGTGCCATATCAAAGGACAGTAGTTGAAGTTTGATGTTATGAATGATTTAAAAATTGCAAGTTTCCCTTGACGAGTAAGGAGATGACCGAGACGTTTTAAGACCGCTAACTGTCTAGCTGCCTTTTTGCAGATGCTCGCGATATGTGTGTTAAAAGTTAACGAATGATCAATCTCAATTCCGAGAAGGACAACAGAGTTTTCACAGTGAATGGTAGTGTTTTCAAAAGTAAAATTTGTTATGTCCCTTGTTCCCCTCTTGCCGAAGCTAATTGCTTGGAATTTGTATGGGTTAGCCTTCATCTGGTTGATATTGAACCTTTGTAATGTAGAAGTACAGTCTTGTTGCAAGGTGTGAATAAGAGTGTCAGAATTTGAATGAGCATAAGACAGGGTGTTATCATCAGCATAATTGTAGAGAGAGGATTTATCCAAAAATTGATAAATATCATTAATAAAAACATTGAAAAGAAGAGGCCCAAGAATAGAGCCTTGGGGTACATCTCTGACGATGTCAGCCCACTCACTGTAGTGAGGTTTAAATTGCACTTGCTGTTTCCTGTTGCTGAGATAATTACTAACTAAACTGCATGATTTATCAGAAATGCCATAAGCACTGAGTTTACCTAAGAGCAGGCTGTGAGGTAGGCAATCAAGGGCCTTTGTGAAGTCCATGAGAATGGCTGCGACAGTTCACTTTCGAAGAGTTATAGGTGCTAAATGTAACCGAAAAAGGCAGGAAATCACGTATTTTGCGTTCTCAATTACAATTTGTTTACGGGGGGTCCCCCTAGCATTCTCGGTTGCTTCGCAACCTCGGGAAAGGCGCTTCGCGTCTTGCATATATTTCTCCCTCTTTTGACCTACTGTAGGAGGGAGATCTCCCTCATCACACTCAATTCAACTTGGCAGCTCTGGAACAGGAACAAATAATAACATTATATTGAATACAAAATATATTACATCGATAGTTTATTACCGAATCTATTCAGTTGGAATATTTTCATGAGTCGTTCAAAACAGTATTCCTTAGGCTAATGATTCTTAGTAATGTTTTCCTGCGACTAAATGTCGGCCACTTGTTAATTATGTATGGTGATCGTTTACTGCTAATCGCGATTGAACGTTGCCGGCAAGATCGCACGAATTGTTAAAGATGTATTCTACTACAATTTCCGTCACACCAATGACTGCAAGACGGAAAACAATCCGCACAGCCAAACGGTATCAAGAATAATTGTAACGACTGCGGTCTAATTTAGTTTGATATGGCACAGCCAAGAAACAATTATATTATTAAGTTCAACATCATTGCAAACATGCATTGCACTGCATTTACATTTGGAGCTATTTTTCCCTCATTGTCGCACATGACCAGCCGCGAAAGTTGGCGATCCCCAGAAAAGTGTTATTTCAAGCTTCAATGTGCCAAAGTAACGGCCTTGCTTTTCAAGATTTCTTAAAATATTAGAGCTGTAACAATGAAAAACAAGGCTACTTTTGAACATGTACTTGTTTATTCTCAATACACCTTCCAGCATATAAAAATGTTCGGCTTTTAATCAATATTTCCTTCTTCCAAATTAATTACATATTGTAATTTTAAACACACCCGATTGCAAAATAATGTTCACAATTTTGCTTCAACACCCCGATTTCATCAAAACAATTGACTCATATGAACCACAATGAGCAAATATGTTATTCAGACTCAGGACAATGACTAATCACGCAGTGGTATTCCTGACATCGATCAATCTGTCTATGGCGGACTGTCAATGCCACGAGGGAGTTTGCAATCACGATACCGTGATTTGTTATTCTGACTGTGAACGACGCCTGCTGTTGACCCAGGATTCTGCCCGGCTGACGAGTATTTTCAATAAATGATGTGGCGAGACGGTGGACTCCAGCGCTGAGTAAATACCCAGCAGGCTAAATTACGTTGCATCGACGTTGTTTGGACATCGTAGCCGACGTTGAAACAACGTCGAAAACACGGTGCGTATAAAAGTTGGATCGATGTTACAAGTGGCGAGGGACTTTTTCGGAGTGTCTCTGTATCTTTTCCGAAGTGCCCCTTTGTTACGATGGCCAGTGGACAATTCTTCATGTAGTACTACCTTTGGTAGGCGATGGTCGTCCATCCTGGAGACATGTCCTTCCCAGCGAAGTTATGTTTTGAGAAACATGGTTTTGATGTTATCCACTTCGTGTTGGCATCAGACGTAATAATGCATACAAAGACAGAAAAGTATAAACCAATGAGCTTAATATCAGTATTATGCAAATTATTAGAAACATTTATTAAAGACCACATGGTAGATTGTATTGTACAAAACAAATTAATAACTAAATCTCAACATGGGTTCCTAAATGCTATGTCGCTTATGTTTTTTAGAATATATTACTAAGTGGGAAGATGATGGTTCACCGGTGGATGTAATATACTTAGGTTTTCAGAAAGCATTTGATAAGTGCCACATTAAAGACTGTTAATTAGATTAACATTTATTTCAGCATGCAAAAGATAACCTGTTCGTAAATTTGTGTTCTGAAAACTGCAGCAGGTGGCCAAACAGACATTAATGTAGCCTCGGTTACCCAGACTCCGTGAGGTGGCAGCACTTTTCAGCCCTTCTCGGCGAAGTTATGCAGGCAGGCGACAGTCGGTTAAGCGAGACAAATAAGACTTGCGCTTCAATGTGTATAGTTTTGAGTCAGTCTGTCTCTGTTATAGTTGGCAAAGCTGTGCATGGCGCTCCGACTTCGCCATGCCACTCTGGTGTTTTGGAGCTTGCGCTAAAACATGATATCCCACAGATGCCACAGCCACGTGATCGTCCGGCCACATAATTTGTCCCGCTTTTCGATAAATAATCGAGGACGCGCCAAACCGTACGAATACACACGGCTATCAAAGATAGCTCGTAGCGGCGCAGCAGTGTGTACACACAGTCTGCACTATTATATATGTTGATCTGGAGCGACCTTTCCTAAAGTTTAAATATTTTCCGTTTCCAGAACGTCGATAATGCGCTCATGTTCTCGACCAGTACTAACCGAGGACGTCCTCGATTAAGACCATGTCAGCGGTTAGAAGGTTTGTATTCACGTGTAAGTCTTAGGTTGTCACCGTACATTCGAACACACACACACACGCACGCACGCACGCACGCACGCACGCACACACACACACACACACACACAATCATGGGTGGGTGCGTGCGTGCGTCTGTGCTTGGAGCGCTGTGGTAATCAGTCTCGTTTAGGTTTAAGCCTTTATAAAGGGTAGTTGGAAGTAATTAAGGTAGCACTATGTTTCTATTTACACAAGCAAACTGCATAGATATAAAAAAAAACATGTCCACGCCTATGCACTATGGCCGATGGTTATACTTTGGGCTTGACTATGGCAGTTATGTCTATATATGTAGGGCGCAGTGGCTCAGGGGTAGAGTTTGGGACTCTCACCCAAACGAACCCGGTTCGAATCCTAAGCAGCCGGTATGAAGGAGAAAGCCACCCTCTTCCCGTGTGTCACGATACGTCGACGGAGATCGGAGTGAGTGGGGGTGGTTGAAGTTCCGACGCCAGTGAGCATGTTTAGGGGAGATTCAAGAGGGGTGCATTTGGAGGATTTTTGCTCCCTGAGCTTACGCGTAGACCTACTACCGTATGTAAAACCGTCTACGGGGAATCATGTCAACATTTGCACATTTCTCTTTCATGAGACGTCTCCAGGCCTGGAGTATACAGGGTGCGGACAAATCCATACCATTTTCAGAGAGCTATATATAGATTAGAGAGAGTGAGAGAAACAGAGAGAGTGAGAGAGAGAAAGAGAGAGATATAGAGTGAGAGGGGGCGGTGGTGCCACAACAGAACAGAAGAGAGTACCGTGGTTGAAGGTGGATGAAGAGAGAGAGAGAGAGAGAGAGAGAGAGAGAGAGAGAGAGAGAGAGAGGAGACAGACAGACAGAGAGCGAGAAAGTGAGCGAGAGTGAAAAAGAGAGGGCGTAGTGTACAGTGTGGCGGTTAACGTGGTGAGAGTGAGAGAGAGAGAGAGAGAGAGAGAGAGAGAGAGAGAGAGAGAGAGAGAGAGAGAGGGAGAGAGAGCAAGAAAGTGAGAGAGAGAGAGACAGAGCGAGAAAGTGTGTGTGAGAGAGAGAGAGAGAGAGAGAGAGAGAGAGAGAGAGAGACAGAGACAGAGACAGAGACAGACAGGGAGGGCGAGAAAGTGAGCGAGAGGAAAAAGAGAGGGCCATAGTGTACAGTGTGGCGGTTACCGTGGTTAGAGTGAGAGAGACAGGCAGACAGAGATTGAAAGTGTGAGAGAGAGAGCGAGAGAGAGACAGAGGAGAAAGTGTGTGTGTGTGTGTGTGTGTGTGTGTGTGTGTGTGTGTGTGAGAGAGAGAGAGAGAGAGAGGGAGATAGGAGGATGTGCTTCAACAAAGGAAGTCTAAAAAGCAAACGTTAGCAGTCTTACCCAAAAAGTTAGTTTGTGCGTGCTTTTTTCAGTGAATATCGCACCAAAGTTGAGTTACACAATGTTTTATTCATGCAAGCTACGAGTAAATGACAATGATCTTGCACGTTTTACCGGAAGTGTATAACGGCATCTCCAACCTGAGAACTGGTAATGTACAACGCGGATCTTGGAATGACTGCGCACGTTTCGATGACGTAAAACACAAGTCCCTAGTTGTTACACGGACACGTCCTTGTACTGAAATTCTATATAATTGTAGCACACTTCAAATGAGTCTTATTATTGGTTCACCAAGAAAGCGTCATCATTAAATGTCGTCCTTTCCTCATTCCAAGGCAGTACGTGTACCGTGCGCCGCCGAAGGCGCCGTTGTCGAATTGTTGCACCTAGCTTGGCTGTCGCACCCATCACCTCTGCACGACTGTGTGCATCTTGTAGCGGTCTGGTGGGCTTCTCTTTATCCTCTTGACGCATCGTAGATTGTTTTCCTGAAACACGACAGTGCATAAGGTTTTGGAACCAGCTAAGATGAAATTTTATGCAAGAGATCAAAAAGTTTGCTACGGATTAATGAGTAAAGAAACGAAAAAAAGAGATCAAGGTCACTCCATGGTACGTGGTCCCCCGGCCTCTAGCCAATGAACACGAGGATTGTATTAGTTTATACACGTATTAACCCTGTCACTAAACATCTATTTCTCAGTTTACTAGCTATTGCTAATCTTGGCCTACATCTCTTCTTTATTGTCAATCACTATCTAGACGGGAACGTCTGTCGCGCTCGCGAATAATGCTGTATTCTTCTATCATCGCAGTCATCCTACATTGTATCATCCAGGCGGTGCCGTCTGGTCACGTGTATCACCTATGGTCATGCTGTAGTGGGCAGTGCTGCAGTAGGTGTCCACTGGTCGTTGGGCTGTTTTCACAAGAGCAAATCCTGGACTGGCTGATCTTTCTATTTAAATGCAATGTTTCGTTGGTCTTCATTACATTTTAAATAATCCTCACCTACGCTGTTGCCTTGATCCTAGAACTACATTTCATAGCTTCTCTTTGCTCAACTCATTATACTATATACAAATGGGATGTAAAATGACCCCAGTACAAACCTTTATACATAAAAGGCATGGGTCCAGTAACAACTATCATATAAAACCTATTAAAATACCTTATACCTTATTAACTGTTATTTGTTTAAAAACATCTATTCTAAGCTAGGTTTAGGTAGAAGCTCGCGTGCATTGGTTAGAAACCGTATTACCTGCTCAGACTAGGCAATTGCCAAACATAGACTCGCTTCCGATTTATCTTTAAGCTGACACTACCGTTAGCTTCACATACGAAGTTAAAAAGATTCTAAGCTAAGAGCCCGGAAGCGAGTCTATGCGTGGTAGTTACGGCAGGGGTTTCTCCTGCACCACCAGAATCTCTGTAGCCACTTCTGAAGTGACCCGAGTTGACCCCAGTTATCCCATTCAACAGGAAATTTTGATTTTAACCACCCAAAATCCGAGAGTGAATAATTAATTTTGATGTATTTCTCTTATTATTGCAGTCTAATGTTTTCTAGTATTTATTTGTTGTGCTGTACACCTTGGGAATTCTCAACTTGATGAGATCACCACGCGTGTCATTTGGAAGACGAAGAAGCACTCCCCATTATTGCCAAACTACTTTCATGTGTTACCTT
The DNA here is from genome assembly GCA_964017155.1 of Oasisia sp. SBJ-2009. NCBI lineage: Eukaryota > Metazoa > Annelida > Polychaeta > Sabellida > Siboglinidae > Oasisia > Oasisia sp. SBJ-2009. Next base: position 25,375,147 of record OZ024864.1, on the reverse strand, counting down.
CAACTATTACACATTCCCAGAGACGCTGGATACTTCCCTGGATTGATGAATGGATGGATGGGAGGGCAGACGGACGAACGGGAGGTGAATGGTTGGCTGTGTGGTCAATGGATGGATGAGAGGACAGACGGACGAACGGGAGGTGAATGATTGGCTGTGTGGTCAATGGATGGATGGGAGGGCAGACGGACGAACGGGAGGTGAATGGATGGCTGGATGGTCAATGGATGGATGCGTGTGTGAATGGATGGATGCATGGATGAATGGATGATGTGCTTGGGTGGGTGAGTGGACCGGATGGATGGTTGGATGGATGTAAGGGGAGACCATTGGAAGGACGGGCGGGTGGCCCGACGGACGGGTGAATGGGGCGGAAGGCGGAGGTTGGTGAGTGGACCGGATGGATGGATGGATGGACGGACGGACGGACGGGCGGGCGGACGGACGGACGGACGGACGGACGGACGGACGGACGGACGGACGGACGGACGGACGGACGGACGGACGGACGGACGGACGGACGGACGGACGGATGAAGAGACCGTTGGATGGACGGGCGGATGGCCCGACGGACGGGTGAATGGGGCGTCGCGGAGGTGGATGAGTGGACCGGATGGATGGATGGATGGATGGATGGACGGATGGAGAGACCATTGGATGGACGGGCGGATGGCCCGACGGACGGGTGAATGGGGCGTCGCGGAGGTACATGAGTGAAACGGATGGATGGATGGATGGACGGGCGGACGGACGGGCGGGCGGGCGGACGGGCGGGCGGGCGGGCGGGCGGACGGACGGACGGACGGACGGACGGACGGACGGACGGACGGACGGACGGACGGACGGACGGACGGACGGACGGACGGACGGACGGACGGACGGACGGACGGACGGACGGATGGAGAGACCATTGGATGGACGGGCGGATGGCCCGAAGGACGGGTGAATGGGGCGTCGCGGAAGTGGATGAGTGGACTGGATGGAAGGATGGATGGATGGATGGATGGATGGATGGAAGGATGGATGGATGGATGGATGGATGGATGGATGGATGGATGGATGGATGGATGGATGGATGGATGGATGGATGGCAAAGCAGTGGGGGAGATGGAATTCCTGCTGTAGTATGGAAGCATGGAGGAGATAATCTGTTCAGCAGATTGCGCTTACTAATCACCAATGCATGGGAGGTGGGTTCTGTAACCCAAGACGCTACAGGATGCCTGCATTGTAACCATCTACAAGAAAGGTTATTGAACAGATTGTGGGAACTATAGAGGAATCTCTCTTCTTTCCATAGCAGGCAAGATCTTCGCCAGGATCCTCCTCAACAGAGTACCTACCCACATAACACCAGAGGTAGTTCCGGAGACACCATGTGGCTTCAGAGGTAACGGGAACACCGTGGATATGATATTTATTTTGTCTCCGACTGCTCCAAGAAAAGTGCATTGAGCAAGACCGACCACTGTACATGGTATTTGTCGACTTCAGTAAGGTGTTCGATACAGTTGGGATGACCGGGCTATGGCAACTACTGAGGAAGTATGTATGCCCAGAGAAGTTCACACCTATGTTCGAGGCTCTACATACCAGAATGATGGCGATTGTTAGTGTTGGAGGGGAAGTCTCGGAATTGTTCATTGTTACAACTGGGGTCAAACAAGGTTGTGTATTGGCCTCCATTTTTATTCTCCATCTTCTTATCAGCAATGCTTGACGAGGCTTTCCGATACATGGGAGATGGCGTCCATACAGTCCAGACAGAGCGCTGAACTATTCAACGTCACACACTTCAGAGCGAAGACCATGATTACTCGGATACTGATGACAGAGCTTCTATTCGCAGATCACAGTGCACTGGTTGCCCACTCTACTGAAGAGATGCAGAAAATAGTAGATGCTTTCTCCAATGCGTCAAAGACGTTCGGCTTGAAGATTAATAGGACATACTCGAGCGGACAGGGCTGCCATCTATGGAAGATCTTCTTGTCAGAAAGAATCTCCGGTGGACTGGACACATCATGACTGATATGAGGATGTCACCAGACAGGCTACCAAAGCAGGTTCTCTTCTATCAACTGTCTTCTGGTCACAGAAAGAGAAGGCACCCTCGTCTCCGGTTCAAAGATACTATCAAGAAAACCGTGAAGCTGAGAGACAAACACCGACTCACGGACCGCACTCTCACTGCAGAGAGATAAATGGAGAGCAATAGTCAAATGATGGAAGCATTCTTTGTCGCATCGCGACCGACAACATGATGATTATGATGACTCGCTTATACACTGTTCTGTGAGGAACGTCGAAGCTAAACTGAACAAAAACGTTTAAACTTTATAAATATTAAGCTGAACTCATCTGTGAAATGTTTGTGCAACTTCTTGTAGCTGTTGTCCTTGAATCGTTTCATTCTCCGCGTCAATGAAGATCTAGTAATTCGAATGTATGCGTCGCAAACTCTGTTGTTGTTGGCGAGCTGTTTATGACGTCACATCCTCGTAGTCTCGTGACTCGCAGACGAAAGCGACGTCTATCGAATCGATTGGAACCCTCTTCTCGTGTATTCCGGTTAGCTGTAAAATGTGGTGTCGGCTCTGGTTACGTTTTTGATTCCAAACATTTTACACGTAATATTTGTGTTTTGTCCATAAAAATGTCACCCAATATACCGATGATGAATGTACGTTATATATAAATCGATATGTTATGTTTCTGAAATTAAAAGATGCGTGTGGATGTCAACGATTGGGTATAACGTTATATTGCCTATAGCAATAATCCGTAGTATTAACGTTTACGTTTCGAAATTCAAGAGATTCCAGGCTCACCAGATGCATAGTTATAATGCTTATACCATTTGGACATCCACCTACAACCCTCAGTACCCACCAACTAACCTTCACATACACGTACCTGGAAACCAACTGGATCCATCCATTAACGCTTCACCAAACACTTCCAACTGCATATAATTAATAAATACCTATAATCTTGGACTTGGAGATTTTGTCTGGGATACTGAGTGCCAGGCATAATTGAAGAGAGTTGGTAGGCGAATTGTTAAAGTTTTACTGTTGTTTTTAAGTTATTGGTAACAGTTGTATAGTACTGCTAGTAGTGTAGTGGCCCAGTGTATGATTTTAATGGAGGTATCGTTTCAGAACATTATTTACGAGAAGAATTACTTTCAATAAATTCAACCACTCACAGTATGGCATTGGCCATTGTATTTCAGTAACAATTATTCCACAGATATAATTCAAGGAAGAATAACAGCCGGCTCTCTTCCTTATTTACACAAGTGTCGCAGTGACTTACCTAACAATATCAACTCGACTTCAGGCACAGTCTACCTATTTGCAGATGTCTTATACATATGACCCCACCAGGGGTGTTAGCCAGTACTTAAACAAGACAAGGCTGGGTAGCACGCATGCACAACGAGATCGACAAAGATAATTTTGGAATTTTATATCTGTAACTCATGCATACTACCAACAATGACATACGCCGCGGAAACGTGGGCCCTCTCCGGTCAGTCAAAGTCAAAGAACAAGAGCTCTAGCAACCGCACAAACATTAAAAGAAATATGTTAGGCATCACATAGACGGATAGAAAAACAAACATCTGGGTGAGAGAAAAGGCAAAGACATCATTAGACAAGTCAGAAGACGGAAGTGGACCTGGGCATTTAGAATGTGATGTTTTTCAAGGTGTTTCATGATGCGGCTATGAACTTTGAAGTAGTATTCAAGAAATTTGGAAGTGTGCTTTCTTTTATTTTAATAATCGGCTATTTTTCAAAGAAATAACCATCTTTTAATTACAGAAACATAACCGATCGACTTATATATAACGTACATTCAACATCGGTATATTGGTTGAAATTGTGATGGTCAAAACACAAATATTTAATGTAAACTGTTTGGAATAAAAACCGTAACCAGAGCCGACACCACGTTTTACAGCTAACCGGAATACATGAGACGAGGGTTCCAATCGAATCGATAGGCGTCGCTGCGGACTATCAGAATTACCGAATTACGCAACCTCAGTTACTTAAAGCGGATTATTTTTATTTTACTAAAATAATAATATCAAGGCATATAGTTATCAGCTCGGTTTCTGTTACATCATATAACTATGAAAATTAGATCCTAAATCGGAAACGAGGTTAGGGGCACTTGAGGGCAGGGAGTTATCCATGCCCAGGGCCATGCCATGGCCATGGCATGCTAACGCGTGTAGGCTGTAGTCAGTGACAGTGTAGGACTTCGTTTTGTTTTTCATGGAATAATCAGACTGTCCACAAATAGTGTTTTACAGTTATATTGTCCGAAGGATAATTACAAGCAGAAGCAATGGAACACTTTGCCGGAAACAATGATCACGGAAACCGTGCATTTTAATCGATTATTATGGTGGTTGACATGGTCATGGACATGCCGGCTCTGGTCATGGCGTCGCAGAAATTATTCGTTCTATTATGGAAGTACTTCAATAACACCACATTTTCTTGTCATTTGTTTCCACGGCATTGGACACGTGTGTTACATAATTGAAATGTGACTTCATTACGGTGCGATTTTTATGTTATCAGGCTTTTTGGAATATTGCCTACTACGCCTTCGATGACACATCCTAGTCCTAGAGGCTAGATCATTGGCACCAACTGACCAAGCCTCCAAGGCTCGACCTTGTCTTCAATCAAATCATCTTTTTATAATTAAATGAATACCCATAGTAACAATACGGATATAATCTCATACTAATGATATAACATTACATGTTGATTTTCATCTTACCATAGGACAAATGTTTTCGTAGCTATGTTCTGCGTCGAACAATTTATGCACCGTACAGTTTGACGTTTAATTCTCACCTCGACGATCCGACCCTTGCGTCTTCGACCGTTGGCGTCGCCGTTGCCAAAGCGAGTGACGTCAATAGAGAAACGATACATTCGTATTCTCTAAATGCCATTATTCGATCGTGAAATGTAGATATCTTTCTCACATAAATCCATGATTGATAGAAAGTTAATTATCATGCAAGTAGGTGAAACTAGTGAAGAATTTTGAAACCACAGATGCATATTACCAAGAACATTCACCAGGTGGCGAGCGTGCTTGTGCGATTCAGGGCCCGTATTCTCGAAGAAAATTATAACGTACGTAAGGATTTTAGTAAATATGGCGTATTCTTACTTAGCTGCAAAAATTCGTAAGTTGTATTCTCGAAAGCTTTAAGAATTTTTGCAGCTAAGATTTTCGTATCTTATGTACGGAAATCTCGCGAGGTTTTGTTTGTGTTGCAACGGGCACGATCACTGATTTCTTTGATATTTTGCCGTTTTAGTTCTGCTCACATGTTCTGGCGGTGAATGAATACAGAACAACACGGATAAATATGCAATGGAAACTGGTGATTAGGCAGGGTACCTGCGATACATAACACATTGAAGCTGAGCCACTGAGAACTATTGATGCACATAAAATAACGGGCATAACACAAGCGAAGCAGTTGATCAAAAAATAAAGAAACAAAACGCAACACATTGGCAATGCCAATGGAATGTCAAGTCAAGGCTCAAGCCTCAGCCTCAAGTTTTGCAGTTGCAGGACTAACTTAGTCCATGCCCATGGTATTGTCGGCTAGTACTACTAGCAGAGTTTATTAAAGTAAATTGATTTTAAATTCTTTGTTACTAGTGTCTAGTACTAGCTCGTTTGGCGATCTTAACTTGTAATGAAGAATGTCGTCTTTCGCGCAGTACAACCTGTTTTTTTGCAAATGTGTTATGATTATGACATGTGCATTTAGACACCTTGTCAGATGTATGTGCTTATCGAACTGTTGTGAAACCACAACATACAGCAATGCAAATCCCGCAAAAGACCCATACGGCCGAAAATCGTGTATACTATCTGTACTACTTAAATCGCAATATGTCTATGACAAGAGTAGTAAACTCCTTATTAAATTGGGCATTTAATATAAGTAAAAAAAGAAAAGTAAAGAAAGATAACGCAAGATATTTATGACCTGATTTTCCTAATATTCATCAGTCGGAAGCTACAACTGTCATCCGTCGTTAGAATATTATTCTTGCGTCCAGTCCCCAATCAGCTCCAGTCGCGCGGAGTCTAGCCATGTATCGTGACTCACTTACACTACAGTTACAGGCCCTATAGTTTGTATTATAGCTTTCTTATTGTAATATTGTAACTGTCCGATTTAATATTGCGTTGACCACACTGTCACTGTCATAGACATGGCGATTTAAGTAGTGTGGATAATATTAACGATTTTAAGCCGTGTGTATGTATTTAAGGGATTTGCTCGACTTTGTGATAATAAAAATATATCGATCATAGTAAATTATACTTTAATATGTCATGTGTTATATAATAGGATTAACACATACATACTAATGGGTGTCAATACAATAATGGCCATCCGTACATGCATCTAGAATATTAATACATTGTTAAATTGAAATACGTTTGCTGAATACATATTGAGATACATAATTTTATCACGAGATAGTGTTGTCACTGCTGAACTAACGCAGTTTCTGACTGTCTGGCTCGCTATTTACGGTACGCACTTGTCCTCGGAAACATGGCACCAAGCATCACATACCATATCGAATGTCTAGCATCCCTTGCTCCCGTTCCACTAGCCCCCGGGGTTACTGAACTTAATGGTGGAAATACTCATCCTACCAGCGGTAGTGGCTTCTTGCTAACCACTCACGTACAAGTGCCCATTTTGAGTTGCTCTTATGTGGAATAAGGTTTAGGGTTAGGTTGAAGGTACTTTTGGCAAGATTTACATTAGGTGTTTTATAAGCATTTGATAGGCACTTGTACGTGAGTGGTTAGCAAGAAGCCACTACCTTTACCAACACCACCTGGCTGTTCCATTCAATATTCAGCCCCACCTAAATTTTAGATACACGTGTACCTGGTTTAATAATACAATAGTCTGGTGCACTTTCAAAGAATGTCGGACTTTTGTAATGAAACAAAACCGCAAACCCTTTTTAATTTGTAAAACACAAGTATGTAATCAACCATTAAGAGAAGTACTAATTAAAAGAGTAATGTAGAATAAACACAAGGCATCAGTTAATGTTATGAGAAAAGATTGCACTGTGTTGTTGATTGTTTGTAGGAAAACTCAATGGAATTAAATGAAATTTTCGATATGTGCAATGGCACTGAGATACGATTGTATTCCAAGGTCACACAGTATTCCATTCCAAGTGGGTTTTGCTCACCTCAAATCGCGTTATGTAGGATTTAATTTGCCTCTTAGAACATTGAGCTTTTCAAACCACACAATGTGTGAAAATCATATAGAGCTTTAAATGATTAAGGCTTACAATTAGAACAATCTACAAAGAGGGTGTGTGTTAATCTAACAGCATACTGAATGGGGTGGGGGGGGGGGGGCTACTGGCACTACATTCTCACACCTCAGGGAGGGGAGAGGGCTTGGGAGATGACACCATATCAAGGACTTCAGGATAGTTCAATTCAAAATGTATGTGCCTAAACAATTAGTCAAGGTGCCCATGCACCAAATGCAGGCAGGGAAAATCCAGCTTCACTGGTGGGTGGGGACAGCTGGCCTCTAGCCGGGGAACACGCAGTACATGCATGCACATTTGATCAACGAAGCAATGTTTGACAGAACAACAAACTGGATGTGAATTCCTCTTTATTGTCAATTGTTCACATTTGACCAAAAAACACTTCCAACTTCACATGTGCAATACAGTAGTAACATTGTACAACTACTAATTATCTATAACACTGTGTCTGCAAAAACATTTTCAAATCAAATCAGCCATTAACTAAATGTCGCAAATGCAATAAAATGTTTTTATGTAAGCCACTAACGTATGCTTTTATGTACAAGGTATTTTATCTCCAACTTCTATCAATTAAACAAGAAAGCAGGCACTAAATCGTGGCACTAAGGAAGATACCCACTGGGGCATGCATGTAGATGTGTAGCCATTTCAAATAGATTTGGAGAAATTATTTATTTCATATGGCACAATATACCCAAATGACACACAGCACGTACAGTGACACTTATTTCAAAAAGAGATGGGACAATAACTTATATTTCATGACACAGTTAAGAAACAAGTCTGCAAAATGAACAGTAGAGGCAGGCTGATGCCATGAACGTCTTGTAGGTCTCAAACAATAACAAAAACAAGGCTCCAATTCACACACACAAAAAACATGAAAATGCCTCGTGCATAAACATTATGCATATCACCATGGTGTTTATTTATAGTAAACATAAGTGTGACACACTTTGAACACAACTACAATAAAATGTATGTAAATATGTCACTTTCTGGTGACAAGAAAGGTTCTTACATAGCACAGCATACAATCATCAGGATTGTGCTTTATATACTAGACTTTACATCCTGGCAGACCTGTTCAATTGAACACCATCCAGTCCTCTGTGAAGAACCACAATTCTTCTGGACTCTTATCATGTGGGAACATGAAGGTCCAGCATCAATGACCACATCACCCTGGCAACAGTTCAGAGTTGTCATCCTCTTAGAACCTGCACCACGTTGACACTGGTTAAACCTGCAACATACTGACATATGCTAATGCGTGCAACACACTGACACTGTTAGAGCTTGCAACATACTGACATTATGACAGCCTGCAAAACACTGACAAATGTTAATGTGTGCAACACACTGACACTTTTATAGCCTGCAACATGCTGACATTGTTTGAGCCTGCAACACTGGCACATCCTACATGACACTGCCTGTAACACAGCGACTCCTCTAAGACAGTGGTAGGCACTATTGAGGAGCCACAGTTAGAAATGTACCTACATCATAACAATCAAAATTATTATTCCAGAAAAAATAACAATGCAAACAATTGATGGTGTCTATGTCAATGTGTGTGTTGTTGTTTGTCCGTTAATGTACATGTGTGTGTATGTGTGTGTGTGTGTGTGTGTGTGTGTGTGTCTGTGTGTGTGTGTGTGTGTGTGTGTGTGTGTGTGTGTGTGTGTTTGTATACATTGTGTGTGTGTGTATGCGTGTGTACATGTGTGCGTGTACATGACCATTGTGTGTACACGTATGTGCTTGAATGCCTGCATGTGTGTATGTACTTGCATGTGTTTGTGAATAACTGCGATCTTACCGAATACATACATCACCTATGTTACGACACTTAAAAACAGTTTCCTACACAATAATATTTTGAGTATCATAAAAAGAAACTGGAGGTAAAATGGGAAAGCAAAATTATGATGGAAGTAGTGTGATTTTACAGTTCTGAAAGAGAATGATAAAGAGCTGGTAAGAATGCCAACTGACCAGTGACGTTGTCGATGGTAGCATCAGTGTATTCATCATGGAGGGCAGCGGTGCAACTGGAGAAGGTGTCAGGGAGACTGGTGCGAAGGGCAATGCTGGTGATTCCCACGACTGAATGCTTTCAGCTCAATCAAACAGCTCAACCAGTTGCCCAACTGACACAAACACAGAACAGCCTGATAATATTCAACATTTCATGACATTTAAAAAATAATTAGTTATATTGTATGTGCTAGGAAATTGTAAACAATGGACTGACAATGGCTAGGTGGTTACTGTAAGCATGACTGCAACTAGGATCAGTCACATATGAGTTTAATCATCTGTGCTAATTTTCGTTATCAAGGTCATTTTTAAAGTCATATTTGGCAATAGATTAGCAAGTTGACCAGAATCTGTTTCCTTTAATATTGTTTTGTAAATTATTTGGTACAGGTGTTTGAAGGTAGTGTGACATTACAGGTGTTTGAAGGTGGTGTGACATTACAGGTGTGAAGGTGGTGTGACATTACAGGTGTTTAAAGGTTGTGTGACATTACAAAAGTTCGAAGGTGGTGTGACATTACAGGTGTTTGAAGGAGGTGTGACATTACAGGTGTTTGAAGGTGGTGTGACATTACAGGTGTTTGAAGGTGGTGTGACATTACAGGTGTTTGAAGGTGGTGTGACATTATAGGTGTTTGAAGGTGGTGTAACATTATAGGTGTTTGAAGGTGGTGTGACATTATAGGTGTTTGAAGGTGGTGTGACATTACAGGTGTTTGAAGGAGGTGTGACATTACAGGTGTTTGAAGGTGGTGTGACATTACAGGTGTTTGACGGTGGTGTGACATTACAGGTGTTTGAAGGTGGTGTGACATTACAGGTGTTTGAAGGTGGTGTGACATTACAGGTGTTTGAAGGTGGTGTGACATTATAGGTGTTTGAAGGTGGTGTGACATTACAGGTATTGAAGGTGGGGTGATATTACAGGTGTGAAGGTGGTGTGACATTACAGGTGTTTGAAGGTGGTGTGACATTACAGGTGTTTGAAGGTGGTGTGACATTACAGGTGTTTGAAGGTGGTGTGACTTTACAGGTATTTTAAAGGTTGTGTGACATTACAGGTGTTTGAATGTGGTGTGACATTACAGGTGTTTGAAGGTGGTGTGACATTACAGGTATTGAAGGTGTGTGATAGTACGGGTATTTGAATGTGTTGTGACATTACGGGTGTGTGTAGGTGGTGTGACATTATAGGTGTTTGAAGGTGGTGTGACATTACGGGTGTATGTAGGTGGTGTAACATTATAGGTGTTTGAAGGTTGTGTGACATTACAGGTGTTTGAAGGTGGTGTAACATTATATGTGTTTGAAGGTGGTGTGACATTATAGGTGTTTGAAGGTGGTGTGACATTACAAGTGTTTGACGGTGGTGTGACATTACAGGTGTTTGAAGGTGGTGTGACATTATAGGTGTTTGAAGGTTGTGTGACATTACAGGTGTTTGAAGGTGGTGTAACATTATAGGTGTTTGAAGGTGGTGTGACATTATAGGTGTTTGATGGTGGTGTGACATTTCAGGTGTTTGAAGGTGATGTGACATTACAGGTGTTTGAAGGTGGTGTGACATTATAGGTGTTTAAAGGTTGTGTGACATTACAAGTGTTTGAAGGTGGTGTGACATTACAGGTGTTTGAAGGTGGTGTGACATTATAGGTGTTTGACGGTGGTGTGACATTACAGGTGTTTGAAGGTGGTGTGATATTATAGGTGTTTGAAGGTGGTGTGACATTACAGGTGTTTGAAGGTGGTGTGACATTATAGGTGTTTGAAGGTGGTGTGACATTACAAGTGTTTGAAGGTGGTGTGACATTATAGGTGTTTGAAGATGGTGTGACATTACAGGTGTTTGAAGGTAGTGTGACATTACAGGTGTTTGAAGGTGGTGTGACATTACAGGTGTGAAGGTGGTGTGACATTACAGGTGTTTAAAGGTTGTGTGACATTACAGGTGTTTGAAGGTGGTGTGACATTACATGTGTTTGAAGGTGGTGTGACATTACAGGTGTTTGAAGGTGGTGTGACATTACAGGTGTTTAAAGGTTGTGTGACATTACAGGTGTTTGAATGTGGTGTGACATTACAGGGGTTTGAAGGTGGTGTGACATTACAGGTATTGAAGGTGGTGTGACATTACAGGTATTGAAGGTGTGTGATAGTACGGGTATTTGAATGTGTTGTGACATTATGGGTGTGTGTAGGTGGTGTCACATTATAGGTGTTTGAAGGTGGTGTGACATTACAGGCGTTTGAAGGTGGTGTGACATTACAGGTGTTTGAAGGTGATGTGACATTACAGGCATTGAAGGTGGTGTAATATTATAGGTGTTTGAAGGTGGTGTGACATTATAGGTGTTTGAAGGTGGTGTCACATTATAGGTGTTTAAAGGTTGTGTGACATTACAAGTGTTTGAAGGTGGTGTGACATTATACGTGTTTAAAGGTTGTGTGACATTACAAGTGTTTGAAGGTGGTGTGACATTACAGGTGTTTGAAGGTGATGTGACATTATAGGTGTTTGACGGTGGTGTGACATTACAGGTGTTTGAAGGTGATGTGACATTATAGGTGTTTAAAGGTTGTGTGACATTACAAGTGTTTGAAGGTGGTGTGACATTACAGGTGTTTGAAGGTGATGTGACATTACAGGTGTTTGAAGGTGGTGTAACATTACAGGTGTTTGAAGGTGGTGTAACATTACAGGTGTTTGAGGGTGGTGTGACATTACAGGTTTTTGAAGGTGGTGTGACATTACAGGTGTTTGAAGGTGATGTGACATTACAGGTGTTTGAAGGTGGTGTAACATTACAGGTGTTTGAAGTTGGTGTGACATTACAGGTGTTTGAAGGTGGTGTGACATTACAGGTGTTTGAAGGTGGTGTAACATTACAGGTGTTTGAAGGTGGTGTGACATTACAGGTATTGAACGTGTGTGATAGTACAGGTATTTGAATGTGTTGTCACTTTACGGGTGTGGGTAGATGGTGTCACATTACAGGTGTTTGAAGGTGGTGTGACATTACAGGTGTTTGAAGGTGATGTGACATTACAGGTATTGAACGTGTGTGATAGTACAGGTATTGAACGTGTGTGATAGTACAGGTATTTGAATGTGTTGTGACTTTACGGGTGTGGGTAGATGGTGTCACATTACAGGTGTTTGAAGTTGGAGTGACATGACATGAAGGTGGTTTGATATGACGTGTTTCAAGGTGGTATGATATGACAGGTATTTCAGGGTAGTGTATTGTGACACATGTTTGAAGGTAGTGTCATGTGACAGGTGTTTCAAGGTGGAATGGCAAGACAGGCGTTTTAAGGTGATGTGATGTGTGTCTAAGGTGGTGTGATATGGCATCCATTTATACATGGTGTAATATGACAGGTGTTTGATGGTAGTGAAATATGTAATACTTGTTAAGGTGTTGTGGTGTGACAGAAGTTTGAAGGCAACAACTGGAGCAAGAAACACTGACATCAACGACATGAGACATACTTGTTCAACAAGGGCAGTCAATATTCCTATTCCAATCAGTGATGTTATAAATGTCGACCCCGGTCCTAAGAATGTCGTGAAACATAAAATAAAAACATCAATGAACATAGTATTGTCATGGCAGATAGGTAGTAAGATTTTGTCATCAATGTGGCAGTATATATTTTCCAAAATATACATATATATGTTCAGACACATTTATTGATTCACACACATGCAGATACACATGTACACACATTGTGCTTGGGGGAATGAAAACAACATACCCGGGAAGAAGAAAACATGCATACAGGAATGAAGACAACATATCTGAAGGATTGAAGACAACACACATGAGGGAATTAAAACATCGTAGCTGGAAAATGAAGTCAACATACCTCAGGGGAATGAAGACAACATATAAAATACATATATATAAATTATCTTCTAAAAATATAATTTAAATTAGTAAACATACATTATAAGAGGACTAAAATATCATTTAAAATTATATTTACAATTACAATTGAATGCGTCCAATTTTGTTTAAAAATATATTTATACAGTTATTAAGTTAAGCTAAAATGTCAGGATAAGAGAAGATTTTTGTTCCACGATACCTTTATGGATGCCGTGCCGTCCAACTGTAGCTACCGATGGCCCTCTCACAGTTGACACACGTCACAGGGACTGTCACACCTACAATTGACAGATGTCACAGGAACTAGCACACCTACAGTTGACAGACGTCACAGGGACTGTCACGCCTACAGTTGACAGACATCACAGGGACTGTCACGCCTACAGTTGCAATCTTCCCCAGGATTGGGAAAGACTCATGGGCTGGAAATATCACCTGGGCATAAAATGCCTCCTGCGAGTTTCCGGCTGCATGGAACAGAAGCCCACGCATGACGATCCATTCTAGCTTGGCATCTGTGTAGTCATCTGCATTGTCATCTGTGTAGTCATCTGCGTTGGCGAAGGTTTCCAGCAGGGTTGTCAGCTTCTCCTCCCCATATAGTTTTACTTTGTGGATCCGAGACATGGCGAAGTGTATAAAAGACACTAACAAGAATACAGACCTTCATCAACAAATGCCGGCACAGAATCCTACACCTGAAGTGGACAGACAAGCTACCGAACACTACACTCTGGAAAATGACCAAACAACTACCCATAGAACATGAAATAAAGAAGAGAAAATGGAGGTTGATAGGACATACACTCAGGAAACCACCAGAAACAATTACCCGTCAAACCATCACATGGAACCCCCTAGGGAAGAGGAGAAGAGGTAGGCCATGAAACACCTGGCAAAGAGACACGGAAAAAGACACAAAGGAGATGGGATACACCAGGAGAGGAATGGAGAAGATGACCACGGACAGAACACTGTGGCGTTCCTTGGTCAATGGCCTATGCTCCCAGTGAGCGAAAAGGCATAAGTAAGTAAGTAATTCAGCAATAGCATGACTCAACTCTATACAATACTAAATAAACATTAAACAGCTGCAATCTTCATACTGCTGCTGTCAGAGAGACTGTCCAACTTCTCCTTGTACCTGCCACCAATGCATTGGTTCTTGATATGTATGATCAATCATACAAAGGGCACTATACCTGACAAGGTCCTGTGATGTATCCCAACTGACGTGGGATGGGTCGAACAGGGTGAGGGCGTGCAGAATGCCAGCATCTGGGAACGATGTTTCCAGACAGGCGACAACCTCTTCGACGAACTGCCGGGTAGCCTCGTGTGTCCTGTCTCGATCCTTGAGGGTATCTTTCATTGTGTGCCTCTTGTACTCGAACTTGCCCTCTGCAACAGTTGGCAGGTTATCATAGTTGTCAGATGGGGCCGTCTGTGGTCAGGAGAGAAGTCAGGGCTAGGATGGTCGTGTCGACGTGTGGCTTCATTGCTGTGTAGGTGAGATGGTCTTTCTGCATCACCTTATTCAAAATGGCAAGGATCCAAACTGCATCAGAAAGAAACGCAGTGAGACAGAGGAAGTGGTAGGTGGATGCTGTGGGGGGGGGGGGGAGGAGCTAGCTGGATGATTCACTGCTTTATATACTACACATTAGACACCCTTGTGGCTTGATGAAACAAACAGATTTATGGCCTGAATTACTGGACTCCAATCATTGTTTGCTTATCAGGGTCACTCCACAGTATTTCTGACTGGGAAATATACCACCTGATGGTTTCGTGGTCTGGCATTTATTGACCTAACAATAATTTAGTAAATTTACCTTGTTTTGCAACATTGTGTCAGTCCCTTGGGCAGTAGACTGGACAGGCCTGTGTTCTCGAAATATCTCACTGCTCCTTTGACTGCATTCAGAAGTGCAATTATTTCTAACAGTCCTTCTCATCGAACGTGTTTCGTAGAACAGTGTTCAGAACATGTGCTATGCAGTCGAGGCGTTCTTCATCGCGAAGCGCGGATATCATGTTTGATCCATGATCTGAAACACATTAAAATACAAGACTTGAAGAATGGTGAATGGATGTGTGTGGAAAGCTGGAATACAGCATTCCCATCTCTGCTAGCTGCAACAATTACTTGGTTTCAAGAACTATGATATGATCTTCCTTTTAACGGGGAAAGTACAAAACTTTGTTTCTTTGCACAAATTACATAAAAACATTTTGCGATTAATTTGTATATGTTTTAAAAAACGACCTGACAAGAGAATTATACTGACTTCACCCTGACGAGTCTCTCAGCCAGTGGATCTATGAAAACATATCATTATGTTTTCATACATGTAATGTTCATGAAATTTGTTTACCTCTACAGTACCTGTTGTAAACACAACGCTGCCAGCAGTAGCCTCTTTGATTGCCAATGTCTCCAGGGCAGCAACTATAGCACTTTGCACGTTGTCCACCGTCCTCTTTTTCGTCGCGTCAAACTTGTTGGTGCACAGCACTCTGCTCTGCAACTCCCACTCAGTGTTGATCCAGTGTGCTGTGATGGTCAAATAGCTTATTTTTTATATCCATCAGTCCAAATGTCACTGGTGAATGACACCCTACCTCTGACGAGTGCATTTTTCAGGCTGGCCTGGAGTTGCCCCCTCACAGTGACGGCCTGATCATGCTGACTGTCATTGGATATGGAAGCAAGTCACTTGCATGTAATGGCTCACTTGACCTGTGCTGCATGTCAAGCAGGACTTGCTCTAGGCCCTGAAACCCCTCCCCACTCTCACTGTTGAATGGGTGTACATGTATGTCATTACAGATGAACTTAATACATGCTGTTGTGACAGCATTGTTGTCAGCCCTGCCAACAAGCTTCTTCGGTTTTGCTGGTGAAACATGTCTGGTTAGACAATCTACAGCCCAGCCCCCAACACCTGTAATATTACGATAAAATTATTCATAATAATACTAAGTACTAGGTCCCCAGAGTTAACCCTAACTCAAATTTAGTTACTGAGCAGTTCCATGCAAAAATTTGGTAAACTCTAACATTTAATTTTTTGGAAACTGCTTCAATTAGAGCAAGTAGGGTATCAAATGAAAGTATTAAGATAATATTCCTTAGTTTGAGGTATCGCCTTCACAAAATGTTACTATATATAATATATTCAGTAATTATGAAACTAAAGAGAGAACAATGGTAACATAAATAATTCAAGATTGTATCCACCAAACGATAGCTTACTATATCTTCTATGACACTAATATGATTACAGTAAAGTAAGATTAATCATCTTCAGACATTATAATACCATACCTAAACAATTACACATGCTTAGTTTGCTTACTATCAGACATGGGGTGAAAAACATTGAAATGCATTTAAATACAAATATTATTGAGGGATTCAAATACAAATATCTTTAAATACAAATTTATTTAAATACAAATATATTGGAAAGTATTTCAAAAACTTGCTCACTTAGTTTTCTAATACTTTTAGTTGTTTAGGTTGTATTACTATTATGCAGGTAAAAGAAAAGCATCTCATATATTGAGACATCTAGTTTATAGGCATAATTGGTGTTTTGTTCATATGGTGAAAGGCAGACCAGTGCTAGAGAGTATTGTTATATTGCTAACTACTTCACAGTGACAACTGACTTCAAAGTCAGCCAGGAAACCAGAATAGCTTGAGCCTGACAAAAGAATAAAGGGGATATTGACCCATGGTCACTGTCAGTTGCTAATCCATCCTCTGGCTCTGAGCAAACAAAAGTTGTGGTCACTGTAGGGCCATGACTATGTCTATGCCTATGGGGGAAGCCCATAGTCAAGTGTTAAGTGTTTTCATAAGTAATTAGCACTATTGGGTGAAATTGCAGTGAAGGTAATCAGCTTGACATGTGATCTTGAAACAGAAATGTTGATACTGACAATGTATTTGAAAAAGTATTTGAAAAAATTAAAATACTTGACTGTCTTTACTTTAGGAAAGTATTTTGGCACTTATGCAGAAGTCGGACCCACCTCAGTTTTGCCATCATGACTATATCTTTGCCAACATTTGATATTTTATTTGGTTAATTCAATCATTTTAATCAATACTTTTAATTTCTAAACATCAAATACAGTTAGTACTTTTAAAAAGTATTTAAATACTTTCAAATACAAATGTATTTGACCTCATGTCTGCTTACTATTGCTTAGTTCATTTTTATAGTATAAAAATTGTAGGTATATTTTAATTGACTATTAATTAAGGTAAGGTTGGGTATGTATCTCGTGTACGTCTGACACCAAAATCAATACTTTTAATTTCTAAACATCAAATACAGTTAGTACTTTTAAAAAGTATTTAAATACTTTCAAATACAAATGTATTTGACCTCATGTCTGCTTACTATTGCTTAGTTCATTTTTATAGTATAAAAATTGTAGGTATATTTTAATTGACTATTAATTAAGGTAAGGTTGGGTATGTATCTCGTGTACCGTCTGACACCAAAATTACGCCAAGGAAAAAAGGGGTAAAAAAAATTCTTTGAGTGCTCCTGGATTGTTGTAATATCTAACTATGAATAAGCTATGAAATGAGCAATACATGTAGTTGTTCATAAATGTATTGTATATTATAGAAGCAGTTTAGGTTACACGCTAATCTATATTAGCATTTTTAAATAAACGCAACGCACAGTTCACAAACCTCAATCATCCACAGCCGAATGCAAAATGTAACAGATTTTCCCCGCCGATCATCTTCCGAAGGCATTCATTGGTCGATATCATTGTCAACAGTAACCATAATTAGTATGCATAGCGAGAAACACGCCGTTTTCCGCGACCATGTGATCCAGCCAGTCGCTTGGGCGGCAAAAAACCTGCGCCATTTCTGGAACGCTTTACGCGGACACTGAGCGATGCTGCCATCTAGCGGATGTTGAGATACCTAACTTTGACAAAGTGTACGTTTAGGCTGACACCCACAGAGTTAGATCATTAATCATTCCCCTATAGACTAAAGTGATAAGCTGGCCCGCTGCACTGAAGCCGGTGTGGCTGCTTATACACTTCCACGGCAGAAAGTGCCGTACTCACTGGCAGGATATAGAATAGAACTGTTGAGCAACACAATAAATGTAAAAAAGTCTGCTAAAACGAAATTTTTAACTTGGTTTTGTGTCGCTGTGCCAGTAGCCCTAGGCGTAGATAAGACAGCTCATGGTTAATTTCTGGGGTAGGCCAGCAGGGCCAGCTGTTGAATGTTTTGAGTTGGTTCACTGTGTTGGGGTCAGATATATAAATGTGGTGAAGGTATAAAAAAATATTGATCACTGTGGTTCCTTGGCTATGTGAATAATGACCCAGTGGGATGGGTTGTAGCCTCCAGCTGATATAGTCATTAGGGGAAGGGTTGTGAGCTGGAAATGAGCTTAACCTGAGGTCAATATCCCAGATGGCTACTCTGTCTCTGGCCAGTTCGGTGGTTGACACTGATGTGAACAACGTTAATCCATTTCGGGACATGGTGGCTACAACAGTCATTGTGAACTAGCAAGTATGGTAAGAAAACAAGACGGTGGACTGACATTCCCATCGGCGCCTGTTCTCAAGATCATCAAGACAACCGAAGTCATCTTCAGGTAATTTCTAATTTCCACATGTTGAAAATTGAATATATATATATATATATATATATATGTATATATATATATATACATATATATATGTATATATATATATATATATATATATATATATATATATATACATATACATATATATATATATATATATATATATATATATATATATATATATATATATATATATATATACATATATATATGTATATATATATATATATATATATATATATATATATATATATATACATATATATATATATATATATATATACAACTGTATATATATATATATACACAGGTATACAATATTTGCTGACAGGAAGGAACGGGCATCCCGAGCCAAAAAGGATCTTCAATTGCTTTAGACTCTGGTAGTTAACAGCTTACCAGACTGGGTATTTGGGTGTCCTACCAAACGTTCCCATTACTCAGTAATATAGATTACATTAACTAGACACCCTCAGCCATTTAGTGAAACCTCTATTAGAACCTCTCAAGAATGTTTTTAATTGTTTTATTAAATACGTATTGATAGATTAGAGCCAATACCTTGTAATACATGTTATGATAAATACATTAGACATGGTTATCAAGAAATGAAACGTTTTTGCTAAGAATCAACCATGCTAATTTTATTTCACTCAGGTCTTAGTAATATTAACACAGATTAACACCTGTCAGTGGGTACCGAACAGTAAAACTGGCCATCACCAGCCTGCTAATTCCATTTATATATATATATATATATATATATATATATATATATATATATATATATATATATATATATATATATATATATATATATAATATATATATATATTATATATATATATTATATATATATATATATTATATATATATAATGTTTATTATAACCAATACACACATGCACATGCGCACACAGAATCACAATGTAGGCCTTTTGATAAATCTGTGAAAAACTATATATTATAAACAGAACACACTATATCGCAGAACTTGTATGGGGAATCATTAATGATCTGACTGTGAGGTGCAAGCTCAGTATTTTTTTCTTTTGAAAGCCTAAATTAAACAACACCATTTTTCAGGAGACGTGTCCTTGAGAACGTTGGCCACATCACATTCGAGCGGAATCTTAACCTGAAGGTGGAAAAGGCTGTTATGGAGCAGCTCGGAAATGTCTTCACACAAGTTGATGCTGATGACCACTTCAGTGACCATGTTATTGGGATGGAAATCGAGCATCTATCTGCCCTGACAAGACGGGTCATCAGGCATACCTGACAGTGCGGACAAAGACATATGCCAAACAACACACTCAGATTATCGCACATGGGAATATGCCATCATCCCGTCATGAAATGACCAAGCTAATTCTGTTTAGGGGGACATGAAAGGGAAACTGTGGTAATTTTAAGGAAACCTGTTACTACGACATCCCTGCTGTTTTGTTGTAGTTTGTCTAATTTTATTTATTTATTGTTATTACTATTGACACTATCTTAATATTACTACTTTTCTACCTTTTCTACTACTGTTGTTGTTAGTAGTGTTGGCAGCTCTGTTTTGTTGTTGTTTACACTATTCTCTCATCCACTTTGCATGGTCTTTTTTTTAATCTGTAAAATTGTAATAATGTAATACTGGCATATCAGAGAGGCAACTGTTTGAACACATTGTACACAATTAAACAACACAGGCTAACTGATGTCAGTAAATAAATAACGTGATAATTATGTAGAAAACTTGGTGCTGTCCTATGTATATACGGGGACTGCAGTGGCCTTTCTGCCGTGCAGTAGCCTGGCTGTCACCAGCCCATGTTGCCTTCAGAGTATCATGTGTCAACTGATAGCGGCCGCGCGATCTTGTTCTACTGGCGTATTCTATTTATATCTATGCCGACACCTCGAAAAACCCCCATCAAAATGGTCACCTACGGTGACCAAATTTCGCATGGTGTATCTACTACACATGTACTACGAGTATGCACTTGTTACGTAATCAAACATTAATAATTAATTGCCGAAATCGATCAAAATGTTTAAGTGTATAACGCACTTTACTCGTCGTATCATTATTGCCAAAGTGAACTCCCTCATGTGGCGCCACCATCATGCTGCCGTTAAACCGTGGGGTCAGTATAAGAAAACATTATTATCTGCAAGTACTTACACTTTCAACCACACATGTATAAGTCTACGATGTTTTCTTTCTTATATCTGTTCTCCTCCAATACACATTGCAACAGGACCCAAGACGCTATCTCCATTGATAATCTTCCTCGGCAATAAACTTCATATTGTAGCAATACACATTATCATTGTAAAACTGTTTTTATGCAAACTGCAACAACAGCATAACATACAAACAAGTAAATAGGTAGCTTATATTGCCCCTATCCTTAGAAACCATGCTCAGTGCGGCATCAATACAAACGGGTTTATCAATAAATTAATCATCAGATTGATTGATACGCCAGGAAGCTATGATGGATAGGCAATGTTGTTAAGGAATGTTCGAATCTAGCAATACGTTTAACTGATTTAACATTACAAGGAAGCATATTCCAAAGAGTAGTCAGCACAGCAAAAGCCCTAGTCCCAATATTATTACTGACTTTAAGGACACAAAGTAAATCAGAACTAGATGACTGAAGCTGAACAGGTTTACTTACAAGAGTAAGCAGATAATGAAAGTACGATGGCAGCTTACAGGAAAGTGTCTGGTAACTACTGGTACATATCTTACACATGGTACGACATCGGACAGGAAGCCAATGCAGAAAGTTTAAAAGCGGCGTAGAGTGAATAAAACATAGTGACAACGCGTGATAAGAATTGTTGAACACGTTGTGGTTTTGTGTAGCTACAATGTAGCTAAATATTACCATCTCTTCCGACAATTGTCCTCAGGTTGCTCCGACCGACTTCGTGACTTGAGAGTGGCACTGAGGACCACTTGGCCGGCGGAAGACAAGAGTCACAAGACCAATCTTATCAGCTTCCACAAGCAATGTGCCGTGCTCCGTGGAAAACAGCCACAATCCAGGGTGGATGAAACGTGCGACAACGGTGCTACAGGGCGCTACTTGGGCTTGCAGATTGTTAAGACCACTCACATACTAACGACGTTGGAAGTGAAGTGTAGCGAACGTTTATGGTAGGCCTAAGTAACAAGAACATGTTAAACACATATTACTTACATCTGTTTAATTCCTTTTGCAAAAAATACATCTTACTGTGTTTACGCATTGCAAACCCACATGCATGTATTTTGGTTTTACCAAGTTGTTTTAGATAAAGATGAATGTTTCAAGAATAGCTACAATGTAAATGTAATTGTAAAACAAACCTATTGCCAAATGTTAAGCCAAGTACAGATAACATATGCGACACTATAGTATTATATATATATATATATATATATATATATATATATATATATATATATTATATAATATATATATATATATATACATATATATATATATATATATTATATATATATATATATATATATATATATATATATATATATATATATATATATATATATATATATTAACCCGTGACGTTACTATTAATGATATTATGTTTATCTTTTCCATATACAATGCTGACTTTTGCATTCATTTCTATGATTTAGATTTCGACGAATGTGATAGCAGTTCCTGTCAAAATGGCGGTTCTTGCAATTAAACAAGTTGCACTTGTGTTTGGGGGTACGAGAGCACCACCTGTCAAACTGGTATTTCAAATATTTGCAGACTAGTACGTCATGAATATTGTTGTGATGCCATTGAATGACGAATATAATCGTGTGAGTACATATTGTCGACCTATATTATATATTTATTAGATTGTTTGAGATATCATATGTACACACACATATATATATATATACATATATATATATATATATAGATATATGTATTTACATATACGTATATATATATATAATATTATATATATATGTTACATATACGTATATATATATTATATATATATATATATATTTCGTCATCTGCAGAATGCGTCATCCATTTGTCCATTCTTCGTCGATTCGTCTGTGCGTCCATTTGTCGGCAGTCTCTAATCAACTACCGAAGAGCAAACGTTGATATTCACACTCAGAATATATTTAACAAGATTTAACATGATTGTCATCTAGAACTACCTAATATAAGCTTCAGATGGCATGTTTACAAGTGTGTGTGTGTGTGTGTGTGTGTGTGTGTGTGTGTGTGTTTGTGTGTGTGTGTGTGTGTGTGTGTGTGCGTGCGCGCGCGCGTTAATATAATATTAACGTGTCTGTAACAGTATTTTTACCCAACACGAGGAAGACGTTCGTGTAAACCTGTATCAATGTATTCTTTGTTGTTCCTTTATTCAAGAGTTAGGGCCATATATATACTTATAACAGTAACATATATAATAGTAATTGTAATATATAGCAACGTTAGAGAGACTATATCACGATGTATTTATATCAAATAAAAATGGTTATAAAAATATAAGAATTGGGAGATGCATTCTATACAAATTGGTACACCAGACAACTGCATCATTTTTTGGTGAAACTTGCACTATTCGATAAATGCAAGAAACATGACACGTGACACAAATGAAACTCATTAATTCAAAACATATTTAGACCCTGCTACATGTTCAAATTTGCCTGAATGGCCAGTTTTTAAATGCATTGTTTCTCATATCTCAGGAAATGCTTCACCCAGAGACAAAACCTTTGGCTAGAAAATGTTTCCGGCGGTAATGATTTCGCATACTTCATAATTGAGTATGTCCGACATTTATGCATGCACTTTTGAAGATGGTATCCATCAAGACTAATATTCCAATATACTTTTATTATGAAATATATCCTAGAGTGGTGATATTGGTTTGTAAAAGAGTTACACGGACAATGATTTCCAAAACAAATCACACATGCGTTTGACCTTTGTCAATTATCATAGCCACGATTTTGTAAACAAAATGGCGCCCGACAATTGTTGTCATGCCTTGATTTTGTTTTTATATTTTTTCAATTTTGCTCAAATTATGATGTGTAAAGTATTTTTATTTGTTTCTAATTATCTATATTTTTTATGTTTAGTGACGGTATCGGACGATTTTTTAAACAATGTTTCACGATATTCACGAAACGAAAGTTAAATAACAGCCCGTGGTATTTATACTATACATGCCTTCCGGTTGTCAGCGCATTGCAGCAGAATCACCGGAAGCTGCACCTAGCAGGACAACACAACACGTGGTCTGCAATTAAAAGTGATGCAATGAAGGGAAAGACCGATGATATTCCAATGTCCAGTCAACACCTGGAAGACGTTTGCAGTGAATCATCAAACGAAAAGTGAAGACTAATACACATTAAATGTATATATGATCTGTCATACCTGCGTGCTAATTTGTGTAAGGAAAACCCAGATACAATATCACGGTCTGCTTGATTGCATCAACCAAATCCTCTCTTTACTGGATGCTCCAAATGCATCATGAATATAAAAGCTGTTAACACAGTACGTACAACAGAACATTCATCAAATCCACTACCTCTCTATCTCGACGTCATACTCGAGTGGCTCAAATATGTCTTCCCTTTGCACACGCCTAATGGTGTCTTCTTAGACTGTTTTACTACTGTTACTATCTGGTTGTGTGAGCAGCATGGCAATGGAATGGGTGGATGACTTTCCGTTTGGAGACGATATGTCAGAAGCTAAATTGTCAACAATAACCTGAACCAAGCTTGAACGTGAAGTTGATAAGCCTGGTAGTGTATGTTCCATGGTTGTGGCTTTGGTAGCTGAATGTTTGAAACGCCATACTTCATCGTAGGTACATGTAACACCATAGTTTTGTAACACTTTGATAAGTTTGTTTTATCCACTCATCTTGATGCCAAGAGTAACTTGCAAACTAGTGGGATGATTTTCATCACCCCAGTTATAATTGAACCAATGAGAAGTGCAGGTAGTGCCCTATCTAGGTTAGGAGACAGCTTCCCTAAAGTGTCACAGTCTCTCTACATTTCTGTCGGTTAACCCTAGTATCATAACAATCTTTATCTAATGTTATTGTTAGTCTGTGTGATAATTCAAATTGAAAATAAAAGAATATTTGTTATAATATAACACCCGTGGTCGTTTACCTTTTCACATTTTTACCAAGATTGAACAGTATAGAAGATATACCAGTGCTTGTAAACTGGCAGCCATCTTGGATTTCTAGATGACAACATCAGTATATGAACTTTGATCTGCTACAGATAGATGTGTCTCCAAAATACCCAGTGATAGACACCTACACAACTAATTTGGAGTAAATAGTTAAGGAGATATGCCAGTTTTAGTGTTACGGCGGCCATCTTGGCTGCCTTCTTGGAAATTATCATTATGTAGTACGATATTAACATAATACTTAGTTCTAATGGATAGCTTTACCCCTAAAACCTAGGTATAGAGACTCAAATCACCTTCCTGTGGTGAATAGGCAGGGAGTTATGGTCATTTGCAGATAATGGCGGCCATCTTGGACGCCATCTTAATTTTCTCAAATTGTTCAAAGGTAAACATGTCATCAAGCAGTTTCTAAAATAGAGAACCTTGGCTACCAAAATCAACAGTAAAAAAACTTAATACAACAATGCAAAGTTAAGGGTAAAATGGCACTTGGCTCCCAGACTATACAGTTTGCAAACCGCGCTGGAAGATATGTTGTAGATGCAAAGTTAATTATTCTAGACAAAGCGATTGCTCACCGTGATAAAACAATTGCACATATCAACATTATTTTCGCCGATTTCTCGTCGGCTTTTAATTTGATGCAGCCTCACTTATTAGCATATGAATTCATTTCTGATTTTGTTGTCGTTTTGCCCTCGGTGTGTTTTGTGAATCGGAAACGTTCTGACATGAGATTGTATGACACGGGTTCGCCTCAACGTTATGGTTTCTCACCCCATTTATACAACTTCTACACTGACTGTTGTAGAAGTGTTCATGCAGGCAGGTTTCTAGTGTAAACTACGTCATGGCCATGGCCGTCTTCACCCAGTACCAGAGATGGAAAGTAACAAATGTGGAAAGTACCAGAGGTGAAAAGTACCAGAAGCGGAAAGTACCAGAGGTGGAAGGTACCAGAGGTGGAAAGTGCTAGAGGTGGAAAGTACCACAGGTAAAAAGTTACAGAGGTGGAAAGTACCAGAGGTGGAAAGTACCAGAGGTGGAAAGTCCCAGAGTTGGAAAGTACCAGAGGTGGAAAGTACAAGATGAGGAAAGTACCAGAGGTGGAGAGTACCAGAGGTGAAAAGTACCAGAGGTGGTAAGTACCAGAGGTGGAAAGTACCAGAGGTGGAAAGTACCAGAGGTGAAAAGTACAAGAGGTGGACAGTCCCAGAGGTGGGAAGTACCTGAGGTGAAAAGTGCCATAGGTGGAATATACCAGAGGTGGAAAGTACCAGAGATGGAAGGTACCAAAGGTGGAAAGTACCAGAGGTGGAAAGTACCATAGGTGGAAAGGCTGAACTACGCTGGCGAACACCACTCAACAATATCCTTAGCCAAATAACTACTGTGTACGGTCCCTCGTCCAGTGTCATGGCACTTGTTCGCTCCGCCGATGACACTGTCTGAGAAGAGCGACACTAAACAGTGTGTGAATGATCAATTCATACAGCTGCTGAACAGACCTACTCAGATTTGTCAACTAGCAAGACAGCGCCTATTTCAACATCTCTGGACGACACCCAGAAACGCTGGACGACACCCAGAAAGCCAGCAGACAGC
>OZ024864.1:25340862-25343362 GCA_964017155.1 Oasisia sp. SBJ-2009 | reverse complement strand
AACACTTTTGAGAAGATTGGAGAGACGCAGAGAGACATCCCTCAATGTTGTGAATAACAAGAACTTCGGATGGCTCGTTTTATCTTAGTCAATGACAGTCGTGTTGTTTATTCCATGTTTGACACTTTGCCATCAGGGTGCATGTAACGCTGATGTTACACTGTGAAGAAATGCACTCCAAGTGTCCTTGTGGTTAACTATTCTTTCCAGTGACCTTGACGACATTAGCCATTAATGTGCTGTTACCTATATTATGTTATATTTTATATTCTAATCAGATATTTCTTTTGATTTGTTGTACGTACGTTACACACTATGTCCGTTCAAGTGACAATGCAGTAATCAGTACAGTATATATTGTTACACTGATTGCTTGAGTGATATAAATATATATATATATATATATATATATATACATATATCACTTTTCGAACTTCCGTTACACAACCACTCGTACACAGACGAGCAGTTATACACACATACCCCCACACACCACACAAATACTCTCGCACACGCACGCACGCACACGCACGCACGCACACACACACACACACACACACACACACACACACACACGACAGGACGTACAGGACCAAACGCCTATACTATCCTAATCGTCTTCATCCAGTACCAGAGATGGAAAGTAACAAAGGTGGAAAGTACCAAAGGTGAAAAGTACCAGAAGCGGAAAGTACCAGAGGTGGAAGGTACCAGAGGTGGAAAGTGCCAGAGGTGGAAAGTACCACAGGTAAAAAGTTACAGAGGTGGAAAGTACCAGAGGTGGAAGGTACCAGAGGTGGAAAGTGCCAGACGTGGAAAGTACCACAGGTAAAAAGTTACAGAGGTGGAAAGTACCAGAGGTGGAAAGTACCAGAGGTGAAAAGTCCCAGAGTTGGAAAGTACCAGAGGTGGAAAGTACAACATGTGGAAAGTACCAGAGGTGGAGAGTACCAGAGGTGAAAAGTACCAGAGGTGAAAAGTACCAGAGGTGGTAAGTACCAGAGGTGGAAAGTACCACAGGTGGAAAGTACCAGAGGTGAAAAGTACAAGAGGTGGACAGTCCCAGAGGTGGGAAGTACCTGAGGTGAAAAGTACCATAGGTGGAATATACCAGAGGTGGAAAGTACCAGAGGTGGAAAGTACCAGAGATGGAAGGTACCAAAGGTGGAAAGTACCAGAGGTGGAAAGTACCATAGGTGGAAAGGCTGAACTACGCTGGCGAACACCACTCAACAATATCCTTAGCCAAATAACTACTGTGTACGGTCCCTCGTCCAGTGTCATGGCACTTGTTCGCTCCGCCGATGACACTGTCTGAGAAGAGCGACACTGAACAGTGTGTGAATGATCAATTCATACAGCTGCTGAACAGACCTACTCAGATTTGTCAACTAGCAAGACAGCGCCTACGTCAACATCTCTGGATGACCCTCCAAAGCTGGACGACACCCAGAAAGCCAGCAGACAGCTGCCGTCGGGGAGGTATTCAAAGAAGCCGGTGAAACCATCGTCGTCAAACTCATCGAGCTGATGCAGCTATTCTGTAAAGACGGCTCGGTGTTTGTGTGTGTGTGTGTGTGTGTGTGTGTGTGTATGTGTGTGTGTGTGTGTGTGTGTGTGTGTGTGTGTGTGTGTGTGTGTGTGTGAGTGTACGCGCACGTGTATATAAGTTTACGTGAGAGCGTGTTTGTATACGTGCGAGAAGTTGCATGAAATGACGTGATTAGTGACAGGCCGTAACAGACTGGGAGGATTCACGGAATAGAGTCAACAGTGATAGTACATTTGACCTTAATATGTTCTGTTATATTATTCGTCACGATGACCGTGTGTTGCATGACAAGGAACTGTGTCTACAACAACGGTACAGTCGACGTTTAGTACTACTTGTCAAAGCCACTTTAGACAATAGTAGGGCAGTGGCCAAAGCTTCGGACTCCCGCTTTAGAGAAACCGGATTCGACTCTTTTGCTGCCGTGTCAAACACCGAGCAAGTTGTTTCACTCTACATAGCTCCAGTTTACTCAGCTGTATAATATAGTGCATGGCTCAAGTGGATATTTATGTAGCAAACAATTAAAATTTGTTTTACTAGTCTGTTATCGGGAGTGTTCTTTGTTATTTGCTGGTAATTCAACCTGGGTACTAAGAATAAGAACACTTTTGAGAAGATTGGAGAGACGCAGAGAGACATCCCTCAATGTTGTGAATAACAAGAACTTCGGATGGCTCGTTTTATCTTAGTCAATGACAGTCGTGTTGTTTATTCCATGTTTGACACTTTGCCATCAGGGTGCATGTAACGCTGATGTTACACTGTGAAGAAATGCACTCCAAGTGTCCTTGTGGTTAACTATTCTTTCCAGTGACCTTGACGACATTAGCCATTAATGTGCTGTTACCTATATTATGTTATATTTTATATTCTAATCAGATATTTCTTTTGATTTGTTGTACGTACGTTACACACTATGTCCGTTCAAGTGACAATGCAGTAATC
>OZ024864.1:25203362-25338362 GCA_964017155.1 Oasisia sp. SBJ-2009 | reverse complement strand
TGGAAAGTACCACAGGTAAAAAGTTACAGAGGTGGAAAGTACCAGAGGTGGAAGGTACCAGAGGTGGAAAGTGCCAGAGGTGGAAAGTACCACAGGTAAAAAGTTACAGAGGTGGAAAGTACCAGAGGTGGAAAGTACCAGAGGTGAAAAGTCCCAGAGTTGGAAAGTACCAGAGGTGGAAAGTACAACATGTGGAAAGTACCAGAGGTGGAGAGTACCAGAGGTGAAAAGTACCAGAGGTGAAAAGTACCAGAGGTGGTAAGTACCAGAGGTGGAAAGTACCACAGGTGGAAAGTACCAGAGGTGAAAAGTACAAGAGGTGGACAGTCCCAGAGGTGGGAAGTACCTGAGGTGAAAAGTACCATAGGTGGAATATACCAGAGGTGGAAAGTACCAGAGGTGGAAAGTACCATAGGTGGAAAGGCTGAACTACGCTGGCGAACACCACTCAACAATATCCTTAGCCAAATAACTACTGTGTACGGTCCCTCGTCCAGTGTCATGGCACTTGTTCGCTCCGCCGATGACACTGTCTGGGAAGAGCGACACTGAACAGTGTGTGAATGATCAATTCATACAGCTGCTGAACAGACCTACTCAGATTTGTCAACTAGCAAGACAGCGCCTATTTCAACATCTCTGGATGACCCTCCAAAGCTGGACGACACCCAGAAAGCCAGCAGACAGCTGCCGTCGGGGATAGCACCAGGCACAGATGGAACTCCAGAGGTATTCAAAGAAGCCGGTGAAACCATCGTCGTCAAACTCATCGAGCTGATGCAGCTATTCTGTAAAGACGGCTCGGTGTTTGTGTGTGTGTGTGTGTGTGTGTGTGTGTGTGTGTGTGTGTGTGTGTGTGTGAGTGTACGCACACGTGTATATAAGTTTACGTGAGAGCGTGTTCGTATACGTGCGAGAAGTTGCATGAAATGACGTGATTAGTGACAGGCCGTAACAGACTGGGAGGATTCACGGAATAGAGTCAACAGTGATAGTACATTTGACCTTAATATGTTCTGTTATATTATTCGTCACGATGACCGTGTGTTGCATGACAAGGAACTGTGTCTACAACAACGGTACAGTCGACGTTTAGTATTACTTGTCAAAGCCACTTTAGACAATAGTAGGGCAGTGGCCAAAGCTTCGGACTCCCGCTTTAGAGAAACCGGATTCGAATATTTTGCTGCCGTGTCAAACACCGAGCAAGTTGCTTCACTCTACATAGCTCCAGTTTACACAGCTGTATAATATAGTGCATGGCTCAAGTGGATATTTATGTAGCAATAGTTTTTGCGCATTAATTGCACGGTGGCTGGATACTTCAAGAAGAAGCCGATGTCGTGTTTGATCGAACAGGTCTGCCAGGGAGATTTTGCATTTATGTCGTGTTAAAAGTTCAGTGAACTCAGGGTAGTCGAAAAGATAACAACCATCATTTCCTCATGCGTCTGTTGAAACATTTGAGTTAAACCAGGAGCTCAGAATGGTTATTTGAGCCAAATGTTTTATCCACTACGGACTAGAGAACCCATCATCCAACATCACAAAGACTATTTGCTGCTTAGTCTTGGGTAGCGAATTTCCGCAAATACCCACCGGAAATGTTAGCCTTGGCGTCGATCACATAGATATTTAAAGGTAATTTTGGCTTACTTCAGGGGATACTGCCAGAGCTCTATACCCTTTAAAGTTGTTATTTGTCAAGCCTTACTGGGGAACACCGGCGAAACTGTGAACCTTTTGTTTAGCCTTGGCGACGTCCATCTGAATAAGGGTACTTTTTTCCACTTCTGTTTAAAAGAGCATTTTCACTTTAAAAGAACAATCTTTTAATATCCGAACATTTTTAATATGAACTATTTATCAACTATTTTATTATTTATATTTTACTACTATTTAGTTTTAATATCTACTATTTTTAATATATATTATTTATCAACTATTTTAATATTTATTTATTTCTTACATTGTAATATAATTAACTATTATATATCAGTATGAGTATTTTAGTATTATTAAGATTAATTGTATTTATTCATATTGAACATTTTTGTTTTTTACTGATCTATTTATTTTACAACTACGTCTCTATTTTTTATTTTTAGGTAACCTGTATATTCATGTAAAGTGTAATGCGCCTCTGAATGGTTGTATTGGTAGATATATGGCGTAGACAAATACTTTATTTAATATATTTCCCACTTTCGCGGGGGAATTACTGGACATTCCTCCACCCTCGGTACCAACTCATTTGCGTAACATCGAGTTTTGTAAAGTCGGGGATTGTTCGTGCAGTGCAAACGGTAACACATGTTGGCCACTTGTATATCAATAACCGGCATGCGCTCCAGTTATAAGTTTGCTAGCGTACCTTACTTGTCTTGTGCATCTGAGTTCCTAGTGAATGTTCCGTTGTATGTTGTGTTAACAGTTGTTATATTTATAGTGCATTTGGAGCATCCCGTAAAGAAACGATTTGGGTGATGCAATGCAGCAGACACTGATTTTGTATTTGTGTTTTCCTTACACAAATTAGCACGCAGGTATAACAGATCAAGTATACATTTAATTTGTATTAGTCTTAATTTTTCCTTTGATAGTTCACTGCAAACGTCTTCCAGGTGTTGACTAGACATTGGAATATCATCGGTCTTTCCCTTCATTGCATCACTTTTAATTGCAGACCACGTGGTGTGTTGTCCTGCTAGGTGCAGTTTCCGGTGATTCTGCTGCAATGCGCTGACAACCGGAAGGCATGTATAGTATAAATACCACGGGCTGTTATTTAACTTTCGTATCAACATTATCGTGAAGAATTCCTTAAAAATCGTTCGATATATAACAATATTAAGTTTCTTTTCATCAACGTCACTGATTACAGCGCAGTGAAGTCACGTTATCTGTATTTGCTACCAACACATGTATCAATACCCTGCTTGTGTCGGGTTAATTCGAGACAAATAACTTTGCTGAAAGTTAATATTATAAATTCTATAACGGCTGAAGAAATAAATTAGTTACCTCTGTCACTACGGAACTGTTGTTTGCACCGAGTTACCATCGTAACTGATACTGCTCTTAATATTAAATTCGACTTTGAAAACAGGGAAACATTTCAGCGTGTACTTGTTGCAACACACCAGCAATCTGGCAGGTTTTCAGATGGAAACACAACAGCGTTTTCAATGCTAAGAGGAATTCGAATCCTCCTAAATTGACAAAATTGTAAGACAACAACTCTACGTGACAAAATGTTCAAATATTATTAAATGTTTTGAAAGAAATATTTATAAAATCGTAACAGAAATATGAAAATAATTATAGAAATATCTCTGTTATAACATGCAGTTGTATGTCAGCTATGTATACACAAAGTTACAGTGGATTTGGCCTGTGCATTATGCAGATCTGGGATTTCAGGTGATGCCACTGAAATTCAAAAGGGCTGCCCCGGTAAGGGTTAAAAGGGGGTCCCAAAATATAATAAAAATATACACACTCCTTTTGAAATATAATTAAGATTGCCTGAAAATTTCAGCAAGCTACCATAAGAAATAACAAAAAAAACATTTTACCATATTGCATTGCCATAATAATTGCACGTTTGACATAATTACAAACCTGCGGCTTACCATTTTCCATAAGGCTCATAAGCGCACATACATCTGTCGAAGTCGCAAAAGTTGCCACTACCTGTACATTCGAAAAAAGGGCAGGCGTCACTTGTATTGCTTTGGTCGACACATATGAGAGAACAAAGTGTACTTGTAAATAGGCACAGAAACACACATCCTTCGTAAAATCTAATAATTGAATTATAGCGTCGATTTGAACCCTCAAAGTTTAATAGCCTCCAACGCTTAAGTTTAATTGTAATTATGTTATACCACTTTTCTCCATTATTAGGCTTGACTGAACTGTCGACGCTATTTGTCAATACAACATGGTATAAATATGATAGTATTATATATATAAACAACTCACACGTTTAATCATGTTCTTAGAACCTAGGTAAACGTCAATGAATAATAATGAAGTTTTAATGCCATATTGAACGTGCATTACATGATGAATTGGAATGTAGTCTGGCGTTGACTCATATAGAGCCTATGTATACAATAAAATGAAATATGGCAAATAAATATGAGATATACAGTGTACATGATTTGTTCTTTAAAATGAAAATATTATTTTAATATACAAAATAAATAAAGACAAAATTAAAATAATAGATTATCTATTTAACAATAATTGTGGTGTAAACTAGTGAATAAATAAATAAATAAATTATTATATATAAAATGTCCTTTACAATTGTTTAATATACATATTATATATATATATATATATATATATATATATATATATATATATATATATATATATATATATATATATATATATATATATATATATAAATGATCTTCTAAAACAACATTTAAAATAGCAGACATACGTTATAAGATGACTAAAATATAATTAAAAATTATATTTACAATATGCTTTTGTTGCAACACCTTATGGATGCATATGTAATTTCACCGCCGGGTTGAATATAACAGCAGTGCCGGGAAGAACACCATTTTTAATTAGTTAATTACGTTGCTACGAATTAACAAATGGTGCTCGAATCAGTATCAGTACACTGGATGCAACTTACGCAAGGAGGATATAGTCTCTTATTTTTTCTCTATCATCTGTGAAGCTTGGAACGCAACTGTCGATTTGCTGCATAACAACAATACAGATTTATTGCATTCAGTTGATAACGCAATAAATGTAGTTATTATAAATCACAGTGTGAAGAAACAATGCAGCTATGACAACGCGATTATGATGACAACAACGATAAGGAAATCAACAATGATTAATGAAGACGATAACAAACAAACATGAAATTAGACATTCACCGGCTAATAAAACGCGACACTAACGTTACGCCTTTTCATTAAGATATGATTTGTTCTTAGCAGATAATCTAATTTAGCAGATAATATAAATATGCTATATATATACCATTATGCCGATAAGTGAGGCGTATCAATGGGGAGCAGTGGTCGTGCGTTAGAGCGCCGGACTGTCAATCGAGCGGACAGTGGTTCAATCCCACCTGCCACCGTTTCGAAACTTAGGCAATTTCGTTTACCACACATTTGCCTGTGTCATTCGGAATAGACACTAAAAGCCGGTGGTCCCTTCTATCTGGTGTCTATTCCAGGGGAAGTAAAAGATCCCACACGGGGGGGGGGGGGGGGGGTAAATGTGTAACCTGTAGTGAACTCGGAAATTCTCATGGGACTTTAAACGCCCTGCAAAGAGGCCCGTCCAGAATTTGAGACAAGAAGAAGAAGAGGTGAAGTATGGGTGCTTTGAGGGTGAGAACTGGAGGAAAATAAACCTGTAAGAAGAAACTGGTGGTGAGTTGCATGGGGCGGTCGTGTGGGGAAATGTAAAGTGAATGGTTGGCTAAGAACATTTTCCCGCCGTTATAAACGTTCCGATTGACGTTTCTGCGCATGCGCGATACATGTAAAATCATGAATGCGCAGCGAAAGGACAATGCATTTGTGGTGTAAATACAACAGGTTGGTCATTAGGGTGTATATAACCTCTCTGCAAAGTTATTTGTCGCAAATTAACATGAAGCAAACAAGTTTTGAGGCATGATTTCATAGCAAGCGTGAATCACGTGCCTGTTGTGCCCCATAATCCGTGACAGTGATGTGAACAAACGTAAGATGTTATTGTATTGAACGAGATTTTAAGCAACTCTTCACAATAATCATCACGGGAGAGTTAACGAACAGCCCGTGGCATTTATACAAAAAATGCTTTGTCGTTTTGCTGCGCATTGGTGATTTTACATTTATCACGCATGCGCAGAAACGTCAATCTGAAAGTTTATAACGATCGGAAAAATGTAAGCGCGACATCGTCACTGATATGCCTCAAACGATTGCATTTAATAATGTTTGATGAGACAGGAAAAAAGAACCATAAGCAATGAATATGAAGTGACAACAGTGACTTAGACAAATGACTGCTATAGGCAAATATTTATGTATACCCGTTGAGCTTACAAATGAACAAAACCCACAAAAGTTAAGTTTTTTGCGAACTCTACATTCTAGTGTCGTTTTCTCCTAACCAAACTGTATACATCGTTTATCTTATCAGGTGCTGTCCTGTATCTTCCTGGATAGATCTATTTCATGCAACCTAACTCAGGCAGTAACTCTCGTCTCTATATATCTGAAATGCTGATTCCTAGATTCATCCATTATGGATTACGATCACAGAATGACTTCACAATTGTTTTAACTAGAACTAAGAGGAAAACTCTGGGCGATCAAATTGTGGAACTCATTACCCAAAGATGTGCGCATCTGCAACGACGTTGGCGTTTTTAAGAGTAAGACAGGATCGCTATGTATGTGTTTTGTAAAGGAAAAGCGTTGATATTTTACGTCGTGGCTACATCACCTGAACGAGCAACGCTTGCATCATCAGCATCGGCATCAGCATCATCATCAGCATCATAATACGTCCTATGGTCATCTTGTGAAACCGCCTGTCGACGAGTGTGCCTACAACAAAACACCTTCAACTGTTCTGTACTAACTATAGCTGCACCAATTCTATATAACACGCCCCATATAACTGTTATATCACTAACACAATTACACAATGTCGTTGTTCGTGTTTGTCCTCCGTAGCACCCGGACCTATCCACATATGTGTTAATAATAAATGACAACAATTATATAGCGGCCGACCATTTAAATAAATACTCTCAGGCGCTTTGCGAACCCATGCACATATACATAAAACGGTGTAATAAACGCATACAATATAGATAATTAGAAACAACAAATACAAAATATTGTAGTTATAATAATTTGAGCAAGCTGACTAACCTAAGAAAAAACTATCAAAAACAAAATCAAGGCATGAGAACACTTGTCGGCCGCCATTTTTTTTTACAAAATGCTGGCTATGATAACTGACAAAGGTCAAACGCATGTGTGATGTTTTAGGAAATCGTTGTCCGTGTACCTCTTTTACAAACCAATGTCACCACTCTAGTGATATATTTCATAATAAAAGTATATTGGAACATTAGTCTTGATGGCTGCCACCTTCAAAAGTGGTAGTTGTAAATGTCAGACATGATCAATTATGACGTATGCGAAATCACTACCGCCGGAAACGTTTTCTAGCCAAAGATTATATCTCTGTGTAAAGCATTTCCTGAGATATGGGAAACAATGTATTTAAAAACTGGCCATCCAGGCAAATTCGAACATGTAGCAGGGTCTAAATATGTTTCGTATTAATTCTTTTTAGCCACGTGTCAT
Source organism: Oasisia sp. SBJ-2009 (assembly GCA_964017155.1). Taxonomy (NCBI): domain Eukaryota; kingdom Metazoa; phylum Annelida; class Polychaeta; order Sabellida; family Siboglinidae; genus Oasisia; species Oasisia sp. SBJ-2009. The sequence goes on along the minus strand of OZ024864.1, from coordinate 25,331,001 downwards.
GTTTCTTGCATTTATCGAATAGTGCAAGATTCACCAAAACAGATGGAGTTGTCTGGTGTACTCATTAATTTAGAATGCATTCCCAATTCTTGTATTTTTATTACAATGTTTATTTGATATAAATTATACATCATGATATAGTCTCTCTACTGTTGCTATATGTTACAATTAATATTATTTATGTAACAGGCGATATTCCAAATAATGACATTTCCCTTGCTTGGGTGATGTAACCATAACCTATGCTACGAATGCCAAACGAAGAATATAAATACAGTTACAGACACGTTAATAATAATATATATATATATATATATATATTGCATATATAATAAATTATAATATATATATACATGTATATATATATATATATGTAAATATATATATATATATATATATATATATATATATATATATATATATACATTCCTAATCTTAACAATTCACGTGACATTTTCAGTGGTTTGTTATTAGGAAGTTGTACTAATACAAGTTTGTTTAAATATATATATATATATATATATATATATATAATATATATATATATATATATATATATATATATATCACAGCATAATATTAACAGGCGGCTGCTGCACCTTAGCAATATTAATAGTTCTTAATCAAAAAAGGATACTATTACTCATTAATGATTGAGTTGTACTCACCGAACCACAGTAATGTTTTCCCCTTTGACAAACCTGAGACAAGAACAAATGAATACGAATATATTTAAAGTAAAATATCACTACCCTATCCCTATCTATACAGCATAAACACACACAAAAATACTCCCTCCCTAAAGACATTACTTCATATTGCGATAAAATGATGATAATTTGTGCTAAAAACAAATGAAAAGGCTAATCTTATTTACGTCGCGCCGATGGAGTTCTTGTTTACCTCGAAGCCTGTAGGCCCGGTGACGCCTGGCGCCACCTGGCGAACATAGCCTGAAACTGACTCATAAAGTCTCCCATTCAGCACACGACTAGCAATCATCAATGCTGAAAATAGGGCGTGTAAGTCTTGCGCGCGAAAATGAGGCTGGGGGCAGTTGGGGGCAGGAGGTCCATATTCTCCATGTTAACGCATAAGACTTCGTTTTGTTTTTGGTTGTAATAATCGAACTGTTCCAGTCTAACTATTTCAGTTATACTGTCCGAAGGATTATTACAAGCAGAAGCAGTGGAACACTTTGCCGGTGACAATGATCACGGAAATCATGAATTTTAATCGATTATAATGGTGGTTGCCATGGCAACAGCGGCAAGTACTTGCGTTTGGCGATCTTGACTAATAATGAAAAGTGACATTTTTCGCGAAATACAACCTGTTTGGGGCAAACGTACACATGTGTTATGATTATGCGCATTTATACAACTTGTCGGATATAAGGGCTTATCGAAACAACAACGTACAGCAATGTTAAATGCAAATCCAGTAAAATCTTTTATTGTGTATTATTCTTGTGTCCAGTCCTCAATTGTCTCGCTTAGACCCCAATTATCCCATATGCTCCAATCGCGCGGAGTATCGCCATGTATCGTGACTCACTTGCACGCCCTATTGCTGCACCGCCACGCGGCGGGCGATCCAACAGTTTACCTCTGGCTCTGTTTCTCAGTTCTCAGGTTATTAACTCCAAACAGTCCAATCTTTGGCTAACGCAGGAGACACTGAGGATGGTCACTGCCAGGGTGCTTGTCGTCCTCAGTGGTTCTTTTACGTCCCAAATTGAGACGGGACCGACATTAACGTGATCTCCGATTCACGAGGGATACACAGTCCCCAATGGCAATGGTAATGACAATGTTGAGAGCCAGATTCTTATATCACAACTGCCGGTACCGGGTTCTGTGCTGAAACAGTGAAAGGACTCCCTCACGGAACAATCCGTTTGCAGACGTTTTGCTTCTTTGCTATAACTCATATTAATAAATGTGATTTGTGACCTATTACCAATTAATTGAAAACATTTCCAACATCCTCTGGCTCTGCTGATTTTTTTAAGTTCCTAATTTAATTTAAAAGAAATATATTTTACAAAACCATGCCAATACTAACTAAAATTACTACAGAAGTGCGCCATATATAAATTAGTGGAATACTAATATTCAATATCCACGATGTCGCTACGCGTCTCTCCTCCGTCCGGTAACGCGCACTTGCTCATAGTCACAGACACAGATCGCTCAACTCAAACATCACGTTTTTGAACCGCGCAAAAGCCATAATGCACGAGCTGGCACGGCAACGAAATTTTCAACACATACCAATTAAATACTGTAGATTTACCTACAAGTAAAATCGAAACTACAAAATTTGCAATACAAACACAGCTACGTCATCAAATCGATGAAAATTTGCTTAATTTTGGCTTAATTTCAAAAGCAAACTGACATACAGAAAGTTCTACTCACCCGCAAAACAGCGAATGACGACCTTGACCGTTAAAAGACCGCGGAAACTCCGGTTGAAATAAAGCACTACCCAGGTGCTGAGTAAACGGCCCGCGCTGCAGCGGTGTCGCGCTTACATTTTTCCGGTCGTTAAAAACTTTCCGATTGACGTTTCTGCGCATGATTTTCTCGGTATAAATGCCACGAGCTGTCGTTCAATGCAATAAAATATTACGTTTCTTTTATAAATCACTGTCACGGATTATGGCGCACTACTACCTTACCTTACCTTACCTTACCTTACCTTACCTTACCTTACCTTACCTTACCTTACCTTACCTTACCTTACCTTACCTTACCTTACCTTACCTTACCTTACCTTACCTTACCTTAGGACGGTTCTGATCGTAGGATTGTGTATTCCTCTGTGATCAGCTCTTCGTTTTCATTATCTATTAATATTAAATCGCGAGTTCCGGTTCTATTGTTAGTATTTCTTAATGGTGCTTCGAAGTCATATACAATTTCCTGGTTATCACTGTATCAGGGAGACTATTCCATTCGAATTAGAAATATATGTTTTCTTAGGTTTAGTTTGGCTCTTTGTGTGAATAGTTTTAGAGAATGTCCTCTGTTTCCTGTTCTTTGTGATATCTCATTGTTTTTCAACATATTTGGTACAGATTAGTGGTCATAAATGTTGTGTATTATTTTATAGACTTCTATCATGTCTCCTCTTAATCTTCGATATGCTAATGTAGGTATTTTCAGCAATTTGAGTCTTTCTATATATGATAGGTCCCTCATACCTGGTAATTATTTAGAGGATCTTCTCTGAATATTTTCTAAGGCAATTGTGTGTTTTATTGTATATGGGTGCAATACTGCCATAGCGTAGTCTTGTAGAGTGGCAACAAAGTATGTTTATCTAGAAATTGGAATGTTCTTCTAATTATTTTGGTCATTTTAGTTACCTTATTTACCACTTGGCTTATATGTTCACCAAATGTGACTTTTGAGTCAAAGGTTACCCCTAGGTCTTTTTGTTTATCATGTGTGTCTATTGTTTTTGTGACATTGTTCATTGTTTTGTAATATTGATTTTCACCTACATTATTTTTTCCAATTTCCATATGTGTACATTTATCTGGGTGTAGTGTGAGCATCCAATCATGACTCCATTTTCCTATGGTGGTTATGTCCTTTTGTAGTACATCTTGGTCGTTCGTATTTATTATGGGTCTACATATTTTAATATCATCAGCAAATAGAAATGTGTCGGATTGAGTAAGGTATGGTAAGTCGTTTATGTATAATACAAAGAGTGGAGGTCCTAGCACTGTTCCCTGTGGTATTCCACATGTTACATCATGCCAATTCGACTCTTTTCCATTTACTGCCACCTTTTGTCTTCGGTTTGAGATGAAAGCCTCTATCCAGTTTACTATTTCGTTACTAATATTTAGAGTGTTTAATCTACTTATTAGTCTTTTGTGTGGTAACGTGATTTACGCTTGCTATCAAAATATGTCTCAAAACTTGTTTTCCTAGTGTTAATTTGCGACAAATAACTTTGCTGAGAGGTTATATACATCCCAATGAACAACCCATAGTATTTATACCACAAATGCTTTGTCTCCTCGCTGCATATTGATGATTTTACATGTATCGCGCATGCGCAGAAACGTCAATCGGAACGTTTATAACGCCGGAAAAATGTAAGCGCTACAGAGGTACGGGAAACTGCGCAAAAAAACATCGCGATCGCGGAGTTCGTTGAAGTGCCTACCGCTGGTGGTTAACGTTATCTCCTGTTGCCGCAATGAGCAATAACTTGTTCAGTTGTGGCGGAAGAAGAGTGTCATCGCACTGCTTCTCGATGTTGGTTTCTACTCATGTGACATTTGGAGCACACGGTCGTATTAGACAGATATTGCCACGTAGAATGTTATGTCAACTAGGTCACCTTACCTGGTTTTCGTGTTCAGGAATACTCCCATACACTCTGTCCGTCGTGCGTCTCTTTGTGGGCTGTGTTTGTGCTAACTGAGTTCCGCCAACAGCCGATACATACACGAATCATTTTATATTTAGAAACATCTGTTTACTAAGTGTATTATATTAATTACAATACTTCCACGACAGTGTCGGTAATTTTGCTGATGTCTACATGAATAAAAGACCGTGACAACGGCGACACAATATACGACATTGCAAAGAATGGGTGTTAATCGCTTCTTATAAAGCAAACCAATGCGATAATCATATCAACATCAGCATAACGACTGAAAACACAAACGTGATTATTGCACTTTTATTTAGACATAGGTTTTGTAAACATCTTAGATGTAGGGAGTCAGGAAGGGTACGGCAGTATCCTTCTTATGAATGGGATTGAGTTTCCTAAACACTAAGGTGAATCAGAATTTATTCAGCGATTGGGAATAGCTATATACATGTGCTATACCATTTTGGAAAGCCCAGAGCAAGCCTCAAATACGCAAAATCGTCGATTTATGATTTTCATCCCACAACTCGAGTTTTCGATGTTTCTAACTTTCGACTTTCGCTGTGTTTACATAGCACCATTACACTGCAACGGTCGCTGTTCTCAAGCGGTGGCGCCACGCAGCGAACAACTCTGCAATCATTGGCTATGTACAGATGTTGGCTTCGCGGGAAAAGGAATAAAACAAGTGGGTAAATGCTTCAAGGATGAAGCAGGACTGGGGTAATATGAATAGGAGTGGGACTACTAAAGGGTAAAGGCTTCGCAGCTAAAACACGTATGAGACACGAGTTAAAGTAAGGAGACAACTAAAACGACTAAAACAACTGCTTTATATTTCACTAGTGTTGTGTCATAAGGCTAAGACATTCACGTATGTGATTACAATAAGCATACAACACTACACTAGTATTAAGAGATGACAAAATACGAATATCGAACAATTACGAAAGGTGTATTTATAATATATACGCAGACAGACAATTTGATGGGGTATTTCGTTCTGCACAACAAACATTCAGTTAGTCATTCACTAAGGGTTAAACATGTATAATTCGATGACGTTGTCTCTCGTTTTTAGATTTGGCAACACACAAGTGCGAAAAAGGATCTGCACTAATGGTTTCTCTTTGAAAGTAACTGCCTACATAAGCAGCTCACATAATCAGAGTGGTTGTGTACAAATGGCAACAACAACTGACACACCAACAGCCAGAACAACCACACACATTGTTGTTTAAGCACAATTATGTAAATAGGCAATGCACATATCTGCTTCATTGATTATTGTAATCAACGGCAAACCTGACTAGTTTGGTACATACAAATGTTGCAAACACCCAGGTTGTTTTATCATACAGAGGTTTCAACTGCAACAACAGATGAACACGCTACACATGAATCTGCGTAAGGAGAAAGCGGTGCGCTATACACAACACACACACACACACACACACACACACACACACACACACACACACACACACACACACCCACACACACACACACACACACACACACACACACACACACACACACACACACACACACACACACACACACACACACACACACACACACACACACACACGTCACTCGGTGTAGCGGAACTCCTAAATTAGTCTAAACGACCCGCCGTCTGTACCAGACAAATACGGCAACCCATAATTCACATGTCATAAGATCGGAAAACGAATTATTCCAAAGAACCGAACACGGTCCAGGGAGTGTGCGCTTGCTTTTTAAGATAAGAATTCACTGGTTTCGCTTAATGACCCAGTCGACAAAGAGGCTGCAACTTAGTATTTATTTCCTTCCGTCCCACTCTCATCACCTCTCCCTCCCGCCTTCCTCCCTCCCTCCCTCCCTCCCTTCCTCACTCCCTCCCACGCTCATTTCCTTCCTCCTTCACCTCTTCCCTCCTTCCCTCCCTCCCGCCCTCTCTCACTCCCTCTGTCCCACCTTCCGTTTCTTCCTTCCTTCCACCCTCCCTCCCTCCTTCCATCCCTTTCTCCCTCCCTGCTTATATCCCTCCTCCCTTTCTAGTTCCCTCCCTTCCTCCCTTTCTCCCAAATTGTTCTCCCTTCCATTTGTGTCGTTTAAGCAAAACGTATATTTATTTATTTTTATGTTTTACTTATTTGTAATTTATACTTATAATTATAGATGTGAACGTTTCTAGAATTGTGAAGTACGAAATTATTTTATTGCAGCACTAGCTCAGAGACCATTACTTGTATGGCATTGCAATAAACCATGACACCTGTCCCAAATTTGTATTAAAAATAGATGTTATCATCTCGTGTCGCTTGAGTTAATTATTTATTAATGGTGAATACGCCAACGGTAAAAAAATTATTATTATAAAATGTAATGTTTTAACATGTTTTGATAATAATAAAATCACTGGGGCATTCCGACCAAAAGTGGGGCATTGCGACTTCGCGGTAGGGGCATTGCGACTTCGCGGTTGGGGCATTGCGACTAGGTTTGCGGCATTCCGGTCGTGGGGCATTCAGGCAGTGGGGCATTGCGACTATAATTCTGTGTGACACCAATTTTCAAGGTATGATTTTTGAAGACCGTTTTAGTTCATTGTTTTTTTTTGGAATGGCTATATATCTGGATACCGTCGAATAGCCTAGGGGACTACACCGATACGTCCGGATATGGACAAATAGCGTAGGTCAGTACTCAGGCTATTTGTTCGGATATATTTCTCGCTGGAGTTCAATTCAAATTTGCACAAGCGGTACAACTGAGATGGACGAACTGGAGGTTGGACATGTATGAGTTCACGGATTTTAAAAGTTTATTGGCACCTGTTGCCTTGGTTTTAGTCGTATTATGCCAGAATTGTACAAAGAAGTAAATTGACAAGTAAAATAAAACAAGGCTACAAATGTGTGGGTATCGCTCCCATCTGTACCAAGTATTGTGTGAGTGACATATATATACTTTTTATCACCTTTTTTCGATGTGTATACAGAGTTCAAAATGTCATTCTATATCACTTCTGGTACAAAGAAGTCATATATTAACTTTTTTTTTTATAAATAAGCCAATGTCTTAAATAAATAAGCCATGCACAGTTAGCACATGTCAGATGATATAGCCTTAGTTTTAGGGGCGTATTCGCAAATTGTAAGGTATTGCCTTTGCAGCCATGATGCCTCTGGGGTTAAAAAAAATTGATACCTTACTTCCTTGTACTGGAAATGATATAGAATGACATTCCGAATACATACACATAAAAACGTTTTCATTTAGGCCAGTTAACTGGAAGATTACCCAAATAGCCACAGCCTATTTTTACGGAGGCCTTTACTGGGCTTTAGTTTTTGTATTATGTTATAACTATATGCAAATATACAGTAACATTATAGCTATGACAGGAAAATTGATGTGGGTCCGAATTGCCGGCACCTGTCATCAGTTACTTATGACTGTCCAATGTCTAGGACTTTAAAAAACCCTTTAAAAATGGCTTCCTCGTGGCGCAGCAAGACAGTTACTCTGGCACTGCCTGGCCTTGGCCTGAGCAGTGACCCAGCGTGTACTTGTCAACGTTTGTCGGGGTAAATACTCACCAAACAGAGTGCTGATTATTTCCAACGCGTCTTCAATTCCTGGCATTTTGGCGTTGTAATTCCAAACTGACTAGCTGGTTAAATTCACTATTAGAAAATAAATCTCGAGCACGCCACTACTACCAGGAGTAGGAAAACAACTTCTGGAAATGGCGCGAATTACTTGTTGAACGTATAACAATACAGCGTGATCTATGACAGGTAATGAACATCTACTGGACTATTATAAAAGGCAAGCATATACAGATGTATGTGGTTTCTATAAGAGTCGTTACAATGTGGTGTTCCGTAATAACTGTCTAAAAACTGAAGTAACAAACTTTCCAAACAGCTTTAGTTGACGTCAAACCCGCCGTCTGGCGGGATATCGTTAATTACCGAAGGGTCTAAGAAAGCACCAAGCCGTACCGAAACACATCGCAAGTAACCGTAAATCTTCGCGAAAATAGGCCTAGCCTCGGTTATTCAGGCTCCGTGAGGTGGCAGCACTTTTAAGCCCCTCACACTTGCCTCTTACCCCAGATTAGGAGTACACGCTGATTGGCTTTCAAGCCAACTATAAAATAAAAAATAAAATAACGATATACTTTGACAAGATAATGATATCATTTGAAAAGTATTCAACATGGAACTTATATTAATACAAAAGTAAGTAAAAATTCAAATTTACAGTTGTTTATAAAAAAGAATTATGGTAGGATTAACCAGTGAGGTGGCAGCATTGTCTAGCCCCACACGGATAACATACAAATTAAATAAGGATATCTTTTTTATCAAATAATGCTATATTATAAAAACTATTCAAAATCAAACTTATATTTACACAAAATAAAACAACATTTGCAGTTATTTATAAAATATAAATTACGGCAGTGTCCGTAAGGTGGTAGCATTATATAGATCACGCGGATAAACAAACAAAAGCCGAGTAAGTAACCAGACTGTCTTCTCGGCGTAGTTCCGCAGCCGGCCGACAGTCGGTTAAGCGAGACTAAGATAGGCCATGTGAGACGATCTTCCACCCTGCGAAGAACCTGCCCACGGATACCAAGGACATCGATTCGGTTTTAAAAGTAGGGGACCAATGTGCGCGCGCGCGAGTGCATATGTGTGTGCGTGTGTGCGTGTGCGTGTGCGTGTGCGTGTGCGTGTGCGTGTGCGTGTGCGTGTGCGTGTGCGTGTGCGTGTGCGTGTGCGTGTGCGTGTGCGTGTGCGTGTGCGTGTGCGTGTGCGTGTGCGTGTGCGTGTGCGTGTGCGTGTGCGTGTGCGTGTGCGTGTGCGTGTGCGTGTGCGTGTGCGTGTGCGTGTGCGTGTGCGTGTGCGTGTGCGTGTGCGTGTGCGTGTGCGTGTGCGTGTGCGTGTGCGTGTGCGTGTGCGTGTGCGTGTGCGTGTGCGTGTGCGTGTGCGTGTGCGTGTGCGTGTGCGTGTGCGTGTGCGTGTGCGTGTGCGTGTGCGTGTGCGTGTGCGTGTGCGTGTGCGTGTGCGTGTGCGTGTGCGTGTGCGTGTGCGTGTGCGTGTGCGTGTGCGTGTGCGTGTGCGTGTGCGTGTGCGTGTGCGTGTGCGTGTGCGTGTGCGTGTGCGTGTGCGTGTGCGTGTGCGTGTGCGTGTGCGTGTGCGTGTGCGTGTGCGTGTGCGTGTGCGTGTGCGTGTGCGTGTGCGTGTGCGTGTGCGTGTGCGTGTGCGTGTGCGTGTGCGTGTGCGTGTGCGTGTGCGTGTGCGTGTGCGTGTGCGTGTGCGTGTGCGTGTGCGTGTGCGTGTGCGTGTGCGTGTGCGTGTGCGTGTGCGTGTGCGTGTGCGTGTGTGTTCGTGTGTATGTGTGTGTGTTCGTGTGTATGTGTGTTCCCCTCTATCTGTCTGTAATGTTTAAGTGTTTATGTTTCTGTCCCTCCCTTCGTTCCACCCTAGCTCCTTCTTTCTCCTTCCCTCTCTCTCCTCTTCCTCCTCTCCCTCTCTCCTTTTTTCCTCCTTATGACTCACTCCTTCTTTTTTATATCCTCTTCCTTCCCTCCCTCCCTTTTCTCCCCTTCCCTGCCTTACCTAGAGGGAAAGGAAATTTGCCCATCTGTGAAAACAATGAACATATAATTTTACAAAGTCATCTGTTGTTTATCTTCGTAAGAAACAACCGAACCAACTAACCATTCGTGTAATTTTGAGTAACAATTCAACATAATTCTACGCAAAATGTAACTGTTGTTTCCTTCTGTTAATCACAGTCAGAGAAAAGTTATCCCCAGTAGCCCTGTGGTTAGCCTGTGGTGAATTCGACCTACTTTACTGGTGAATGGGGCCGAGTTATAATAGTGTGAGTAATTTGAAACTTGTTAATCGGATACTAATTTAGTACGTTTATTATTTCTACGTAATATTGACTAGTTTATGTAGCAATTGGGTGCATTATGCTATATTAAAGCAAGAAGAATTTTTTTTATTCGACCGTTATATCAAACAATACACACATTCAATAATGACCAGGACAAACAAGTCACAACAATACAAATATGAAAATCAAAGCAACATATGGTAATAGTGTATAAAATTACATTTGATAACACCACGTAGGGTTAGGAGACTCCTCTAAGACGTGCAAGTCGCTATCGTTGAGCAACCTCTTTCAAGACAGTATAGTTTTCGCTATTGAAGATACAAGATACAAGAAGCTTTATTTAACGTCGGTTACATGATAATTAGGCAACATTAGCTCATCTGAGCTATTTTCCGACAAACGAGTATAAAGCAACGAGACGACATAAAACCTTAACAAGCATACAGAGTATTTAAAATGACAGCAATAATACTTATAAAATAAGGTAATGAGTACAAAATAAATATAATAATAATACATGCATGTATAATATATATATAGTGTTTTTTTTTTGCTACATAAAACATGCAAAGTATATTGGGTTAAAATAGATTGAAATAATATATAATTTAAGACATTAGCATAAATATAAATGTAGATATGTATATTGACTAAACTTATTAAAATAATAAATACTTTAAAACATTAAAATAAATAGATCTAAAGAATAAATTTAAGGATTACAAATATTTTACACATATCCATATTGCATATATACAATGACAGCTATATTCATAATATTGGCATGGCGACAAACATGTTAGATGTTAGCTGTTTACCTGCGTATAGAGCAATTGCATGATGGGCCATCCCAGTTCCGGATCAGTCTGCGAAACTCGCCGTAGTTAACTGTTTTTCGCATTTCATTTGGCAGGCTGTTCCAGATCCGGGGCCCATCATGGACAAATGATTTAAGTCCATATTTAGATGTGTTTGCCTTACGGACAACTGCAGTGTTTTCCTTTCGCATGGAATACTGGGAACATTTTAGAGTGATGAGATTTTGAATAAAACTTGGAGCAATATTATCTACAATTTTGAATACTTCGCATGCCATTTCTTTTATTCGTTTAACGTGGAGGTGTTCGGTGTTAGTGGTCTTTAAAAGATCATGATGCGTCGATGAATAATCATTGTAAATAAAGCGAAGTGCTCTCTCCTGAATTTTTTCAAGTTTTGTGGTGCTAGATTGGCTACAAAAGTGCCATATCAAAGGACAGTAGTTGAAGTTTGATGTTATGAATGATTTTAAAATTGCAAGTTTCCCTTGACGAGTAAGGAGATGACCGAGACGTTTTAAGACCGCTAACTGTCTAGCTGCCTTTTTGCAGATGCTCGCGATATGTGTGTTAAAAGTTAACGAATGATCAATCTCAATTCCGAGAAGGACAACAGAGTTTTTACAGTGAATGGTAGTGTTTTCAAAAGTAAAATTTGTTATGTCCCTTGTTCCCCTCTTGCCGAAGCTAATTGCTTGGAATTTGTATGGGTTAGCCTTCATCTGGTTGATATTGAACCTTTGTAATGTAGAAGTACAGTCTTGTTGCAAGGTGTGAATAAGAGTGTCATAATTTGAATGAGCATAAGACAGGGTGTTATCATCAGCATAATTGTAGAGAGAGGATTTATCCAAAAATTGATAAATATCATTAATAAAAACATTGAAAAGAAGAGGCCCAAGAATAGAGCCTTGGGGTACATCTCTGACGATGTCAGCCCACTCACTGTAGTGAGGTTTAAATTGCACTTGCTGTTTCCTGTTGCTGAGATAATTACTAACTAAACTGCATGATTTATCAGAAATGCCATAATCACTGAGTTTACCTAAGAGCAGGCTGTGAGGTAGGCAATCAAGGGCCTTTGTGAAGTCCATGAGAATGGCTGCGACAGTTCACTTTCGAAGAGTTATAGGTGCTAAATGTAACCGAAAAAGGCAGGAAATCACGTATTTTGCGTTCTCAATTACAATTTGTTTACGGGGGGTCCCCCTAGCATTCTCGGTTGCTTCGCAACCTCGGGAAAGGCGCTTCGCGTCTTGCATATATTTCTCCCTCTTTTGACCTACTGTAGGAGGGAGATCTCCCTCATCACACTCAATTCAACTTGGCAGCTCTGGAACAGGAACAAATAATAACATTATATTGAATACAAAATATATTACATCGATAGTTTATTACCGAATCTATTCAGTTGGAATATTTTCATGAGTCGTTCAAAACAGTATTCCTTAGGCTAATGATTCTTAGTAATGTTTTCCTGCGACTAAATGTCGGCCACTTGTTAATTATGTATGGTGATCGTTTACTGCTAATCGCCATTGAACGTTGCCGGCAAGATCGCACGAATTGTTAAAGATGTATTCTACTACAATTTCCGTCACACCAATGACTGCAAGACGGAAAACAATCCGCACAGCCAAACGGTATCAAGAATAATTGTAACGACTGCGGTCTAATTTAGTTTGATATGGCACAGCCAAGAAACAATTATATTATTAAGTTCAACATCATTGCAAACATGCATTGCACTGCATTTACATTTGGAGCTATTTTTCCCTCATTGTCGCACATGACCAGCCGCGAAAGTTGGCGATCCCCAGAAAAGTGTTATTTCAAGCTTCAATGTGCCAAAGTAACGGCCTTGCTTTTCAAGATTTCTTAAAATATTAGAGCTGTAACAATGAAAACCAAGGCTACTTTTGAACATGTACTTGTTTATTCTCAATACACCTTCCAGCATATAAAAATGTTCGGCTTTTAATCAATATTTCCTTCTTCCAAATTAATTACATATTGTAATTTTAAACACACCCGATTGCAAAATAATGTTCACAATTTTGCTTCAACACCCCGATTTCATCAATACAATTGACTCATATGAACCACAATGAGCAAATATGTTATTCAGACTCAGGACAATGACTAATCACGCAGTGGTATTCCTGACATCGATCAATCTGTCTATGGCGGACTGTCAATGCCACGAGGGAGTTTGCAATCACGATACCGTGATTTGTTATTCTGACTGTGAACGACGCCTGCTGTTGACCCAGGATTCTGCCCGGCTGACGAGTATTTTCAATAAATGATGTGGCGAGACGGTGGACTCCAGCGCTGAGTAAATACCCAGCAGGCTAAATTACGTTGCATCGACGTTGTTTGGACATCGTAGCCGACGTTGAAACAACGTCGAAAACACGGTGCGTATAAAAGTTGGATCGATGTTACAAGTGGCGAGGGACTTTTTCGGAGTGTCTCTGTATCTTTTCCGAAGTGCCCCTTTGTTACGATGGCCAGTGGACAATTCTTCATGTAGTACTACCTTTGGTAGGCGATGGTCGTCCATCCTGGAGACATGTCCTTCCCAGCGAAGTTATGTTTTGAGAAACATGGTTTTGATGTTATCCACTTCGTGTTGGCATCAGACGTAATAATGCATACAAAGACAGAAAAGTATAAACCAATGAGCTTAATATCAGTATTATGCAAATTATTAGAAACATTTATTAAAGACCACATGGTAGATTGTATTGTACAAAACAAATTAATAACTAAATCTCAACATGGGTTCCTAAATGCTATGTCGCTTATGTTTTTTAGAATATATTACTAAGTGGGAAGATGATGGTTCACCGGTGGATGTAATATACTTAGGTTTTCAGAAAGCATTTGATAAGTGCCACATTAAAGACTGTTAATTAGATTAACATTTATTTCAGCATGCAAAAGATAACCTGTTCGTAAATTTTTTTCTGAAAACTGCAGCAGGTGGCCAAACAGACATTAATGTAGCCTCGGTTACCCAGACTCCGTGAGGTGGCAGCACTTTTCAGCCCTTCTCGGCGAAGTTATGCAGGCAGGCGACAGTCGGTTAAGCGAGACAAATAAGAATTGCGCTTCAATGTGTATAGTTTTGAGTCAGTCTGTCTCTGTTATAGTTGGCAAAGCTGTGCATGGCGCTCCGACTTCGCCATGCCACTCTGGTGTTTTGGAGCTTGCGCTAAAACATGATATCCCACAGATGCCACAGCCACGTGATCGTCCGGCCACATAATTTGTCCCGCTTTTCGATAAATAATCGAGGACGCGCCAAACCGTACGAATACACACGGCTATCAAAGATAGCTCGTAGCGGCGCAGCAGTGTGTACACACAGTCTGCACTATTATATATGTTGATCTGGAGCGACCTTTCCTAAAGTTTAAATATTTTCCGTTTCCAGAACGTCGATAATGCGCTCATGTTCTCGACCAGTACTAACCGAGGACGTCCTCGATTAAGACCATGTCAGCGGTTAGAAGGTTTGTATTCACGTGTAAGTCTTAGGTTGTCACCGTACATTCGAACACACACACACACGCACGCACGCACGCACGCACGCACGCACGCACACACACACACACACACACACACAATCATGGGTGGGTGCGTGCGTGCGTCTGTGCTTGGAGCGCTGTGGTAATCAGTCTCGTTTAGGTTTAAGCCTTTATAAAGGGTAGTTGGAAGTAATTAAGGTAGCACTATGTTTCTATTTACACAAGCAAACTGCATAGATATAAAAAAAACATGTCCACGCCTATGCACTATGGCCGATGGTTATACTTTGGGCTTGACTATGGCAGTTATGTCTATATATGTAGGGCGCAGTGGCTCAGGGGTAGAGTTTGGGACTCTCACCCAAACGAACCCGGTTCGAATCCTAAGCAGCCGGTATGAAGGAGAAAGCCACCCTCTTCCCGTGTGTCGCGATACGTCGACGGAGATCGGAGTGAGTGGGGGTGGTTGAAGTTCCGACGCCAGTGAGCATGTTTAGGGGAGATTCAAGAGGGGTGCATTTGGAGGATTTTTGCTCCCTGAGCTTACGCGTAGACCTACTACCGTATGTAAAACCGTCTACGGGGAATCATGTCAACATTTGCACATTTCTCTTTCATGAGACGTATCCAGGCCTGGAGTATACAGGGTGCGGACAAATCCATACCATTTTCAGAGAGCTATATATAGATTAGAGAGAGTGAGAGAAACAGAGAGAGTGAGAGAGAGAAAGAGAGAGATATAGAGTGAGAGGGGGCGGTGGTGCCACAACAGAACAGAAGAGAGTACCGTGGTTGAAGGTGGATGAAGAGAGAGAGAGAGAGAGAGAGAGAGAGAGAGAGAGAGAGAGAGAGAGAGGAGACAGACAGACAGAGAGCGAGAAAGTGAGCGAGAGTGAAAAAGAGAGGGCGTAGTGTACAGTGTGGCGGTTAACGTGGTGAGAGTGAGAGAGAGAGAGAGAGAGAGAGAGAGAGAGAGAGAGAGAGAGAGAGAGAGGGAGAGAGGGAGAGAGAGCAAGAAAGTGAGAGAGAGAGAGAGAGACAGAGCGAGAAAGTGTGTGTGTGAGAGAGAGAGAGAGAGAGAGAGAGAGAGAGAGAGAGAGACAGAGACAGAGACAGAGACAGAGACAGAGACAGACAGGGAGGGCGAGAAAGTGAGCAAGAGGAAAAAGAGAGGGCCATAGTGTACAGTGTGGCGGTTACCGTGGTTAGAGTGAGAGAGACAGGCAGACAGAGATTGAAAGTGTGAGAGAGAGAGCGAGAGAGAGACAGAGGAGAAAGTGTGTGTGTGTGTGTGTGTGTGTGTGTGTGTGTGTGAGAGAGAGAGAGAGAGAGAGAGAGAGAGAGAGGGAGATAGGAGGATGTGCTTCAACAAAGGAAGTCTAAAAAGCAAACGTTAGCAGTCTTACCCAAAAAGTTAGTTTGTGCGTGCTTTTTTCAGTGAATATCGCACCAAAGTTGAGTTACACAATGTTTTATTCATGCAAGCTACGAGTAAATGACAATGATCTTGCACGTTTTACCGGAAGTGTATAACGGCATCTCCAACCTGAGAACTGGTAATGTACAACGCGGATCTTGGAATGACTGCGCACGTTTCGATGACGTAAAACACAAGTCCCTAGTTGTTACACGGACACGTCCTTGTACTGAAATTCTATATAATTGTAGCACACTTCAAATGAGTCTTATTATTGGTTCACCAAGAAAGCGTCATCATTAAATGTCGTCCTTTCCTCATTCCAAGGCAGTACGTGTACCGTGCGCCGCCGAAGGCGCCGTTGTCGAATTGTTGCACCTAGCTTGGCTGTCGCACCCATCACCTCTGCACGACTGTGTGCATCTTGTAGCGGTCTGGTGGGCTTCTCTTTATCCTCTTGACGCATCGTAGATTGTTTTCCTGAAACACGACAGTGCATAAGGTTTTGGAACCAGCTAAGATGAAATGTTATGCAAGAGATCAAAAAGTTTGCTACGGATTAATGAGTAAAGAAACGAAAAAAAGAGATCAAGGTCACTCCATGGTACGTGGTCCCCCGGCCTCTAGCCAATGAACACGAGGATTGTATTAGTTTATACACGTATTAACCCTGTCACTAAACATCTATTTCTCAGTTTACTAGCTATTGCTAATCTTGGCCTACATCTCTTCTTTATTGTCAATCACTATCTAGACGGGAACGTCTGTCGCGCTCGCGAATAATGCTGTATTCTTCTATCATCGCAGTCATCCTACATTGTATCATCCAGGCGGTGCCGTCTGGTCACGTGTATCACCTATGGTCATGCTGTAGTGGGCAGTGCTGCAGTAGGTGTCCACTGGTCGTTGGGCTGTTTTCACAAGAGCAAATCCTGGACTGGCTGATCTTTCTATTTAAATGCAATGTTTCGTTGGTCTTCATTACATTTTAAATAATCCTCACCTACGCTGTTGCCTTGATCCTAGAACTACATTTCATAGCTTCTCTTTGCTCAACTCATTATACTATATACAAATGGGATGTAAAATGACCCCAGTACAAACCTTTATACATAAAAGGCATGGGTCCAGTAACAACTATCATATAAAACCTATTAAAATACCTTATACCTTATTAACTGTTATTTGTTTAAAAAAATCTATTCTAAGCTAGGTTTAGGTAGAAGCTCGCGTGCATTGGTTAGAAACCGTATTACCTGCTCAGACTAGGCAATTGCCAAACATAGACTCGCTTCCGATTTATCTTTAAGCTGACACTACCGTTAGCTTCACATACGAAGTTAAAAAGATTCTAAGCTAAGAGCCCGGAAGCGAGTCTATGCGTGGTAGTTACGGCAGGGGTTTCTCCTGCACCACCAGAATCTCTGTAGCCACTTCTGAAGTGACCCGAGTTGACCCCAGTTATCCCATTCAACAGGAAATTTTGATTTTAACCACCCAAAATCCGAGAGTGAATAATTAATTTTGATGTATTTCTCTTATTATTGCAGTCTAATGTTTTCTAGTATTTATTTGTTGTGCTGTACACCTTGGGAATTCTCAACTTGATGAGATCACCACGCGTGTCATTTGGAAGACGAAGAAGCACTCCCCATTATTGCCAAACTACTTTCATGTGTTACCTTCAACTATTACACATTCCCAGAGACGCTGGATAATTCCCTGGATTGATGAATGGATGGATGGGAGGGCAGACGGACGAACGGGAGGTGAATGGTTGGCTGTGTGGTCAATGGATGGATGAGAGGACAGACGGACGAACGGGAGGTGAATGGTTGGCTGTGTGGTCAATGGATGGATGGGAGGGCAGACGGACGAACGGGAGGTGAATGGATGGCTGGATGGTCAATGGATGGATGCGTGTGTGAATGGATGGATGCATGGATGAATGGATGATGTGCTTGGGTGGGTGAGTGGACCGGATGGATGGTTGGATGGATGTAAGGGGAGACCATTGGAAGGACGGGCGGGTGGCCCGACGGACTGGTGAATGGGGCGGAAGGCGGAGGTTGGTGAGTGGACCGGATGGATGGATGGACGGACGGACGGACGGGCGGGCGGGCGGGCGGGCGGACGGACTGACGGACGGACGGACGGACGGACGGACGGACGGACGGACGGACGGACGGACGGACGGACGGACGGACGGACGGACGGACGGACGGACGGACGGACGGACGGACGGACGGACGGAAGGACGGATGAAGAGACCGTTGGATGGACGGGCGGATGGCCCGACGGACGGGTGAATGGGGCGTCGCGGAGGTGGATGAGTGGACCGGATGGATGGATGGATGGATGGATGGATGGATGGATGGATGGACGGATGGAGAGACCATTGGATGGACGGGCGGATGGCCCGACGGACGGGTGAATGGGGCGTCGCGGAGGTACATGAGTGAAATGGATGGATGGACGGACGGACGGACGGGCGGGCGGGCGGGCGGGCGGGCGGACGCACGGACGGACGGACGGACGGACGGACGGACGGACGGACGGACGGACGGACGGACGGACGGACGGACGGACGGACGGACGGACGGACGGACGGACGGACGGACGGACGGACGGACGGACGGATGGAGAGACCATTGGATGGACGGGCGGATGGCCCGAAGGACGGGTGAATGGGGCGTCGCGGAAGTGGATGAGTGGACTGGATGGAAGGATGGATGGATGGATGGATGGAAGGATGGATGGATGGATGGATGGATGGATGGATGGATGGATGGATGGATGGATGGATGGATGGATGGATGGATGGATGGATGGATGGATGGCAAAGCAGTGGGGGAGATGGAATTCCTGCTGTAGTATGGAAGCATGGAGGAGATAATCTGTTCAGCAGATTGCGCTTACTAATCACCAATGCATGGGAGGTGGGTTCTGTAACCCAAGACGCTACAGGATGCCTGCATTGTAACCATCTACAAGAAAGGTTATTGAACAGATTGTGGGAACTATAGAGGAATCTCTCTTCTTTCCATAGCAGGCAAGATCTTCGCCAGGATCCTCCTCAACAGAGTACCTACCCACATAACACCAGAGGTAGTTCCGGAGACACCATGTGGCTTCAGAGGTAACGGGAACACCGTGGATATGATATTTATTTTGTCTCCGACTGCTCCAAGAAAAGTGCATTGAGCAAGACCGACCACTGTACATGGTATTTGTCGACTTCAGTAAGGTGTTCGATACAGTTGGGATGACCGGGCTATGGCAACTACTGAGGAAGTATGTATGCCCAGAGAAGTTCACACCTATGTTCGAGGCTCTACATACCAGAATGATGGCGATTGTTAGTGTTGGAGGGGAAGTCTCGGAATTGTTCATTGTTACAACTGGGGTCAAACAAGGTTGTGTATTGGCCTCCATTTTTATTCTCCATCTTCTTATCAGCAATGCTTGACGAGGCTTTCCGATACATGGGAGATGGCGTCCATACAGTCCAGACAGAGCGCTGAACTATTCAACGTCACACACTTCAGAGCGAAGACCATGATTACTCGGATACTGATGACAGAGCTTCTATTCGCAGATCACAGTGCACTGGTTGCCCACTCTACTGAAGAGATGCAGAAAATAGTAGATGCTTTCTCCAATGCGTCAAAGACGTTCGGCTTGAAGATTAATAGGACATACTCGAGCGGACAGGGCTGCCATCTATGGAAGATCTTCTTGTCAGAAAGAATCTCCGGTGGACTGGACACATCATGACTGATATGAGGATGTCACCAGACAGGCTACCAAAGCAGGTTCTCTTCTATCAACTGTCTTCTGGTCACAGAAAGTGAAGGCACCCTCGTCTCCGGTTCAAAGATACTATCAAGAAAACCGTGAAGCTGAGAGACAAACACCGACTCACGGACCGCACTCTCACTGCAAAGAGATAAATGGAGAGCAATAGTCAAATGATGGAAGCATTCTTTGTCGCATCGCGACCGACAACATGATGATTATGATGACTCGCTTATACACTGTTCTGTGAGGAACGTCGAAGCTAAACTGAACAAAAACGTTTAAACATTATAAATATTAAGCTGAACTCATCTGTGAAATGTTTGTGCAACTTCTTGTAGCTGTTGTCCTTGAATCGTTTCATTCTCCGCGTCAATGAAGATCTAGTAATTCGAATGTATGCGTCGCAAACTCTGTTGTTGTTGGCGAGCTGTTTATGACGTCACATCCTCGTAGTCTCGTGACTCGCAGACGAAAGCGACGTCTATCGAATCGATTGGAACCCTCTTCTCGTGTATTCCGGTTAGCTGTAAAATGTGGTGTCGGCTCTGGTTACGTTTTTGATTCCAAACATTTTACACGTAATATTTGTGTTTTGTCCATAAAAATGTCACCCAATATACCGATGATGAATGTACGTTATATATAAATCGATATGTTATGTTTCTGAAATTAAAAGATGCGTGTGGATGTCAACGATTGGGTATAACGTTATATTGCCTATAGCAATAATCCGTAGTATTAACGTTTACGTTTCGAAATTCAAGAGATTCCAGGCTCACCAGATGCATAGTTATAATGCTTATACCATTTGGACATCCACCTACAACCCTCCGTATCCACCAACTAACCTTCACATACACGTACCTGGAAACCAACTGGATCCATCCATTAACGCTTCACCAAACACTTCCAACTGCATATAATTAATAAATACCTATAATCTTGGACTTGGAGATTTTGTCTGGGATACTGAGTGCCAGGCATAATTGAAGAGAGTTGGTAGGCGAATTGTTAAAGTTTTACTGTTGTTTTTAAGTTATTGGTAACAGTTGTATAGTACTGCTAGTAGTGTAGTGGCCCAGTGTATGATTTTAATGGAGGTATCGTTTCAGAACATTATTTACGAGAAGAATTACTTTCAATAAATTCAACCACTCACAGTATGGCATTGGCCATTGTATTTCAGTAACAATTATTCCACAGATATAATTCAAGGAAGAATAACAGCCGGCTCTCTTCCTTATTTACACAAGTGTCGCAGTGACTTACCTAACAATATCAACTCGACTTCAGGCACAGTCTACCTATTTGCAGATGTCTTATACATATGACCCCACCAGGGGTGTTAGCCAGTACTTAAACAAGACAAGGCTGGGTAGCACGCATGCACAACGAGATCGACAAAGATAATTTTGGAATTTTATATCTGTAACTCATGCATACTACCAACAATGACATACGCCGCGGAAACGTGGGCCCTCTCCGGTCAGTCAAAGTCAAAGAACAAGAGCTCTAGCAACCGCACAAACATTAAAAGAAATATGTTAGGCATCACATAGACGGATAGAAAAACAAACATCTGGGTGAGAGAAAAGGCAAAGACATTATTAGACAAGTCAGAAGACGGAAGTGGACCTGGGCATTTAGAATGTGATGTTTTTCAAGGTGTTTCGTGATGCGGCTATGAACTTTGAAGTAGTATTCAAGAAATTTGGAAGTGTGCTTTCTTTTATTTTAATAATCGGCTATTTTTCAAAGAAATAACCATCTTTTAATTACAGAAACATAACCGATCGACTTATATATAACGTACATTCAACATCGGTATATTGGTTGAAATTGTGATGGTCAAAACACAAATATTTAATGTAAACTGTTTGGAATAAAAACCGTAACCAGAGCCGACACCACGTTTTACAGCTAACCGGAATACATGAGACGAGGGTTCCAATCGAATCGATAGGCGTCGCTGCGGACTATCAGAATTACCGAATTACGCAACCTCAGTTACTTAAAGCGGATTATTTTTATTTTACTAAAATAATAATATCAAGGCATATAGTTATCAGCTCGGTTTCTGTTACATCATATAACTATGAAAATTAGATCCTAAATCGGAAACGAGGTTAGGGGCACTTGAGGGCAGGGAGTTATCCATGCCCAGGGCCATGCCATGGCCATGGCATGCTAACGCGTGTAGTCAGTGACAGTGTAGGACTTCGTTTTGTTTTTGATAGAATAATCAGACTGTCCACAAATAGTGTTTTACAGTTATATTGTCCGAAGGATAATTACAAGCAGAAGCAATGGAACACTTTGCTGGAAACAATGATCACGGAAACCGTGCATTTTAATCGATTATTATGGTGGTTGACATGGTCATGGACATGCCGGCTCTGGTCATGGCGTCGCAGAAATTATTCGTTCTATTATGGAAGTACTTCAATAACACCACATTTTCTTGTCATTTGTTTCCACGGCATTGGACACGTGTGTTACATAATTGAAATGTGACTTCATTACGGTGCGATTTTTATGTTATCAGGCTTTTTGGAATATTGCCTACTACGCCTTCGATGAAACATCCTAGTCCTAGAGGCTAGATCATTGGCACCAACTGACCAAGCCTCCAAGGCTCGACCTTGTCTTCAATCAAATCATCTTTTTATAATTAAATGAATACCCATAGTAACAATACGGATATAATCTCATACTAATGATATAACATTACATGTTGATTTTCATCTTACCATAGGACAAATGTTTTCGTAGCTATGTTCTGCGTCGAACAATGTATGCACCGTACAGTTTGACGTTTAATTCTCACCTCGACGAT
This sequence comes from Oasisia sp. SBJ-2009, assembly GCA_964017155.1. Lineage (NCBI taxonomy): Eukaryota > Metazoa > Annelida > Polychaeta > Sabellida > Siboglinidae > Oasisia > Oasisia sp. SBJ-2009. Next base: position 25,308,267 of record OZ024864.1, on the reverse strand, counting down.
CCGACCCTTGCGTCTTCGACCGTTGGCGTCGCCGTTGCCAAAGCGAGTGACGTCAATAGAGAAACGATACATTCGTATTCTCTAAATGCCATTATTCGATCGTGAAATGTAGATATCTTTCTCACATAAATCCATGATTGATAGAAAGTTAATTATCATGCAAGTAGGTGAAACTAGTGAAGAATTTTGAAACCACAGATGCATATTACCAAGAACATTCACCAGGTGGCGAGCGTGCTTGTGCGATTCAGGGCCCGTATTCTCGAAGAAAATTATAACGTACGTAAGGATTTTAGTAAATATGGCGTATTCTTACTTAGCTGCAAAAATTCGTAAGTTGTATTCTCCAAAGCTTTAAGAATTTTTGCAGCTAAGATTTTCGTATCTTATGTACGGAAATCTCGCGAGGTTTTGTTTGTGTTGCAACGGGCACGATCACTGATTTCTTTGATATTTTGCCGTTTTAGTTCTGCTCACATGTTCTGGCGGTGAATGAATACAGAACAACACGGATAAATATGCAATGGAAACTGGTGATTAGGCAGGGTACCTGCGATACATAACACATTGAAGCTGAGCCACTGAGAACTATTGATGCACATAAAATAACGGGCATAACACAAGCGAAGCAGTTGATCAAAAAATAAAGAAACAAAACGCAACACATTGGCAATGCCAATGGAATGTCAAGTCAAGGCTCAAGCCTCAGCCTCAGGCTCAAGTTTTGCAGTTGCAGGACTAACTTAGTCCATGCCCATGGTATTGTCAGCTAGTACTACTAGCAGAGTTTATTAAAGTAAATTGATTTTAAATTATTTGTTACTAGTGTCTAGTATTAGCTCGTTTGGCGATCTTAACTTGTAATGAAGAATGTCGTCTTTCGCGCAGTACAACCTGTTTTTTGGCAAATGTGTTATGATTATGACATGTGCATTTAGACACCTTGTCAGATGTATGTGCTTATCGAACTGTTGTGAAACCACAACATACAGCAATGCAAATCCCGCAAAAGACCCATACGGCCGAAAATCGTGTATACTATCTGTACTACTTAAATCGCAATATGTCTATGACAAGAGTAGTAAACTCCTTATTAAATTGGGCATTTAATATAAGTAAAAAAAGAAAAGTAAAGAAAGATAACGCAAGATATTTATGACCTGATTTTCCTAATATTCATCAGTCGGAAGCTACAACTGTCATCCGTCGTTAGAATATTATTCTTGCGTCCAGTCCCCAATCAGCTCCAGTCGCGCGGAGTCTAGCCATGTATCGTGACTCACTTACACTACAGTTACAGGCCCTATAGTTTGTATTATAGCTTTCTTATTGTAATATTGTAACTGTCCGATTTAATATTGCGTTGACCACACTGTCACTGTCATAGACATGGCGATTTAAGTAGTGTGGATAATATTAACGATTTTAAGCCGTGTGTATGTATTTAAGGGATTTGCTCGACTTTGTGATAATAAAAATATATCGATCATAGTAAATTATACTTTAATATGTCATGTGTTATATAATAGGATTAACACATACATAATAATGGGTGTCAATACAATAATGGCCATCCGTACATGCATCTAGAATATTAATACATTGTTAAATTGAAATACGTTTGCTGAATACATATTGAGATACATAATTTTATCAAGAGATAGTGTTGTCACTGCTGAACTAACGCAGTTTCTGACTGTCTGGCTCGCTATTTACGGTACGCACTTGTCCTCGGAAACATGGCACCAAGCATCACATACCATATCGAATGTCTAGCATCCCTTGCTCCCGTTCCACTAGCCCCCGGGGTTACTGAACTTAATGGTGGAAATACTCATCCTACCAGCGGTAGTGGCTTCTTGCTAACCACTCACGTACAAGTGCCCATTTTGAGTTGCTCTTATGTGGAATAAGGTTTAGGGTTAGGTTGAAGGTACTTTTGGCAAGATTTACATTAGGTGTTTTATAAGCATTTGATAGGCACTTGTACGTGAGTGGTTAGCAAGAAGCCACTACCTTTACCAACACCACCTGGCTGTTCCATTCAATATTCAGCCCCACCTAAATTTTAGATACACGTGTACCTGGTTTAATAATACAATAGTCTGGTGCACTTTCAAAGAATGTCGGACTTTTGTAATGAAACAAAACCGCAAACCCTTTTTAATTTGTAATACACAAGTATGTAATCAACCATTAAGAGAAGTACTAATTAAAAGAGTAATGTAGAATAAACACAAGGCATCAGTTAATGTTATGAGAAAAGATTGCACTGTGTTGTTGATTGTTTGTAGGAAAACTCAATGGAATTAAATGAAATTTTCGATATGTGCAATGGCACTGAGATACGATTGTATTCCAAGGTCACACAGTATTCCATTCCAAGTGGGTTTTGCTCACCTCAAATCGCGTTATGTAGGATTTAATTTGCCTCTTAGAACATTGAGCTTTTCAAACCACACAATGTGTGAAAATCATATAGAGCTTTAAATGATTAAGGCTTACAATTAGAATAATCTACAAAGAGGGTGTGTGTTAATCTAACAGCATACTGAATGGGGTGGGGGGGGGGGGGCTACTGGCACTACATTCTCACACCTCAGGGAGGGGAGAGGGCTTGGGAGATGACACCATATCAAGGACTTCAGGATAGTTCAATTCAAAATGTATGTGCCTAAACAATTAGTCAAGGTGCCCATGCACCAAATGCAGGCAGGGAAAATCCAGCTTCACTGGTGGGTGGGGACAGCTGGCCTCTAGCCGGGGAACACGCAGTACATGCATGCACATTTGATCAACGAAGCAATGTTTGACAGAACAACAAACTGGATGTGAATTCCTCTTTATTGTCAATTGTTACATTTGACCAAAAAACACTTCCAACTCCACATGTGCAATACAGTAGTAACATTGTACAACTACTAATTATCTATAACACTGTGTCTGCAAAAACATTTTCAAATCAAATCAGCCATTAACTAAATGTCGCAAATGCAATAAAAAAATTTATGTAAGCCACTAACGTATGCTTTTATGTACAAGGTATTTTATCTCCAACTTCTATCAATTAAACAAGAAAGCAGGCACTAAATCGTGGCACTAAGGAAGATACCCACTGGGGCATGCATGTAGATGTGTACCCATTTCAAATAGATTTGGAGAAATTATTTATTTCATATGGCACAATATACCCAAATGACACACAGCACGTACAGTGACACTTATTTCAAAAAGAGATGGGACAATAACTTATATTTCATGACACAGTTAAGAAACAAGTCTGCAAAATGAACAGTAGAGGCAGGCTGATGCCATGAACGTCTTGTAGGTCTCAAACAATAACAAAAACAAGGCTCCAATTCACACACACAAAAAACATGAAAATGCCTCGTGCATAAACATTATGCATATCACCATGGTGTTTATTTATAGTAAACATAAGTGTTACACACTTTGAACACAACTACAATAAAATGTATGTAAATATGTCACTTTCTGGTGACAAGAAAGGTTCTTACATAGCACAGCATACAATCATCAGGATTGTGCTTTATATACTAGACTTTACATCCTGGCAGACCTGTTCAATTGAACACCATCCAGTCCTCTGTGAAGAACCACAATTCTTCTGGACTCTTATCATGTGGGAACATGAAGGTCCAGCATCAATGACCACATCACCCTGGCAACAGTTCAGAGTTGTCATCCTCTTAGAACCTGCACCACGTTGACACTGGTTAAACCTGCAACATACTGATATATGCTAATGCGTGCAACACACTGACACTGTTAGAGCTTGCAACACACTGACATTATGACAGCCTGCAAAACACTGACAAATGTTAATGTGTGCAACACACTGACACTTTTATAGCCTGCAACATGCTGACATTGTTTGAGTCTGCAACACTGGCACATCCTACATGACACTGCCTGTAACACAGCGACTCCTCTAAGACAGTGGTAGGCACTATTGAGGAGCCACAGTTAGAAATTTACCTACATCATAACAATCAAAATTATTATTCCAGAAAAAATAACAATGCAAACAATTGATGGTGTCTATGTCAATGTGTGTGTTGTTGTTTGTCCGTTAATGTACTTGTGTGTGTATGTGTTTGTGTGTGTGTGTGTGTGTGTGTGTATGTGTTTGTGTGTGTGTGTGTGTGTGTGTATGTGTGTGTGTGTGTGTGTGTGTGTCTGTGTGTGTGTGTGTTTGTATACATTGTGTGTGTGTGTATGCGTGTGTACATGTGTGCGTGTACATGACCATTGTGTGTACACGTATGTGCTTGAATGCCTGCATGTGTGTATGTACTTGCATGTGTTTGTGAATAACTGCGATCTTACCGAATACATTCATCACCTATGTTACGACACTTAAAAACAGTTTCCTACACAATAATATTTTGAGTATCATAAAAAGAAAGTGGAGGTAAAATGGGAAAGCAAAATTATGATGGAAGTAGTGTGATTTTACAGTTCTGAAAGAGAATGATAAAGAGCTGGTAAGAATGCCAACTGACCAGTGACGTTGTCGATGGTAGCATCAGTGTATTCATCATGGAGGGTAGCGGTGCAACTGGAGAAGGTGTCAGGGAGACTGGTGCGAAGGGCAATGCTGGTGATTCCCACGACTGAATGCTTTCAGCTCAATCAAACAGCTCAACCAGTTGCCCAACTGACACAAACACAGAACAGCCTGATAATATTCAACATTTCATGACGTTTAAAAAATAATTAGTTATATTGTATGTGCTAGGAAATTGTAAACAATGGACTGACAATGGCTAGGTCGTTACTGTAAGCATGACTGCAACTAGGATCAGTCACATATGAGTTTAATCATCTGTGCTAATTTTCGTTATCAAGGTCATTTTTAAAGACATATTTGGCAATAGATTAGCAAGTTGACCAGAATCTGTTTCCTTTAATATTGTTTTGTAAATTATTTGGTACAGGTGTTTGAAGGTAGTGTGACATTACAGGTGTTTGAAGGTGGTGTGACATTACAGGTGTGAAGGTGGTGTGACATTATAGGTGTTTAAAGGTTGTGTGACATTACAAAAGTTCGAAGGTGGTGTGACATTACAGGTGTTTGAAGGTGGTGTGACATTACAGGTGTTTGAAGGTGGTGTGACATTATAGGTGTTTGAAGGTGGAGTAACATTATAGGTGTTTGAAGGTGGTGTGACATTATAGGTGTTTGAAGGTGGTGTGACATTATAGGTGTTTGAAGGTGGTGTGACATTACAGGTGTTTGAAGGAGGTGTGACATTACAGGTGTTTGAAGGTGGTGTGACATTACAGGTGTTTGAAGGTGGTGTGACATTATAGGTGTTTGAAGGTGGTGTGACATTACAGGTGTTTGAAGGTGGTGTGACATTACAAGTGTTTGAAGGTGGTGTGACATTACAGGCATTGAAGGTGGTGTCACATTACAGGTGTTTGAAGGTGGTGTGACATTATAGGTGTTTAATGGTTGTGTGACTTTACAAGTGTTTGAAGGTGGTGTGACATTACAGGTGTTTGAAGGTGATGTGACATTATAGGTGTTTGACGGTGGTGTGACATTACAGGTGTTTGAAGGTGATGTGACATTATAGGTGTTTAAAGGTTGTGTGACATTACAAGTGTTTGAAGGTGGTGTGCCATTACAGGTGTTTGAAGGTGATGTGACATTACAGGTGTTTGAAGGTGGTGTAACATTACAGGTGTTTGAAGGTGGTGTAACATTACAGGTGTTTGAGGGTGGTGTGACATTACAGGTTTTTGAAGGTGGTGTGACATTACAGGTGTTTGAAGGTGATGTGACATTACAGGTGTTTGAAGGTGGTGTGACATTACAGGTGTTTGAAGTTGGTGTGACATTACAGGTGTTTGAAGGTGGTGTGACATTACAGGTGTTTGAAGGTGGTGTAACATTACAGGGGTTTGAAGGTGGTGTGACATTACAGGTATTGAACGTGTGTGATAGTACAGGTATTTGAATGTGTTGTGACTTTACGGGTGTGGGTAGATGGTGTCACATTACAGGTGTTTGAAGGTGGTGTGACATTACAGGTGTTTGAAGGTGATGTGACATTACAGGTATTGAACGTGTGTGATAGTACAGGTATTGAACGTGTGTGATAGTACAGGTATTTGAATGTGTTGTGACTTTACGGGTGTGGGTAGATGGTGTCACATTACAGGTGTTTGAAGTTGGAGTGACATGACATGAAGGTGGTTTGATATGACGTGTTTCAAGGTGGTATGATATGACAGGTATTTCAGGGTAGTGTATTGTGACACATGTTTGAAGGTAGTGTCATGTGACAGGTGTTTCAAGGTGGAATGGCAAGACAGGCGTTTTAAGGTGATGTGATGTGTGTCTAAGGTGGTGTGATATGGCATCCATTTATACATGGTGTAATATGACAGGTGTTTGATGGTAGTGAAATATGTAATACTTGTTAAGGTGTTGTGGTGTGACAGAAGTTTGAAGGCAACAACTGGAGCAAGAAACACTGACATCAACGACATGAGACATACTTGTTCAACAAGGGCAGTCAATATTCCTATTCCAATCAGTGATGTTATAAATGTCGACCCCGGTCCTAAGAATGTCGTGAAACATAAAATAAAAACATCAATGAACATAGTATTGTCATGGCAGATAGGTAGTAAGATTTTGTCATCAATGTGGCAGTATATATTTTCCAAAATATACATATATATGTTCAGACACATTTATTGATTCACACACATGCAGATACACATGTACACACATTGTGCTTGGGGGAATGAAAACAACATACCCGGGAAGAAGAAAACATGCATACAGGAATGAAGACAACATATCTGAAGGATTGAAGACAACACACATGAGGGAATTAAAACATCGTAGCTGGAAAATGAAGTCAACATACCTCAGGGGAATGAAGACAACATATAAAATACATATATATAAATTATCTTCTAAAAATATAATTTAAATTAGTAAACATACATTATAAGAGGACTAAAATATCATTTAAAATTATATTTACAATTACAATTAAATGCGTCCAATTTTGTTTAAAAATATATTTATACAGTTATGAAGTTAAGCTAAAATGTCAGGATAAGAGAAGATTTTTGTTCCACGATACCTTTATGGATGCCGTGCCGTCCAACTGTAGCTACCGATGGCCCTCTCACAGTTGACACACGTCACAGGGACTGTCACACCTACAATTGACAGATGTCACAGAAACTAGCACACCTACAGTTGACAGACGTCACAGGGACTGTCACGCCTACAGTTGACAGACATCACAGGGACTGTCACGCCTACAGTTGCAATCTTCCCCAGGATTGGGAAAGACTCATGGGCTGGAAATATCACCTGGGCATAAAATGCCTCCTGCGAGTTTCCGGCTGCATGGAACAGAAGCCCACGCATGACGATCCATTCTAGCTTGGCATCTGTGTAGTCATCTGCATTGTCATCTGTGTAGTCATCTGCGTTGGCGAAGGTTTCCAGCAGGGTTGTCAGCTTCTCCTCCCCATATAGTTTTACTCTGTGGATCCGAGACATGGCGAAGTGTATAAAAGACACTAACAAGAATACAGACCTTCATCAACAAATGCCGGCACAGAATCCTACACCTGAAGTGGACAGACAAGCTACCCAACACTACACTCTGGAAAATGACCAAACAACTACCCATAGAACATGAAATAAAGAAGAGAAAATGGAGGTTGATAGGACATACACTCAGGAAACCACCAGAAACAATTACCCGTCAAACCATCACATGGAACCCCCTAGGGAAGAGGAGTAGAGGTAGGCCATGAAACACCTGGCAAAGAGACACGGAAAAAGACACAAAGGAGATGGGATACACCAGGAGAGGAATGGAGAAGATGACCACGGACATAAAACTGTGGCGTTCCTTGGTCAATGGCCTATGCTCCCAGTGAGCGAAAAGGCATAAGTAAGTAAGTAATTCAGCAATAGCATGACTCAACTCTATACAATACTAAATAAACATTAAACAGCTGCAATCTTCATACTGCTGCTGTCAGAGAGACTGTCCAACTTCTCCTTGTATCTGCCACCAATGCATTGGTTCTTGATATGTATGATCAATCATACAAAGGGCACTATACCTGACAAGGTCCTGTGATGTATCCCGACTGACGTGGGATGGGTCGAACAGGGTGAGGGCGTGCAGAATGCCAGCATCTGGGAACGATGTTTCCAGACAGGCGACAACCTCTTCGACGAACTGCCGGGTAGCCTCGTGTGTCCTGTCTCGATCCTTGAGGGTGTCTATCATTGTGTGCCTCTTGTACTCGAACTTGCCCTCTGCAACAGTTGGCAGGTTATCATAGTTGTCAGATGGGGCCGTCTGTGGTCAGGAGAGAAGTCAGGGCTAGGATGGTCGTGTCGACGTGTGGCTTCACTGCTGTGTATGTGAGATGGTCTTTCTGCATCACCTTATTCAAAATGGCAAGGATCCAAACTGCATCAGAAAAAAACGCAGTGAGACAGAGGAAGCGGTAGGTGGATGCTGTGGAGGGTGGGGGGGGGGGGGCGGGGGGGGGGGGAGCTAGCTGGATGATTCACTGCTTTATATACTACACATTAGACACCCTTGTGGCTTGATGAAACAAACAGATTTATGGCCTGAATTACTGGACTCCAATCATTGTTTGCTTATCAGGGTCACTCCACAGTATTTCTGACTGGGAAATATACCACCTGATGGTTTCGTGGTCTGGCATTTATTGACCTAACAATAATTTAGTAAATTTACCTTGTTTTGCAACATTGTGTCAGTCCCTTGGGCAGTAGACTGGACAGGCCTGTGTTCTCGAAATATCTCACTGCTCCTTTGACTGCATTCAGAAGTGCAATTATTTCTAACAGTCCTTCTCATCGAACGTGTTTCGTAGAACAGTGTTCATAACATGTGCTATGCAGTCGTGGCGTTCTTCATCGCGAAGCGCGGATATCATGTTTGATCCATGATCTGAAACACATTAAAATACAAGACTCGAAGAATGGTGAATGGATGTGTGTGGAAAGCTGGAATACAGCATTCCCATCTCTGCTAGCTGCTACAATTACTTGGTTTCAAGAACTATGATATGATCTTCCTTTTAACGGGGAAAGTACAAAACTTTGTTTCTTTGCACAAATTACATAAAAACATTTTGCGATTAATTTGTATATGTTTTAAAAAACGACCTGACAAGAGAATTATACTGACTTCACCCTGACGAGTCTCTCAGCCAGTGGATCTATGAAAACATATCATTATGTTTTCATACATGTAATGTTCATGAAATTTGTTTACCTCTACAGTACCTGTTGTAAACACAACACTGCCAGCAGTAGCCTCTTTGATTGCCAATGTCTCCAGGGCAGCAACTATAGCACTTTGCACGTTGTCCACCGTCCTCTTTTTCGTCGCGTCAAACTTGTTGGTGCACAGCACTCTGCTCTGCAACTCCCACTCAGTGTTGATCCAGTGTGCTGTGATGGTCAAATAGCTTATTTTTTATATCCATCAGTCCAAATGTCACTGGTGAATGACACCCTACCTCTGACGAGTGCATTTTTCAGGCTGGCCTGGAGTTGCCCCCTCACAGTGACGGCCTGATCATGCTGACTGTCATTGGATGTGGAAGCAAGTCACTTGCATGTAATGGCTCACTTGACCTGTGCTGCATGTCAAGCAGGACTTGCTCTAGGCCCTGAAACCCCTCCCCACTCTCACTGTTGAATGGGTGTACATGTATGTCATTACAGATTAACTTAATACATGCTGTTGTGACAGCATTGTTGTCAGCCCTGCCAACAAGCTTCTTCGGTTTTGCTGGTGAAACATGTCTGGTTAGACAATCTACAGCCCAGCCCCCAACACCTGTAATATTACGATAAAATTATTCATAATAATACTAAGTACTAGGTCCCCAGAGTTAACCCTAACTCAAATTTAGTTACTGAGCAGTTCCATGCAAAAATTTGGTAAACTCTAACATTTAATTTTTTGGAAACTGCTTCAATTAGAGCAAGTAGGGTATCAAATGAAAGTATTAAGATAATATTCCTTAGTTTGAGGTATCGCCTTCACAAAATGTTACTATATATAATATAATCAGTAATTATGAAACTAAAGAGAGAACAATGGTAACAGAAATAATTCAAGATTGTATCCACCAAACGATAGCTTACTATATCTTCTATGACACTAATATGATTACAGTAAAGTAAGATTAATCATCTTCAGACATTATAATACCATACCTAAATAATTACACATGCTTAGTTTGCTTACTATCAGACATGGGGTGAAAAACATTGAAATGCATTTAAATACAAATATTATTGAGGGATTCAAATACAAATATCTTTAAATACAAATTTATTTAAATACAAATATATTGGAAAGTATTTCAAAAACTTGCTCACTTAGTTTTCTAATACTTTTAGTTGTTTAGGTTGTATTACTATTATGCAGGTAAAAGAAAAGCATCTCATATATTGAGACATCTAGTTTATAGGCATAATTGGTGTTTTGTTCATATGGTGAAAGGCAGACCAGTGCTAGAGAGTATTGTTATATTGCTAACTACTTCACAGTGACAACTGACTTCAAAGTCAGCCAGGAAACCAGAATAGCTTGAGCCTGACAAAAGAATAAAGGGGATATTGACCCATGGTCACTGTCAGTTGCTAATCCATCCTCTGGCTCTGAGCAAACAAAAGTTGTGGTCACTGTAGGGCCATGACTATGTCTATGCCTATGGGGGAAGCCCATAGTCAAGTGTTAAGTGTTTTCATAAGTAATTAGCACTATTGGGTGAAATTGCAGTGAAGGTAATCAGCTTGACATGTGATCTTGAAACAGAAATGTTGATACTGACAATGTATTTGAAAAAGTATTTGAAAAAATTAAAATACTTGACTGTCTTTACTTTAGGAAAGTATTTTGGCACTTATGCAGAAGTCGGACCCACCTCAGTTTTGCCATCATGACTATATCTTTGCCAACATTTGATATTTTATTTGGTTAATTCAATCATTTTAATCAATACTTTTAATTTCTAAACATCAAATACAGTTAGTACTTTTAAAAAGTATTTAAATACTTTCAAATACAAATGTATTTGACCCCATGTCTGCTTACTATTGCTTAGTTCATTTTTATAGTATAAAAATTGTAGGTATATTTTAATTGACTATTAATTAAGGTAAGGTTGGGTATGTATCTCGTGTACGTCTGACACCAAAATTACGCCAAGGAAAAAAGGGGTAAAAAAAATGTCTTTGAGTGCTGCTGGATTGTTGTAATATCTAACTATGAATAAGCTATGAAATGAGCAATACATGTAGTTGTTCATAAATTTATTGTATATTATAGAAGCAGTTTAGGTTACACGCTAATCTATATTAGCATTTTTAAATAAACGCAACGCACAGTTCACCAACCTCAATCATCCACAGCCGAATGCAAAATGTAACAGATTTTCCCCGCCGAACATCTTCCGAAGGCATTCATTGGTCGATATCATTGTCACCAGTAACCATAATTAGTATGCATAGCGAGAAACACGCCGTTTTCCGCGACCATGTGATCCAGCCAGTCGCTTGGGCGGCAAAAAACCTGCGCCATTTCTGGAACGCTTTACGCGGACACTGAGCGATGCTGCCATCTAGCGGATGTTGAGATACCTAACTTTGACAAAGTGTACGTTTAGGCTGACACCCACAGAGTTAGATCATTAATCATTCCCCTATAGACTAAAGTGATAAGCTGGCCCGCTGCACTGAAGCCGGTGTGGCTGCACACCTATAGACTGTCGTATACGTATTGCTTCCTTTAATGCGAGAAGCATACGGAACAGTTCACTTGATTTGATTAACATTTTAACTGCATGTGATATACTTGCTGTGCAAGAACATTGGCTTCCCAAACAGAGCCTTTCATATATTAATTCTTTGCACTCTGACTTCAGTGCTAGGGGCATTAGCTCCATCGATTATGGTGATGGCTTCAGTGGTCGTCCTCACGGTGGTCTTTGTTTTTTATGGCGAAGATCACTTGACCCATCCATCGAAATTTTGGTTTATGACGACGAGAAAAGACTTCTTGGTCTAAAAATCACTACTTTTAATGCCACAATTCTTGTTCTTAATGTATATCTACCATATCAGAGCGATGATAATGTTGATGAATATCAAGCTATTTTAGGCAAGATCCAAGCCATAACTGACTCATTTGATTCAAGTAATATTTTTATTGTTGGAGACTTTAATGCTGATTTAATCAAGACTAGCTTATTTTCACCATTTCTAAATTCTTTTATTAGTGAATGCCACTTTATCCCAAGTGACATTAAGTATCTTCCCCCCGATTCGTTTACATATGTTAGTGACGCCCATGGCTCTAGGAGCTGGCTGGATCATGTGCTTTGCACCCACTCCAGTCACTCATCTGTCTCTGATATGGTAATTAATTATGACTGTGTCTCTTCGGATCATTTTCCTCTATCGTTTACCATTTCTATCAAATTACTACCCACTTCTGAATCATCCACTACGCAACAAACTTGTAAGCCCAGTCCCATGTGGGATTGTGCTTCCTCCCATGACCTTCTCAACTATTACAACAATTCTGGTTCTCTTTTATCCGGCATTGACGTACCACATGCTGCTCTAAGTTGTACCAATCCTAACTGCCATGATGTAGCCCATCAGCTGCTCTTGTGCAAATTTTATAATGATATCATACATTCTCTTACGGATGCTTCCGATGTCATTCCTACTAAAACGTATAACACATCCCGAAAATTCAATGTTCCTGGTTGGAACGACCTAGTCAGGGACTCTCATCAAGCTGCCAGAGAAACTTTTCTCATCTGGCGGTCTGCTGGGAGTCCGAGACATGGTTCTTTGTATGACTTAATGAAAATTAAACGTGCCCAGTTTAAACGCAACAAAAGACATTGCGAAAAAAATGCTGAATCTCTTAAAGCGGAGCGACTAGCTTCCAATCTGAGCAGCCATGATTTAAAAAACTTTTGGAAGGGCATCAAACAAGCAAACAATGCCAGGTTACCTAACCCCAGTAATGTTGGAGGTGCCTGTGGTGCTGAAAACGTCAGAAATATGTGGCTTCAACATTACCAATCACTGCTTAACTCTGTACCCGAGTCTACTGTTCACATTCATAAGATTGACATGTATTGTAGCAACATTCAACTTAGCGACAATATGGTTGTTAAAGTTAAAGAACTACAAGAATTAATAATTGCTATGCCTGTTGGTAAAGCCTGTGGCTATGACCATATCAGTAATGAACATTTTAAGTATGCTAACGAAAAACTACATATTCTTATGTCTTTGTTGTATAGCAGTCTGTTAATACATGGTTTTTTACCTGATACTATGATGACAACAATCATAGCTCCTATCATTAAAAATAAATCTGGTGATTTGTCAGACAATAATAACTATAGACCCATTGCCCTTGCCACAGTAGCTAGCAAACTATTTGAATCATTAATATTATCCAGGGCTATCCCATTTCTCATTACATGTGACAATCAATTTGGATTTAAAAAGCATCACTCTACTGAGATGCTCATATTTCTGTTAAAAGAACTTTTTCGAAACTATATTGCTAATGGGTCCTCTATGTATGTTACTATGTTGGATGCCTCCAAAGCCTTCGACAAAGTTAACCACAGCAAGCTATTTGGTAAATTAATTGATCGTGGCTGTCCAGCTTTTATTGTACGCATTCTATACCACTGGTACGGTACCCAACAATTTACCATCAGATGGTGTCAGGGATTTTCTAGCTTTTTTACTGTTTCCAATGGTGTTAAACAGGGTGGAATCCTTTCCCCCCATCTTTTCAATGTGTACATGGACGACTTAAGCGTTAATCTAAACAAATTATATATTGGTTGTCTTTATGCTGGCACCTTAATCAACCACTTGATGTATGCTGATGACCTCTGTATTTTTTCTCCCAGTGTTGCTGGTTTGAGAAAACTTACCGATTGTTGTGCCAAGTATGGCGAATTGTTCAATATTACTTATAATGCCAAGAAGTCCTTTTGTATGGTTATTGACAACCAATCCCAGGACAGGAAACATTTTCATTGTATCCATCTCGATAACCATCCATTACCTTATACTACAAAATGTAAATATCTTGGTCATATAATCAACAATAACCTGACTGATGATGACGACATAGCCAGACAAAAAAGATGCCTTTATGCCCAAGCCAATGTATTAGCTCGAAAATGTTGTCTTTGTAATATTTCTACCAAAATTATTTTATTTCAAGCATACTGTGCTCCTATGTATACTTCTAGTCTTTGGTGCACATTCAAAAAATATAGCCTCAAAAGCATTACTGTCGCATACAATAATAGCCTCAGAATTTTACTAAACTTACCCCCAAGATGTAGTGCAAGTTTTATGTTTGCCACCAACTATATTAAATCCTTCAATGAACGCATTCGTTCATCAATATTCAGTCTTTTATGTCGTCTTCATCAGTCAGATAATATCCTTTTTATTAATTACCTTCATACCGACATTCATTTTAAGAGCCATTTGTACTCATACTGGAGGTCTTTATTGTACACATGTCATTAGTATTGTATTTATTTTTTAATCATTTTTAATTTTATTTTATATTTATTTTTACAACTTATTTAATTCATTTCCTCATATATTTAGACATAACTTTTTAAATTTTACACTTATATTTTTACGTTGATCTCATTGCTTTGATTGTATTATATGTATTGTACTTTTCTTTTTTTTTAATTGTATTTTATGTATACATATATGGACGTCTTGTCTGAAATAAACCTTATTATTATACACTTCCACGGCAGAAAGTGCCGTACTCACTGGCAGGATATAGAATAGAACTGTTGAGCAACACAATAAATGTAAAAAAGTCTGCTAAAACGAAATGTTTAACTTGGTTTTGTGTCGCTGTGCCCCTAGCCCTAGGCGTAGATAAGACAGCTCATGGTTAATTTCTGGGGTAGGCCAGCAGGGCCAGCTGTTGAATGTTTTGAGTTGGTTCACTGTGTTGGGGTCAGATATATAAATGTGGTGAAGGTATAAAAAAATATTGATCACTGTGGTTCCTTGGCTATGTGAATAATGACCCAGTGGGATGGGTTGTAGCCTCCAGCTGATATAGTCATTAGGGGAAGGGTTGTGAGCTGGAAATGAGCTTAACCTGAGGTCAATATCCCAGATGGCTACTCTGTCTCTGGCCAGTTCGGTGGTTGACACTGATGTGAACAACGTTAATCCATTTCGGGACATGGTGTCTACAACAGTCATTGTGAACTAGCAAGCATGGTAAGAAAACAAGACGGTGGACTGACATTCCCATCGGCGCCTGTTCTCAAGATCATCAAGACAACCGAAGTCATCTTCAGGTAATTTCTAATTTCCACATGTTGAAAATTGAATATATATATATATATATATATATATATACATATATATATATATATATATATATATATATATATATATATATATATATATATATATATATATATATATATATATATATATATATACACACAGGTATACAATATTTGCTGACAGGAAGGAACGGGCATCCCGAGCCAAAAAGGATCTTCAATTGCTTTAGACTCTGGTAGTTAACAGCTTACCAGACTGGGTATTTGGGTGTCCTACCAAACGTTCCCATTACTCAGTAAAATAGATTACATTAACTAGACACCCTCAGCCATTTAGTGAAACCTCTATTAGAACCTCTCAAGAATGTTTTTAATTGTTTTATTAAATAGGTAGTATTGATAGATTAGAGCCAATACCTTGTAATACATGTTATGATAAATACATTAGACATGGTTATCAAGAAACATTTTTGCTAAGAATCAACCATGCTAATTTTATTTCACTCAGGTCTTAGTAATATTAACACAGATTAACACCTGTCAGTGGGTACCAAGCAGTAAAACTGGCTAATTCCATTTATATATATATATATATATATATATATATATATATATATATATATATACAGGTATACAATATTTGCTGACAGGAAGGAACGGGCATCCCGAGCAAAAACGGATCTTCGATTGCTTTAGACTCTGGTAGTTAACAGCTTACCAGACTGGGTATTTGGGTGTCCTACCAAACGTTCCCATTACTCAGTAATATAGATTACATTAACTAGACACCCTCAGCCATTTAGTGAAACCTCTATTAGAACCTCTCAAGAATGTTTTTAATTGTTTTATTAAATACGTATTGATAGATTAGAGCCAATACCTTGTAATACATGTTATGATAAATACATTAGACATGGTTATCAAGAAATGAAACGTTTTTGCTAAGAAGCAACCATGCTAATTTTATTTCACTCAGGTCTTAGTAATATTAACACAGATTAACACCTGTCAGTGGGTACCGAGCAGTAAAACTGGCCATCACCAGCCTGCTAATTCCATTGATATATATATATATATATATATATATATATATATATATATATATATATATATATATATAATATATATATTATATATATATTATATATATAATGTTTATTATAACCAATACACACATGCACATGCGCACACAGAATCACAATGTAGGCCTTTTGATAAATCTGTGAAAAACTATATATTATAAACAGAACACACTATATCGCAGAACTTGTATGGGGAATCATTAATGATCTGACTGTGAGGTGCAAGCTCAGTATTTTTTTCTTTTGAAAGCCTAAATTAAACAACACCATTTTTCAGGAGACGTGTCCTTGAGAACGTTGGCCACATCACATTCGAGCGGAATCTTAACCTGAAGGTGGAAAAGGCTGTTATGGAGCAGCTCGGAAATGTCTTCACACAAGTTGATGCTGATGACCACTTCAGTGACCATGTCATTGGGATGGAAATCGATCATCTATCTGCCCTGACAAGACGGGTCATCAGGCATACCTGACAGTGCGGACAAAGACATATGCCAAACAACACACTCAGATTATCGCACATGGGAATATGCCATCATCCCGTCATGAAATGACCAAGCTAATTCTGTTTAGGGGGACATGAAAGGGAAACTGTGGTAATTTTAAGGAAACCTGTTACTACGACATCCCTGCTGTTTTGTTGTAGTTTGTCTAATTTTATTTATTTATTGTTATTACTATTGACACTATCTTAATATTACTACTTTTCTACCTTTTCTACTACTGTTGTTGTTAGTAGTGTTGGCAGCTGTGTTTTGTTGTTGTTTACCCTATTCTCTCATCCACTTTGCATGGTCTTTTTTTTAATCTGTAAAATTGTAATAATGTAATACTGGCATATCAGAGAGGCAACTGTTTGAACACATTGTACACAATTAAACAACACAGGCTAACTGATGTCAGTAAATAAATAACGTGATAATTATGTAGAAAACTTGGTGCTGTCCTATGTATATACGGGGACTGCAGTGGCCTTTCTGCCGTGCAGTAGCCTGGCTGTCACCAGCCCATGTTGCCTTCAGAGTATCATGTGTCAACTGATAGCGGCCGCGCGATCTTGTTCTACTGGCGTATTCTATTTATATCTATGCCGACACCTCGAAAAAACCCCATCAAAATGGTCACCTACGGTGACCACATTTCGCATGGTGTATCTACTACACATGTACTACAGGTATGCACTTGTTACGTAATCAAACATTAATAATTAATTGCCGAAATCGATCAAAATGTTTAAGTGTATAACGCGCTTTACTCGTCGTATCATTATTGCCAAAGTGAACTCCCTCGTGTGGCGCCACCATCATGCTGCCTTTAAACCGTGGGGTCAGTATAAGAAAAAATAATTATCTGCAAGTACTTACACTTTCAACCACACATGTATAAGTCTACGATGTTTTCTTTCTTATATCTGTTCTCCTCCAATACACATTGCAACAGGACCCAAGACGCTATCTCCATTGATAATCTTCCTCGGCAATAAACTTCATATTGTAGCAATACACATTATCATTGTAAAACTGTTTTTATGCAAACTGCAACAACAGCATAACATACAAACAAGTAAATAGGTAGCTTATATTGCCCCTATCCTTAGAAACCATGCTCAGTGCGGCATCAATACAAACGGGTTTATCAATAAATTAATCATCAGATTGATTGATACGCCAGGAAGCTATGATGGATAGGCAATGTTGTTAAGGAATGTTCGAATCTAGCAATACGTTTAACTGATTTAACATTACAAGGAAGCATATTCCAAAGAGTAGTCAGCACAGCAAAAGCCCTAGTCCCAATATTATTACTGACTTTAAGGACACAAAGTAAATCAGAACTAGATGACTGAAGTTGAACAGGTTTACTTACAAGAGTAAGCAGGTAAGCAATGGCAGCTTACAGGAAAGTGTCTGGTAACTACTGGTACATATCTTACACATGGTAGGACATCGGACAGGAAGCCAATGCAGAAAGTTTAAAAGCGGCGTAGAGTGAATAAAACATAGTGACAACGCGTGATAAGAATTGTTGAACACGTTGTGGTTTTGTGTAGCTACAATGTAGCTAAATATTACCATCTCTTCCGACAATTGTCCTCAGGTTGCTCCGACCGACTTCGTGACTTGAGAGTGGCACTGAGGACCACTTGGCCGGCGGAAGACAAGAGTCACAAGACCAATCTTATCAGCTTCCACAAGCAATGTGCCGTGCTCCGTGGAATACAGCCACAAGGGTGAATGAAACGTGCGACAACGGTGCTACAGGGCGCTACTTGGGCTTGCAGATTGTTAAGACCACTCACATACTAACGACGTTGGAAGTGAAGTGTAGCGAACGTTTATGGTAGGCCTAAGTAACAAGAACATGTTAAACACATATTACTTACATCTGTTTAATTCCTTTTGCAAAAAATACATCTTACTGTGTTTACGCATTGCAAACCCACATGCATGTATTTTGGTTTTACCAAGTTGTTTTAGATAAAGATGAATGTTTCAAGAATAGCTACAATGTAATGCATGTAAATGTAATTGTAAAACAAACCTACTGCCAAATGTTAAGCCAAGTACAGATAACATATGCGACACTATAGTATTATATATATATATATATATATATATATATATATTATATAATATATATATATATATATATACATATATATATATATATTATATATATATATATATATATATATATATATATATATATATATATATATATATATTAACCCGTGACGTTAGTATTAATGATATTATGTTTATCTTTTCCATATACAATGCTGACTTTTGCATTCATTTCTATGATTTAGATTTCGACGAATGTGATAGCAGTTCCTGTCAAAATGGCGGTTCTTGCAATTAAACAAGTTGCACTTGTGTTTGCGGGTACGAGAGCACCACCTGTCAAACTGGTATTTCAAATATTTGCAGACTAGTACGTCATGAATATTGTTGTGATGCCATTGAATGACGAATATAATCGTGTGAGTACATATTGTCGACCTATATTATATATTTATTAGATTGTTTGAGATATCATATGTACACACATATATATATATATATACATATATATATATAGATATATGTATTTACATATACGTATATATATATATAATATTATATATATATTTACATATGCGTATATATATATATATTATATAGCTATATTACATATATATATATATATATATATATATATATATATATATATATATATATATATATATGTTACATATACGTATATATATATATTATATATATATATATATTTCGTCATCTGCAGAATGCGTCATCCATTTGTCCATTCTTCGTCGATTCGTCTGTGCGTCCATTTGTCGGCAGTCTCTAATCAACTACCGAAGAGCAAACGTTGATATTCACACTCAGAATATATTTAACAAGATTTAACATGATTGTCATCTAGAACTACCTAATATAAGCTTCAGATGGCATGTTTACAAGTGTGTGTGTGTGTGTTTGTGTGTGTGTGTGCGTGCGCGCGCGCGCGTTAATATAATATTAACGTGTCTGTAACAGTATTTTTACCCAACACGAGGAAGACGTTCGTGTAAACCTGTATCAATGTATTCTTTGTTGTTCCTTTATTCAAGAGTAAGGGCCATATATATACTTATAACAGTAACATATATAATAGTAATTGTAATATATAGCAACGTTAGAGAGACTATATCACGATGTATTTATATCAAATAAAAATTATTAAAAATATAAGAATTGGGAGATGCATTCTATACAAATTGGTACACCAGACAACTGCATCATTTTTTGGTGAATCTTGCACTATTCGATAAATGCAAGAAACATGACACGTGACACAAATGAAACTCATTAATACAAAACATATTTAGACCCTGCTACATGTTCAAATTTGCCTGAATGGCCAGTTTTTAAATGCATTGTTTCTCATATCTCAGGAAATGCTTCACCCAGAGACAAAACCTTTGGCTAGAAAATGTTTCCGGCGGTAATGATTTCGCATACTTCATAATTGAGTATGTCCGACATTTATGCATGCACTTTTGAAGATGGTATCCATCAAGACTAATATTCCAATATACTTTATTATGAAATATATCCTAGAGTGGTGATATTGGTTTGTAAAAGAGTTACACGGACAATGATTTCCAAAACAAATCACACATGCGTTTGACCTTTGTCAATTATCATAGCCACGATTTTGTAAACAAAATGGCGCCCGACAATTGTTGTCATGCCTTGATTTTGTTTTTATATTTTTTCAATTTTGCTCAAATTATTATGTGTAAAGTATTTTTATTTGTTTCTAATTATCTATATTTTTTATGTTTAGTGACGGTATCGGACGATTTTTTAAACAATGTTTCACGATATTCACGAAACGAAAGTTAAATAACAGCCCGTGGTATTTATACTATACATGCCTTCCGGTTGTCAGCGCATTGCAGCAGAATCACCGGAAGCTGCACCTAGCAGGACAACACAACACGTGGTCTGCAAGTAAAAGTGATGCAATGAAGGGAAAGACCGATGATATTCCAATGTCCAGTCAACACCTGGAAGACGTTTGCAGTGAATCATCAAACGAAAAGTGAAGACTAATACACATTAAATGTGTATATGATCTGTCATACCTGCGTGCTAATTTGTGTAAGGAAAACCCAGATACAATATCACGGTCTGCTTGATTGCATCAACCAAATCCTCTCTTTACTGGATGCTCCAAATGCATCATGAATATAAAAGCTGTTAACACAGTACGTACAACAGAACATTCATCAAATCCACTACCTCTCTATATCGACGTCATACTCGAGTGGCTCAAATATGTCTTCCCTTTGCACACGCCTAATGGTGTCTTCTTAGACTGTTTTACTACTGTTACTATCTGGTTGTGTGAGCAGCATGGCAATGGAATGGGTGGATGACTTTCCGTTTGGAGACGATATGTCAGAAGCTAAATTGTCAACAATAACCTGAACCAAGCTTGAACGTGAAGTTGATAAGCCTGGTAGTGTATGTTCCATGGTTGTGGCTTTGGTAGCTGAATGTTTGAAACGCCATACTTCGTCGTAGGTACATGTAACACCATAGTTTTGTAACACTTTGATAAGTTTGTTTTATCCACTCATCTTGATGCCAAGAGTAACTTGCAAACTAGTGGGATGATTTTCATCACCCCAGTTATAATTGAACCAATGAGAAGTGCAGGTTATGCCCTATCTAGGTTAGGAGACAGCTTCCCTAAAGTGTCACAGTCTCTCTACATTTCTGTCGGTTAACCCTAGTATCATAACAATCTTTATCTAATGTTATTGTTAGTCTGTGTGATAATTCAAATTGAAAATAAAAGAATATTTGTTATAATATAACACCCGTGGTCGTATACCTTTTCACATTTTTACCAAGATTGAACAGTATAGAAGATATACCAGTGCTTGTAAACTGGCAGCCATCTTGGATTTCTAGATGACAACATCAGTATATGAACTTTGATCTGCTACAGATAGATGTGTCTCCAAAATACCCAGTGATAGACACCTACACAACTAATTTGGAGTAAATAGTTAAGGAGATATGCCAGTTTTAGTGTTACGGCGGCCATCTTGGCTGCCTTCTTGGAAATTATCATTATGTAGTACGATATTAACATAATACTTAGTTCTAATGGATAGCTTTACCCCTAAAACCTAGGTATAGAGACTCAAATCACCTTCCTGTGGTGAATAGGCAGGGAGTTATGGTCATTTGCAGATAATGGCGGCCATCTTGGACGCCATCTTAATTTTCTCAAATTGTTCAAAGGTAAACATGTCATCAAGCAGTTTCTAAAATAGAGAACCTTGGCTACCAAAATCAACAGTAAAAAAACTTAATACAACAATGCAAAGTTAAGGGTAAAATGGCACTTGGCTCCCAGACTATACAGTTTGCAAATCGCGCTGGAAGATATGTTGTAGATGCAAAGTTAATTATTCTAGACAAAGCGATTGCTCACCGTGATAAAAAATTGCACATATCAACACTATTTTCGCCGATTTCTCGTCGGCTTTTAATTTGATGCAGCCTCACTTATTAGCATATGAATTCATTTCTGATTTTGTTGTCGTTTTGCCCTCAGTGTGTTTTGTGAATCGGAAACGTTCTGACATGAGATTGTATGACACGGGTTCGCCTCAACGTTATGGTTTCTCACCCCGTTTATACAACTTCTACACTGACTGTTGTAGAAGTGTTCATGCAGGCAGGTTTCTAGTGTAAACTACGTCATGGCCATGGCCGTCTTCACCCAGTACCAGAGATGGAAAGTAACAAAGGTGGAAAGTACCAGAGGTGAAAAGTACCAGAAGCGGAAAGTACCAGAGGTGGAAGGTACCAGAGGTGGAAAGAGCCAGAGGTGGAAAGTACCACAGGTAAAAAGTTACAGAGGTGGAAAGTACCAGAGGTGGAAGGTACCAGAGGTGGAAAGTGCCAGAGATGGAAGGTACCATAGGTGGAAAGTACCATAGGTGGAAAGGCTGAACTACGCTGGCGAACACCACTCAACAATATCCTTAGCCAAATAACTACTGTGTACGGTCCCTCGTCCAGTGTCATGGCACTTGTTCGCCCCGCCGATGACACTGTCTGAGAAGAGCGACACTGAACAGTGTGTGAATGATCAATTCATACAGCTGCTGAACAGACCTACTCAGATTTGTCAACTAGGAAGACAGCGCCTATTTCAACATCTCTGGATGACCCTCCAACGCTGGACGACACCCAGAAAGCCAGCAGACAGCTGCCGTCGGGGATAGCACCAGGCACAGATGGAACTCCAGAGGTATTCAAAGAAGCCGGTGAAACCATCGTCGTCAAACTCATCGAGCTGATGCAGCTATTCTGTAAAGACGGCTCGGTGTTTGTGTGTGTGTGTGTGTGTGTGTGTGTGTGTGTGTGTGTGTGTGTGTGTGTGTGTGTGTGTGTGTACGCGCACGTGTATATAAGTTTACGTGAGAGCGTGTTTGTATACGTGCGAGAAGTTGCATGAAATGACGTGATTAGTGACAGGCCGTAACAGACTGGGAGGATTCACGGAATAGAGTCAACAGTGATAGTACATTTGACCTTAATATGTTCTGTTATATTATTCGTCACGATGACCGTGTGTTGCATGACAAGGAACTGTGTCTACAACAACGGTACAGTCGACGTTTAGTATTACTTGTCAAAGCCACTTTAGACAATAGTAGGGCAGTGGCCAAAGCTTCGGACTCCCGCTTTAGAGAAACCGGATTCGAATCTTTTGCTGCCGTGTCAAACACCGAGCAAGTTGTTTCACTCTACATAGCTCCAGTTTACTCAGCTGTATAATATAGTGCATGCTCAAGTGGATATTTATGTAGCAAACAATTAAAATTTGTTTTACTAGTCTGTTATCGGGAGTGTTCTTTGTTATTTGCTGGTAATTCAACCTGGGTACTAAGAATAAGAACACTTTTGAGAAGATTGGAGAGACGCAGAGAGACATCCCTCAATGTTGTGAATAACAAGAACTTCGGATGGCTCGTTTTATCTTAGTCAATGACAGTCGTGTTGTTTATTCCATGTTTGACACTTTGCCATCAGGGTGCATGTAACGCGGATGTTACACTGTGAAGAAATGCACTCCAAGTGTCCTTGTGGTTAACTATTCTTTCCAGTGACCTTGACGACATTAGCCATTAATGTGCTGTTACCTATATTATGTTATATTTTATATTCTAATCAGATATTTCTTTTGATTTGTTGTACGTACGTTACACACTATGTCCGTTCAAGTGACAATGCAGTAATCAGTATAGTATATATTGTTACACTGATTGCTTGAGTGATATAAATATATATATAGATATATATACATATATATATATATATCACTTTTCGAACTTCCGTTACACAACCACTCGTACACAGACGAGCAGTTATACACACATACCCCCACACACACACTCTCGCACACGCACGCACGCACGCACGCACACGCACGCACGCACGCACGCACACACACACACACCCACACACACACGACAGGACGTACAGGACCAAATGCCTATAATATCCTAATCGTCTTCACCCAGTACCAGAGATGGAAAGTAACAAAGGTGGAAAGTACCAGAGGTGAAAAGTACCAGAAGCGGAAAGTACCAGAGGTGGAAGGTACCAGAGGTGGAAAGTGCCAGAGGTGGAAAGTACCACAGGTAAAAAGTTACAGAGGTGGAAAGTACCAGAGGTGGAAGGTACCAGAGGTGGAAAGTGCCAGAGGTGGAAAGTACCACAGGTAAAAAGTTACAGAGGTGGAAAGTACCAGAGGTGGAAAGTACCAGAGGTGGAAAGTCCCAGAGTTGGAAAGTACGAGAGATGGAAAGTACAAGATGTGGAAAGTACCAGAGGTGGAGAGTACCAGAGGTGAAAAGTACCAGAGGTGAAAAGTACCAGAGGTGGTAAGTACCAGAGGTGGAAAGTACCACAGGTGGAAAGTACCAGAGGTGAAAAGTACAAGAGGTGGACAGTCCCAGAGGTGGGAAGTACCTGAGGTGAAAAGTACCATAGGTGGAATATACCAGAGGTGGAAAGTACCAGAGGTGGAAAGTACCAGAGATGGAAGGTACCAAAGGTGGAAAGTACCAGAGGTGGAAAGTACCATAGGTGGAAAGGCTGAACTACGCTGGCGAACACCACTCAACAATATCCTTAGCCAAATAACTACTGTGTACGGTCCCTCGTCCAGTGTCATGGCACTTGTTCGCTCCGCCGATGACACTGTCTGAGAAGAGCGACACTGAACAGTGTGTGAATGATCAATTCATACAGCTGCTGAACATACCTACTCAGATTTGTCAACTAGCAAGACAGCGCCTATTTCAACATCTCTGGATGACCCTCCAAAGCTGGACGACACCCAGAAAGCCAGCAGACAGCTGCCGTCGGGGATAGCACCAGGCACAGATGGAACTCCAGAGGTATTCAAAGAAGCCGGTGAAACCATCGTCGTCAAACTCATCGAGCTGATGCAGCTATTCTGTAAAGACGGCTCGGTGTTTGTGTCTGTGTGTGTGTGTGTGTGTGTGTGTGTGTGTGTGTGTGTGTGTGTGTGTGTGTGTGTGTGTGTGTGTGTGTGTGTGTGTGAGTTTACGCGCACGTGTATATAAGTTTACGTGAGAGCGTGTTTGTATACGTGCGAGAAGTTGCATGAAATGACGTGATTAGTGACAGGCCGTAACAGACTGGGAGGATTCACGGAATAGAGTCAACAGTGATAGTACATTTGACCTTAATATGTTCTGTTATATTATTCGTCACGATGACCGTGTGTTGCATGACAAGGAACTGTGTTTACAACAACGGTACAGTCGACGTTTAGTATTACTTGTCAAAGCCACTTTAGACAATAGTAGGGCAGTGGCCAAAGCTTCGGACTCCCGCTTTAGAGAAACCGGATTCGAATCTTTTGCTGCCGTGTCAAACACCGAGCAAGTTGCTTCACTCTACATAGCTCCAGTTTACTCAGCTGTATAATATAGTGCATGGCTCAAGTGGATATTTATGTAGCAATAGTTTTTGCGCATTAATTGCACGGTGGCTGGATACTTCAAGAAGAAGCCGATGTCGTGTTTGATCGAACAGGTCTGCCAGGGAGTTTTTGCATTTATGTCGTGTTAAAAGTTCAGTGAACTCAGGGTAGTCGAAAAGATAACAACCATCATTTCCTCATGCGTCTGTTGAAACATTTGAGTTAAACCAGGAGCTCAGAATGGTTATTTGAGCCAAATGTTTTATCCACTACGGACTAGAGAACCCATCATCCAACATCACAAAGACTATTTGCTGCTTAGTCTTGGGTAGCGAATTTCCGCTAAATACCCACCGGAAATGTTAGCCTTGGCGTCGATCACATAGATATTTAAAGGTACTTTTGGCTTACTTCAGGGGATACTGCCAGAGCTCTATACCCTTTAAAGTTGTTATTTGTCAAGCCTTACTGGGGAACGGCGAAACTGTCAACCCTTTTTTTAGCCTTGGCGACGTCCATCTGAATAAGGGTACTTTTTTCCACTTCTGTTTAAAAGAGCATTTTCACTTTAAAAGAACAATCTTTTAATATCCGAACATTTTTAATATGTACTATTTATCAACTATTTTATTATTTATATTTTACTACTATTTAGTTTTAATATCTACTATTTTTAATATATATTATTTATCAATTATTTTAATATTTATTTATTTCTTACATTGTAATATAATTAACTATTATATATCAGTATGAGTATTTTAGTATTATTAAGATTAATTGTATTTATTCATATTGAACATTTTTGTTTTTTACTGATCTATTTATTTTACAATTACGTCTCTATTTTTTATTTTTAGGTAACCTGTATATTCATGTAAAGTGTAATGCGCCTCTGAATGGTTGTATTGGTAGATATATGGCGTAGACAAATACTTTATTTAATATATTTCCCACTTCAGCGGGGGAATTACTGGACATTCCTCCACCCTCGGTACCAACTCATTTGCGTAACATCGAGTTTTGTAAAGTCGGGGATTGTTCGTGCAGTGCAAACGGTAACACATGTTGGCCACTTGTATATCAATAACCGGCATGCGCTCCAGTTATAAGTTTGCTAGCGTACCTTACTTGTCTTGTGCATCTGAGTTCCTAGTGAATGTTCCGTTGTATGTTGTGTTAACAGTTGTTATATTTATAGTGCATTTGGAGCATCCCGTAAAAAAACGATTTGGTTGATGCAATGCAGCAGACACTGATTTTGTATTTGTGTTTTCCTTACACAAATTAGCACGCAGGTATAACAGATCAAGTATACATTTAATTTGTATTAGTCTTAATTTTTCCTTTGATAGTTCACTGCAAACGTCTTCCAGGTGTTGACTAGACATTGGAATATCATCGGTCTTTCCCTTCATTGCATCACTTTTAATTGCAGACCACGTGGTGTGTTGTCCTGCTAGGTGCAGCTTCCGGTGATTCTGCTGCAATGCGCTGACAACCGGAAGGCATGTATAGTATAAATACCACGGGCTGTTATTTAACTTTCGTATCAATATTATCGTGAAGAATTCCTTAAAAATCGTCCGATAAATAACAATATTAAGTTTCTTTTCATCAGCGTCACTGATTATAGCGCAGTGAAGTCACGTTATCTGTATTTGCTACCAACACATGTATCAATACCCTGCTTGTGTCGGGTTAATTCGAGACAAATAACTTTGCTGGCAGTTAATATTATAAATTCTATAACGGCTGAAGAAATAAATTAGTTACCTCTGTCACTACGGAACTGTTGTTTGCCCCGAGTTACCATCGTAACTGATACTGCTCTTAATATTAAATTCGACTTTGAAAACAGGGAAACATTTCAGCGTGTACTTGTTGCAACACACCAGCAATCTGGCAGGTTTGCAGATGGAAACACAACAGCGTTTTCAATGCTAAGAGGAATTCGAATCCTCCTAAATTGACAAAATAGTGTAAGACAACAATTCTACGTGACAAAATGTTCAAATATTATTAAATGTTTTGAAAGAAATATTTATAAAATCGTAACAGAATTATGAACATAATTATAGAAATGTTTCTGTTATAACATGCAGTTGTATGTCAGCTATGTATACACAAAGTTACAGTAGATTTGGCCTGTGCATTATGCAGATCTGGGATTTCAGGTGATGCCACTGAAATTCAAAAGGGCTGCCCCGGTAAGGGATAAAAGGGGGTCCCAAAATATAATAAAAATATACACACTCCTTTTGAAATATAATTAAGATTGCCTGAAAATTTCAGCAAGCTACCATAAGAAATAACAAAAAAACATTTTACCATATTGCATTGCCATAATAATTGCACGTTTGACATAATTACAAACCTGCGGCTTACCATTTTCCATAAGGCTCATAAGCGCACATACATCTGTCGAAGTCGCAAAAGTTGCCACTACCTGTACATTCGAAAAAAGGGCAGGCGTCACTTGTATTGCTTTGGTCGACACATATGAGAGAACAAAGTGTACTTGTAAATAGGCACAGAAACACACATCCTTCGTAAAATCTAATCATTGAATTATAGCGTCGATTTGAACCCTCAAAGTTTAATAGCCTCCAACGCTTAAGTTTAATTGTAATTATGTTATACCACTTTTCTCCATTATTAGGCTTGACTGAACTGTCGACGCTATTTGTCAATACAACATGGTATAAATATGATAGTATTATATATAAACAACTCACACGTTTAATCATGTTCTTAGAACCTAGGTAAACGTCAATGAATAATAATGAAGTTTTAATGCCATATTGAACGTGCATTACATGATGAATTGGAATGTAGTCTGGCGTTGACTCATATAGAGCCTATGTATACAATAAAATGAAATATGGCAAATAAATATGAGAATAGATATAAGATACACAGTGTACATGATTTGTTCTTTAAAATGAAAATATTATTTTAATATACAAAATAAATAAAGACAAAATTAAAATAATAGATTATCTATTTAACAATAATTGTGGTGTAAACTAGTGAAATAAATAAATAAATTATTATATATAAAATGTCCTTTACAATTGTTTAATATACATATTATATATATATATATATATATATATATATATATATATATATATATATAAATGATCTTCTAAAACAACATTTAAAATAGCAGACATACGTTATAAGATGACTAAAATATAATTTAAAATTATATTTACAATATGCTTTTGTTGCAACACCTTATGGATGCATATGTAATTTCACCGCCGGGTTGAATATAACAGCAGTGCCGGGAAGAACACAATTTTTAATTAGTTAATTACGTTGCTACGAATTAACAAATGGTGCTCGAATCAGTATCAGTACACTGGATGCAACTTACGCAAGGAGGATATAGTCTCTTATTTTTTCTCTATCATCTGTGAAGCTTGGAACGCAACTGTCGATTTGCTGAATAACAACAATACAGATTTATTGCATTCAGTTGATAACGCAATAAATGTAGTTATTATAAATCACAGTGTGCAGAAACAATGCAGCTATGACAACGCGATTATGATGACAACAACGATAAGGAAATCAACAATGATTAATGAAGACGATAACAAACAAACATGAAATTAGACATTCATCGGCTAATAAAACACGACACTAACGTTACGCCTTTTCATTAAGATATGATTTGTTCTTAGCAGATAATCTAACTTAGCAGATAATATAAATATGCTATATATATACCATTATGCCGATAAGTGAGGCGTATCAATGGGGAGCAGTGGTCGTGCGTTAGAGCGCCGGACTGTCAATCGAGCGGACAGTGGTTCAATCCCACCTGCCACCGTTTCGAAACTTAGGCAATTTCGTTTACCACACATTTGCCTGTGTCATTCGGAATAGACACTAAAAGCCGGTGGTCCCTTCTATCTGGTGTCTATTCCAGGGGAAGTAAAAGATCCCACACGGGGGGGGGGGGGGTAAATGTGTAACCTGTAGTGGACTCGGAAATTCTCATGGGACTTTAAACGCCCTGCAAAGAGGCCCGTCCAGAATTTGAGACAAGAAGAAGAAGAAGTGAAGTATGGGTGCTTTGAGGGTGAGAACTGGAGGAAAATAAATCTGTAAGAAGAAACTGGTGGTGAGTTGCATGGGGCGGTCGTGTGGGGAAATGTAAAGTGAATGGTTGGCTAAGAACATTTTCCCGCCGTTATAAACGTTTCGATTGACGTTTCTGCGCATGCGCGATACATGTAAAATCATGAATGTGCAGCGAAAGGACAATGCATTTATGGTATAAATACAACAGGTTGGTCATTAAGGTGTATATAACCTCTCTGCAAAGTTATTTGTCGCAAATTAACATGAAGCAAACAAGTTTTGAGGTATGTTTTCATAGCAAGCGTGAATCACGTGCCTGTAGTGCCCCATAATCCGTGACAGTGATGTGAACAAACGTAAGATGTTATTGTATTGAACGACATTTTAAGCAACTCTTCACAATAATCATAACGGGAGAGTTAACGAACAGCCCGTGGCATTTATACAAAAACTGCTTTGTCGTTTCGCTGCGCATTGGTGATTTTACATTTATCACGCATGCGCAGAAACGTCAATCGGAAAGTTTATAACGATCGGAAAAATGTAAGCGCGACATCGTCACTGATATGCCTCAAACGATTGCATTTAATAATATTTGATAAGACAGGAAAAAAGAACCATAAGCAATGAATATGAAATGACAACAGTGACTTAGACAAATGACTGCTATAGGCAAATATTTATGTATACCCGTTGAGCTTACAAATGAAAAAACCCCACAAAAGTTAAGTTTTTTGCGAACTCTACATTCTAGTGTCGTTTTCTCCTAACCAAACTGTATACATCGTTTATCTTATCAGGTGCTGTCCTGTATCTTCCTGGATAGATCTATTTCATGCAACCTAACTCAGGCAGTAACTCTCGTCTCTATATATCTGAAATGCTGATTCCTAGATTCATCCATTATGGATTACGATCACAGAATGACTTCACAATTGTTTTAACTAGAACAAAGAGGAAAACTCTGGGCGATCAAATTGTGGAACTCATTACCCAAAGATGTGCGCATCTGCAACGACGTTGGCGTTTTTAAGAGTAAGACAGGATCGCTATGTATGTGTTTTGTAAAGGAAAAGCGTTGACATTTTACGTCGTGGCTACATCACCTGAACGAGCAACGCTTGCATCATCAGCATCGGCATCAGCATCATCATCAGCATCATAACACGTCCTCTGGTCATCTTGTGAAACCGCCTGTCGACGAGTGTGCCTACAACAAAACACCTTCAACTGTTCTGTTACGAAAACATCGACCAAAGGAACTCTACTGAACTTGGGAGAGGAAGGGCCTCCTGGGGAGAGTATGACGCCATGCAGTGAAAGCCGTAAGGAAGCTACATCGCCGATACCCTTCTTATCTTCCAAGAAAATCTCGAAAAATCGGAATGTGAGAACCATGTTCGAAACAAACAAAGCAGCCCAAATAGCAAGGGAACGACGGGCCTACAACATCACAGTACTAGTGCTATGTGAAACAAGGTGGACACAGTCAGGGCAAGTCAGACTGAATACGGGAGAAATGATTCTCTATTCGGGGCATGAAGAGGAAGATGCACACCATACAGAAGGCGTGGCACTCATGTTGTCACATGAAGCACAGAATGCTCTCATTAACTGGGAAGCAGCGGGACCAAGGATCATCTATGCCTCGTTCAAAACAAAGAAAGAAAACATCAAGCTCAACATCATTCAGTGTTACGCACCCACAAACGACAAGGACGAAGAAACCAAAGAAGACTTTTACAACAGACTGCAGACATTGTGTGACAAACTGAAGGAGAAGGACATGACAATACTCATGGGAGATTTGAACGCCAAAATCGGATCAGGCAACAGCGGGTACGAAGAAGTCATGGGCAGACAGGGACTTGGCAAAATGAATGAAAATGGCGAGATGTTGGCCGACTTTTGTGCATTTAACAATATGATCATCGGAGGCAGCGTGTTGCCGCATCGCAGGATTCACAAGGCAACCTGGGTATCACCGGACCACAGGACAGAAAATCAAATAGACCATATCTGCATAGGACGGAAGTTCAGAAGATCAATGCAGGATGTGAGAGTGCAGAGAGGGGCAGATGCAGCCTCAGACCACCATCTAGTCCTGGCCAGAATGAAGATGAAGCTAAAGAAGAGAGAAATCAAGCGAAGCACCAGAACGCAGTACAACGTGGACTTCCTACAGAACAGGGTGACAAAAGAGACCTTCCGACTTACAGTCAGAAACAAATACGAAGCCCTACAAGATATCCTTGATGAAGGAAACATGGACATAGACACACAATGGCAACAGATCAAGGAGATGTGGACCAGCACATGCAGCGAAGTTCTGGGAAAGAAGAAATACCAACAAAAAGACTGGATTTCTGCAGAGACTGTCAACAAAGTGCAAGTGAGGAAGGAAAAGAAAGGTGCAGTTAACAACAGCCGAACGAGAGCAGCAAAAGCAGCAGCACAGGAAGAGTATACAGAGGCAAACAGAGCAGTCAAGAACAGCGTAAAAACAGACAAGGCAAACTTCATTGAAGACCTAGCCAAAGAAGCAGAGGATGCATCATCCCAAGGAAACATGAAACAACTGTATGATGTAACAAGAAAATTAGCAGGAAAGTACAAGAACACAGACAGACCCATCAAAGATAAGAATGGCAATGTACTTACCAGTGATGAAGACCAGTTGAAGAGATGGAGGGAACATTTTGAAGAACTGCTAAACCGGCCACCACCTCAGAATCCTCCAGACATCGCACCAGCGGAAGAAGTACTCCAGATAAACTGCGAAAGACCAAGTAAGGCAGAAATTGAGAAAGCCATTCAGCACATGAAGAGAGGGAAAGCTTCCGGCCCAGACAAAATTCCTGCAGAGGCAATCAAGGCTGACATAGAGACCTCCACCGAGATACTGCATGACCTATTCGGGAAGATATGGGAACAAGAAGAAATACCAACGGAATGGAAAGAAGGGTACCTTGTGAAGCTCCCAAAGAAAGGCGATATGCAAGAATGTAAGAACTATAGAGGGATAATGCTCCTATCAGTACCCGGAAAGGTCCTCAACAGAATAATCTTGGACAGACTGAAGACAGGTGTAGATGCCAAGCTCAGAGACCACCAAGCTGGCTTCCGGAAAGACAGATCCTGCACCGACCAAATTGCAACACTGAGAATCATTGTCGAACAATCCATGGAATGGGACTCATCACTGTATATAAACTTCGTTGACTACGAGAAAGCATTTGATAGCCTTGACAGAGACACGCTGTGGAAACTCCTACAGCACTACGGCATACCTGAGAAATTTATATCTCTGATAAGAAGTAGTTATGAAGACATGGCATGCAGGGTCATTCATGCAGGACAACTAACGGACTCCTTCATGGTGAAGACAGGAGTGAGGCAAGGATGTCTTCTGTCACCGTTCCTATTCCTGCTCGCCATAGACTGGATCATGAAAAAGACTACAAAAAATAGAAGAAATGGGATCCAGTGGACACCATGGAGCCAATTGGAGGACCTGGACTTTGCGGATGACCTCGCTCTCCTCTCACACAGCCATAAACAGATGCAGGAAAAAACAGAGCAGCAAAACACAGTGTCAACACAGCTTGGACTCAACATCAACAGAAGCAAGACAAAGACTATGAAAGCCAACACAAAGAACAACAACCCCATTACATTGAACGGAGAGCCACTGGAAGAGACAGATGCATTCACATACCTGGGCAGTACAATAAACAAAACTGGAGGGACAGAAGAAGACGTCAAAGCAAGAATCCAGAAAGCAAGAGTGGCATTCATCATGTTGAGAACAATTTGGAGAGCAAAACGAATCAAAATTAACAACAAGCTGAGATTGTTTAACTCAAATGTGAAGGCAGTTTTGCTCTACGGAGCGGAGACATGGCGAACCACACAGAAGACACTAAAGAAAATACAGACCTTCATCAACAAATGCCTGCGCAGAATACTACACTTGAAGTAGACAGACAAGGTACCGAACACCACACTCTAGAAAACAACCAAGCAACTACCCATAGAAAATGAAATAAAGAAGAGAAAATGGAGGTGGATAGGACATACACTAAGGAAACCACCAGAATCAATCACCCGTCAAGCCATCACATGGAACCCCCCAGGGAAGAGAAGAAGAGGTAGGCCACGAAACACCTGGCAGAGAGACACAGAAAAAGATACAAAAGAGATGGGGTACACCTGGAAAGAAATGGAGAAGATGGCCACAGACAGAAAACAGTGGCGTTCCTTAGTCGATGGCCTATGCTCCGAGCGAGCGAAAAGGCATAAGTAAGTAAGTAAGGCTATGTATGTGTTTTGTAAAGGAAAAGCGTTGATATTTTACGTCGTGGCTACATCACCTGAACGAGCAACGCTTGCATCATCAGCATCGGCATCAGCATCATCATCAGCATCATAACACGTCCTCTGGTCATCTTGTGAAACCGCCTGTCGACGAGTGTGCCTACAACAAAACACCTTCAACTGTTCTGTACTAACTATAGCTGCACCAATTCTATATAACACGCCCCATATAACTGTTATATCACTAACACAATTACACAATGTCGTTGTTCGTGCTTGTCCTCCGTAGCACCCGGACCTATCCACATATGTGTTAATAATAAATGACAACAATTATATAGCGGCCGACCATTTAAATAAATACACTCAGGCGCTTTGCGAACCCATGCACATATACATAAAACGGTGTAATAAACGCATAAAATATAGATAATTAGAAACAACAAATACAAAATATTGAAGTTATAATAATTTGAGCAAGCTGACTAACCTAAGAAAAAACTATCAAAAACAAAATCAAGGCATGAGAACACTTGTCGGCCGCCATTTTATTTTTGCAAAATGCTGGCTATGATAACTGACAAAGGTCAAACGCATGTGTGATGTTTTAGGAAATCGTTGTCCGTGTACCTCTTTTACAAACCAATGTCACCACTCTACTGATATATTTCGTAATAAAAGTATATTGGAACATTAGTCTTGATGGCTGCCACCTTCAAAAGTGGTAGTTGTAAATGTCAGACATGATCAATTATGACGTATCCGAAATCACTACCGCCGGAAACGTTTTCTAGCCAAAGATTATATCTCTGTGTAAAGCATTTCCTGAGATATGGGAAACAATGTATTTAAAAACTGGCCATCCAGTCAAATTCGAACATGTAGCAGGGTCTAAATATGTTTCGTATTAATTCTTTTTAGCCATGTGTCATGTTTCTTGCATTTATCGAATAGTGCAAGATTCACCAAAACAGATGGAGTTGTCTGGTGTACTAATTAATTTAGAATGCATTCCCAATTCTTGTATTTTTATTACAATGTTTATTTGATATAAATTATACATCATGATATAGTCTCTCTATTGTTGCTATATGTTACAATTAATATTATTTATGTAACAGGCGATATTCCAAATAATGACATTTCCCTTGCTTGGGTGATGTCACCATAACCTATGCTACAAATGCCACACGAAGAATATAAATACAGTTACAGACACGTTAATAATATATATATATATATATATATATTGCATATATAATAAATTATAATATATATATACATGTATATATATATATATATATATATATATATATATATATATATATATATGTAAATATATATATATATATATATATATATATATATATATATATATATATACATTCCTAATCTTAACAATTCACGTGACATTTTCAGTGGTTTGTTATTAGGAAGTTGTACTAATACAAGTTTGTTTAAATATATATACATATATATATATATATATATATATATATATATATATATATATATTATATATATATATATATATATATCACAGCATAATATTAACAGGCGGCTGCTGCACCTTAGCAATATTAATAGTTCTTAATCAAAAAAGGATACTATTACACATTAATGATTGAGTTGTACTCACCGAACCACAGTAATGTTTTCCCCTTTGACAAACCTGAGACAAGAACAAATGAATACGAATTTATTTAAAGTAAAATGTCACTACCCTATCCCTATCTATACAGCATAAACACACACCAAAATACTCCCTCCCTAAAGACATTACTTCATATTGCGACACAATGATGATAATTTGTGCTAAAAACAAATGAAAAGGCTAATCTTATTTACGTCGCGCCGATGGAGTTCTTGTTTACCTCGAAGCCTGTAGGCCCGGTGACGCCTGGCGCCACCTGGTGAACATAACCTGAAACTGACTCATAAAGTCTCCCATTCAGCACACGACTAGCAATCATCAATGCTGAAGATAGGGCGTGTAAGTCTTGCACGCGAAAACGAGGCTGGGGCAGTTGGGGGCAGGAGGTCCATATTCTCCGTGATAACGCATAAGACTTCGTTTTGTTTTTGGTTGTAATAATCGAACTGTTCCAGTCTAATTATTTCAGTTATACTGTCCGAAGGATTATTACAAGCAGAAGCAGTGGAACACTTTGCCGGTGACAATGATCACGGAAATCATGAATTTTAATCGATTATAATGGTGGTTGCCATGGCAACAGCGGCAAGTACTTGCGTTTGGCGATCTTGACTAATAATGAAAAGTGACATTTTTCGCGAAATACAACCTGTTTGGGGCAAACGTACACATGTGTTATGATTATGCGTATTTATACAACTTGTCGGATATAAGGGCTTATCGAAACAACAACGTACAGCAATGTTAAATGCAAATCCAGTAAAATATTTTATTGTGTATTATTCTTGTGTCCAGTCCTCAATTGTCTCGCTTAGACCCCAATTATCCCATATGCTCCAATCGCGCGGAGTCTCGCCATGTATCGTGACCCACTTGCACGCCCTATTGCTCCACCGCCACGCGGCGGGCGATCCAACAGTTTACCTCTGGCTCTGTTTCTCAGTTCTCAGGTTATTAACTCCAAACAGCCCAATCTTTGGCTAACGCAGCCCTTACAAAAATATACCATTCAAATACCATTGAATACCATTGAATACCATTGAATACCACTCAGTACCATTGGACCATTCAATGGTATTTCAGGACGACTCAGTGGTATTCCCAATGGTAATTTGTAATACCATTCAGTACCATTGGACCATTCAATGGTATTTCAGTAGGCTCAATGGTACTTTGGGCTATTCAATGGTATTTCTGTTGGACTCAATGGTACTGTGGATGGTAATTCGTAATACCATTCAGGACCATTGGACAATCCAGTGGTATATATTATTCTCAGTGGTATTCTCAATGGTATTTCAGAATACCATTGAATACCATTGGACTACTCAATGATAAAGCTTGTTTCAATGGTACTCTCAATGGTATCGGAACATATTTTTCAACAATAAATCAGACTTCAGTGGTATTCTCAATGGTACTTTAGAATACCGTTCAATACCATTGGACTACTCAATGATAAATCATGTTTCAATGGTACTACCAATGGTATCTGAGCATACTTTTCAACAATAAATCAGACTTCAGTGGTATTCTCAATGGTATTTTAGAATACCGTACAATACCATTGGACTACTCAATGGTAAAACATGTTTCAATGGTACTCTCAATGGTATCTGAACATACTTTTCAGCAATAAATCAGACTTCAGTGGTTTTCTCAATGGTATTTGGGAATACCATTGGACCATTCAATGATAACATCTTGTTTCAGTGGTATTTGAAATGTAATCATGTACGATACATATTGTTTCGGTGGTACATACAATTAATATTTAAAGGTAAAATGTATATTGATGTCTCAGTGGTAATCTCAAGTAATAATATTTGAATATACCATTCAGTACCACTGGACCGTGCAGATCAATGATAAATCAAGATAAAACAATGGTATCTGAATATAACTTTTAAAGTAATATATCTATGTCTCAGTGGTATTCTCAAGTGTCATAGACTAATTTTGACATGTTACAAAATATACCATTACAATATTGCTACCAATGGCCCTGACAAAAAAAGAGCCAATAGTATACCATTGAATACCATTCAGTACCGTTGGACCATTCAATGGTATTTCAGTAGGACTCAATGGTATTCTCAGCGGTAATTTGTAATACCATTCAGTACCATTGGACCATTCAATGATAAAATAAGGCATCAATGGTACTCGCAACGGTATTGGAACATTCCTTTCAATAATAAATCAGACCATTCAATGATAAAATCTTGTTTCAGTTGTTCTCTCAATGGTATTTGAACATACTGTGCAACAATAAATGTGACTTCAGTGGTATTTTCAATGGTATTTTAGAATACCATTCAGTACCATATATATATATTGGATTATTCAATAATAAAATCTTGTTTCAATGATTCTATCAATACCATACTGTTCAATAATAAATCAGACTTTAGTAGTATTCTCAATGGCATTTGAGAATATCACTCAGTATGTACCATTGGACCATCCAGTGTTAAAGCATTTTTAGCGGTACGCTCAATGGTATATAAAAGTACCATTCAATACCATTGGACCGTTCAATGATATAATCAGGCTTCAATGGTACTCTCAATGGTATTTAAGAATACCATTCGATACCATTGAACCACACATGACTTCGAGTTCGCAGCAGCTCACTTGATTAATCAATTGTTGTTACATTGTTATATATTTTATGTATTCTTCATTTTCAATTGGGATACATTATTGTTATTTTTTATTTTCTATTATAACTGATTACCCTATCTTATTGAATGTTTAATCGTATTTAAGTCTACAAATAATAAACCAATCAGAATACGACAGCTGATTTCTGCGGGCCTCATCGTGGGATATTTGAATCTGTATGAAATGAACTTGTGTTCGCAATGTTCCGTCGATCACATAATTTGGACGTTAAACGTCTTAGAAATCTACATCTCAAATCGCCATCGATGCAGAATGGAGGTACAGTGTTATGCCTGTGTACATTTTGACGATGACAACACGACACAGATTGTCAATATTGAATAAGTGACCACTTTCGACGTCGACTTGGATTCGGCAACTGACGGAAAGCTCGGTAATCTTCCAGTGAACTGGCCTAAATTATGACGGCCTTTTCTAAACGTTTTATCACCTGTCTTCAATGTGTATGTATTCGGAATGTCATTCTATATCATTTCCGGTACAAAGAAGTAAGATATTATTTGTTAAATTGTGTTGAGGTAAGTCGTATCGAGTCGACGTAAACAAGCCGTGGCGATGTCATTCACTCACAGCAGTTAACGTATCCCAGATGCATCAGAGCCGCAAAGGCGACGACTTGCGTGTGCATTGCGAAGTCGAAATAGAAACAATTAGCAACCTTATATACATTTAAAATTTAAACAATAAATCTGCGCGATACAGACTAACTATTAATGATGTGGCCTTAGTTTTTGGGATTTATTCATAAATCGCAAGACATCGCCTTTGCGGTCTTGATATGCGCCTGGCCCTGTGGTGTGGACATCGGCTTGTTTACATTGACTGGACGGCATAACTGTTTAATCTGTGAGGGATTGTTTGAAAACGAATTAACGAAACCGTGTGTGTATATCTTGAAAAAATTGCATACTTGTTTACCTTCTAAATGTGTTTTTCTAAATAAGTTAAATTAAATTTGACTGTATGCTAGTAACCCTTTTTCTTTAAAATTACTGTCAATGCCTGATTAATCAAATAACAAAATATATGTATTTGTTATATATATCCAAAAACTGCTAATATTTTATAATATATTCCAAGCACACTACAACATATTTTGGTTAACATAGATTGAAAAACATAGTGTGCTTTTATTATTATTTTTACTTCTTTGCTTTATTATTATGGCTCAATCAATTTATAATTAATGTACTTTTGCAATTGTATAAAGATTTTATAAAGAAAAATATCTAGCTAGAAGTGAATTGTGGCCATAATAAAGATGAAACCAAGTTCCATTATTGTATTTGTATTATATAATTATCATAACATGTATAATATAATTTCATGGAAAACCACTTCATAGCTGCATTAATTGTACATTGTTAAAAAAAAACAGAAACATTTCATTCGAGCTAGTGATTGATAAATCTTTTTTCCCAGAATATGTTCGAGAAGTATACCCACTTCTGGGCGAAGACCAGAAGAAAGGCTTTGAGGTTACCTTGGACGCGTAGGACAAAGTGAACACAAATCAAGACAAATGTGAAGATTGATCGACGGACGTAATATTTTATGATATTTCAGATTTGATGTGCATGTATATAATTATGTACGTTCGAGAGCAGCAGACTTAACGTATTAAAACATTGTTAATTTATCTTGACTATGTTTTCAGTTTGATCTATATGTGCATATGATCTCTGTAAAGCTTAGTATATATTGATTAGTTTATCCTTTGAATGGTATTTGTCAATGGTATTTTGAATGGTACTAGGAATAATGTGCAGTGGTATCTGAATGGTACTTGACTGAATGGTATTCTGAATGGTCCAATGATATTCTGAATGGTACTTATAAGAAGCTCTTCAGCTTCTTCGTCAATGGTATTCTGAATGGTATACCATTCAGAAACACTATAACATATTTTGGTTAACATAGATTGAAAAACATAGTGTGCTTTTATTATAATTTTTTACTTCTTTGCTTTATTATTATGGCTCAATCAATTTATAATTAATGTACTTTTGCAATTGTATAAAGATTTTATAAAGAAAAATATCTAGCTAGAAGTGAATTGTGGCCATAATAAAGATGAAACCAAGTTCCATTATTGTATTTGTATTATATAATTATCATAACATGTATAATATAATTTCATGGAAAACCACTTCATAGCTGCATTAATTGTACATTGTTAAAAAAAAACAGAAACATTTCATTCGAGCTAGTGATTGATAAATCTTTTTTCCCAGAATATGTTCGAGAAGTATACCCACTTCTGGGCGAAGACCAGAAGAAAGGCTTTGAGGTTACCTTGGACGCGTAGGACAAAGTGAACACAAATCAAGACAAATGTGAAGATTGATCGACGGACGTAATATTTTATGATATTTCAGATTTGATGTGCATGTATATAATTATGTACGTTCGAGAGCAGCAGACTTAACGTATTAAAACATTGTTAATTTATCTTGACTATGTTTTCAGTTTGATCTATATGTGCATATGATCTCTGTAAAGCTTAGTATATATTGATTAGTTTATCCTTTGAATGGTATTTGTCAATGGTATTTTGAATGGTACTAGGAATAATGTGCAGTGGTATCTGAATGGTACTTGACTGAATGGTATTCTGAATGGTCCAATGATATTCTGAATGGTACTTATAAGAAGCTCTTCAGCTTCTTCGTCAATGGTATTCTGAATGGTATACCATTCAGAAACACTATAACATATTTTGGTTAACATAGATTGAAAAACATAGTGTGCTTTTATTATAATTGTTTACTTCTTTGCTTTATTATTATGGCTCAATCAATTTATAATTAATGTACACTATGTTTTTCAATCTATGTTAACCAAAATAGGTTATAGTGTGTTTGGAATATACTATAAAATATTACTATAAGATATATATAACAAATACATATATTTTGTTATTTGATTAATCAAGCATTGACAGTAATTTTAAAGAAAAAGTGTTACTAGCATGCAGTCAAATTTAATTTAACTCATTTAGAAAAACACATTTAGAAGGTAAACAAGTATGTAATTTTTTCAAGATATACACACACGCTTTCGTTAATTCGTTTTCAAACAATCCCTCACAGATTAAACAGTTATGTCGTCGATTCAATGCAAACAAGCCGATGTCACAGTCACAGGGCGTGAACAGTTAGCGCCACATCATCAGGGTTGGAAAAAATCATGATGTTTTCGAATAAATCGAATAAATCGGATTTTTTCGATGAAATCGGATTTTTTCGATTAAATCGATTTATTTGATTTGTTCAACATTCTTGACAATCATAAGAAATAATATGTAATTCGGAAAATAAATAAAAGTGGAATATCATAATATACCCAATAGGCTGAACATTTCATTCTTAGCATTTCTAAAGAATTAAAGCAAAGTTGTTATGTACAAATTTAAACTTTATTTTAACATACATACAGTTAAATCAACTGGTAGTAGCCCGCAACGTAAGTATAAATTTAAGATAATCTGAAAAAATCGAAAAAATCAATGTCTTGATTTTTTCTAGTTGATTAAATCAATGATGTAATCGATGATTTAATCAATTTGATTAAATCAATGCCAACCCTGCACATCATTAATAGTTATTCTGTATCGCGCAGATTTATTGTTTAAATTTTAAATGTATATAAGGTTGCTAACTGTTTCTATTTCGACTTCGCAATGCACACGCAAGACGTCGCCTTTGCGGCTCTGATGCATCTGGGATACGTTAACTGCTGTGAGTGAAAGACATCGCCACGGCTTGTTTACGTCGACTCGATACGACTTACTTCGACACAATTTAACAAATAATATCTTACTTCTTTGTACCGAAAATGATATAGAATGACATTCCG
Source organism: Oasisia sp. SBJ-2009 (assembly GCA_964017155.1). Classification (NCBI taxonomy): domain Eukaryota; kingdom Metazoa; phylum Annelida; class Polychaeta; order Sabellida; family Siboglinidae; genus Oasisia; species Oasisia sp. SBJ-2009. Next base: position 25,265,589 of record OZ024864.1, on the reverse strand, counting down.
AATACATACACATTGAAAACAGGTGATAACACCGTTTAGAAAAGGCCGTCATAATTTAGGCCAGTTAACTGGAAGATTACCGAGCTTTCCGTCAGTTGCCGAATCAAAGTCGACGTCGAGACGAAAGTGGTCACTTCTTCAATATTGACAATCTGTGTCGTGTTGTCATCCTCAAAATTTACACAGGCATAACACTGTACCTCCATTCTGCATCGATGGCGATTTGAGATGTAGATTTCTAAGATGTTTAACGTCCAAATTATGTGATCGACGGAACATTGCGAACACAAGTTCATTTCATACAGATTCAAATATCCCACGATGAGGACCGCAGAAATCAGCTGTCGTATTCTGATTGGTTTATTATTTGTAGACTTAAATACAATTAAACATTCAATAAGATAGGGTAATCAGTTATAATATTAATCAAGTGAGCTGCTGCGAACTCGAAGTCATGTGTGGTTCAATGGTATCGAATGGTATTCTTAAATACCATTGAGAGTACCATTGAAGCCTGATTATATCATTGAACGGTCCAATGGTATTGAATGGTACTTTTATATACCATTGAGCGTACCGCTAAAAAAATGCTTTAACACTGGATGGTGCAATGGTACGTACTGAGTGATATTCTCAAATACCATTGAGAATACTACTAAAGTCTGATTTATTATTGAACAGTATGGTATTGATAATCATTGAAACAAGATTTTATTATTGAATACTCCAATGGTACTGAATGGTATTCTAAAATACCATTGAAAATACTACTGAAGTCACATTTATTGTTGCACAGTATGTTCAAATACCATTAAGAGAACAACTGAAACAAGATTTTATCATTGAATGGTCTGATTTATTATTGAAAGGAATGTTCCAATACCGTTGCGAGTACCATTGATGCCTAATTTTATAATTGAATGGTCCAATGGTACTGAATGGTATTGAATGGTATTACAAATTATCGCTGAGAATACCATTGAGTCCTACTGAAATACCATTGAATGGTCCATCGGTACTGAATGATATTCAATGGTATTCAATGGTATACCATTGGCTCTTTTTTTGTCAGGGCCATTGGTAGCAATATTGTAATGGTATATTTTGTAACATGTCGAAATTAGTCTATGACACTTGAGAATACCACTGAGATATAGATATATTACTTTAAAAGTTATATTCAGATACCATTGAGAGTATTATTGAAACTTGATTTTTCATTGATCGTGCAGTGGTACTGAATGGTATATTCAAATACTATTACTTGAGATTACCACTGAGACATCAATATACATTTTACCTTTAAATATTAATTGTATGTACCACCGAAACAATATGTATCGTACATGATTACATTTCAAATACCACTGAAACAAGATGTTATCATTGAATGGTCCAATGGCATTCCCAAATACCATTGAGAAAACCACTGAAGTCTGATTTATTGTTGAAAAGTATGTTCAGATACCATTGGTAGTACCAATGAAACATGATTTATCATTGAGTAGTCCAATGGTATTGAACGGTATTCTGAAATACCATTGAGAATACCACTGAAGTCTGATTTATTGTTGAAAAATATGTTCCGATACCATTGAGAATACCATTGAAACAAGTTGTATCATTGAGTAGTCTAATGGTATTCAATGGTATTCTGAAATACCATTGACAATACCACTGAAGTCTGATTTATTGTTGGAAAGTATGTTCCGATACCACTGAGAGTACCATTGAAACAAGCTTTATCATTGAGTAGACCAATGGTATTCAATGGTATTCTGAAATACCATTGAGAATACCACTGAGAATAATATATACCACTGGATTGTCCAATGGTCCTGAATGGTATTACGAATTACCATTCACAGTACCATTGAGTCCTACAGAAATACCATTAAATAGCCCAAAGTACCATTGAGCCTACTGAAATATCATTGATTGATCCAATGGTACTGAATGGTATTACAAATTACCATTGGGAATACCATTGAGTCGTGCTGAAATACCATTGAATGGTCCAATGGTACTGAATGGTATTCAATGGTTTTCAATGGTATTTGAATGGTATTTTTTTGTAAGGGCTGCCAGGGTGCTTGTCGTCCTCAGTGGTTCTTTTACGTCCCAAATTGAGACGGGACCGACATTAACGTGATCTCCGATTCATGAGGGATACACAGTCCCCAATGCCAATGGCAATGGTAATGACAATGTTGAGAGCCAGATTCTTATATCACAACTGCCGGGACCGGGTTCTGTGCTGAAACAGTGAAAGGACTCCCTCACGGAACAATCCTTTTGCAGACGTTTTGCTTCTTTGCTATAACTCATATTAATAAATGTGATTTGTGACCTATTACCAATTAATTGAAAACAATTCCAACATCCTCTGGCTCTGCTGATTTTTTTTTAAGTTCCTAATTTAATTAAAAAGAAATATATTTTACAAAACCATGCCAATACTAACTAAAATTCCTACAGAAGTGCGCCATATATAAATTAGTGGAATACTAATATTCAATATCCGTGATGTCGCTACGCGCCTCTCCTCCATCCGATAACGCGCACTTGCTCATAGTCACAGACACAGATCGCTCAACTCAAACATCACGTTTTTGAACCGCGCAAAAGCCATAATGCACGAGCTGGCACGGCAACGAAATTTTCAACACATACCAATTAAATACTGTAGATTTACCTACAAGTAAAATCGAAACTACAAAATTTGCAATACAAACACAGCTACGTCATCAACTCGATGACAATTTGCTTAATTTTGGCTTATTTTTCAAAAGCAAACTAACATACAGAAAGTTCTACTCACCCGCAAAACAGCGAATGGCGACCTTGACCGTTAAAAGACCGCGGAAACTCCGGTTGAAATAAAGCACTACCCAGGTGCTGAGTAAACGGCCCGCGCTGCAGCGGTGTCGCGCTTACATTTTTCCGGTCGTTAAAAACTTTCCGATTGACGTTTCTGCGCATGATTTTCTCGGTATAAATGCCACGAGCTGTCGTTCAATGCAATAAAATATTACGTTTCTTTTATAAATAACTGTCACGGATTATGGCGCACTACTACCTTACCTTACCTTACCTTAGGATACCTTAGGATGGTTCTGATCGTAGGATTGTGTATTCCTCTGTGATCAGCTCTTCGTTTTCATTATCTATTAATATTAAATCGCGAGTTCCGGTTCTATTGTTAGTATTTCTTAAAACTCCATTATCAGTTCGATTGTTTTTGCTCCTCGCGTTTCAGACTAATTTCACGAAAAAGCAAACCTACCAAGTATCCCTTGTGACATACTGGTTCGGTTTTCCACATGTTTTAATTCGTTTTTTGTTAAAACGTAAACATTATTTTAGAGGCGCCTCCTAATATATAGTCTTTTTCATATTGAAGATTTCTACCGTACTGGTTTTATGTGGTAGACTTATTCACGTGATAGCGCGTGATTACATGATGTCGCGAGATCGGCCTTGACCCCCATCCAGGCAGTATAGCATCCCTCTATTTACGTTCGTTGTACACGCGTGTTTCGTATCCGACTTGCTTTTGCATTTTAACTCGTTTTTATATGAAATGTCAATGCGTGGTCGGTCGCCAACGGAAATATGCCACCGACTCGGCAAAGAAAAGGGCACAAGCAGAACAGAAACGAAATCGACCGCCCGCAAAAGTTTACATAGGCGAAGAGTTTATGGATTCAGACAGAAGTAATGACCGGCATCAAAACTGATGCAGCGTTCGCCAAGGCCCAAGTGTGTTATTGACAGGTTAGTACTCTGTTATTACTCGGCTTCAACCATTTTCACATTGTTTTAATACTGCGTGTGCCAGCTGACAAAATTGTTTTGCTATTAAATTAGTCGACGGTATTAGGCCATTTAGGGTCATTCCGAGTGAACGCAAATAAACTTCCATAAATGCCAATGGGTTGCTGTCATCGACGTCTAAGACTAAGACTAAGTCTAAGATTTAGTCTTAGTCTTAGATTATTTTTGAATGGTTCAGAAAATAAATTAATACAGTACGATGAAAGCTTTGCCGCTTTGCATTTGGTAAGATTAGCAAGAATCAAAAATTTGAACGTTCTAGCTTAAATAGGTTTCAAATTATGGCACTTTGACATTTGACAGCTTGTTAAAAAAAAAATTTTATTCACATTTCACTAGTCAATATATTCTGCAATCTTGAGCCTGTGTCAGTGAAATTGTGTTGAGATGATCTATATAATATAGAGATTACATAAATACAATTGGAATATAAATACAGTGTACGGTTAATGTACAGCAAGTTGATACAAATCATGATTTATTCAAAATATCACTCACGATAGGGTTTTCAGACCCTGATTGTGAGCAGAATACACGAATACGTTAAACATAAATTGTACATATTTGGTATATAAATGTGCAAATCGGAGGAATATGGCAGATCTGGTTACCTTAATTATGAATCTATAGATATGGAAAAATGGTATGTTATTATATTTCTTAAAATATGACCAACTTCCAACCCAAACATTTCAATGAGGCATAGCTTGTATTGTCACAAAGCCTTTTCTAGGTGTAAGCTCATTCCTATAGCTCAAATAACTAGTAAGTCTCAATATCCTTCCGAGTTCCTTCACAACAGAAATGGCATACGTCTGGGTGCCCCAATTTTTAAAATAAATTGCTCATGATATACGAGATGGTTTTCAGACATTGATTGTAAGCTAAATATGGATGGTTCAATGAACTGTTGTGTCAGTTTGATATCTATGCATAACATTGTGAATTATCAGAGCAACATGACATGCCTGTTTGTCTTAATTAGGAATGTACACATACCCAACATGCTATATTTTATATTTCTTAAAAAATGTGCAAATTAACTTCCGACCGGTCAGTGTGGATTAGAAGATATTGTTATGAAACGTTTACCGGGCATAAACCAAACCAAACACATAAAAAACAAGTAACTCTCAATATGCTTCCAAAATTGCTTCCGTCTCTTGAAAGAAGAATGAGGACCCATTGGTACCCAAAACTTATCAATATATCACTTACGAGCGTGTTTTCAAGCACTGATTTTGAGTTAAGCATACATGTTGTTAGTAATGTTTATAAATATTAGATATCTATGCATATCGGTATACATTTTCAGGGAGTTTTGCATGTCTGTTTGTCGCATTTATGAATCTGTGCATATTAAAACTGGTATAGATCTGTTTACGAGGCATAAAGCAAACAACACAAATATCAAGTAAATTTATAAAAAAATTCTCATACAAATATAAGTTGTATCAATTGTAATTTAGTGACAGTTCTACCATGGGTAGATTTTTTCAATTTATGTCACAGTACTTACATGTACATGTATACTGCTTTTATCCAGTGATGGGTCCGCAGCCCAGTAATGTTTTTTCAAGAATTTGCTAATATTCGTCACTACAGTGATGACTTTGGACTGGATTGCGAATGGAATTTCTTCGTGACCAGCTATGGTAAAAACATGTTTGATTGATTTTTAACCATTCTGGCCATTCTTATTTGTGTACACTTAACACAGCTTTTGTCAAACTTTCAATTTTATTTGGTATTTCATTTGCAGTTCACTTTTCCAGCTGATTTTCCAAACATGTATTCTTCAATACTTTTGCATAATATAAATTATAAAATTTATATTGTTGCAGCATCCCCTATGATGACGATCCAATGTGATTAGAAGCAGTTGATCCAGCTGATAAAACCTATCAATTTGGAGATGATACACTAGAAGAGATTCGCCGGTAAATATTATGATGTATGTATGTGTTACATTAAGTAATTTTTTTTATGGAAAACTATGACACAAACTTGTAACTTTTGTCATGGTTTAAAGGTAAAGGTAAGTTCTTATATAGCGCAGTATCCAATCTTTAGGATTGCTCAAAGTGCTTTTTACACTTTACTCCCTGGCAGACCTGTTCAATCGAAGACCATTTCGGCTTCTCTGGGAAGCATTCAGCCACGTGGCAATTTTGCGAAGACTGCTTGTACACAAATATTCATCACTGTTTATATCCAGGTACTCATTCATACAGCTGAGTTAACTGGAGCAATGTAGTGTGAAAAAACTTGCCCAAGGTTTCACATGGCAGCACAGGATTTGAACCCGGGTCCTCTTATCCGATGCTCTACCCCTGAACCACTGCGCTAATACTAGCAACCTTTGTTTATGACCAATATTAAAGAAAAACTGTTAGTCTCACAGACTGGTACATTTCATCATGATGAAATTTCAGTAGTATGCCTACAGTGCAGTTGTGAGGAACACTAAATAGGTTTTCAGCTCACTTAGTCTTCATGGCATTAAAATGAACTGATTTTATTCTAATATTTTTTTACTTAAAACCACTAATGACCTGTTATGGTGCTGTGCAATTTAGCAAACACAATTTGCTGTGTTTTGTGGTGAAAAACTCAGATTAACAAAAATAAATTTCATTCAATATTACAAATTCAATATTCAGGGCTGTATAGTCCAAAGGACCTGAGGACCTCTTGGGCCAGTGTTGATGATTAAAGTCCATTTTGAGGTGTTTACAGTAATGCTCACTGGTTTGGCTGTTTTATTTCAGATGCCGCAAAGACGTTGCCACTCTGCAGCCTGTTACTACATGTGAACTTGTGCATGACATTGAAGAAATTGTGACTGATGAATACAGACGATGAAGACATGACACTGATATGACAAGAGCGGAAGACGGCACTACCAGAATGGAGGTAATCATTGATATTCATAAAATCTCATCATGACACAAGTAACTGCATTTTAAAGATGTTTCTTATAAACTATTCATTTTGTATAATGGCAAGAAAGATGTTATGTTTGTTTTGATTAATTAAGTTTATAATGATATAGGTGTGGTGTATGTTGGTTAATTATATGTTGCCATATTTTTGTTACAAACATAGAAATTAATATTACGGAAATTATACATTGAAATACCCATTACATCATACACTATAATTGGTATCAACTGCATTCTGATTGGGTAGGCTGAGTAAAGTGGAATACATAACTCTATCTTTACAGAAAGCACTAATTAATGCCCACCTTTGTCACTGCATTCATACAATGTTGCTGTGTTTGTGGTCATCTCATGAATAACCAAAGAAAAATATGCCAACTATGTGATTATGGTGAAGAAACATTTAATTCATAATTACAAACTTACACCATATTCAAAATTATTCATCACTAGCCTATGCAAAGTCAAAGGGTGTAGGCTTCCCTATGACCTGAAAATAAAACGAGTTTCAAGTGTGCGGTACTTCTGTCATTGAGTAACACAAATTCTTTATACTAATAAGTTCTGCTGGTAAAACAATTATTACAATTGTTGTCACACACACAGCTATGCACGGTTGTAATGTTTAAAAAATTAAACCGCTTGACCAGTAAAGCATTATATATGTTAATATGCATCTAAATTGTGAGCTTAGGTATATAACAGGTCTTAGTAAGGTGTAAGTGTGTGTAACATATCTGGCATGTAGAGTTTACGATGTGAATACCAAATACCAAACAATTGTATAATTGACTTTTGCTAAATGTACCATCACATAAGATATCATAAATGTCAGAGCCATGTTAATTGTCACGTTGTTTCTTGTACAGGTAGATGTGGATGCACAGAAAATGTCAGGTACCTGGCATGCAGTACCATTAAAGAGAGTGAACTCGCACAGTAATGCCATCGATATCCAAGCCGATGAAGTTCACCAAAGAATGCCGAACCTATCTTATAGTGTTGAGAGAGGTTGACCGAAGGCTCAAGCCATATTTGCCAGACCATGGCACCCCCTGTTCTAACACAAACTGCAAAGCTAGTCAGATATCACCATATTCGCATGTCAAGCAACCTGCATTCTATATTGGTCTCTAGTCAGTTTGGATAACTGACTGGCCTGGAAGTCAGTGCACACTGCACACACCATCGGTACGGGGGAGTCTGTCACGGATGCAACACACAACTGAGATCACTCGGTTGATATTCACATGACATTTGATCTGCAGCGTCTTGCACAGCCCATGGTTGTGGAATCTTGGACGGTATATAGCTTATTAACTTGTTGACCTAGTGGTGCTGTTCAGTTTCCTGTTGAGTGTTGACCTGAAAAGAAAAGCATAATATTCAAACTCAGTAAACAAAAACTGGCATCAAGGTATTAGAGTTGTCATTATGGAGTGTTCATTGCCATAATCAATAAATCTACAGCTGTATAACATAATATCTTATGTATGACCTAAAGCATTCCACAAAAAATGCAGCAAGAAATGTTCGTCTACAGCAGCACGTACAGGTTAATATCTAAGCAGGGTTGTAATTTATTAGGTGTGTATTGTCATTACATGAAAGTAAAATTACCCTGCTATATTTAATTGTAAGGATGCCTTATTTTGGATATTATTATAGAATTATTTGAATACTCCCAAACATAGCGCATTCATATTTTCTGTTTTATTTTCAATATACAATTTTGTGTCGGGGTATGTCATGTAATAACTACTACATATGTTATATTTGACATTTAATGGCTCAGCTGGAGGTTGTATCCATGTCAAAGTGAATGTTGGAAGTGACAAAATAAGGTGGTGTTGTGATGCCAACAGTATATTTCCTTCACCAAATATTCAAACATGTCTACCTTCTTCAGAATGAATAATAATTGATTTTATAAATTTATTTCTGAGTTATCGTTATATGCTGAATAGTTTTTTTAACGGTGTTGGCCAAAGTCTGTGTGGACAATGGACTGGACTCACTTAGTATAACATGCATTACATAACTGCAAAGGTTATCCTAGTTTTCCATTTCCAAGATATTACGAAAATTTTAATGAAAGCAAATGTGTATTGGAATGGGCATATTAAAATATTTTGAAAATTTATACATTGTTGATTGTTAAAATGTTTAATTCACTTGGTGTGATCAGACGTTGGCCTCTTGCAAACTACGTATCCTCCATGCATTTGCCCGACACAAGTGATTGCATTAATCTTAGTCCCTCCTCTGCCTCGTCTCACTTGCATTGTAGTGTAGCCCGTACTAATATATCATAATTCGAGTTGTATTATGCATTCATATATTGCTGTGATGAAAAGATAAAGATTAGAACAGCTGGCATATGTGAATTGAAAGCTATCAGGTATTACATAGACTACAGCCAGGCATCACTGACCAAAATGGAAACAAGTGCAAGAATGTTATGTGTAATACTTGCATATGGTGTACACTTGCTAGTAGCTATACAAGCATTTTATGTTCATGTTTACATTTTTTATATTGAATAAATTCATCACCATCATGGTTGTCATAAAAATCTAAATTATGTTGCATAAAATATAATGCAAATCAACAACATCCAGCAATCATAATAAAATGTGAGTCACAAAACACTGTTTAAATAATTGTGATAACCAACATAATTATTCGTTTGACGTTTTGTTGCACGAGATAACGGATGCTCCCCACGATCAACCGGAGCCACTAGTACTGCCAATGTTCCGAAGCCAATGATTTATCATTTCGTCCCTAACGTCATCTACACTCTCTAGATATGTACTTTCGCAATGACACAGCTTATGAACAAGATCCTGCGTAATCAAATTCAATACATATAAAAGTATAAATACATGCTAAGGCTAAGCGATGCCGACTGTCAAACCTTTAAAATAATCTAACAAGTTAGAGAATCCGCGCCGAGTAGGCCTATAATGAAGTTCGCAAGTTGCAGTTCTTGTTGAATTAGCCCACGACTACTCGCCCTGGTTGCTAACTGCGATAAAGCACGTAATACATACCTTCACAGAAGAAACACTTCGGAACGTTCGTCACAACACGCAAAAGCACATGCGGTTTGTTTATTGTGCCGTAGGATGCCGATCTCGTTCAAAACACGTGACCCAAAAATGGCAGTACGTCTTCACCGGCTAATGGTTTCACCAGTTATACCCGGTGTAACGACGATTCATTTTTGCCGAATAAAAAAAGACAAGTACGCATTTTAAAATTAAACTGACTGTGCATACTAGTTAAACTATTGAAACATTACACATCAGGACATAAAAGAAAAGGATTGGCGATGGGCAAAACGAAATGATTGGGAACCTTTAATGCAAAGAAAGTAATTTCTTGCAAATATGATATTCGGCGTTTTAGTTTAACCAGCTGTATCTGGTATTAATATGTTTTGTCACGTATGTGCTATGTTTCAAAGTGTCTCCAGCGCAGGATGTGTGGGACGGAAAGACCATCGAGGTCCGTGGAATTAACACATTCACAACTGACGACGCCATAGAGATGTTCTTTGAGAGCAAACGTCGTTCTGGCGGTGGTCCAGTTGAAAAGATGACACGAGACACGGACAACAATGTTACATATGTAACATTTGAAGATCCACTGGGTTAGTGTTGTGTTTCTTAGTATAACTTTGGACACAAAATCAAATCAAATTTTATTTCGTAACAACAACAAGAATACAATATATATGTACATGAGCAATAAAAACAAAAAAGTAGTGTTACGTGGTGGTCACATAGACATAATAGAGAGTGTTAGCAAATGTTTTCGTCGGTCCTTTTTCGTTGTGCGGGCTGCAAGGAAACTAGTTCAAGTGACGTCAGACACAGTTGTGCCTCTGTTTTCCATAATTTTGTAATTGAACCATAAGATGTTGAAATTAGTTTAATTCAGTATCTCATCGTAAATTTCGTGAATTGATTAGTTTTTCCTGGTCAGGGTGAACCCTACTGGTTAGGCAATATAAAATGCGAAAATACCTTAATGTTAAATTATCCTGGGAGGATAACACTGGACGTTTTGAGTTGTAGTCTCTTTGTCAGGCAGTTGACAGGTATTCAGTCATGTTGAATGCTCACTGCTGAAGAGGAACTGTAAATACATCTTCAAATTTGGCTATTTTTGGTTGTCTTGAATTTGTGTCACGGGACCATATAGCCATGCGTAGGAATAGGCACACAATCGTGGCAGTTACAAATGATCGGATAAAATGACGGCTATTTTGAATAGTAATCGGATTTAATAGGCGGGCATCAATGGAAATGGTTTCTTTGAATTACTGATATGGCAAAACATGGGTATGGATAAAATGAAATCATAGTTATGTAGCATAAGTCAATCAAATTATGCTCGACTTACTTTTACTGATCCTGCAGTCACTGACACTGTCCTTTTAACGAGTCAACACTACTAATACTAATAATAATTGCATTTGTGTAGCGCTTTTTTCTCCCAACTGAGATCAAAGCACAGGAAAAAAGAGAACACTGATGCAGGCGATGCAAAATTATTTAATACTGTGCCTATTTGATAAACAGGCTAGAAACCAAATTATTGTTAGCCCATGCAGAAAATATGTTGCAGTAGTATGTTCTTCTCCATATATATAGCTGCCTCATTTCCAATTCAGTTTAGTGAAAGAAATTTTAAATTATATCTGGCTAAATTGGTTTCAACATTTGTTTAACAGGTGTTGCTCCAACTACGCCGAATAATCGTAAATTGGGGACGGAACTGGTAGAAGTTCTGCGCCTCGAGATACAGCCAGAGAAGGAGGCCAGATAAGAAGAAAGAAGGGAGAGAAAACAAATGGAAAAGGAGAGGCAGGAGATGGCTCAAGCAGCAAAAGCAGGCTGAAGCAGCAAAAATCAGGGCAGATGCAGAGGCTGAAAGAGCCCTGAGGAGAGACGAGCTGGAGTTTCGGAATCGAGAGTTAGCCCTTAGAGTAAATAAAGAGGAAGAAAGAAGTGTCATGCTTCAGCTGCTAATACAGCAGCTGAGTAAAAAATAACATATGGGCAGCTGTCAAGACCTTCATTCAGGGCCAAGTCAGCAAGGACTTCATCAGCAATTCCTTCCATTTTGTTTCCTGAAATCATACCAAAAATGTATACAATAATTGTTTTAAGTAAACAAATACAATATAAAAGAGAGAAAGAAAAGAAGAATATATCTTCTACTGTCCTGTTACCTTAATTGGTCATTAGCAGCATACAACATTTCATTATTTTTTATTTGTGTGTGCCATATCTGGGAAATTTGGGCTGCTTTATCACCAATGAAAGCATCGCTTCAACTGTGTCGCACTAACCAACTACCCAACACTTCAACCAGTGGCACCCCCCACCCCCAGAACCTGATAAAATTATCAAGTGAACATACAGAAACTGCACACAACAAAGGATTTTCCACAACCCCTGCAGAACATATACTATAGGTCTACAGGTTTACCTACTCTTTTTTGTGAGTGAGTGAGTTTATTTGGTAAAACATTATAATACATATAAATATAATATTTACCGAGGATCGACACATTAAAGCACACAATAGCACACTTGTTTCCAATGTGATCCTCAAAAAAATACTAAGAATTAATTTAAGAAAATTTAAAAATAAATACATAAATAAATAAATAAATACAGTAATACAATAATTAAAATGTCAATATTTTCAAAGACAGGTAAGACAATGTGCTAACATAGAAGGTGCTCTATTAAAATATAATAACATGATAGTACGTAGTAAGATTAAATTAACAAAACAGGATTTAAAATACCACTTTAAGGTAATAATTCATCAGCCATCAATCTGCTGTATAATAGGATCGTTACCTTTTTTCTAAAACTGTTTTTAACTTGACATTGCTTTATTTCAGTAGGCAGTTCCAGTGGTATATGCTGGAATAAAAAAGGAAGTTTGTCCATTCTGGTCAACTTCAAAACATATAAAGTACATGTGTATGTTCTCTGTCCATCATTCCAACACCGAACACCAACCAAGCGTTGACTGTTGCTTTCAACATGACGGATCGGATTTGATCGGATTTGGGTCTCTTTTTGATCGAGTCAATGCAGGGCCAATTCACCCTTCAACTCTGGCGTATAACGCGTCCTGCTACAGCACATATATTACACTTTTACCAAAGACTGTTAAAACACAAAACAAGCGATAATAAATTACCAAAATTAATCACCGAAGTCGTCTCATAAACTTTCGTTGTAATGTCGATTTATCCCACGAAAATTCTGATTTTCGTCGCTCGACAGCGGGCGTCGCGAGGTCGCGCACGCGCAGTCATCGTTGTGCTAAAAATAAAGGGGAACCCCCACGAAAATGGACCGACGAAAATGTTTGCTAACACTCTCTAATGTGCCGTCTTCCTGTGACCCCAACATTTAAGTAGATTGTGGACAATAAATATATGTCAACATGCAAACAACATTATTTTTCACTGGAATGTGGATATTTACTAGTGGATGTTATCTATCATTTTTATTTTATGTATTATTATCGTGGTACATGTAATAATAAAATTGTCTCTTTTACGTGAGTCAACGCATGTGAACCAAGATTACAATATAAGTTAATGTAAAACTGATTTGATAAAGTAAAATTCCTACGAAACACATGTATGTAAGTTTATATGTGCTACTTTTCCAATTTGTAAAATATGCAATTGTAATTAATATAATTGATGTCGGTTATGAAAGCCAGTTTCGTGTAGAGTAGTTACATTTTTTTAAATGAAGGAATGCAAGCAGGAAATTGTAATGTGTTGTGCGTTTCTTCTTAGTTGCTGAACGAGTATTGAAAGAAAACGAGCTTTGCCTTGATGAAGCTGTATTAGAAGTTAAGAAAGCGACAGGAGAGGAAATTGACGTTTCCATGCAGCAGGATCCTAGTGGTAAGTCTTGAAAACAGAGCATATCTAGTTATAATTATCTTTTTGATTGCTATATTGCAAAAATCATTTATATGTTTGTATGTTTTCAATCAAATGTTGAGTAACATCAAGAAATGTTAAGTTTACCGATGTTGTTGTTTTGAGTACAACGAGTCTAGGTGTCGCTCATGATTGTCAACATTTTTGGAAGCATACAAACACTATGTTTTTCATTGATCCCCTCCCCCTTCTCCGAAGAGTACATAAAAACCTGTACGCGCGCACACACAGACACGCACGCACGCACGCGCACGCACACACACACACACACACACACACACACACACACGCATGTACCTTAAACGCCAGTCAGGATTTGATTTATGGGCATAGTTGTCATTAAATAACGTTAACTATACTGCTAAGATCGACTGTGTCACTTTCGTAACTTTAAATATGTAACAGTTAATGCAAAGAAAGTAATTTCTTGCAAATATGATATTCGGCGTTTTACTTTAACCAGCTGTATCTGGTATTAGTGCGGTTGTGACGTATGTGCTATGTTTCAAAGTGTCTCCAGCGCAGGATGTGTGGGACGGAAAGACCATCGAGGTCCGTGGAATTAACACATTCACAACTGACGACGGCATAGAGATGTTCTTTGAGAGCAAACGTCGTTCTGGCGGTGGCCCAGTTGAAAAGATGACACGAGACACGGACAACAATGTTACATATGTAACATTTCAAGATCCACTGGGTTAGTGTTGTGTTTCTTAGTATAGCATTGTACACTTACGTAGATTGTGGACAATAAATATACGTTTATAAGTGTGTGTGTGTGTGTGTGTGTGTGTGTGTGTGTGTGTGTGTGTGTGTGTGTGTGTGTGTGTGTGTGTGTGTGTGTGGGGGGGGGGGGGGGTGGGTGCGTGTGTGCGTGTATGTGTGTGTGAATGTGTTTGCATGTGTGTGTTAGTGAGTGTGTATGTGTGTTAGTGAGTGAGTGAGTGAGTGAGTGTGTGAGTGTGTGTGTGTGTGTGTGTGTGTGTGTGTGTGTGTGTGTGTGTGTGCATGTGTGTGTGTGTCTGAGTGTGTGTGTGTGCGTCTGTTCAATAACCGTGCAGTTTCAACTCGGCATTATTTATTAATAATGTTTTTTATAACAGCTTTAAATTGATAAAACATGTTTCTCAGATTATTCTGTCATTGCATTGGCTTCCTCTCCGATATGGTATCATCTTTAAGATGTGTACTAATTCTTACCTGGCACTTTCGTGTTACCAATTATCGTATTTTCAAATATTTACTTACTCCTGTGTGAAAAACTATCCAGGTTCAATCATCAGTTAAATATGTGTCCCTAGAGTAACTACTAATAATGGGACTAGTGTATTTTTTATTAGCTGCATTTACCCTTTCGAATACACTTCCATGAAGGGTTAGAACTGTTGAAACTATTGCCAAATTCCGCCGTCGTTTGAAACGTACCATTATAAAATTGTTTATCCACCATAACTCAGCCGGACTTTTGATTGTTTTTGAGGCTGTTTAAACCTTTTGTATTGATGCCCCTCTGAGTTTGGTTCCCAATTATGTAGGTGCGAAGGACCTTATCATATTATTATTGACACAAATTGGTAAAGGACGTCATCATATTATTATTAACACAAATGGGCCAAGATTTCTAAATCGTTTAATTAAAACAAGTATTATTCCTACAGCGCACAAATATGTAAATTGGCCCAATACAATGACCCATTCACGTCCTAAACATTGCATGTAACATGAGCAGCGTGTGACTTAAATCGCCCACAAAAAAAACCATTGTGGGCGATTACACTTAATAAGATTTAACAAGATTGCCACCTAGAGAATCAACTCTAGATGGCAGGTGGACAAGGAAGGCATTAGGAAGAGTTTTGAAAGGGATGTGATGACGGTAGAGAAGAGCTGGTAGTGACGTAACCAGCTGCAGTGGCTCTGGCCTGTGAGGACGCTAGGACCTTCATTGTTGTGAAACTGACCCATTGTTTGTTTTAATGTTGACAATATTATGATTATTTCATCAATAAATAAACAATTAATATATGAAACATAATCCCTTCTTAGTGTATGTTCTACTTGAGCAGAAGAAGCGGACCCAAAATGATCTGCCAATGTAGTCTAGTCGCGCTGGGTGACCCTAAAGGGTGTCTTTATTCAGCTGATATTTACTATTGTCAGCTAGGCAGTGAACACAGTTGGATTAGTAGTTAGTTTACCATTGGTGACTCGACATGTTGGCAGATTTCAGCACAAACGTAACGCGGGAATTATCTTTGTGTGCTCAGAACCGCCTCAGATTCAGTCCCGCGGAATCCGGAATGTTTTTCTTCGTTGACCAACGCCCAAAATATTTCGATTTCTGCTTAGTTTCAGCGGGGCAGTGCATTAGATCGGTACCCTACCACGATTCGAATGGGCCAGCAACCCCCTGGCCCCCTATTTTCTTCCACAGAAATCCTCAAAGCCACAGTGTTTTTATAAGCCTCTGTGTGCCGTCTCATTCTAACTTCTAATTTAATCGGGGGAGGGAGAAAGGCAGAACCTTATGTCTGCACCTTCCCCGAAATTCCCGGGGTGAGGCTGCCGTTTTTGCTCCACGTTCCCCCGTCTGTGAGCAGGCCACGGTGCTATAAAAAGAACACTTGTCGATCTAATCGCACAACGATATGTTGCTGGATGGGAAAATGTCAACAATACATTTACTAAACACATTACCAGAAACAGGCAAAACACCCGCCACATAATATATCATACAAAGGCTTAGAAACGGCTCGATAAACGGTAATTGTTGAACATTATGATTCTTATTACTTTCCAACATATTCTACCTTTGTTGTTTGTTTTTTAATGTTGACCATTTATTTGTCTTTTTATTCATAGCTGCAGAGAGAATTCTGACAAGGGACGATCTTTGCCTTGAAGGTGCACCTCTGACAGTTCGGAAAGCGATAGAAAAACAAGATGTGCACATGGACCTCAGCGACTCTGAACAGACGGACGACAGCGGAAAGGGTTGTGACATGATTATATATTTGTGTCTTTAATGCATCCCGTTATTAGTACGATTTTGTTTTGTTGAATGTCAACAATACGCAATATATGAATTTTCTCAATTTGATTTTTGCAACTATGTTTGGCTGCTTTAAAGCGTGTGCATAGCTAATCACTTCAGAGAGAGATAATATTTGAAT
Source organism: Oasisia sp. SBJ-2009 (assembly GCA_964017155.1). NCBI lineage: Eukaryota > Metazoa > Annelida > Polychaeta > Sabellida > Siboglinidae > Oasisia > Oasisia sp. SBJ-2009. The sequence goes on along the minus strand of OZ024864.1, from coordinate 25,248,637 downwards.
GACATTTTACAGCTGAGTTAAGGTAGACGATCATAGTCACATCAAGCTGTAATCGTTACACACGTGCGCCTGCACACGCATACTAATTATGTATGTGTGTGTGTGTGTGTGTGCGTGCGTGCGTGCGTGCGTGCGTGCGTGCGTGCGTGCGTACGTACGTACGTACGTAGGCATGTAGGCATGTAGGCATGTAGGCATGCATGACATGTACATATTTGACGTCACTTGTACTAATTGTGTCTTGCCACTTTCGAAGACACCGCGGGCAGTGACGTATAAACACATGCGCAGGCGCGTGCACACACGCACACAAACACGAACGCACGCACACACACACACACACACACACACACACACACCCACACACACACATGTCAACGCGAAAGCAAGGGTTCACGTTTAGGAGATGAGAAGTCTTCCTTTGCCAGGTGCAGAAGAAGGCAGGTCTAAGCGACGGAGTGAGGACGATGATGGTTCGGATACGAGCGGAGATGGTTGCGTAATTGTCTCGTCTGTTCGTTTCTCCGGTGGCGCTACTATCGACGTGGTTAAAGGGAATCTGGTAACGTTTCAAGCTGACGCGATCGTCAGTGCAGCCAATCAAAGACTAAGCAACAAGGGTGGACTTGCAAAGGCAATTGCTGATGCAGGTACGATATTTGATTTAATCGAAATATGAAAACTGAATAACACTAGTGTAAGACGCGTCGTGGCGTCTGTTTGTCGAAGTGGGCAACATACGGGTTTTCTTTCCAACTGTGTTATACATCCAAGATCCTGTGCGTTGTGATAACGTATGTGCATGCGTGCGTGCGTGCGTGCGTGCGTGCGTGCGTGCGTGCATATGTGTATGTGCGTGTATTTGTAAGTGTGTATGTGTGTAAGTGTGTATGTGTGAGTCTGTGTGTATGATTGTGAGTGTGTGTGCGTGCGTGCATGCGTGCGTCGTCGATGTAATATCTGCCTGTGTTATGTCACTACTGCTTACGTGTGTTACAATTATATTACTCCGATTACGGTTGATAACTGCCTTTGTCTCGTGATGACGCAGGACGGGCGGATATTGAACGCGAGTGTCGCCACCACGTGGAGAGTGAAGGAGACCTCAGAGTGGGCAAAGTATTTGTGTCCACTTCAGGAAAGCTGCAATGCCAGAATGTGATTCATGCGGTTGGTCCAAAATGGCAAGACGGACACAATAAAGAAGATGAAAATCTCTGCGATGCAATCTATGAGAGTTTGACGGCTGCTGAGGACTTATACATGTCGTCAGTTGCCTTTCCAGCTGTGAGTTGCGGAAGGTCCAGTTATCCGCTCGATAGAGCCACCAAAACAATCATCGAGGCCGTGAAGGATTTCCTAGAAGACAATTCTACGAAACACGTGCGGATGGTTTCAATAGTTGACCCATCGGACAACGTCGTAAAAGCTTTCGTGAGCAGCCTTGACGACGTGTGTCGTTCCAGCAAGCCAGGTATCTAAAAATAGCTGAACACTAATGGTCATATTAGGTTTCTTTACATTAACTCGGACGTCAGATCGGTACATACACACATACATACATACATATTTGCAGAAACACACACACACACACACACACACACACACACACACACACACACACACACACGTACATACGGTATTTTGTGATAAAACATAAACCAACTTTGCGTAGTCATCGGGTGTTTCTATCAGTTTTTAGCTGTACATGACTCGAATATCGGCGATAGCGAATTTTCGCGGCAACTCTGTTTCCTCGGATTTAAATTGTACGTACTTCAGCGAAAACAACTACTCTGCCTGTTGTTTTATATGAATTATATATTATGACATCGATTGGTAAATTATTGGATATCCAGCTGAAGAGTGTGTTGAGGTTTCTAGTTAAGCGATTTTCCCATTGAATACTGGAGAAATTGAGAAGATACAATAAATATACTGTGATGTAGTAGATTATTATCATATTACATTTCATATATGTGTTATCATTGAAGCCCTCCTCGTGTTTCTTCAGCAAATTGAAAACTGTGGTGTGCCATTAACGACCTGAAGACACCTTTCGGAAAGTGGACATTATATCTTCAACCGTCAGCAGACAGTATTTATATCTTAGCGATAATCATAGGAAATGTTACTTAAACTTATTGTGTTGTCTTGTTCCGAACATTGTTAGGTGTGGTGTCCAAGTTAGCGAATGCAGTAAGAAGCTACTTCGGAGAAGGTTCCGATCAGCCGCCACACGCATCAAGACAGCACTCCAAGAAGATCGCTGCGCCTACATCTATGCAGCGTATGACACCAGAAGGCATTTCAATTTCACTGCGCAAATCTGAACTTTCACGTGAAAAGGTATTATAAATCGACAGCGTATGCAGTATGGTAATCATGTTCTAGTAGTGACAAGGATAATTCCAGTGTTGTTTCATTCGCGTGTCGTTGAGTGAACCTATGTGAAAGCATGTGTTGTAAATATAAGTATCATCGCAATTGTGATCCTCTTTATGAAAATATCGGAAGACAAAACCACATATCCCGATATTTCCTGAACGTTCTGGCATACTGATTCGTTATGAAGTGTTTCATTTTGTCAATACTTTTGCTACAATATATTCAACAATACAATCATATAACTATCACAAAAGCGACATGCACACGATTTACATCTAAAGCCGCTTCTTTGAACAGGTGGATGTAATCGTAAATTCTACGAATCGCAAACTGCAGCTGGACCAAGGTTTCGTCTCTAGAGCGCTACTGCAAAAGGGAGGCCACATTCTTCAGCAAGAGTGCCAGCAGTCCGCACCGAGAGGCATCCAGCACGGGGAGTTGGTAGTGACATCTGGCGGCAATCTTACATGTGAGATTGTCCTCCACGGGCGTGCTGCCGATGGGACGGTGGAGTCGGCAGAAGTGAACAGGTCTAGTGCACCACTTTTGGTCATGTTGTTCGATTTTTATAATTACGCATATTTTCATAGCAAGGCGTCATATGATTCCGATATTCCTTGGCGCCGTGCCATTAAGACATGTTGGATTTACTCACCACAAACGTTGATGACCATGTACTTAACGTAGCCTATCTGTGTATAAGCGTCAGTCAGTATTTGTTTTTGAATAGACCCATGTGAATGGAAGCGGGAATTGGTAGGTTTCATATGGATATATATAAATATATACATATATATATATATATATATATATATATATACATACATACACACACACACACACACACACACACACACACACACACACACACACACACACACACACACACACATACGTACACCTAACTACCAAGATTAAACAACCTTTAGTATATCATGTACAACGTTCAATAAAATTAATATTTAATAATTTTATATTTATATATATATATATATACCAAATCAAATTATTCACGTTGAAACATTATTCAATTTTGAACATTCGAATTATAGCCTAATGAAGCAAGTTTAATTAAGATGATATCATCGGTCCTACTTATTCCAAAAGCCTTTCGTGCATATAAGTATTGAAAGCACACGTCAACTGGAATATACAAGTAGATATAACAGCATTTGCGACAGACATCACGTATGCTTTGATGTGAATGCATCGAGTGGGAATGATAAATATAGTACGTGTTTTTGCAGATTCTGAGAAGGATCGTCATGAATTGTTTGCAGGAAACTGGCAACAACAACATGACGTCAATAGCCATTCCTCCTATAGGCGTTGGCAAGTTGGGCTATGACCCACGTTTTGTTGCTTGTGTCATGTGTGAAGAGGTATTTGAGTACAGTCGTCGTAACCCTCAAACGTCGCTCAAAGAAGTTCGATTTGTGTTGTATCAGTCGGATTATCTCAGCATTCAGGTGAGTATTTATTTTGTCAGAGATTATCCGCTAATGCTAGATTAAAGTGAAAGAGAATAATCCAGTAATCCAAATAAGCCAAGATGGAGTCATTTAGAGATAGCGTGCAGATTTTGACATCATGAATGATGGAACACTTTGTTTACTTTTTGTAGAATAAATATATAAACGTCAAACTTTTTTGTTTAATTTGTGAAACATAATTTATTACGCAGGAATATAATAAACGTATTTATCCCATACGCAATGTCTTGATATCAAATAAGAATAACACTCATAAATATGTCTTGCACGTAACTACAATAGAATGTTTTGACACGGACGCTTGAAAATATATATATTTCACATAATTATACCTTACATGAGTTAGTAAACTACATTTCAGTGTAAACTGAAATGTAGTTTATAATGTATATGTCATATGATTAAACGTGTTATGTTGAAACATTTATTAATTGCAATACACTCCTGTTTGGTTTGCTACATTATAAACGCATAATATCTTGATTGAGTAAATGTTGATTTATTTTAACTAATAAAAACTGAACAGTTATATTGGTCATCACAAACCGTTATTCCTTTGCATATACGACAACGGTGGTAATATAGTATAATACTATAATTTTATCATTCATGTGTGTGTGGTGTGTGTGGTTGTGTGTGTGTGTGTGTGTGTGTGTGTGTGTGTGTGTGTGTGTGTGTGTGTGTGTGTGTGTGTGTGTGTGTGTGTGTGTGTGTGTGTGCGTGCGTGCGCGTTTGGGTGTGGATGTAACAAATTACGTATTTCATACAACAGTAGGCAGATATTCATTGTTGTAATTGTCACTGCGCAACGTAAGCCATTGTTTTCATATTTAGGCCTTCGAGGACCTGTTTTGGCCAGCAGGTCGAGAGTGGGCAAGGGCGGATATCAGCGACCACAAGCGGTGCACCGAACACTGGTCATTACAGCAGACCACACACGGTGTCAGAGATACGCCGATTACATACGCCGGTTTCCTGTTCGACTGAATAATGGACAATATGGCGATCACAGAAATGTGACTCATTTTCTTAGACTGTGCCTGATTTCATTCACACCATGATGTGGTGAGTGCGCGTGATGCACATTTTTAGAGGTGGCGTTTTAATTTTGGGTGTTTGTGTAATTCGCATATATATCAAATAGAGACATGCTTCACGCTAAGCGCATGATGCTGTGATGACAACGTTTGCGTTGTATTGTAGCACGTGCATATATGGTACATGGCAGTGACTTGCACCCGTAGCCGTAGGTACATACACACACACACACACGCACACGCACACGCACACGCACACACACACACACACACACACACACACACACACACACACACACACACACACACACACATATATATATACATACACACACGTGCATGTATGGATACATGCCTGCATGTATACTACAAGTACATTTGTTCACGCAGGCGCTCTCACCCACACATACACGCATACATGCACAGGTGCAGCATAGTATGTATTAATGAGTGCGCCGGAGATATGTAATATTGACTAAATGGACATGGACACGAAATGTTATTCACGTGAATGGAACTATTATTTTCATTAAACATATCTCCAAAACTACGTTTTGCGTTTTGTTCCCCACTAAAATAAGAGATAGTCCTTGATTGCAAACACGTCGCGTTAAGGTGACTACGTTTCTTCAACAGTCCTATTGCCTGAAACGGGAGTTATAACCTGCGTAGAATAGGGATCCTCTTTAATATACTTTGGTAGTTGTCCTATCATGAAGACGCTACAATCGAATTTCCACATTCTCTCTTTGGATATACAAATAACGGCCCGATGACTCGATAAATCTTCGTCTCTATGGCGCTGATGTTTCCCGTAACTGGACGAACGACTCAGCGTGCCGATGACTGGATACACGGAAGAATGCTATTATAATTACCCAAGAGAAATAAAACTAGTAGCAGGGGTAGAAATAACTCCAAAATCTAGGTAGCCATCCGGGCTACCAGCTTGACATTTCTGGTAGCCCACACCCATATCTGGTAGCCCAAAATTTCTTAATAAATTACTCGGTATATAACTCGCTGACTAAAATTGTGGGCAGAGTGGTATTTTTTTGAAACGTTGACGTCCACATGCCTCTTTCCACCTTCATGCAATGCATTTTTAAAACAGAGATAGTTAATTAGAACGATTTACCATATCAACTATAATCCTACATATCAGAAATGGTAACAGTCGACGAGTCGCTCTTTTATGGGAGCCTTTGTTGCACTACTTTTGTTTTAGTAAATATCAGTTTAGCATGAATCACCGTTTAGTATGCAATAACTGGCGAAAATAGGAACTAAGTCAACTGCAGCACTTGTTTTGTGGGATCATGGATGAATGAAAACTGATCAGAAATCTGATTTCTTGTCAGTTCATATCGAATATTCTAAAACGAAACACTTGTGTTGCTTTGTAATAACTATTTTAATTTTTTTAAGTAAAAAAGTTCTACTATATTTGGTAGAACAATGCAAATATTTTGCTACGTATATTTAACATGTATTTGTGAGTTTACAAATATTGTGTTGATGAAAGGTATTTGTCTGTATTTGTTAAGTTTCCCACTAAAATAATGTGGCATATGGCCATATCCAAATTGCATAATAATAACATTAACTTATACAGTGTATAACACTGTATATTCAAAAAGAATATTGTTCAAAGGTAGTTCCCCTTTTTGACATTTGAATACAACATCGATAAAGTTATTATTATAAAACATAAAATCAATATAATTTAGCAGTGCCCATATTACAAAACAATTTTGCATTATTCAATTAATTAATTTAATATTCTCAAATGTGCTGTATAAATTGCACATGTATTATTGTTTATTATAATATAGATACTAGGCTTACATACTTTAACATGTTTTAACATTATATTTTCTTTAAACAGTGCTTCAAATTGCCCTGGCTTGGATGCATTACAAAAACATGTTGTATACAAAAGAAACAACTTTCCCATATTGAATACAAGACTAGTGGATTTCTCAGAAATTGCCCTCCCACTACTTGGAAGTGCAGCCGAACCACCTGCAACAATGTTTTAAACTACCTCATCCTTTCACTAGGTCGATTTATTACGTAATCCAATCATAGAGCCAAAATAACACATGGCTTCTAGGGTGGTCTTTAAGGGTGTGTAGTAAGTTTATTGGGTGGTTTATTGACACGGTCCCTGTTGCGCCAGCGATGTCTTTGAAGTGGTTAATTGGATACAATTGTTTCAACCCAATGGAAGCCACTGAGTCGTCTCAGACACTTGACCTGCACTGAGGATTAGGCCATCACTGGCATCAGTGACCCAGATTCTGTGGTAGACCACCGGGCTACTGCTGTCTCCAATTCTAGTAGCCCGACAGCAATTCTGGTAGCCTCGGGCTACCGGGCTACCACTATTTCGAACCCTGAGTAGACCACTAAGATTGGGAATATTGTTCTACATGGTATACACCAAGCGAACATGTATGATTATCATGATGATGTAAACACCGGTAGACGAGCTATTACGGCCAGACCGGATAAACATCATAAGAGGTGGAAAACTGAACACATCATCATTTTGTAGAATATTTTAGAGCAACACTTCGCAGAGATTAGGCAATAACAATCTATAACATCGAAAATATAGATCAGGAGATAATTAAGAAACATTCAGAGACACTGGGGAAAATTCTTGAATATCTGCCGAATCTCCAGCCAGGTCTCGTGCAGTAGTCGATCCCGACAAAATTGATCACGAACACGCAGGCTTACGCGAACAACTGTGTTGGCAGATGAGGGGCCTAGCCAGGATTTTCCATTGGAGGGGCCACCCGGCATCCAGGCAAACTATGTGTTGTATATATATATATATATATATATATATATATATATATATATATATATATATATATATATATATATATATATATATATATATATATATATATATATATATATATATATATATATATATATATATATATATATATATATATATATATATATATATATATATATATATATATATATATATATATATATATATATATATATATATATATATATATATATATATATATATATATATATATATATATATATATATATATGACCAATGTAGTTGTCAGTTCCACACAAATATTCATATAAGCTAGCTCTCAACATTGGGGATTGTGTATCTCTCGTGAATTGGGGATTCAAGGTTAATCTAGGTCCCTTCTCAATTTGGGACGTAAACGACAACCACCTGGGTAGTGACCACACTCAGTGCCAGTACCCTCGCTTGTGCAGACTAGTCAGTTAATGGAACTGTAAGAAACAAAATGAAAAATTACACAATGCTATGATCTAGAAACACGAACCTATAGCAGTTTTGGGAGATGTAGCGTGAGGAATATGGTGGTCGGCTTTGATGTAGCGTGAGGAATATGGTGGTCGGCTTTAGGGGGTCACCATATTTCTTACACTACATCTCCCAAAACTTAAGACAACGAATTTGACACATATCAACACTTAGTCACTTACTCTGATGAAGCAGTAATTAAACATGTGTATCTTAACGTGGATGATGAAGTGCCCACGTTCAACTAGACATTTCACGACGTGTAATGTTGCTGCTTATTAACATGTCTAAATTATCGATAAAAAGTTCCAACTACAGTGTAAAAAAATGACTACCGGTACATGAATTGCTATTGTTAAAACGGATAATTTGAATTTAGCCAGGCAACCATTATTTTGCATCATTGTATTTATATATTAACAGCCATCACTCGCATTAAGAATGAAGACGTTTTCGTTGTCGTGTCACCTATTGACCTCCAGCCAACTGGGCGTTTATGGGCTACGACAGCAGTGGGTGATTCCTGCACATTGGGTAAATATACTTCATATACACGCATTCATGCATGCATACGTTCAGCTTCGTATTCATTATTGAATCCGGCCTATATATGTGAAATTCACCAACATTAATGGTCACTAGTATGAAATGTTATACACGTGAGCTGAACTATTAGTTTCATTAAACACATCTCCAAAACTATGTTATGTGTTTTTCTTTCAATAAAACAATTTAAGAGATAGCCCTTGATCACAACCATGTCGCGTTAAGTTGACTATGTTTCTCGTATCGTCTGTAGCTGGATTTCAAAACTACCCGGAAGAGGGAGCCTGTATAATATACCGCGTGAGTCCTCCCGTCTTGAAGACACGGAAACAGAAACTTGAACCCAATGTCTGCACTCTCTCGGGTGGATATATAAATAACAACCCTATAACTGGAAAAATCATCGTCTTTGTGCAGCTGCAGTTTTCCGGGAGTGGGCGAAAGCCTCAGCATGTTTTGATGCATGACTAGATACACGAAAGAATAATATATTTGTCCAAGAGAAAGAAATTTAATAAGATTGGGAGAATATCCCTATGCGGTATTTACCAACCTTACGTTTCATTATCATGATGATGGAAACACCAATAGAAAAATACTTCGCCCATACCGAATAAATATCGTAAGAGGAGAGAAACTGAACACATCATAATTGTGTAGAATATCCTAAAACAACACATCATAACTATCAGTCAATGTCATCTGCCTAGAATTTAATAAACACATTCAAAAATATTAGTCAGGAGAAAATGTTTTAAGAGACTGTTAAATCATGCATATCTACCGAATCTCCATCCAGGTCTGCTGCATCGGTCGCTCCAAAATGGGATCTCTGTCAGTCGGTCTGTCCGTTCGTCCGTCCATCCGTCCGTCCGTCCGTCCGTCCGTCCGTCCGTCCGTCCGTCCGTCCGTCCGTCCGTCCGTCCGTCCGTCCGTCCGTCCGTCCGTCCGTCCGTCCGTCCGTCCGTCCGTCCGTCCGTCCGTCCGTCCGTCCGTCCGTCCGTCCGTCCGTCCGTCCGTCCGTCCGTCCGTCCGTCCGTCCGTCCGTCCGTCCGTCCGTCCGTCCGTCCGTCCGTCCGTCCGTCCGTCCGTCCGTCCGTCCGTCCGTCCGTCCGTCCGTCCGTCCGTCCGTCCGTCCGTCCGTCCGTCCGTCTCTCTCTCTCTCTCGCTCTCTCTCTCTCTCTCTCTCTATATATATATATATATAAAGTAACGTATATATATATACACACACATATAACATATATATATATATATATATATATATATATATATATATATATATATATATATATATATATATATAGAGAGAGAGAGAGAGAGAGAGAGAGAGAGAGATAGTTTGATAGCATATCAGATGGCCCCTCCAATGCAAAAATCCGGCTACGCCACTGGGTTTCTAAAAAATAAGGAATTATCCATGTTTTGTGCTATTCGTGTTAACACTTTAAAAACGAAAAATTACATAAGTGTCCAGAGAAAGGCTTTCCTGAAAATATGTTACAACACATGTTAATACGAACGGTAGACCGAGAGAGATACGAACGAACAACAACCTGGCCACAACTGCGTCAGCTTCATCCTCCCCGTACGCCGCTGTAATTGTATGCAGTCCGAATTATATGACATGGCTTTGCTATTTGCAGTAATCGGACTTTTCTCAATTCAAACGAATTACTCCCAACTGACTATTAATCCGGTTTTATACCTATAATCTATCTACCGCTATTACTACTTTCTCCACTAGTAAATACACTTTCACACAATTATAACATTGTATTTATTGTTGACATTGTATTTATTCCATTTTTAACAGTATACTTAATTTAATTACCTTTGAATTATAAAGTCACCCTTGTACTTTTCAGCCGCTGTGGCTGCCAAAAAGAAAAACACTTATTAATAAACCTACCAAATGTTTCTTCGTTTTGCACCAAAAAACGTCAGAAATTTCGGGAGAGGCTTCAGCTACAGTTAAACTTAAGCGTACTTGACCAAGACCGTTTGAATTCACCAACAATGGAGACGGTGCGTTTCGATAGATTTCCATATGTGTAAGGGCCGCTATATTGGGTCTCCAAAGTGATACTGAGCGAGTACAAAGACGCGCTATGAACATCATATACCCGAACACTCCCTATACTAACTATCAGCTGACTTCTCTGAAACAAAGACGTGCACAGTTATGTGAACATTTCTTCACACAAATTGAAGAGCCGCAGCACAAACTGCATACACTTCTACCAAATCCCAGAACTACAACATACAATACACGATGCCGTACTCGATATTCTTTACCCAGAGTAAAAACCAACAGGACCTAGAACTGCTTCATTAACTGGTGCCTTTTCAACCAAAATAATTCACAGTGACACTTAGCAATCTTTCGTGAATGCTGATATTGTAAAGCCTTAATTTAGTCTTTAGATATATTTATTTTAATGTTTTAAAGTATTTATTAAAATATTATAGTCAAATAATCACCGAAAATATGTTTTAATGTCTTAACCTATTTAAATTACCTTGATAGATACATTTCAAATAAATTATTCTCTACATTTTAATTAATTTTATATTTATGCTAATGTTTTAAATTATATATTATTTCAATCTATTTTAACATACTATATTTTGCATGTTTTATGTACCTATTTCAATCTGTATGATTGTCCAGAGTGAAATAAACTATTATATTACTACTATAAGACAATGCACATGACATGGCTGTCCCTAAATTGTGCTTATATTCCCGTTTCATTTTCCAAATGATAATTACAAGCAAAAGCACTGGGATACTTTGCCGGTAAGAATGATCACCGAATTCATGCATTTTAATCGATTATTTTGATGGTTGCAATGTCCCGTGGTTGGGCGAATGTCTCAACATGCTGCTTCCACACCTGCCTATCTTGCGCTATCCTCTGCCATACAGTACCCTACCAGAAGTCGTCTCTATCGTCTCGCCGGCCTTCCTCTAGATCGTTTCCTTTCGTAGTGTTTCCAGGTGGTGATACGTAGTGTCCATCGGGTATCTCGTATCTTGTGTCCAGCCCAGGTCCACTTCCGTCTATATATATATATATATATATATATATATATATATATATATATATATATATATATATATATATATATATATATATATATATATATATATATTATATATATATATATATATATATATATATATATATATATAATATATATATATATATATATATATATATAATTATATATATATATATATATATATAGGTTATATATATATAGGAGACCAGTTGTGCATATACCACCGCGTACGGGACACCGCGGATTTAAGGAGACCGCAGCCGGTCTCCGTAATGTTTTGAGGCGTGATTGCGTAACTACTGCATTTTATGTTACGATTCCCTTGCTAGTGGAGATAGTTTAGGCATAAAGGAATTAACTTATGCCATTATTCGGAACTTTATTTTATATTTTGATTGATTTTGAGCACCTTTATTGCAGACCCTTGTATATTTTGAAGTGCCTAAGGCACCGCGTACGGGACTCCGGCAGAAAAGTGCTTATAGTTTAAAAGTGTTGCTCTATATTGATTGAGGGGTTAGTGTTTCGTGTTCAGTGTAATATATGCTTGTTGGATATGTATTAATTTTAATAAATATGTAAACACATTAATAAAACAAATATTTGACGGATCTCCAAGCCATACGTCGTACATTTGTTGAATGCGGTCACGTCAATTTTACGACATTCGATACACACACATTGAACTCAATAAGCTAGCATACTTTAACTGAATAATGTTGTATTATAAACGCCGAAGAAGTTTTTTTTTTTCATTTGAGTATTTGTACTTATTTAATATTGTGTAGCTTAACGATGTCTTAACATGGTGTAGCAAATGTCGTAAAGCGGCAGTGAACAACAACAACCTTCGGCTTCGCAAGTAACGAAGTATAGGTAAGTTCATTGAAAACATACAGTTTTTAAATTATTTAGGGTTACGTTTATAGAACACATTGCGTGAATTCTATAGAAATAACCATCTTTGTTAGATGCATGCAATTGTATGCAGTTGAAGCTGAATTATACCCCTATATTTAGTTAAACTTAAAAGTAAACAATTGTCAGTTGGAAGATTGCGGTCGCACCTAGTATAGGCTATACTATAGTCCTAGAATGTTGTGATTATAATTACATTTTTATCTAAACGTATGACGATAGATCCTTCGTCGTCGACATTCTTGTGCTCATTTTCTGTTTAAGTAATATTACACCTTAAACTTAGTGTAACGTTGTGACCAAAAACCTTGTTTGATTCAACGAAGTCGAAGGGGTCGAAGGCGAAGCTCATGATTTTATTATATTGAGGTTTTGATCACTGTCACGTGACTGCGGTCGCTAAGACGCAGACTACTATGATGGTGGTTGATTGTTAGACCTCTTTTTTTATTAAGAACCATACTTTTTGGAACATATGCATGTGATATTGTAGAAGGATGGAACTGGAGCACTGTTGTTATATCAAATTTAGCCTAAACAGATATAATTGAGGTGGACCCCGATATTATTCAAGTGCCGAAGACGTCAGACTTCAGTTTCAATTTTCGCCGGCTTTTCTGTTCGTAGCACAACACATGCCTCCAAACATCTTTGTCGTATTACCAAAAATTGATCACATTTTTGGGATATCTGTGATAAGTTAAACTAATGTCACCAGCTAGTGTAAATAATTGTGTCCTCTCTAATGTGTGTAAGTCTGTCTATTTTTTCATTTTATATAACATGAATCAACTGGTGTGAAACTTGACACTAACAGGACAGTGTAACAAAATAGGTGTGACTTGTATAGAATTCGAACCCACCTCAATTTTACCTTTATAACTGTTTCTTTGCTAACACTCTATACTTCATTTTGTTAATTTAATCTGTCAACATAATTCCATGGATGCATATTTATGTAATTTTTTTAGTTTTATAAACAGTGCATCTGAACTTAATTTTCAGGTAAAAAAAACATGCGGTCAGCATAAATATATTATAGTTATCACTCAGTCCAAGAGCATGGGATATTACTAGAGTACACATCATAAAACATATTAATGACATGTTATTGTTAAGCACAATATCCAAGTGAACATACGATTTGCTTATAAAAAGCTCTTTCTTGTTGTAGCTGAAGCAGCAACATGCCAAAACAACGAGCTATGCTGCTCACAAGATGTCAACAAATGGTATGCATGCCTTATTTTGGTTATTGTCAATGGTAGAGCATGTTTACAACCATACACATGCACGCACGCATACACATGAATATCTTATAAAATAATACACATGGCTGTGTAAAGTAGTCTGAAATATTATTTATATATTTTCCTCATTTTAATGTCTAACTTATTTTGATGCACATGTGCAGATAGTATATTGTTAGATGACTAATGTAACTGTACTTATTTTATTTCAGATACGATCAAGCCTTCAATCAAATCAGCAAAAGGCAAATGCACGTTGTCATGTGTCTTGCTAATATGAGATGTTTAACTGATTAACACTAAAATTACTATTTAAAAATAATATTTAGTTCCTTTAACTTGATCTATATCAGAAACCATGTCAGTAATTTTTTCTTTTTATATTGATGTTAGCAGTCCAAAATTAGATGTTTGTTTGAAGTATAATTGGGTTGAAATAACAAAATATGATACCTACTTACTCACACCCAATATAGTCATAGGATATAAAACAGTCTAGAACATGCATAATGCCCCTTAGATACACACTAGTGAGTGCTTTGTATGCTATTTGTGACTGCTGTATCCTAGGATGGCAAAGGTAGTGATGAATTGGCTGGACAGTTTGGAATGGGTGTTGCCAGTGGGAGACCTTATACTGGCCAGTGATGCCAATGGTATTTCACTGCTTACAATACTCTCTCAAATAGAGTACAAAGCTAAAATTCACCAGACCGATTGGCCTGACAAGTGCCACAGTCAAATCATGAATTAACGAAGTATGGGGCATTCAATGTCAAATCAATAGAAAAGTGTGACATTTACATGACCATCTTCGATTTTGATGACATTGTGTATTGGTTTTTATGATCACAAGTCTATGTTTCCCACACATTGTAGAATTGTCTACTTATTTAGATAATAACATGTATACCAAAATTATTAAAACGTATTTTTTATGATTTGACCAGACCTAGCAAAAACATGCAACCTCATATTTCAATGATTTGTTTTTATGTTGAAGCATACATATATAGCAAGAATCCGTGAATGTTTTATCGTGCGCAATTGAATAGTGCATGAGTTATGAATTTTAAAAACATTTCTTACGTCACGTTAATGCTGACATATAGGCAATGAGTACAGTCATTATGCTCTGTTACTATGCAAACGGCAGCTGGCTTACTACATTTTTTTTTTATAACCTTTACTATACACTAATTAAAAATACTGATTATCTTACTCTACACATGCTGCCATACTTAATGTACAATATAAACATTACAATGGGTCATAACACAATACTGGTATACATCGCTCATGTTACTTACTGCTTTGGCTTCCACTGCATTTTCATACATTAACCCTATTCTGCTGGATTTTACCTTGAAAAAGGTAATGAGTAATGGTAGCTTTAACTTCTAGCTGGTTCCAATCTACCTCTGGTTTTGACTATATTCTGAACTGATATATTTGTCCATGATACCTACTGCTCTCAATCAGCATGATGAATCTAATACTGTTATGAATATAATACTGTTACTTAAGAATACCCCACACTGTTACAGAGTAGAACAAATGTCCTGCATATCTCTAGTACATAGATTGGATCTTACTGGTTCTCAAGTTAAGCCTAATTACTATGTTGTGGTCATATTTACCTAAATTTGTGTCCATGTTACCTACTATCTTACATAGTAACCTCATGGTGTCATCTCTTAGCCATGAGGATTGTCATCCCAGCTTCCGTTGTAGTCATGCCAGCTACATCAGGATGTACTCATTTTTAATATAAATTATGCCTTTGAATTTAGTAGTGAAATGTCCCTTTTTTGTATACCAGTACTGTTTTCTGACCTACCGGTATATGCCAAAACATGGGTAACATTTTAAATTGTCTATCTATGTTCGATTTTGATGAATTATTTTGCTTATATTCATAAGTCAAAGTGTGGCATGTGCATTTTATGTCAGTCTGACCACCTATTTAGTCATGGTCAAGTCATATCATCAAAAGTTGTCATGACGATAACTACCTGGTAACTTTCCAGATGTCATTCTGGTTTCCTAAGCAATCTACATGTTGCTATCATTTTAAATTTATAATAAAGATATGTATATCTTTGTACCCAATAACAAAATAATAATTCGGAATAATATTTTGCTAAATTTAGTTGATTTCGACCTGACAATGCAAAAATCATGTAAGCTCTAATTTTCTTGACTTTCTATTTTGAACCATATATAATTGGCAATAATTGCAGAAAGTATGATCAGGCACATTGCACTTCTTAATGCTGCTATAGTGGTATACTCGGAACTAAATCTGTCACATAATCTATCAGTATGCAAACGGATGCTGCCATCATAAAATGTACTGTTTGTTTCTTTACATATTCTCTGCAGATGTGGTAAACACCTGTATTTGTTGGTATGTATAATATATGTGTACCTGTAGGTAGCAGAGACAACAAAAGGCCATTTACTATTTGACTTTTGGGGACAAGCCATGACATCTAGAAAGTCACTAGGTAGTCAAGGTTAGATCAAATAGTTATGATTGATATACAGACATGTTCAACATCAAAGATAGAAGTCACCAAAATTACCTGACTATGGCTACCATTAAATGCTGGTCAGATTGACCTAAAATATGGTTGTTTGTAACATACAATCATGAATGCAAACTAATACCAATTTGTTTCTTAAAATCAATCCTAGATAAATAAATGTAACCCAATTTTGGCCTGAAGTTTTACACACACACACACACACACACACACACACACACACACACACACACACACACACACACACACACACACACACACACACACACACACACACACACACACACAGATGCACGCACGCACACGCACGAACACACACACTCACACACACACATATGCAAGCACATTTGCATGCACATTAAGCATAACAGTGAAAGTGAAATCGGAGGTTACATGTTTTTGTTACTTCAAGTCAGGCCAAAGGTCAAAGAGTTGTTTAAAAATGGTGGTATATGGGTTATTGTCTAACTAGGTAGACAATTCTAATAGCTTTAAAATGACACCAACATTACATCTGTAGTTTGGTCTCCTTGGAGTGTAGTTAAGATACCTGAAAGCTCGCTAGGCATCAAGGTCAGATCAAAGTTTGATGACCTCTATATCTTGATGTGAAGGTCAGCGCTTGACTTAACATTTGCATAAACTCATTATCATAAACTAATACACAAAATGTCATCAAATTCAAAGACGATCATGTAATTACTTGATTGATTTTATATGGAAAGCCCTGTATTGATGAGGTCAATATATTGCTAAGTGCTGTATTCAGTTGCATAACTGTAATTGTATTTGTAATATAATAATTCACCTAAAGTGCCAATTACATTTAATTAAGATGTCATGTAGCTGGCAGTGTTTCCTCAGAGAGTAAAATATAGCAACTGTCCCGGTGCAAGGGTCAGCATCCATGTTATGTGCTTGTATGCTGTTAGTTGACTTTTAGAATTATATAGGCAGATCTTGTATATATCGTATTATGTATATATGTTACTGGTTGGCTTAATACAGTGGTATAAACTAACGTCTGCCTTGCTATTTACAGCAAACCAGTTCATGACATCAACACTAGCAGTGTCCCACATAAAAGCACTTTTTAGAATTTGTCCTATCTGTGTCACCTATGGAAATCGAACATTGGATAAGTCAAATTGTGCACACATTTGCAACAACTGTTAAATCTAATCATGTTTTTACACATGGGAATGTTTGCAATTTACGTGTTATTGTAATTCATATATTATTTATGTTACTGCATGTATTTGAACATGTGAATAAATGATGTGCTTGTATGCTACAGTATAATTGTTTTATTATTATTATTTTCAAAAGAAGCTACTAGTTATTTACATAGCGGATACTCTTTGTAAAGCAGTAGTCCAGCACAGAACAAACAAAGGAACTCGGCAGAGGCACATCCCATTTCCTCGTTGAAGTTGGATAGAAACCCTGGGCTAGGGATATCCAATGGCTGACTATCCACTCCTTTGTGTTCATTAAAGACACATCTCAACTTGATTCGCTATTTTTTTCTCAAGCGTCAATCACATTTTATGCCTTATATACAGTTGGCAGCTATGCGACTTAATATTGCCCTAGATATATCAACACAGTGACACCACATGCTTGTATTGCAGAGAGATCTACTACATTGTCAGACTAAGTTAATTAGAATATTGCTGGATGAAGTTTGATGTTGCAAGAGCTAAAGTATAAAAATAGTAGAATGTCAACTGTTCGTAACCAGTTTGGGAATGTGTTAGCTTTACAATTTTCCGACAAAAAATAATAAATAATTACCATTATGTATTCAGTTGTGTTGAGTTATATGAACTAGATTAATTAATAATGTTAAAGCACACTATTATTTAATAGTTTAAAAAAGTGTATTCATACTTGTACTCAAATGATATCCTGGCCTCATGTATGAAGTACAGTCATGGGACTGTTTCAAAAGCCAGTTTGTGGTACCACCTATCTCCATAGAAAACGTGTTAGGTTTTACAATTTTCCACCAAAAAAAATACCATTATGAATTCAGTTGTGTTGAGTTATATAAATTAGGTTAATTAATAATTACTTGTACTTGTACTTAAATTATTGCCTCGGCCTCATGAATGAAGTACAGGCATAGGACTTTCGAAAACATTGTACAACTTTACCCGCCCATGTAGTACTTACCAATTTGTTACATTTTGAGGGTATAACCCATTGACAAAATAGCTTCCTTGTCTAGGCTTGGATATGTGGGAAAATGTATATTCTTTTTTATTAGTTTCAGCTATTAATAATGCATAAATAATGTTGTGGCTTGCATAATTTTGTTTATCTTTATATTAATCACAAATTGTTTCACATTATAAGTTGAAATTATTGTAGCTGTCTTAGATATAAAATACGGTAGAATTTGGTAAAATAAAATGCATTTACGTTGACATATGTAACCTTTAATAATGTCACATTTGTTTTTAAAACAGTTACAAGCTTAAGTTACAAAATTCTAAATAAATTAAAGGTTGTTGCTGGGATTCGATCGTAAGACGTTATGTGTAAAAGTCAAACACTTTACTGATTACGCCACTTGTCGTCATACGGCTTCGACAGTGAATATTGTTACCATGTTCTATGGAAACGATGCGACCTGGGTTCCGCGTATTTATTTTTGTAAATGTTTATATAAAATAACTTATATAACACGTGTTTACTGAGCTAATGTTAGAGAGCAAGGCCAAGCAGCAAAAGGGGCATCGTCATCGACATTTTCACTTCAGTGACTTTTGTCTGTGCTGTGGCTGTCTGTGACTGTGTGTTTGTAAAAGTCCAACTGCAACGCCAACGGCAACGTCAATAAATACACTACTTTGAACTACGACTGCAGTTTATTAAGATTCATTGAATTCGCCAACATGCTCTAAAACAAAGTACTAAAGTGTAAATGTATATTCATTTATTTATGTTGTTATTATTATCGTTGTATTCAATTTTATAATTATATACTGCCGCAAACAAGTATAAATAACTTCCGGTAACACACCGTTCTCCCTATGCAGCATCTATGCATAACGTTTTTAAGGAGACCGATTTTTGTTTATATATGTTATTCATTAAAATATCATAACCATATTTTAGTACGTAATGTATATTTGTATTACAGACAATGTTCCAATTAGACATCATTGAAAAATCAGTTAAATAAAAATATACGGCCGGGGTTCTGTACGCGGTCGTATATGCACTGGTCTCTCTATGCAGCATTTAGCCTTCCCGCAGATCCTCGATCGGCGCCAGGGTGTAATTATTCAGCATACCCTCAAAATGTCGAAAGTGGGTTCTTGGCGGAATCAATCAGCAAAATCAGCAATCTTTCAATATCTCCATAATAGATACCATGAAATAGTGTTGAAAGGGGTAATAATGAGCATTTTAATGCAAGCCCCTAATTAATTTCACAGCTATTTAGTCTAAAACAAAACCGTTTTAAGGCTAATTTAGCGCACAATCCTGCACCCAAATAATTACTGAACGGATAAATTTCCTACTTCCTCCGAGACAAATGTAGCCATACGTATTAGCTGCTAAATAACATAAAAATGAATCAAATCCGTTGAGAACCTTTATTGTTATGATTGTTTTCAACATCGGGGTAGGCCATTTTAGGCCGCCCGATCGCTACTACATTCGCCTCTGGCGCAACCTTCCGGCGCGAGCGGTGACATATTGCGCTGACAAAATGGTAGATTTTGTTATACTTTCACATATTATGAGTATATACCATCTCTAGGTCTATGCAAAATTTCAGGACAATTGGAGTATTATAAAGATGTGGTTGCTATGGTAATGTTCCACGATATCACTTTTTACGACCGATCACTTTAAAAACTCATTTTCTCGGAAGTGACATTGCACAAACTTATGTACTTGAAGTGGAATATCTTCGCCCAAGCACAAGATAGAGTGTTCATCTTGGTATCATTTTAAAGCTCTTCATCTCCTCTAAGTGAATCAATAATAATATGGAATTGTCAACTTGCCGACAAAAGCCTGGTTTTGGCATGCCGCGTCACACACACACACACACACACACACACACACACACACACACACACACACACACACACACACACACACACACACACACACACACACACACACACACACACACACACACACACACACACACACACACACACACACACACACACACACACACACACACACACACACACACACACACACACACACACACACACACACACACACACACACACACATATATATATATATTAAGTGTGTGCAAGTTCAGCGGCCGCCGAATCGCACGCCCACCTTTTATCATCAGACCCGCTTCGACGCGTTTGTCACATTCCGGAAGAGCCCCGGGACACCTTGTGTGTGTTATGTTCGCCCGAAACAATCCACGTTGTGCGGATACGCTGTATTGCAAGCTATAATACATTATAATAAAATGTGACCCCGGCTGACCAAATCAGTGACAAGTCGGACAAATGTTGATATACCTTTTTGACATATTTGGAAAGAGGAGGCATAGCACTTTACAGTAATTCAAAAATTATGACTCTACTATAAACATTGGGGAAGTTATATCACATTTGGTATGATAGGGGTCAAAAAGTAAAACTGGAGAAAACGGCCGTTAAAGTTTTGGATTATGCATGGGCTTAGATACCATATAAATAATTATTATGTGTATTGCATTCATATTTGGCATGCAGCTATGGTATAATAGTGCAATGATAGAGGGGAAATAACAACCAGCTGCTGCAAAAATACCTGAAGTTATGGTACATTATATGTGCCATAACTTCAGGAATTAATTTCCGTGCTAATTAATTTCACAGCTAATTAGTCTAAAACAAAGCCGTTTTAGGCTAATTTAGCGCAGTATCCTGCACCCAAATAATTACTGAACGGATAAATTTCCTACTTCCTGCGAGACAAATGTAGCCATACGTTTTAGCAGCTAAATAACCTAAAATTTAATCAAATCCATCGAGAACTTTTAATTTTATGAGTTTTTCAACATCGGGGTAGGCCATTTTAGGCCGCCCGATCGCTGCTACGTTCGCCTCCAGCGCAAACCCTCGGCGCGAGCTGTGAAATGTTGCGCTGACAAATGGTCGATTTTTCAGACCAAAAAGTATTATTATGAGCATATAGTCAAGTTGCCGCTCATATGCTTCCTGTAGGAGACCCTGCAATGTTAATAACTGTAAACTTGTTTTATGGAAATGTATTTTATATAGTTAGGAGAGCCAAATTAGCTTGGTTGCACCTTGTGCAACCTTAAGCATTTCTCAGAATTCAAGATGGCGGTCTCGGCCATCTTGAATTTCAACAGATATTCAACCTTTGATCTCGATGACATAGAGGGTCGTGTAATACCTCTTTTTAAGGGATTTCCAGGACGGGGAGTCCATTTCTGGAGTTATTTTTGGGATACGGTATCAAATTCAAGGTCAAATCAGAGGTCAAAGGTCAAATTTGACCTAAAACCAGGAACAAATCACCTCTACAGACCATCTACTCTACAGTAAGTTGTATATTCTTGTCCCAAGCTTTTCATTTTCAAGAACCGCTTAACACAAAAAACGAATGCTGTTGTATGTTTGCTATAGTCCCCCTCAATATGCTAAGCCACTACAATAACTTATTCAGTCATTTGACAGGTTTTTCAATTTGACATGCTGGAATATCTTCACCATAACGTGTCACATTTAACATATTTGTACTTTAACCATTAATATTGCGTGTTTGCTTAACAGCTGTTTACTTCTTATGTTAATGCAGACTAATTGCATTTATTTAGCAATCACATTTTACCGGATCTGTTTAAGGAAATGTCAATATTAAAAAAGATATTGAGTTTGACTGTTTAGTTTATGCCATGGATATTGTGTCGTAGCCATAACGTTTCAAGAACAGTGTCAATGCTCGAAATCGTTGAAACTGGTACAAACCATAACTTCTCACCCCGACACTGCATTAACTACGCTCGTGAATCTCGAGAGGGCTCTCGATAGTTTTGAACTTGAACTTGAACTTGAAATTTTATTTGGCATATATACAACACAATACATCAGACACAGAACATATGTTAATAATGAATGCCAGGACGCCAGTAATAACTAAAATAGTTGATGCAACTGGTCGCCCTTTAAAATTATAAAATACTGTCTACCTCTAATAGAATATGGTGTACATAATAATAATTTAATTAATAACAAGATAATAATAATAATGCTAATACTAAGAAAAGAGTAATATTAATCTAATGATACTACTTATACTATAAAAACAGTTTATTACTATACATAATCTAGTTTAATAAAGTTGACGTGAGAAATTATACAATTATTAATTAATACTGTTCATCAAGCAAGAATAACAATTTCTTAATAGGCAAATATCTGAATAGGACTTTATAATAATTTGTTTGAGATTGTGCCTTTTATTTAGTGATAGGTGCAGTACATTATATAGGTGCAATAGTATGGTATGAAGTTTATAAAACAATCCCTGTTTTTTTATTTCTGTTCTTATAAAACATAAATGAATATTATTGCTTTGTCTGGTTACATGGCTGTGAAGATCATTGTTTTTCATGACAGATGTTAAAAGGTATTTTGGACATTGTTTTTTCATTATTTTATCATATAGCTGATATCCTTGAATTATAAATAGGTCTTCTAATTTAAGAATATTGAACTTTTTAAAGATGGGATCAATGTGTGCTATAAATTTGCTTTTATCGATTAATCGAACAGCTTTTTTTTGAAGCTTAAATAGTCTGCTTATGTTAGTTAAATTGCCACGAATGTTACTATACCAAGCAAGTAGACCAAATGATAAATGAGGTTGAACTAAGGCATTATATATTTGTTTTAATGTGCACGACTGTAGCAGTGGCTTGACTTTATTAATTATTGCTAATAGTTGGGCAATTTTCTTGCATTTTTCATTTGTATTTTTCTTCCAGTTTAGGTTTTTATCAATCCATATACCTAAACATTTGAAGTGATCAACTTTTTCTATTTTATTACCATGTAGAATAATTTCCTCATGGTTGGGTATCTGATTTTGAGTGTTTTGAAATAAAATAACATGCATTTAGTTTTGCCTATGTTAAGTGAAAGTTTGTTGGCACTTATCCAATGAGAAATGTTTGTGAGTTCAGAATTAACATTAATTGTGAGACTACTGAGGTCTTTGCTTTTAAAGAGTAGACTTGTATCATCAGCAAACAGTATGAATTGAGCTGTATGTGATGATAAAGGCATATCATTTATATAAATCAAAAATAGTAGTGGTCCTAGAATGGATCCTTGTGGGACTCCACATTTTGTACTTTGATAATCAGACATTGTATCTTTGTTTATAACAAATTGCTTTCTAAGTTCAAGGTAGCTTTTAAAAAGTTTGTGTGGGACCCCTCTAATACCATAGTGCCATAGTTTATAAAGCAAAATGTTGTGATCTAATGTGTCAAAGGCTTTGCTTAAGTCAATAAACACAGCAAGAGCATAATGTTTGTCATTTAACGCATTTACTACGCTATCTATTAGTTCCAGAGTGGCATGTTCAGTTGAACTTTGTTTACGAAAACCATATTGTGATGTAAACAGAATATTGTACTTTTCAAGAAAGCTATGGAGACGATTATATATCAATCTTTCGAACACTTTGGAGAATGCAGGTAATAGTGAGATGGGCCTGTAGTTTGTAAACAAACTGGAATCTCCTGATTTGTAAAGAGGTATCACTTTAGCAATTTTTAGATCATCAGGAAATACACCCGAACGTATCATAGAATTAAATATTTCCGCCATAGGTAAGGCAATGCTTTCCACAGAACTCTTCATCAATTTTGTTGATATATTATCAAATCCAGTACTTGGCTTTGATTTGATATTTTGAATGATGTTAATTATTTCTGCACAAGTGGTTTCTTCCATGACAAGACTACTTGGCAACTGATTCTGCATGTAATCGGGATGCAGTACACCAACATCACAGTCGACCTCCAACTGTATCAGACTGCATGCCTTGTCCAATGGAACGATCCTCTGCGCTGGACCAACGTCATACTTCACCCGGGTATGATGCACACTCTCATGAGTTTCCTGGGCTGTGTAGGAACACTGATGAAGGCATCAGGAGTGGACATTCCCATCAGCGCAGCGTTTGCTGGTATCACCCACATAGTTAACGGAAAGGCCTGGACCAATGCTCTACGGGCATACCGTCTCATCATTGCCGTGTTGCTGCATAATTTCTATTCGAATGGCGCCAAGACATATGAGGAGCTGATTGTCTACCTGGAGACAGCCAGAGGGCACCCGACCGGGAGGCTATGGGTGGACTGCTTTCTCAAGCCTACACTGTTGTCGCTCATGTTCCTGCGCAGAGAGCGGAACGGTGACTTCCTCCTCCAGCAGCACTGTCTCAAGGCAATGCTGCCATACCTCTTCGCAGCAGGTCACCACAATTATGCACGCTACCTGAGCTGGTATGTGCGTCAGATGGAGCACCTTCCCCAGCGTGCCAAGGAGGACCTACTGGCAGGTGCGCACGTCTGTCGGCACTCGGATGGGGGGACCGCAGTACCAGCAGATCAGTTCGGAGAGCAGACATATATCAAGCGAGGGAAGGGTTCTGGAGGTATGAAGGGCATTTCAACGAGCCCCGAACAAGTGGCTGTGTGTGGTGAATAGTTTCAGTGTGTGCGCCCACCTTGACATCGCCATGGAACATAAGCTTCTGTACCACGTCGTCTGGCCATTCTTCGGGACTACAAGAGACCTGGCTGCAAGCTCCGGCACTCGTATGGCCTACTATCCTCCTGTCTTCCAAAAAATCATTCTGTTCGACAGATATGACCAAGATGCTCCCAGCGCAAAGGACCATGAGCGGACGAGAAGAGGAAGAGCCAAGGACCTACGTCTAACCCCGAACACCCTCCTTCCATGCCGAGATGTTATTATTCATAATTCCAAGAACAAGAATCTGCTTAACAACATTCTATGCAGCTATCCCCTTCCACACAACATCCAACTCGTCAACATGCTGGATTGTGTCGTTACCTATGATGAGGCAGACGTCACTCTCTGCAGCTACATGCTGAAAGCGGTGGCAGAAGGCGCCCAGACCATCCGAATCCTCAATGAAGATACCGACGTCTTCGTTCTCTTTGTGTACTGTACATCCAGGATGCGAGTTGTCGCCAAGATTCAAATGGAAAAGTGGAATCGCGACGTCTTGGACATCAACGAAACTGTTCAGCGGTTAGCCCCCATAAAGTGCAGTCAACTTCTCAGTATCCACGCACTGTCAGGTTGCGATACAGCGTCGTACCCCTTTGGAAAAGGAACAAAGTCAGCGCTCAGGCTCCTAGAGATAGATATACCAGGTCTCGATCAGGTGCTCGGTCAGGCTGGCGCGACCCACGCTCCAGGAGACAGCACACACATTCTTCTTACCCCTCTATGGACAGAAGGGATGTACAACAATGAATGATGCACGTGCTCACTTCTACCGTGGACATAAGAAACCTCCGCCACTGAAGAAACTTCCACCGACTGATGCCAACCTGCAGCTGCATGTACCCCGAGCTCATCTTCAGATGCTACTGTGGAAGGCCGCGGACCAACGTGATCCACCTGAAGAAGCTCGAAATATTGCCAACTTTGGTTGGAACATCGAAGGCTCCGCCATCACACCGGCCGTCTCAACAGCGCCAGTTGCTCCCCAAGCACTACTGGGTGTCGTTAGCTGTAGCTGCACTGCAGAGTACAAGGCATGCAGAAGCACACGCTGCAGCTGCAACAGCGCAGGCCTTTCATGCACGGACTACTGCAAATCCGAGGGAGGAGACATCTGCTGTAGTCCTTTCATCAGCAAGCAGATGGATATCGAAGACGATGAAGGGGGGCCAAGTATCGATGACGAATAAATAATATACTCTTTATTTCCTTGTTATAAATATACATGCATGTCGAAAAGGCTGATAAATAAATTCAAATTCATATATGTTTTATTTCATTAATATATACATCCATCTCGAATACTGAGAAATGCTAAAGGTTGCACAAGTAAATTTGATCTTTGACCTCTGATTTAACCTTGAATTTGACACCGTATCCAAAAAATAACTACAGAAATTGACTCCCCGTCCTGGAAATCCCTCAAAAAGAGGTATTACACGACCCTCTGTGTCATCGAGATCAAAGGTTGAATATTTGCTGAATTTCAAGATGGCCGAGACCGCCATCTTGAATTCTGAGAAATCCTCAAGGTTGCACAAGGTGCAACCAAACTAATTTTGCTTTCCTAACTATATAAAATACATTTCCATAAAAAATGTTTACAGTTATTAACATTGCAGGGTCATTATTTTGGCAACTTGACTAATACACCATCTCTAGGTCTATGCAAAATGTCAGGACAATTGGAGCATTATTGTCGTTGCTTAACATGTTCCCGTCTTCGTTGTCATCGTGATCGGCTTCCCAGTCGTATTCGACCGTAACGTCGCTGTCGGTTTCGCTGTCACTGTCAGCGTCCCATTCCGAAGTGTCGAAATCGTACTGCTCCCACATCCACGCAACAGCAATGTCATCGTCGGTTGGTGCATTCAGCACACGTAGGAACGCGTCCGACATTATGTTGCAAAATATTTAATAACAGGGAACAACGATAGAAAAACACGGCGGAATACGAACGACCTTGGCTACTTGTTTACGTTTAGCACTGCCGTACTGCGCATATGCGTCGGCGATCATCCAATTGCAAGCACCGAAGCGCGCACGTGACAGAGCACGGCTCTCATTAGTATGCAAAAGCCTTCTCAGGGTAGCCGCCTATTGGTTAGTGTTGAGCTATTTTGGTGTACTTGGCCCGGATATGGGTTACTCTACGTCAGAGAGGAAGAAATGCCCTCTCTGGTGATACCCGATACATAGGGGTAACCCCAAAGCAACATGACTGATTTCATCGAAGGAATCGAAGCAAAATCCTTTTGTTTTAGTAATTTTGGACTAGTTGATCAAGAGGGCTCGCAGTATAATACGTTAAAATACACATTTTATTTGGAATAAATAGTGTAGGATGGGTGGAAGTGTTAAAACGGATGTTATAAATTTTATTTATGTAAAAACCTAAAATTCATCCAAATCATGTCAACTGGCTTTAGACGGCACTCACGGCAAATGTCAAATCCCGACTTGTCACTCATTTAGTCAGCCGGCGTCACAGTCTTTGCATGTCATGTTTATGAGAAAGCCTACTCCTGCTTGGCCGTTGTTTGCCTTTAAAGGTAGTGAAATATTCCTCTCGTCTTCTCACTTCTCCGATCCCGATTACATCCCATATATTAACCTGGTATCCATAAGTTCTTCTTTTTGTAAGTGTTCATATTTAGTAGAGTTCTGACGGTGTAGGTCGCTATCTTTAGTCTACTTAATTACCAAAGTCACCAACATGTGGTTCCCAGCTAACACAAATAGGTTACCAGAACGTTCCCAGAACGTTAATCGTAACGTTACGAAAACGTTACAGGTAACGTTAAGATAACTTTTTTTTGGAAAGTTTTCTTGACGTTCCGTTAACGTTATATATATATAACATTAGTACATAATGTTGGCAGAATGTTTTTGCTTAACGTTAAGAGAACGTTTTTTTGGAAAGTGTTCTTTACGTTCCGTTAACGTTACATATAACGTTAGTACATAACGTTGGCAGAACGTTTTTGCCTAACGTTAAGAGAACGTTTTTTGGGAAAGTTTTCTTTACGTTCCGTTAACGTTACATATAACGTTAGTACATAGCGTTGGCAGAACGTTTTTGCCTAAAGTTAAGATAACTTTTTGTGGAAAGTTTTCTTTACGTTCCGTTAACGTTACATATAACGTTAGTACATAACGTTGGCAAAACGTTTTTGCCTAACGTTAAGAGAACGTTTTTTTGGAAAGTTTTCTTTACGTTCCGTTAACGTTACATATAATGTTAGTATATAACGGTGGCAGACATTTTTTGCCTAACGTTAAGAGAACGTTTTTTGGAAGGTTTTCTTTACGTTCCGTTAACGTTACACATAACGTTATTGGCTAACGTTAGCAGAACGTTTTTCTGGAAAGTTTTCTTAACATTCTGAGAACGTTATGAGACTGCATAGAACAATAAAACAATAATAAATGGATCTTCATCACATTTATTGACACATGGCAGTACAGCCTCGATCATCTTCATCCTCTTCTTATTGACACATGGCAGAACTGTACATCCTCAATCCTCTTCATCCTCTTCCACGTGCAGCGCCTGGGTGACTGCCGGGACCTATAGAACATAAACATGTATTCCAAATATTAGTATTAATAAATCATCAGTTATTTTGGTCAAATTAACAGCCTCTTGAAAATATTACGTTCGAAAACAACAATTTGGTGGATGACGGATATTGAATATGTGACAAAGGCTGCATTTTAATTTGTTTCCATTAACATTATTTAAATTGTTACTTCCAATATACCCACTGCCTCAGATAAATAACATATATACGTTCTAACCACCCCAACGGATCCACCAAAAAATTCAGCCACATACATACAAACTTAATGGAGATAAGTGACATCGTGACTCCCCAAGATCACAGACGTGCAGTCAGACAGATACAGAGAACCCGGTAATCTTATACTTAACTGGCCTAAATTATTACGGCCTATTAAAACGTTTTTTTCACCTTATGTCGATGTGTATGTGTTCGCAATGTGATTCTACGTCACTTCCGGTACAAAGAAGTCCGATTAAACTATTTTAATTTGTGTTTTAGAACAATTTAAACACGCCGAGTCGAAAGAAATCGCCTCCGCGGTTCTGGTGCTGGGGAGGCGCCTACAGCTCGCGCCATATTTGCGGCGGTGGCTAGTTTAAATTGTTCTAAAACACAAATTAAAATAGTTTAAGGGAAGGTATGTAAAATCATATTGCGAACACATATTGTGGTAAACGGTGCTCGGCGTCTGGTCGACGACAACACAACTATAAGTAAACGTTGTATACTTGCAGTCTGTTGTCGTCTTCCTTGCCTCACACACGTATTACGTTGCCACTGGAATGACTGCCACTGTGACGGCCTATAACGACGACGATTTGACGTTGCATCATAGGTTCTTTATTCACAGTAACAGCACAGTGTACAATGGTTGCAGCCCTTATATACATGACAATGGGGGCGTTCCGGGGTGTTGCCCGGAGTGACTAATCTGCAGCTACCCTGGCTGTCCTGGCCTACCACATTCTTCCCTTCTTATGATGTTTTAAGGCTAATCACACTTCCCCTTCTATTAAGGACTACGAATACAATTTCGCAACATATTCATTAATATATAATTATGTAAATTACAATAAGCCTGGCCTACCACATTCTTCCCTCCTTATGATGTCTAAGACTACTCACTCTTCCCCTTCTTATAAAGACTTCCTACACATTTGAATAACAATTAATTTCCAAAATAGAAAAACACATTAACATAATCTAATCACATTATTCGTTACACGAAACATATTACGGTTACATCTACATTACCCATAAATAAACATAAATAAAGGCATTACATTACAATACAACATGTTACAGTATATTATACTACACTATATACACTTCACTATACACTACTCTATACAGTTTACACGAAACATATATTACGGTTACACATCTACATGACACATAATAAAAACATAAATAAAGGCATTAAATTACAATACAACATGTTACCGTATATTATACTACACTATGCACAACACTATACGCTACATTATACACTACACTATTTTTACAACATTATACTACACTACATTATACTACACTAAACTAGGATACGCTAACACATGAACATAAAAATTTAGTTTACAATAACATTACACACAATCAGCCATTTATAAAGAAGCACTGAACCAAGCTACAGCTGAAATTAGAAATTCAAAGAGAAGCTATGAAAAAAAATTAGCTTTTAATATAAAACATGACAGCAAGAGTTTTTATGCGTATGTTCGAAGTAAACAGAAAGTTCAGGATAAGGTCGGACCTCTAGAAGATAGTGGTGGAAACATAATAACAGAGGGATTCTTAATGGCAGAAAACCTAAATGAATACTTTAGTTCGGTATTTACCAGGGAAGATATTAGTGCATTACCAGTACCAGAGACTAAATTCGAAGGGAGAGAGTCAGACTATTTAGGACAACTAATTGTAACACCAAAAATGGTAGCTAAGAAAATAAGGGACATGAAGGATAATAAGTCACCTGGAGTGGATGGGATTCCTCCCAAATTACTACTGGAAATTGTAGAACAAATTAGCACACCACTTGCAACAGTGTTCAATTTGGCATTAGAGGAAGGAGTAGTTCCGTTAGAATGGAAAGAAGCAAACATCATACCATTATTTAAAAAAAGGATCAAGAAGCAAGTCAGAGAACAATAGACCAGTGAGTTTAACATCGGTGATTTGTAAACTATTAGAAAGACTAATTAAAGATCACTTGGTTGATTTTCTTGTTAAAAATAACTTGATTAACCCATCTCAACATGGGTTTCTAAAAGCGAGGTCATGCTTAACAAATATCTTATGTTTTTTGTAAGATGTCACAAAGTGGGTAGATGAGGGATCACCAGTAGATATAATATACTTAGATTTTAAAAAAGCTTTTGACAAAGTGCCACATCAAAGATTACTACTTAAACTGAAGGCCCATGGCATAGGCAATGATATGATTAACTGGATAGAAAAATGGCTTATTGATAGAAGACAAAGAGTAGTAGTTGATGGGGAGGTTTCAAACTGGAAATCGGAGTGGAGTACCGCAGGGATCAGTATTGGGACCTATTTTGTTCTTAATATATATCAATGATTTGGATGATGATATAACAAGCAAGGTGTTGAAGTTTGCGGATGATACAAAAGTGTTCAGAAAAATAAAAAGTGATGCAGATAGACAGCAATTACAAGATGATCTAAATAAGTTGACCGAATGGTCTGAGAAGTGGCAAATGCTGTTTAATTATGGGAAGTGTAAGTGCCTCCACACAGGACATGGGAATGAAGATGCACAATATACAATGGGTGATACTGTACTAAATACTACCATAAAGGAAAAGGACTTAGGGTTAACTATTAGTGCTGATATGAAGGTATCAGAACAGTGTGCAATTGCAGCAGCGAAGGGAAACCAAATTCTTGGATTAATTAGGCGAAATATAGTGTACAAGGAAAAAGAACTAATAATACCACTGTACAAAACAATAGTTAGGCCTCATTTAGAATATTGCATACAGGCATGGAGGCCTTATCGCAAGAAGGATATTGATATACTAGAAAGAGTACAAAGAAGAGCAACCAAAATGATACAAAAACTCAGGAACATTAGTTATGAAATGCGTCTAAAAGAATGTGGATTAACAACACTAGAAACCAGGAGACTGCGAGGAGATCAGATAGAAGTTTTTAAAATATTGAATGGGTATGAAAATATTGACAGAAATATTTTTTTCTCAGTTAAGGAAGAGAGAAGGACTAGAGGACATGGAGTTACATTAGCAAAGAAGCAGTGTAGATTAGATATTAGAAAATTTTCATTTTCACAGAGAACAGTAAATGAATGGAACAGATTATCGGCTGATTGTGTAGGTGCTAGTAGTGTTAATATGTTTAAAAATAAAATTGACATGTACCTAAGAAGGGCGGGGTACATTTAAATAGATAGGTTGGACTCTCGATAAGCCAAAGGGCTCCCTTGTCCACCTGCCATCTTGAGTTGATTCTCTAGGTGGCAATCTTGTTAAATCTTGTTAAATATTATATACAAATAAAACTACAGTATAAACGAACATATATCAATACAATGTCATGTAATATCACGGATTGTCTCTCTTCTTCTTGATGAGGTGATCTAGCTGATGAAACATGTCAAATTATTTTACGGTATTGTTGGCACATATATTGATCCATATGGGCAATGTCAATGTCATGTAACATCAGAGATTGTCTCTCGTCTTCTTGGTGATGCGATCTCGCTGATGAAGCATGTCAAATTATATCACGGTATTTGTTTACACATATTCCTATACATGCTTTGTCAATATCATGTAATAACACGGATTGTCTTTCTACTTCTTGATGAGACGATCTTCTTTTTTGTTTAATATTTGGTTATAGTTATCCATTGTTCACATAGACACAACGTCACATATCGTCAATGTCTCGCGCCAATCTTATCGCGTTGATAAGGTATTGTCACATAACGTCAATGTGTAAGATAAGGCATTGTCTCTCGCGCCAATCTAATCTCGTTGGTGAGGTACTGTCCAGCATAACACACATATTGTATACGTGCTATGTCATTACACCAATGTAATGTCACAGGATGCTTTTTCTTCTTGTTGAGGCACTCTCCATGTTTATGTCCTCACACGCATTTGAAAGTGACCTGAGTAGTCGATCTTCTAATGCCATTGTCCGAGAAAGCACCACGGAACAATAACTTTCGCACCTTGTCGACGGTACGCTGCAATCACACGTGGAGCTGGCCGTCCGCAGTCGGCAAATTGCGGTCAGTGTACTTGCTGGGATGATCACGCGCGTAACCGAGGGCGGTCACACTTTCGGCGGATATTGAAGTTGCGTCACCGGCGTGCATCAGCCGGCCAGCAGCGATGACATCAGGTACGTCAGCGCCATGACAACGGTGGAAATTGTACACGCAGTGGAGAGGTCGAAGGCCTCCTTCTCCGAATACAGGTACGTCAAGGCCGACACAGCTCTGCAAAAGGAAGAACATAACGCAGTAATTGTGCTGGATGACATTGCGCACAAGCGGAGTGTTGCCTCTGCGTCGGTGGCGATCACTGTGTCCGGTGACAGAAATGGCTCTGTGTTCTTATCATCTCGTGCACGGCGTTTCTCTGTGTTAGCATTTGCCCAAGTTCGCCGACAACTGTTACGTTACGTCCAGCTCCAAGCATCAGCATGGCGACAGACGCGTCGTTCTTCTTCATCGCCAGGATCGTTGCCGTGTCGCCGTTGTCGTCAAGTACATCTATGTGACTGTCGGCCCGACACAGCAGTAATTCAGCCAAGCGCGTCATACCACAATTCCCCGTCCAGTGTAAGCATATCCGACCCTTATTGTCATGCTCATTAACGTTGGCGCGCTCATCGGAAAGCAACATATCCATTGCAACTTGTTTGTTGCCGGAAGCTGCAGCCGATGTGAATGCGTCGCTAGGCACAGTACATATAGGTAGGTAGGTAGGTGCTCGAACATCTGGGGGTGTTAGTAGTTTCAGCGGCGCATTTGCTGGGCTACTTACTGTGTCGTAAGCAATGGGACTGATGTCCGTGGCCTCGACACTGGATGTAATCGCATGGACTGGACTGTTTACTGTGTTCAAAGCAAGGGGACTGATGTCCGTAGGCTCGACACTATGTGTAGTCCTGTCCGGTGCAATGTGCTGGTATGAAACGGTGCAATCTGCAACTGTTACCAAATTCGGTGCAATGTACTGATGTGATACTGTGCAATGTACAGCTGTCACCAATTCCGGTGCAATGTACTGGTGTGATACTGTGCAATGTGTAGCTGTCACCGAATTTTGTGCAATGTGCTGCTTTGAGACGGTGCAATGTGATGTTATGGCCTTTGAAGCTACGCCAGTTGGCGCAACATCAGTCATCTCAGGGATATGCATAGGTAAGCTTTCATGGTTACCATCATCTGAGTGGATACATGCATCTTCATTGATACTGACAATGCCTACGATGCTGAGATCAGCGTCTTTCGACGCATTTTGACACTTACACTGGTCAGATCTCATAAACGCATCAGGTTGTAATGGCTACCCTCTAATTAGTATGGTAAGTGCTGCTCACCATACTAAACAAGGGCAGCCCCGCAGAAGAACTCCAAGTCAGCTCTACAGCGTAGAGTAGTATTTTATTGTCATCGTGTACAGTGGCATATATTATAGCTAGCATAGAAAAGTAACATCGAAAAGTAACATGCAAGAACAATTCTCCTTCTGTATATATACCCTATAGAAAGAGGATATGACTGGCACAGGAAGTGTGGGGGACAGTGGATTATGATGTTCAATACTAGGAAGTGTAATGGGAAAACAGTATGAGACTATTACCAGGAATTGGGTGCAGGGCTAATAACAGGATGCAACTCGCGGGTGCAGTGGCTTATCTGTGACGCGAACAACAGGCAGCGGCCTCCCCACGCAGACCATTAATCACCCCACCCCCACGCTGTATGTTTTATATACTAACCAAACACACTAATTAAACTACATTAATTAAACTACACGGTGGCTGTACGTTACAAGGTGGCGTTACTCCGTTTAGTGTCGTATACCGACATGGAGTTCTGTGATGTTGTCCTGGGTCACTCGTAGATACCACTGCCGCGGTAGTGTAGTGTTCACCGCGCTCGCGTGCTTTTGGTTCACCCCTAAGACGTCGATGTCTAAGTGTCGGTTTACGATGGTTGGAACAACCAAGTAACAAAAAATGGCCGCAGCCTCCGCCGCTAGTAGAGCCCGGTGTTCCCGGGGAGTGGTTACCACCGCAGTTGCGTGCGCGTGGGCCATTCCTACGACGTCTTTGCTTCCGTGACAATGTATGGCAGTTAGGACAGTCAATGGTTGTATGACCATAGCCTCCACACAAGACACACTTTTTCTTAGGTGACGTGCAACCATTTGACTTGTGTCCTCTCCCCCCACAAGTGAAGCAATACAGCACACGTTGAACAGTAGCCTGTGAAGACTGTTTATTCAAGACAATTGCCACAATATTAGGCGTTGTCGTTTGTGTGGCCTGACATTTCACAACATGTGTATTTGTGATAAGTGATGTCGAGCCACTTGCTTCGGTGCAACGAGTGTGTGGAGCTACAGTGTGCCCCACAGTGTGCCTTTCAATGCTTGATGATTGTTGTGGGTGACTGCTACCATCGTGACAGTGTGGACTCACCTCTTGTCTTCCCATCGGGGCATTGTGACTATGAAAGACTGGTGCTGGTGTCCACGTTGAGCAGTTGCTCAGCCTGTCAAGATGATCCAGGTGATAGTGCTTAGGGGTTTCGCCTCGGCCCAGATGGACATGGCAACGTAGTTCAGAAGTTGATTCACCTGATACGGAGTGTATGTCCATACTATTTCTATGACTGATGTTAGTGTCGTCATTTGCGTCGGTTTGAGGATATCTCATTGGAGCTGTTGATGAGAACCCTGCACATGCTTCCACAACCGGATCTCTTTCTAGGCCGAACACCTTAGCCTGAAAGGCATGCACCGTTGCTTCTTGTCTGTCTACGCTCTCAGTTAAATGGATTAGTGCTTCCCGTACCGATTGCATTGTAGAATCATATCTGTCAAGCCTGTCATTAAACCGTTGGAATGACTGTGTTTGCCTGTCATTAAACTGTTTTAATAACTGTGCGATGATACCCATGTCAGTTTGCTTCTTCGATGGCGCCATATTGGCTATGTGAACGACATGAAGCGACTGGTAGGTTGGTGTCTTCGGCTAACTGACTAATGTCAGCGAATTGACATTAACCAGTAGTGTTGCTTCAATGAGTCACAATAGTCTCACTTATGGTTTAAGGTGTGCAATAACACAACTCGTGGAAATAACAGTTTGTACCAGTGTTTAGAATATTATTCAATCTTGTGATTCATGTGTAGAGATAGTGCAGTATTACGTAAAACAACCACTGACAACAAGCTGCACCCGTCAGTAATTGTCGGCTCACACTGCGTGCGTCCAGTCAAGTGACACAGGCTGAGGCCCAAAAAACAATTAGATGTCTAATGACTTGTTTGAATGAACGCGCTGTGCAAGTCGCGGCAATAGAGCAAAGATCATTCAGTTCTAGTGTCAGCGGCATTCGCGCATGACACACCCTTATAACAGGTATTCAACATAATTGTAATGTCTATTGTAAGGTATTTTGCAAATAGTGCAGCCGCGTAATGTTCGTACGCGACAGAGAAGAAAGGTCAAATAAGTATTTAAATACGATACGCATAATAATAATAATAATATAAATAGGGTTGTTGTGTTGATTTGATACGCCGATTATGTCTGCGACTGGCCGGTCAATGTTCTGGAATTATAAACTGATCTCAACGAGTTTGTTTTAACCAGTATGCAAACTTAATAAACGGCACATTAAGAGTGAAGACCCAGTGTAACAACACAAGTTATCGTAGCGCATAGAATTAGCAGACAGTGTGTTCTGTCCGGGAGATTATTTGTCTAGCGCATGAACGAAGTTGGCGCACACCCTGTCGCTCTGCGGTGAGACACGAAAGAGATTGGTAACAAGTATTGTGCTCGTTGAAACTAGGTTTAGCGTTGTCATGCACTGACGTGAATTCACCTTACTTGGTTTTAATTACAAATGTAAATACCTAGTGAGTATCTGACACAGTGAGCTTGGTCAGCATAGTTAATTAAGATAACATTGTTGTAGTCATTGCATGAGAGAGAGAAGTATTTTCTGGAAGCTTAAACTCGTTCGTCAACAATTCAGACGGTTAGGCGAAGTCGTTGTGATGGGCGTTGCCGGGGGTCGATTTTGGGAAACACGTTTACTGCCTCTCAGAATAATCTGCATAAACAGAAACGACCGTTGTGTAATATTAGCACAGCTGGAACACGCAGTTTTTCACAGAACGTCAAATTGACATTGGGAAGTTTGCGTTCTAGTTGACAAAATATTTGTCCAACTCCTCACGACCAACCTGTTTTTACAAGGCGCGTGGACGTACGTTTTCTGACACTCTGACACCAATGTGGTAAACGGTGCTTGGCGTCTGGTCGACGACAACACAACTATAAGTAAACGTTGTATACTTGCAGTCTGTTGTCGTCTTCCTTGCCTCACACACGTATTACGTAGCCATCTGAATGACTGCCACTGTGACGGCCTATAACGACGACGATTTGACGTTGCATCATAGGTTCTTTATTCACAGTAACAGCACAGTTTTACAGTCTGCACCCCTTATATAGATGACAAAGGTGGCGTTCCGGGGCGTTTCCCCGAGTGGCTAATCTGCAGCTACCCTGGCTGTCCTGGCCTACCACAAAATACATCGATATAAGGTGAACAAAATGGTTTTAAAAGGCCGTAATAATTTAGGCCAGTTAAGAATAGATACCGAGAACCCTACAATCCTACAATATAGAACATATTTTGCCAATAAAAGCATTAATTATTACTAAAAGCGAGTCAATGTGAAGTAACTTGTTGGCTTGTCTCCCTCCTCTGTGACGGGCAAACTTTAAGGTTTCTCCTATGACCTCTTCGACTTCAGCGCACCTCGCCCGTTTATGGATCCGTATACATGCTTCTGAAATCATTGAGAACACCGAAATGAGGTAACACATTTAAAACTAAAATATCTTAAAGGGAAACAAATGGCAACTTTTTGTTATGCCGTTTGATATTATGCTAACCAAATGCAACTACAAATATGACAACATATAAAATGTCCCCCCACTTTTTCAATTCAGAAAAACAAATTTGCGGGCATGAAGAGAGACTGATCACTCCCTTCTCTTAAAAACCCCTATATAGGACAAGTAACATAGTAAAACGAAAATCCTCATAATGTGAAATTCCGCCTATAACCAGTTAAAAATCGCTACATAAATCCTGTAAATAATAATCATGCCCGCTCTACCAGTTTGCACCCTTGTGTTGATACATTAATAGGCACCAGCTACCAAGCGCATAAATACATGATTAATGTTGGTTTCCTGTGACACCCCTTTGACCACAGTCTGCTGGACGCTTATTGCCTATGGCTGAACCAGCGGATTCCTGCACTTTGTGTAACTGGGTCCCAGTGGAATGAGTGATGACAAACTTCTTTGGCGGGATTGGGAAATCCTACACAAACACCCCTGTATCATCTGCGCCTTGTCACACCACGGGCTGTGGTCGCACAATGAATCAGGCAACCTCCAAATTCTACCCTCCAAACCTTTCCGTGTTTGGGGCCGGCCATGCCCCCATTTTAAATAGATGTCGCCAAAATGATTAATTTACGTAGCACACATTGATTGTTGATTTTAGAATTAGCACTTGACCTTAATAAATTTTATTTTATATTTACAAAAAATGTTAGATTACACACACACACACACTCACACACACACACACACACACACACACACACACACACACACACACACACACACACACACACACACACACAAACACACACACACACACACACACACACAAACACACACACACACACACACACACACACACACACACACACGAAGGCCATATATAATATACATTGGTCCCCACACGTGTCGTTCAGAACGCTATATACTTGATATATAGAGAGGACTTTATGAACGCTTATAATTATATTTCATAATAACATTTGTGTGGTGCATAAATGAACAACACATCGAATTTGATACAATTGGAATACAAAAATTGCAAATTGATGCAGACGTATAATTCTTAATGATATATTGCGTGCCTTGGGTGTGGCATGCTTTGTGGTGTGTAGCCTGGCTATAGGCGACAATATCACGCGTTACATTTCCCAATAACATCGTGCCCGTGGATCGCATAATATTCATGACATTGCGATATCAAGTTAAATGTGGAGGAATTTTAAGTCACTCAATATCCCTCGACTATAAAATTATTAGTGCCTACATTTTTACTGTAAATGTAATACTGACCAGCTCGCGAGCGAAACAAATAACCACAAAATGCTGATATGTTTTCCAACATATAAAGAAATATTTACAAAGTATGCCACTATTCAACATATGTAACAATTATAGAAAAGAATGGTTTCAAAATAATAAATAGACAGCATGCAGTACATACCTCTCAAATTGTGTGATCCTTCCGCTTCGTTCTCCTTTTGCAAATGCCTTTGACCTCCAGATTTGATTACCGGTATTTTGGTCGTTGAACATAATATCGCATGCAGCCCACTGATCTAAAAATAAACTGGATAGCGCTTTGGACTTTGCTGCCTGCGGTGAAATGAAGGCAGCCAGCCGGCGGAGTCCGCCATTAAACCAATCCCAAAACAAACGCTTAGTGGACCTTTTCAATGTTAAATGCACTGATCTAAAAATAAATATTTTTAGAGCAGTGATGCAGCCCAGCGCCTTATCTTCTAGATGAAAACGTGCCAACGATAGCGTGGTTGCAAGGGATTGGCATATTCATTTGGTTTAACATTTTTGGTTTCTTACTTTCTTAATCCTCTTCGTGCCCACTGGCACATAGGGCAGAAACAAGGATCCTCCACGTTGTCCTGTCTGCAGTTTGCGTTGCTGCCTGACCCCAACTCAAATGTAGTTGTTCCAGTCCTTTTTCTACTGCCCTCTTCCACGTGTTTTGGGTCGTCCACGCTTTATTTTTCCAATTAAATATCCATCTTGGTGCTGTTTTGGGTATACTGCCATCTTTCTTTTTTAAGACATAGCCAATCCATCTCCATCTTTTGTGGCGAGTATTGTGTTCATAGTATCTTGTCCGGTAGTTCTGAGCAATTGCTTGTTTGAAATTAGTTATGGCAGAACATTCTCATTACGCTATTATCTTAGTCTCATTTTATTTATTTACATTTATTTACCATATTTCATAGTCACAATTGCTAACAAATTCTATCAGGGTGAATTTACAATTATATGACATTTTTTATTTATGTATACATGACTTTATTGACTAATATTATTTTATAAGTCTGTGTAAATGCTATTGCACAGGTTCTGACAGTCACATCAAGGATTCTATAGCTTCACAAATATTTACCTCTTCAATCGGGAAGCGGTGGAAAACCATTTCCGGACATTTTGTGCGACGGTTATTGCAGTTGAGCGCAGCACAACATTGTGTCATTGGCAATTCGACATCCAACGTCGAGCAGACGTCTGTAATTTAGCACGCTTAAAAATAGATGGCGTTAGTGGTTGTGGCGTCACACGTTATCGCGAGGAGTTGCGTATCTTTGTGAAGCTATAATATCCTTGGTCACATTCTGGCAACAAGTGCATAAATAAAGATTTGTTAATTTTATGTAGTATTGTGATCGTTTTGTTGCTGTCTGCAGGTATGGCTACCCTGATCCTGACTACCTGGATAGGGTGACTGAGGACCTAGCAGCAAAGGGCATCAAGTGATCCTTCCAGCTGAGGGCATCAAATGAGTCTTCCAGCTATGTGCATCAAGTGATTCTTCCACCTATGGGTATCAAGTGAACCTTCCAGCTATGTGCATCAAGTGATTCTTCCAGCTATGGGCATCAAGTGATCCTTCCAGCTAAGGGCATCAAGTGATCCTTCCAGCTATAGGCATCAAGTCATCCGTCCAGCTAAAGGCATTAAGTGATGCTTCCAGCTGAGGGTATCAAGTGATCCTTCCAGTTAACGGCATCAAGTGATCCTTCCAGCTATGGGCATCAAGTGATTCTTCCAGCTAAAGGCCTCAAGTGATTCGTCCAGCTAAGGGCATCACGTGATCCTTCCAGCTATGGACATCAAGTGATTCTTCCAGCTATGGGCATCAAGTGATTCGTCCAGCTAAGGGCATCAAGTGATCCTTCCAGCTATGGGCATCAAGTGATCCTTCCAGCTATGGGCATCAAG
Organism: Oasisia sp. SBJ-2009; assembly: GCA_964017155.1. Classification (NCBI taxonomy): domain Eukaryota; kingdom Metazoa; phylum Annelida; class Polychaeta; order Sabellida; family Siboglinidae; genus Oasisia; species Oasisia sp. SBJ-2009. The sequence goes on along the minus strand of OZ024864.1, from coordinate 25,207,350 downwards.
TGATTCTTCCAGCTATGGGCATCAAGTGATTCGTCCACCTAAGGGCATCAAGTGATCCTTCCACACTCCTAACTGAGGACAGGACAATGACAATGTGGTGTTTATTATATGGTGTGTCCAAGTGGTTATTTTATTCTTAATAACTAGTAAAGATGCTTACTAATAAGAGCACAGACAATGAGTGAAAATTACTGGTTTTGTATACAACTGTGAATTTACAACAGCGCCGACTGGTGAATCTAATTGGGGTAAGACCACACTAGACTTTATATAGGTGCCCATCATAAACTACCTAAAACGATCCTGTGCTGGTTAGAAAATATCTACATATTGCCTATATTTTTTTATCGGCACACAAAACTACTTTATTAATTGACATCAGGTAGAAAATTCGTGAAATTGTCATACATCATTTAAAAAAACATCAACCCAAACATGATTACCTTGCACATACTAATGTGCTTGAAACAAATTCATACATCATACTAAAACGCTTTGTGGAGTTACATCTCATGTACACGTGTATTTTGTTGAATATACAGTGGTGTCTAGTGAATGAATAATGGTGCCATTTGGTGCAAGTGACTGAATGATTGGAATACAAAAACGAGTGCGTTTATAACTGAATATCATTTAAGGATATGTTATTAATAAGTTTTAGTAAGATTTGTATGTGATATATTCGTGAAATTGGTAATACTGTATTATTTAATTAGATTGTAAATATTAATTCACATAGGTTTGACCTTAGTTTTTGTAAGTGGTGTTATGTGGACACAACGATATAATTAATAAATATGAGTATTATTAATAATTAAATTCATTAAATGAGAACCGAAAGAGGATCGTGTTGGCTTTGGGGCTCACAGCTGGTCTAGACCAGTCTACTGATATATTACCCTGTGGGCAGGGCTCCTAGGGGTCTTCACTTCAGTGTAGACATCAGCACCCTCGTCTCACAGAAAAAGGAAATTAAAGCGTGTGTTGCATAATGCAGCATGCCATGTTTTGCTGTTTTTTTTATTATGATTGTTTTACTCTAACTTGGTATGCATTCACTACATCTTCGTGTCGATTTACTATGGTAAATGCACAGTAAAATTTAGTATTACTAAATTAATACAAATATATTTGTTGTTTCGTGAAATTATAAGGTATGTGTGCATATCTGCTGTATTCATTTCTGCAGAATTATTAAATACCTCGTAATAAATAAACAAATCTGTAATGCAACAACATTGTATGTAGCAGTTTATTCCTAGAACAAAACAAAGATTTTCGCCATAATGATGACCAATATTAATATTTAAGTAGTGTATGTACACGTCATGCAAGAAAATAAATCTACTTGCGATTTGATACAGTAATGTAAATTATACACGTGTATTGCACCTAAAAAATCTTGCTATGTGATCAATATGCCTAAACTACATTACTAATGTATGGTACCCGGTAACTGATTTCATACTGACATTAGTAACTGGGGACACAACTACATGTCATGCACTTGAAATCTGACACAGTAATGTAAAACATACATGCATATTGCACTTGCATAAGCATAGAAATTAAGAAAGAATGTAAACATATATTCATTTCACAAATGGCATAATACTAGTTATATATAGTTATACAACAGGGTTACCACGACACATGCTAGATTAGTGGGCAATGTAGTATATACCAGCCGATACAATGATATCATATATGTAAACAAGTGTAATAACAAGAAATGTTACCCAGATGGTACAGTGTATAAACAATCACATTTTTGTTCACGCACCAGTCATTTTTACCAATAAAATAAATAACATGAAATTGGCATAATTAATTAATATTGTGTTATTTTAAGTGACTGGCAGATAGGTTATCTGAATAGTACATAAAATACTAAGCCTGTGGACTGTTAATATACAACATCTACTAAAAATGCAATGCATGGCTAAGGAACAGTTCCTCAACTAAGGCAGATTATTAGCATAACTTGCAAGTTACCATAACGATACAGTTTACAAATATTAGTGTTTTACTACAGTACTTGTAATTGTAAGGTGCTTATTAGACATGATGTCTTACTTCATGCATAATATTATAATCAGATACCAAAATGTACATACAGTAATGTGTAACTGAGATACGTGACCTACTCTTTAGATACAAGTACATATTCCTACCACTCTGAGACATTGTTGCACTCTTATGACCATAATCAAGATTGATGGTCAGGCTAAAATGTAAATAATAAAACATAGTACATGGCTATGTATAATATATAAGATGTTATGATTTTGTCTGCTGGTACAGATACTTTGTTATAAACAAAGTGGCTGTTTTTCCTGTAGTAATATTGAATGTAGTTGTGCAAAATAAAACGCAGCAAAGTATAAAAGGTACATACAACACATCATATTAGTTGTATGTTAGCACTGATTGGATTTCAGTAGGTGGCTTGTGTGACTTCTTGCAATCGTTTTCGTTAATTTCTCCCACCCATTCGGTCGCTTGGTATGCGAAACCATTCCCGCATGGCCCCCTCAATATGCTTGTCTGTGGCATTCCTGGACTGAATGTTTCGACGCACAGATTCTGTAGTGGAAAGGAAATGAATACTATAAGCATGCAATTATAGGATCAAGTACACCGTTGAATAAAACAGTTGGTTCAGATGACATATATGCCTGAATATATGCATAATTTAAACATGGAGAGTCTAGTCATTCGGTAAACAATTTCAGAGCTGCCAAGTTGAATTGAGTGTGATGCGGGAGATCTCCCTCCTACAGTATGTCAAAAGAGGGAGAAATATATGCAAGACGCAAAGCGCCTTGCCCGAGGTTGCGAAGCAACCGAGAATGCGAGGAAGGTCCGGGGGCATGGCCCCCCCCGGAAAAATTGTAATTGAGAATGCCAAATACGTGATTTAAATAATAATATTTTATATTTTAAACTTTCATGTGTGAATATATAATTAATTTAATTTTTTTATTGGGATTTACAGAGACTTTCAAGATTCTTTCACTATTATAAAAATGGACATGGTTGTGGTATTGTAACAGTTTATTTTAGCTATAAACAGCAGTCACAAAATAAATATTTCAAGCAGAACTGCATTTCTGTCCATTTCTAGATGTGCTCTTCTAGCGTCTTCATTTCCATCATGGGTTCTTCAGCTCTTGCTACTGCAAGGTCAGCTTTCGCCTTGCTGACTGCCTTCCTGACACCATCTGCCAGGCCTCTGTCAAGTTTTATACCGTAGCACCTGCAGCTTGCATTGACCTTGAAGGTCAACAGGTCACAGACCCTGCGGTTGGATATACTTCTATAGTCTCCGCTCGGCTGCTCTCGGCATTTTCCGTGTACCGTAGATGACTCACAGCTGGCAAAAGGGTGCGCCGGCAAAATAAATCGAAAAATACGCGCAAAAAAGACAAAACGATTCTTTTGCGGGAGATTGCAAATCAAAACCGGGAGATCGGGAGATATTGGGTTTATTTTGCTATATTTCCGGGAGATCTCCCGATTTATCGGGAGACTTGGCAGCTCTGCAATTTGGTTGAATGTCCGATAAAATGTGATGTTGAAACATCTATGCGTAGCTGTACGGCTGCTATGTGAATACACAATATGGTCGTCAACACTCTCAAAAAGGATAAAAATCAGACTGTTTATTGCTACCGTCGAATCAGTTCTCCTATATGGTGCGGAAACGTGGACAATAACACAAACTATGAAAAAGCCACTTGACGGATGTTACACTAGAATGCTACGGATGGCCCTTAATGTCTCATGGAAACAACACATAACCAACATGGTTAATTACCCCCAGTATCCACCAAAGTGCAACAGAGAAGAATGCGGCTCGCTGGGCATTGTGTCAGACACGAGAATGAAGTCGCCAACGAACTTGTCCTGTGGCAGCCAACGGATGGACATGCAAACCGGGGAAGACCAAAAATTACTTATGTTGACAACCTGCTGCAAGATACAG